>CM053027.1:233708712-234908712 GCA_028564925.1 Lithobates sylvaticus
TAATAAATCTGTCTTCCAAGCAACATGACCGGAGTTGACTGATTAGTCAGAGAATGGAATTTTATTGACATCTTGTAAGTAAGGATTAGGTGTTGGATCGAACGGTTCCGTCCAAAATATCGGTGAGTATCAGACTCTCTCTCGTCAAGACCTAGGTCCTCCCACTCAAGTTAAGTAGTAAAAAGAGGCTGGTCGGCTCCGTGATCCACACCTGACCTCCTACTAATCGAGTCCTCCGCGTCTTTGAAAGGTAAGACAGATCTTTTCTTTTCTCTTCTACTCAAAGTGATTTGGGTTTTTCAATTTATTGAGTATGCCGGCACTGTGGTTGATCGTATAAGATCTAGGTGACACAGGGGCCGAAGACAGAGGCACTTGGGGATGTTGCCTATGGTAAATAGACGTAGCCCGCTGTCCAGGACAGATGAAAATAAGATTTGTTGAAGGGTATACTGAACGCCAGAGGTTGATTGCCTGACGATCTAAAAGCGCTAAAAAAAGTAGCTAAGTGATCTAGAGAGATCGCAAGACTAATTTTCTTCTGGGTGTTTAGTCTCTTCTTTTCCATGTTTAATCTTACTGCAGAGATATCCTTGTATTCTTATTGTTCTAGTCTGGTGGTTTAAGTTGATAAAAGGCCCGCTTGGTGAGGAGTATGATCTGTCTGGCTGCAAACTTGTGGTTAAAACTCACTCACCCCTCCCCCACCTCATGAACATCTAAGTGCACTTCCTCTTTTGTGTGTGTGTGTGTAAGAAAAAAAAATCTGTTCAGAAGACTAATAATACTGTTTGTTTTGACCAATTGTACTTTGTAGTAAATAAGGTAAAAGGTATAAGTTGTTTTTATGTATGTGTATGTATGTGTATGTATGTGTATGTGTGTATGTGTGTATGTATGTGTGTATGTATGTATATATATATATATGTGTGTATGTATATATATATATATATATATATATATATATATATATGTATGTATGTGTGTGTGTGTGTGTATATATACATACATGCGTTTATTTCCTGTTTGGAGAGTTTGGACTTTGCTGTTTTATATAGATTTCAGCAAATTTCGAGAGTAGTAATTGTATTCTAAACTCAAGAAAAAAAAAAAGTATGGATTAGAAATGGCAGAATACTGGTTTGGGCACGCTAGAATTAGAATAGAAGGAAGGAGAACAAAAGAGAAATGCCAAGCCCAATTGCCCCTAGTGGACAAAGAGGATGATCTCATTTGATACCCCCAGAGACCACCTCCTTATAATGGTCCTTCCCCTCAGGTGCAGGCCACTGCCCAGAGTACCACCCTCCCTGTGACATCCACCCCTGTCAGAGGAACTGCCTCTGAACAAAACCACAACCCCATTTCCCCAATCTGTCAGCTCCATGCAGATCTATATTAGAGACGTTGACTGACGCATGGTCCCGAGGGAACTAAGAGACCCAGAAAAACTGTAGATTATAGCGAGGAGGACGTGGAGGATGCTGAAGGGTATCCCCTAATAGATGTTCCAAACCCTAGAGGTGAACAAAACAGTTAGCCCCTAACTATGACTGTTTTTAGACCATAGACTGAGAGTGACATGCAGAAGGCTACCGACCATATTAAACATCCTAAGTTTGGGACGCCAGAATTAATTTAAAATATGGAAGGTCTCAGGAACAGTTATAGGCAAAACGGGGTCGAAGTAGAAAGGGCTTTAAGGAGGGTTCTAGGATCAGATTGGACATCAGTTAAGGGAAATTGGGACTCCTGTGTAGCCCCAGTGCCCCCTTAACATAAGAGGAGAACCACTGGCCCATGATAGCCAAGATTTGACAGACAGATTGACTACCTTCTATCGGAGATGCAATCTCCGATGGATACAACAAACTGACTGGCAAAAGATTAATATGACTGTACAGGAAGACAAGGAAAGTGTCAGTGATTATCTAAATAAACATGGTAGAAGTTTTTAAAGTGTTCTCCGGGCTCCCCGAAGCTGAAGCTATGAATAGTGCATATCAGCAACAGCTAAAGTTAGCTTTTGTTAATGGATTAAAACAGAATCATAAGGATTACATTGTTAAAAACATGGTTACCGTATTTATCGGCGTATAACACGCACTTTTTTACCCTGAAAATAGAGGGTAAATCATGCCTGCGTGTTATACGCCGATATCACCAACAGGGGCGGGGATCGGGCGGTCCTATTGGGAGGGTGTCAGGCCGGCCGCCCCGCCTCTCCTGGCCGTGAAACAGCGCTGCCAGTAAACCCGTGCAAGCCACCTGTGAAACACTGCTCCCCCATGTAATGTTTAAGCTGTGTCTGCTCACCTCCTCCCGCTCCGCCTCCTCCTCGTGTGCAGCATTTGATTGGAGGAGGAGAGCGGTCACATGATGGAGAGTAGAGCAGGCACATGACCGGGACCCCAGGACGGGAGAGAGCGGCGTTAATGGAGCCATGTGTGTCCCTGTTCCAGCGCTGGGAGTGCAGTCACATGACCGGGACCGCAGGACAGGAGAGAGAGCGTTAATGGAGGTATGTGTCCCTGTCCCAGCGCTGGGAGTGCAGGGGGGGCCTTTATAATGGAAGGGGGATGTGTATTGTACAGGGGCAGCTTGTGTTATACAGGGGCAGTTTGTGATGTACTGGGGCAGTTTGTGATGTACTGGGGCAGTTTGTGATGTACTGGGGCAGTTTGTGATGTACTGGGGCAGTTTGTGATGTACAGGGGCAGTTTGTGATGTACTGGGGCAGTTTGTGATGTACAGGGGCAGTTTGTGATGTACAGGGGCAGTTTGTGATGTACTGGGGCAGTTTGTGATGTACAGGGGCAGTTTGTGATGTACAGGGGCAGTTTGTGATGTACAGGGGCAGTTTGTGATGTACAGGGGCAGTTTGTGATGTACAGGGGCAGTTTGTGATGTACAGGGGCAGTTTGTGATGTACAGGGGCAGTTTGTGAGGTACAGGGGCAGTGTACTATGCAGGGGGGCTGTGTAAAGTTTTTTTTCTAAAACTTCCCTCTTGAAGTTAAGGTGCGTGTTATACGCCGGCGCGTGTTATACGCCGATAAATACGGTACTTACCGAACTGCATCGGTTTTAGATGTTTGCAATATGCTAAGCATTCTGAGAAGTATTTGAAAGCGATGGGATAAATAAATAAAAATAAAGAATGTGAAAGTAAAGGTTTTTGTTCAAGGTGATGAAGGAAATACCCCCTTAAGAAGGAAGCAGAGGAGGATATAGCCCCTGTAATAGACAAACTTTTACAAACAGGGGTGATTATTCTGTGTCCTGACAGCCCCTGCAATACCCCTCTGTAGGTTCTAGACATCCTAGTGGCGTCTCCCTCAGAAGAGGTTTGTAGGACTGACACAATGACTCTGTTGTATTTCCTCCATGAGTATAAGGTGAATAAAACTAAAACTCCAGTTGTGGCAAAAGCAGGTCAAATACTTAGGGTATAATGTCTCAAAAGAAGGTTGACATCTGGATGAGGAGAGAATTCGAGCCCTCCTCCAGGTACTGAAGCCAGAAACAAAGAAACAAATTATGTCTTTTTTGGGCATGACGAATTGTTGTAGGGCTTGGATCCCTGGGTATTCAATACTGACCACCCCGTTGGTCCATGCCATGCATGGGAACTCCATGGCCCCACAGGACGCTATAAAATGTATTGAGGAAAAAGACAGCTTTTACTGAATTAAAAAGAACATTAACAAGCACCTCAGTGCTGGGACTACCCAACTATGAGAAACCGTTTGAGCAAACTGTAGATTCAAGAGATGGACACATGACATCAGTACTGACACAGACATATTGGGGTAAACCGAGACCAATCGCATATTACTCCACCAAACTTGATAATGTGACAAGAGCACTTCCCCCTTGTGTGCAAGCAGTGGTCGCAGCGGCAGAAGCGATTAAGGCTTCAGCCTCCATTGTACTGTATCACCCGCTCATATTAACCACCTCGCGACCGCCGGCCATCTATTGACGTCCAGGCGGCGCAGCTCTCAGCGCGGGAGGACGTCATATGACGTCCTCCCCTTCACGGCCCTCCAGGGGGCACCCGATGCGCGTGCCCAACGGCCGCAATGTTCGCTGGGCACCCGCGATTGGCCGGTAACACAGCAGGACCGTGGATCTGTGTGTGTAAACACACAGATCAACGGTCCTGTCAGAGGAGAGGAGCCGATGGTGTGTTCTCTGTACAGAGAATCACCGATCGGTCTCCTCCCCTTGTGAGTCCCCTCCCCCAACAGTAAGAATCACTCCCAGGGAACATGTTAACCCCTCCCCACCCCCTAGTGGTTAACTCCTTCACTGCCAGTGTCATTTATACAGGAATCAATGCATTTAAATAGCACTGATTGCTGTATAAACGACAATGGTCCCAAAAATGTGTCAAAAATGTCCGATGTGTCCGCCATAATGTCGCAGTCACAGTAAAAATCGCAGATCGCCGCCATTACTAGTAAAAAAAAAATATTAATAAAAATGCTATAAAACTATCCCCTATTTTGTAAACGCTATAACTTTTGCGCAAACCAATTAATAATCACTAATTGCGATTTTTTTTTTACCAAAAATGTGTAGAAGAATACGTATCGGCCTAAACTGAGGAAAAAAAAAGTTTTTTATATATTTTTTGGGGATATTTAGTATAGCAAAAAGTAAAAAATATAGTTTTTTTTTAATTTGTCCCTCTTCTTTTGTTTATAGCGCAAAAAATAAAAACCGCAGAGGTGATTATATGATATTTGTGGGGACAAAATGATAAAAATTTCAACTGGGTACAGTGTTGTATGACCGCACAATTGTCATTCAAAGTGCGACAGCGCTGAAAGGTGAAAAATGGCTTGGTCAGGAAGGGGGTGAAAATGCACTGTACTGAGGTGGTTAAAGGTCCCACATGCTGTATCAGTAATATTACTACAACAGAAAATTTCACACCTTAGCCCAGCAAGACACTTATCCTGTATGACTGTGCTTTTGACACAACCGGACATAACCATCCAAAGGTGCACTACTTTAATCCCATCCACACTCCTGCCAATACCAACAGACGGTGAAAAACATGATTGATTGCTGAGAAGGTATTACCTAGGAGTGGCCTTAAAGACACCCCATTACCATATTCTGACATGACACTTTTTGTTGACGGATCCAGTATTTCACATACTGATTACATTCTAGGATTACTCGATGCTATCTAGCTTCCAATGGAGCTGGTGATATGTAAATGTCAGGCCCATACAAAAGGCAAAGACCCGATATGCGAGGGGAATAAAAAAGCAGACAAAGCTGCTAAACAAGCAGCTAATCAATCTACACAAATCTTAGTACAACAGGAAGATATACAGTGGTGTGAAAAAGTGTTTGCCCCCTTCCTCATTTCCTGTTCCTTTGCATGTTTGTCACACTTAAGTGTTTCGGAACATCAAACCAATTTAAACAATAGTCAAGGACAACACAAGTAAACACAAAATGCAATTTGTAAATGAAGGTGTTTATTATTAAAGGTGAAAAAAAATCCAAACCATCATGGCCCTGTGTGAAAAAGTGATTGCCCCCTAAACCTAATAACTGGTTGGGCCACCCTTAGCAGCAACAACTGCAACCAAGCGTTTGCGATAACGTGCAATGAGGCTTTTACAGCGTCCTGGAGGAATTTTGGCCCACTCATTTTTGCAGAATTGTCCTAATTCAGTTACATTAGAGGGTTTTCGAGCATGAACGGCCTTTTTAAGGTCATACCACAACATCTCAATAGGATTCAGGTCAGGACTTTGGCTAGGCCACTCCAAAGTCTTCATTTTGTTTTTCTTCAGCCATTCGGTGGTGGACTTTCTGGTGTGTTTAGGATCATTGTCCTGCTGCAGAACCCAAGTTCGTTTCAGCTTGAGTACACGAACAGATGG
The DNA here is from genome assembly GCA_028564925.1 of Lithobates sylvaticus. Taxonomy (NCBI): domain Eukaryota; kingdom Metazoa; phylum Chordata; class Amphibia; order Anura; family Ranidae; genus Lithobates; species Lithobates sylvaticus. The sequence continues at coordinate 233,714,624 of CM053027.1, forward strand.
TCGGACATTCTCCTTCAGGATCTCTTGGTAGACAGCAGAATTCATAGTTCCTTTTATCACGGCAAGTCTTCCAGGTCCTGAAGCAGCAAAACAGCCCCAGACCATCACACTACCACCACCATATTTTACTGTTGGTATAATGTTCTTTTTCTGAAATGCAGTGTTCCTTCTACGCCAGATATACTTGGACACACACCTTCCAAAGAGTTCCACTTTTGTCTCATCGGTCCACAGAATGTTGTCCCAAAAGTCTTGGGGATCATCAAGATGTGTTGTGGAGAAATTGAGACGAGCTTTGATGTTCTTTTTGCTCAGCAGTGGTTTTCTCCTTGGAACTCTGCCATGCAGGCCATTTTGCCCAGTCTTTTCCTGATGGTGGAGGCATGAACGCTGACCTTAACTGAGGCAAGTGAGGCCTGCAGTTCCTTGGACGTTGTTGTGGGGTCTTTTGTGACCTCTTAGATGAGTCGTCGCTGCGCTCTTGGGGTAATTTTGGGCGGCCGGCCACTCCTGGGAAGGTTCACCACTGTTCCATGTCTTCGCCATTTGTGGATAATGGCTCTCACTGTGGTTCGCTGGATTCCCAAAGCTTTGGAAATGGCTTTATAACCCTTTCCAGACTGATAGATCTCAATTACTTTCTTTCTCAATTGTTCCTGAATTTCTTTGGGTCTCGGCATGATGTGTAGCTTTTAAGGATCTTCTGGTGGACCTTACTGTGTCAAGCAGCTCCTATTTAAGTGATGCCTTGATTGTGAACAGGTGTGGCAATAATCAGGCCTGGGTGTGGCTAGAGAAATTGAACTCAGGTGTGGACAACCACAGTTATAGTATGTTTTAACAAGGGGGGCAATCACTTTTTCACACAGGGCCATGATGGTTTGGATTTTTTTCACCTTTAATAATAAACACCTTCATTTACAAATTGCATTTTGTGTTTACTTGTGTTGTCCTTGACTATTGTTTAAATTGGTTTGATGTTCTGAAACACTTAAGTGTGACAAACATGCAAAGGAACAGGAAATTAGGAAGGGGGCAAACACTTTTTCACACCACTGTACAATTAGATCACACAATCTTGAAGGATATGCAAAGTTGTGCACCCCCATCTGAAAAAGAACTTTGGGTCAGAAAAGGATGCACCCTCCAGGAGGACATATATATCTCTCCAGAGAACAAACCAGTCCTGCCAAAGTCTTTATTTAAGTATGCAACATTCTTGACCCATGTGTCAAACAGGGGGATGAGTGAGATACTAAATAAAGTGGCAGCTGGATTTGAGTCTCTTCTTTGGTGGGTGACAGTAAACAAAAATGTTGACTGGATTAACTATATATACTATAACCAACAAAGGTTTGTAAACTACACCAGGGATGCAGTTAAAAGATTGGCAGAGCAATTAGCCCTTACCTCTCTGATGGCATGGCAGAATAGGATGGCATTAGATATGATCCTAACAGAAAGAGGAGGGGTCTGTAAAATGTTTGGCGGTATGTGTTGCACCTTTATTCCTAACAATACAGCTCCTGGAGGAACCATGACCAGAGCCCTCGAAGGATTGACAGCTTTATCGAATGAATTTGCAGAAAACTCGGGTATTAATGATCCATTCACAAATTGGCTTGAAGGTTGGTTTGGGAAATGGACTGGACTTGTCACCTCATGTTTGATCTCGATCGCCGTGGCTTTAGCCATTTTAGTCACTTGTGGATGTTGTTGTATTCCCTGTATTCGAGGACTCTCTCAAAGATTAATTGAGACAGCCATGACCAGGATAATGTACCACACAGTTCCCCAAGGAGAAGATATCTATGATGATGCGAGTACTCCTCTCAATGAAGTAAGGTCTGAAAACCCAGTTGTGGAACGGACCTGCACTGAAATAATAAATTGTGGAAGCAAATATAGATATAAGAGGAGGGAATGATAAGAAATATGCAAAGAATTACAGGTGATATTGACATTTGTCTTGTTCCTTATATGTACTTTTTGTAACTAAAATGGGGCTGACTTATTGTTTGTGCAACTTTTTTAAGTTCCGACCAAGCCTAAAAGCAATACTTACACTAACAGATGTTACTATAATAGGAAATCTTGTGAAGGCACTCTGGATTTGGCAATAAAGCTGACAATGCACCATGAGTCACCAGTGTGCCTTAGCCAATGGCAGGTTGCTAAAATATTGCTTTAAAAGTGACTGCTTATGAATTTCCGTGTGTGATTCTCTTGTGGAACTCTTTGCTGTAAGAGCTATTTTACTTTTCACCCGTTTGTATCGATACATCCGTAATAAATCTGTCTTCCAATCAACATGACCGGAGTTGACTGATTAGTCACAGAATGGAATTTTATTGACAATTATGTATAACAAAGTGAATACAGTTGAAAATGACATTCCATATAACAATCGAGATAAACTATATAGAGTGTACACTGTAGCCATGTTTTTGTAGCTGGAAACACTAGGAGAAAGGTATGGTGATTATTTTGATACATGCATGAGGGTATTAGTACGTGTGAGGTTGCTCAGTGGTCTGACACCCAACACCCCAAATGGGATCAATCTGTGCCCGATAGGGGGAACCCAGACACCACACCCCAGGGCCTCTTGTTTGATGAAACATAAAAAGGACCTTATCCTACGGGGAGATAATACTCAGTGAGGCTTCCGTGTACAGGAACCTGTCATTTTCCAAATAGTTATAAACAGACAAGGAGAAAAGAGTGTGGAAAAGAGGAGAGTAGTGGGAGAAAGAAGGGGTTAGGAGGAGGAGTAGAAGAGGAGGAAGAAAAGAATGGAACATCAATTAAGGTATACGGAGTATCTCAGGGCGGCATCGAGTTAGTGGTCAACGGGGAACCTACAAAAATGGCCGATGGCTCCCAGGTGGATTCAAATCTGCCAACCGTGTCTGAGATTATGTTAGATAATTTCTCCTGTGACATTATCCAGGAGACTTTTCTAATTACTGCTGGGAAGGAAATCTTGGGGCTTTTCCAGGCTTTTGCAACTGTAAGTTTGGCTCCCAGAAGAATGAATTGGATTAGTCTCCAGGAGGCTTTGGAGACGTTTGGGATATGGGCATTGAGAAGGGCTACCAATGCGGTCCTGGGGATCTGGCTTCCCACAAGCTTTTCAATCAAGTTGAACACTTTTTTACAGAATGAACGTATTCTGGGGCACTCCCACCAGATGTGTGACATAGTGCCAATGAGTTTACAACCTCTAAAACACAGTCTGCTGCCGGAAAAATTTAAGCAAGTCGTGAGGGATTGTAGTACCATCTTGAGATGATTTTTAGGCTTGCTTCTATTAGCGTTGTGTTTAGGATGCTCTTGAAAGAGTTGAAGCTTGCTTTCTGCCATACCTCAAGGTCCCAATGGAATTGGAAATCTGACTCCCAGTGTAGCATATAGGAGGGCTTAGTAGATGGAGAGGTAAGTGACGAGTGGACTATCTATACTCCCCCCTTTTGGTCCATGGCCTGACCACACCATAGTTCATATTCAGTAAATTGTGGAGGAAGAGGTTTATCCTTCCAGAGTTTGTGCAGGAAGTGTGAAATCTGTCCAAATTGTTTTTTTTTTATCGAATTTTCAATCTTTTTTGATTTATAGTGCAAAAAATAAAAAACCCAGCAGTGATTAAATGCCACCAAAATAAAGCTCTATTTGTGTGAAAAAAAGGACAAACATATGGGTACAGTGTTGTATGACTGAGTAATTGTCATTCAAAATGTGAGAGCACCAAAAGTTGAAAATTGGTCTGGTTAGGAAGGGGGTTTAAGTGCCCAGTGATCAAGTGCTTAAAGGAGAATTAACCAAAAAAAAAAAGGTTAATTAAATCAACAAGGACTTTTTTTTATCATTACTATTCCTTTATATTGGCTTTTAAAATGTACAAATGCAACAATTTAGAAATTGTCTGAAAGGTTTAGCACTGGGAAACACTTTTTTAAAGATAAAAAGTGCATTTTATATACAACTATATACAGTAGATCAGACCAAAATGAGGGACAAATGAGGTGGAATGAGGGACAGAGGGACATTGCTCCAAATCAGGGATAGTCCCTCCAAATCAGGGACAGTTGGGAGCTATGTATTTCCATCCAATATTCACACAAGTACTACAGTGAAGCACATGATAAAGATGAAGTTTAACCGCTTAACAACCGGCCCATAGCTGAAAAACGGCTACAGGGCTACTGTACTAGATAAAAAGTTGCAACGACCACCATTGTATTCTCTAGGGTCTTTGCTAAAAAAACATATATAATGTTTTGGGGTTCTATGTAATTTTCTAGCAAATAAATGATGATTTTTACATGTAGGAGAGAAATGTCAGAATTGGCCTGGGTGCTCCAGAATGCCCGATGGTGCTCCCTGCATGTTGGGCCTCTGTATGAGGCCACGCTATGTAAAAGTCTCACACATGTGGTATCGCCATACTCGGGAGTAATAGCAGAATGTGTTTTGGGGTGTAATTTGTGGTATGCATATGCTGTGTGTGAGAAATAACCTGCTAATATGACAATTTAGTGAAAAAAAAAATCTTGATTTTGCAAATAATTGTGGTAAAAAATGACAACTTCAAAAAACTCACCATGCCTCTTTCTAAATACCTTGGAATGTCTTCTTTCCAAAATGGGGTAATTTGGAGGGTATTTGTACTTTTCTGGCATGTTAGGGTCTCAAGAAATGAGATAGGCCGTCAGTACTGTGATCAATTTTCAGATATTGGCACCATAACTTGTTGACTCTATAACTTTCACAAAGACCAAATAATATACCCCAATTTGTACTTATTTTTACCAAAGACACGTAGCAGTATAAATTTTGGCCAAAATTTATCAAGAAAAATTACAAATTTGCTAAATTTTATAACAGAAACGAAGAAAAATTCATTTTTTTTTACCGAATTTTCAGTCTTTTTTCTTTTATAGCGCAAAAAATAAAAAACCCAAAGGTGATTAAATACCACCAAAAGAAATCTCTATTTGTGTGAAAAAAAGGACAAAAATGTCATATGGGTACAGCGTTGTAATTGTCATTCAAAATGCGAGAGCACCGAAAGCTGAAAATTGGTCTGGTTATTAAGGGTGTTTAAGTGCCCAGTGGTCAAGTGCTTAATCTGCTTATGTTTTGCCTTCCTTGGTCCCTCCTTTCCTCATTTATCAACATGCTAATTTAACTTTTAAATAAAAACTTTCTTTGATAAAGTCACGTGAGTAGTGATGCAACGCGTCAGGGAGGAGCCAGGTGTCGTCACTTCCGGTCGCGGCCGAGACCGGAAGTATTAGTTTTAATTGCTGAAGTTCTGTGTTTTTATATGTAAATTACAACGTGTGCTGGATTAAATAAATTTATTGAAAATACTACACAGTGGAGCCACCTTTCTCTTTTAATACATACCCTCACTACAACCGCTGAGTTTGGAGACCAGAGATTGAAGCTGTCTGCTGGATACCGTGTGTTCCTTTGAGGTGACCATTGGAGGTCGATCGTTTGAGGAAATCTGCACTGTTTGTCGATCCAAGCTCAACTTGGCCCGTGGGGGCCACTGCTAGAGGTGAGAGGCTGGGGGAAACAGGTGGCGCACTCCAGATTGTGATAGGATGGAATAGACATTGTTCTTTCTTTTTTCACATCAATTGTTTGTTGCACTTGCACTTTTTTTCACATATGGACTGTTGCAAGGAGTTCTGATCCCTGCTGTTGGGATTTCTACTATATGGTTCAAGTGGATCTTTGTTTTTACTTTATTTTTTAATTGCACTGTATTAGATTTTTTGGACATTCACTGGATATATATTTTTCAGCTGTGTCACTCACTAATGCTCTGAATATTGCACTTTTGAAGAATTTCTTAATAAAGCAGGGTTATTTATTATTGCACCTTTGAAAATCTGTTTATCCATTTGCACTTTACCATTCAGCTGCTATATTTATTATTATTCACTATTTGTGTTTATTAATCGATTATTTTTGATATATATATATATTTTATCATCATATTGTTACACAGGTTAATTAGCCACATATTAATTCATTTTTTATTTCTTTTTTCATTACATATGTTTATTGCTGATGCAATCAATTGGTCTCTGTACTTCTCTATGTAATGCGCAGAGCCCCCCTGCTCCAAAGCACCCGTCCCCCATGTTGAGGCCGTGTGGCCTGGTATGGTCCAGGATGGGGGGAGGCGCTTGCTCGCCGCCCCGCCTTTCCTGACCTGCCAGGCAGCATGGTCGGATAAAGGTCTGTTATGGTTTTGGGGGGGAAACCCCATGACAGTTTGTTTGTTTTTTCATTTTGGCGAGGGTTCCCCTTTAAGATCCTCAGTGCGCAAGCCGACATGGTCCGACTTGTGGTGCGACTTCTGTTCAAATAAATGGGCTCTCATAGGGAACCATTGATTTTGACATGTCAAGAAAAAGAAAAACAATTGACGAGGCTTAATGCGGCTGTATCCAGCGCTAAGCCGCTTTTAGAAGCATTAAACATTATTACAGCTGTAACACCTGTCCTCAGAACGCGCTGGCCCTGGGGTTTTTTCAGCTTGAAAACACTAATGCCACTTACACCACCTAAAAGCCTGTGCATGAGGTCATAGAATAACATGGAGAGGTGTTTTTAAGCTGCAAAAAAAGTCTGACGCTGCTGAATGCAGCTGTAAAAACGCCCTGTGTGCATGAGGCCTAATACATATTCCTGCTCTCCCTTTCACATTAGGTGGTAAGCGATCCAAGCAGTTATTCAGGTGGGGTTTGCCTTACCATAGTGTCTGCTGTCAAGGCTCCTAATCCTGTCATGGAGTACTCTCCTGCCAGCAAAATCTGCCCCCGCCCGACGCCTTTTGTGGCTTCAGTGGTGGCGATCGCCCCCCTCAATGTGCCGATCGCCAACTGCAGCCAAATGCGCTCTCTCGCACCAGCGCACACCCCCCCCTTTCCCTGCTACAGGGCTAATGATTTTTGGCAGCTTCACTGCCACTGGTGATGGTGCCAGTGGTGAGTTGCTGCTGCTTATACTGCCCTCCAGGAGTGCAGTTTGTCTCACTCTAATGGATGTCTCTATGGGGGGGGGGGGGGCTGATACATGTAGGGACTCAGAGCTAATTGGGTCTTTAAGGGGGGGGGGGGGGGGGGTGCTGCAAATATAAAGGGACTCCAATCTAATCCAATCGGGGTCACTTTGTAAGAAGGGTTGCTAATCAGTGGCTTTGCTATGGCGGGGGGGGGGGGGGGGGTCATTCACACCATAGTCGACACTGGAGCTGATATAAGGTGATTCTGAACTAATAGGGGATGCTGACTGATGATTTTACCACCATTATATCAGAGTCGCCTTATATAAGCACCAGCCCTGTCCGCTGTCAGCATTCTCCCAAACCACGCTGCTGTCATCACTGAATCGCTGGAGGAAGCCAGTATAAGGATACAAAGAGCCACGGGAAACTCCAGTAAACTGTCAGATAGTCTGGGACGCTGTGACCAATCAGAGCATTTCAGAGGCTTAACCACGCCTCCATCATCAGAGGCTGACCGTTCACTGGAGTTTCCTGCAGCTATCTGTATCCTTGTACCGCCTTGTCCAGTGATTCAGTGATCACAGCAGCGTGGATCAGGAGAATGCTGACAGCGGACTTCACACAGACTATGATCTATGCCTACCAGTCTGTCAAATGTGTGAGTGCAATACAGATTGTTTTCAAACATTTTATTTAAGAAAACCTACTGCAGCAGCGGCTACCTGGTGCCTCTCTCTGCCTTCCAGTTGGTCTCCTCTTTAATTGTCCCCTGCCCCGCTGCACCAATCCCCCTGCTGTCTGGGTAGAAGGGGGTGGGAATAAGTGCTGGAATGAGGAAGAAGGGGGGGGGGATGTTGGAACTGGGGATTTAGGAGAATAGTGGAGGCGGACTTGTGCTGTGGAAGGGGGGAAAAAGATTTGTTTTGGGGGGGTTGTTCTAGGAGGGGGAGAATTGATTTTTGCTGGTGGTGGGTGGAGGGTGAGCATAAAGATTAATGCTGGATTTTTTTTTTGCAGGAGAGGGAGTGGGGATTTTTGATGACAGGGTAAAGTGGAGGAGAGTATTGCTCGCGGAGGGAATTTTGCACTCTTCTTACCCCTGCGTTACACACCCCTGACTCCTGCACTCTTTTTGTTTTGTACGCATGACTCCTAATATGCATTACACACTCCTGTCCCCTGCATTCTGTGCATAAGTCTCACAGGCTCTTTCACACCTAGGTGTTCCAGATCGCAGGCGGATAGAAACTTCTGGGCGCCAGGTGTCCCGCGATTCTGTTTGCACGATTTTGCCATGATATGTCGAGCAACAATCGTGGCAAAATCATGCCGCGATTGGGTTGCCATTGAAAGTAACGGGATCGCGAGCGCGTCCCACGATTTACGGCAATTCAGGAATTGCGGGCAGAATCGTAGTGATTCCGCCCCCAAAATCCGGAACTCCTAGGTGTGAATAGAGCCACAATTTGGCCACGCTCATTGCTCACTGTGGCGTACTGAGCTGGATTATTAGTCTCCTTGGGGCACCCAAAAGTGTCCCAAGGTCTTTTACAATTTTATAGCGTATACTAAAAAAAACATGCAATGCGCCGTTAAAGTGTTCGGGTTTGGCTTGAAGAAAAGGTGGCAACCCTAATGTGTGCTGAGGCTGCCTCTGCTTCCTACAAGGCATGACACATGGAGAGGGGGTTTCCTGTCAGGTGATGATTTCTAATAGCAACCCTGTGGATGAGTGTTATGCCGCGTACACACGGTCGGACTTTCCGACGGCAAATGTGCGATCGGAGCTTGTTGTCGAAAATTCCGACCGTGTGTAGGCTCCATCGGACAGTTTCCATCGGAATTTCCATTGCACAAAATTTAAGATCTGGTTCTCAAATTTTCCGACAACAAAATCCGTTGGTAAATTGTAGAATTTTCCGACAACAAAATCCGTTTGTAAATTGTAGACAATTGTAGACAATTCCGACGCACAAAGTGCCACGCATGCTCAGAATCAAGCAGAAGAACAGCACTGGCTATTGAACTTCATTTTTCTCAGCTCGTCGTACGCGTTGTACGTTACCGCGTTCTTGACGTTCGGAATTTCCGACCAACTTTGTGCGACCGTGTGTATGCAAGACAAGTTTGAGCCAACATCCGTCGGATGGGATTTTTTTTTTCCGTGGGATTTTGTTGTTGCAATGTCAGATCGTGTGTACGCAGCATTAGGCTGAAGTAGAGGGTGTTTCTAAGCAGACTGCATTTGCACTCTAGGTAATGCCCTCATATGATGCTGGATGTCCTCCAGACAAAAAAATCGGACTTGCTGCACACAGTAAGAAGCTTGCAGTGTGCAGTGAAATCAGACTAAACATTTTCAGTACATAGGTGGAGCCTACACAACAGTGTAAGATTAATAGTAAGGATGCAGTTCATGCCAGAGCAGGAAGAAGACCATCAGAAAATGCCTGGGGCCAGAGACAGAGGGACAACAGGGATTGTGAATGTCACATCGCTGGAGAGGGCCACACTACAGGGAAAGTGTGCCATAATGTGAAAGTATGCCATGCATATTTGCACGTTTTGGTAAGAGCCCATCCACCCTACAAGCAGTGAGGGAATGCAGTTCAAGCTTCTTTGTGCTGTCCTCTGGGCAAGTCCAATCAGGAAAAGACTCATATAGTGTATGTCTGCTAACTTCACCCTGCTGCTGGAATAAGGTTTGAATTAGTTGCTACCTCAGATATGCGACACATCCAGTCATGGGTTCATAATTCACGGCCACGCTCACTTTGACAGACATTTTTAACAATAATGCAGTATGTGACCTTTGAAGCATGACTAGCAAGGGCTGATAAAAAGGTTTTGGGTGGCCCTCCTTGCAATGAAAGGGAATGGGAGGGCTCAGAGCATCCAAAGTGTCAGTGTATTGGAATCTGCTGCAGAGAGAGGATAGGGAAAGCTGAGAGAGTACATAGGGTCAGTTAAATTGTGTTTTTTAATTGCTGCCTTGCTGCCTTTTTGGCAGTCACCGCTTTCCTGCCTTTTATGTTCCTATTGGGATATTTTTTGCATTTTGTTTGTGGTTGATTTGAGGCCATCAGTCTCATCCATAGCTAACTGCTTTTTTACTGTTGCAAGCTTACTGTTGCACAGTAAGCCTGTGTTTCAGAAGTGTGATATTTTGGGGAGTTTTTTGGGTGATTTAACCCAGGTTCACAATGAACTGCAGGAATCCCTTTCCTCATGGGATCTGAGGCATCGGTAATTGCCTTAAATATATCTAAGTAGTTTTGAAAATGGGATAAATTCATAGGCTAGCATGAGTTATCCAATAAAATTATATACATTTTATATTTAATATAGGATAGGTCAGTTAAAAATCAGTTAACCCACCAATGAATGCATGTATACTGCAAAATACCCCTATAAATAGGGGCTACTTGTTATGGATCGTTGACAGTTGCCAGAAGAAAGTGAAGAGGACAGCTCCCCACCCCCCTCTCCGTTGTCGCGGCTTTTTTATGTGGTTCAGATCTTTGTCTTTAGGGTAAGTTTGTTTTGATTACTCAGAAGAGAGAATATTAGTAAGCCTGAGCCGTAGTGGCTGGGTTTATTTATTTATCTATACTTTTAAGTGATGTGATAATAAAATTATTTGTAAATGTTTTAGAAAATGTATTAAACCAATAAAAACAGCCGCAGCCAAAATATTTATCCAATAAAATATTTTATTTCAAATGAATTGCTTGTCTGGTTTTGAATTTATTATATATACAATGTAAAATGCCTGCTGCCTCCTATCCCATGAAGCCTGAACTCGCACGATTTCACTCCCGCATGTCAGTCCTGATTTCGACTGCGATTTCAGAGACATCTGTGCAGGTTTCTGCACAGATGTCAATGTAAATTGCAGCCTGAAAACGCAAAAGGTAGTACTACTTTTTGAAATCGGTGCGGTGCTGCAAATGCAGCTTTGCACCGATTAGGACGGTGCCATTGCAGGCAATTGCCACCTATTTGACATGTCAAATCGCATGTCAAATCATATTAATGTAAACCAGTTCACCTTTTCTGGCAGAATTTTTTCACTTTTTCACATAATAAATACCATTTGTTATGTCATTTTTTTGCCCAAGCCATCCCAGTGTGCTTATTTCTCATTTACCTTATCTATGGCAGCTTTGAAAAAAATAAAAATCGCAGGGGTGATCAAATACCACCAAAAGAAAGCTCTATTTGTGGGGAAAAAAAGGACGTAAATTTTGTTTGGAAAACACGTCTCACGACCGCGCAATTGTCATTTAAAGTGACGCAGTGCCAAATCGCAAAAAGTGGTCTGGTCTTAAGCCAGCAAAATGGTCCGGTCTGAAAGTGGTTAAACACGCCCGTCCCGCCGAGCTTGCGCGCAGAAGCGAATGCATACATGAGTAGCGCCGCATATGGAAACGGTGTTCAAACCACACATGTGAGGTATCACCGTGATCGTTAGAGCGAGAGCAATAGCACTAGCCCTAGACCTTCTCTGTAACTCAAAACATGCAACCTGTAGATTTTTTAAAGCTTGCATATGGAGATTTTTAAGGGTAAAAGTTTGTCGCCATTACACAAAGGGGCGCAACTTTGTAGCGTGACATATTGGGTATCAATTTACTTTCATTTTTCAGAATATAAAAAAAATTTGGCTAGTTTTACTGTTGTCTTATTTTTTAATTTAAAAAAAGTGATTTTTTTTCCCCAAAAAAGTGCACTTGTAAGACCGCTGTGTAAATAGGGTGTGACAAAAACTATTGCTGACCTCCATTTTATTCTCTAGGGTGTTAGAAAAAAAATATATAATGTTTGGGGGTTCGAAGTAATTTTCTAGCAAAAAAAATTATTTTAACTTAAAAAATAGGCCTGGTCCTTAAGTGGTTAATCTAAGGAAAAATTGTTCAGATATTGTGCAATCAGATTGTATAGCGTGTGGTCATCTTTATACAGGTACATAGGAGGGAGTGGATGGAGACACTGAGCTGTCAGGCTTTGTTCACATCATGTGCGCATCCCACGCCATGGAGCGCTTTGGAGCAGTTTTGCTCACCACGCAGAGGGCAGCACATTAACTTGACAATATTCTAAAGAAGCTGCAGCACTTTTCTTTTTTGGAGCGGAGTGCGGTATGTTTTATACTACGCATTCTGGTGCATTTGCAACGCATTTGTCGAATGACAAAAGCATGGCAATGCAAGTGCAATGCACAATTGCAGCACGTTTCCAAATCACGTGCCAAAGTGCACATTTTCTATGCGGTTTGCCATGCGTTTGGAAATGCGCAGATGTGAATAGAGCCTCATTGTTCTTGCCCCATTCACACCTAGCATTGTGGGAGCGCATGTTTTTTGGTTTGTTTTTCCTGTGACACGCAATAGGGCAGTCCATTGATTTCAATGGGCTGTGCTGAACATGACAACGTAGCTCATGGAACATTTTGGCATAGGTACATAGTTAGTCTGATTGAAAAAATATCATCTATTTCAACCACTAAAAGGGAAAAAAAAAAATATTTACAATCCCATATACACAATCCTATACTCACCGTTGCCAGATGAAGGGAAAAAAAACAGCAAAGCATGATCCAATTTGCTCCAGCAGAGGAAAAAATTCCTTCCTGAAGCAATTGTATATTCCCTGGATCAAATGTACCTTACAATTTTTGTATCCAATTATATTATGCACATTTTAGGAAAGGATCAACCCTTTTTTTGGCCAGAACCAGCTATTGAGGGAGTATATTCCACCTTTTCACAGCTCTTACTGTGAAGAAACCTTTCCATATTTGGAGATTAAATCTCTTTTTCTCCAGACATAAAGAGTGCCCCCTAGTCCTGAGTGAATGACTCAACACGAAGTTCACTATATGGACCATTCATGTATTTATACTTGTTGATCATATGCACCCTTCATTCCTCATATCTGAGCTCCTCAATGCCTCTTATCAGTTTGGTTGCTCTTCTCTGCACTTTCTCCAGTTCCCCGATATCCTTTTTGAGAACTGGTGACTAAAACTGAACTGCATATTCCAGATGAGGTCTTACTAATGATTTGTACAGGGGTAAAATTAAATGATATTTCTCTCTCTGTAGGGGCTGCTGAGTATAGTAGTCCGTCTGTCACCCTGCCCAGCCAGGCACACACTTTTCACTCGCTCAGAGACAAGAAAGCAGTCCTTGCACTTGTTTTTATGTTTTATTGAGGGGAATTAAACTTGGATAGGGATGGGGACTTATGAGATGCCCAGGTAATTAACAGTCAACATCACAGTATATACAATCTCCCCTTCTCCTCCTGTACTTCCTTGCTTGCAGATTATCACGCCTCACTCCTCCAGCACATAACTTGCTGCATTTCCTGGACAAGCTAGCACTGTAGAAAAAAATAAATTGGATGCCTGGATCAACCATATATACTATATACTGTTAATAAATTATAAAAATTCAAATTAATCATTCAATTCTGGGAGTTGCTCACCAGAAAAATAGTCCTAATGACCCTAAAGTCGCATAATTCAAGACAGAGAGAAGAAAGTTCTCCCAAGAGGGACGATTAGGACACTGAGATTAATTAATTAAATTTATTGAATAGAAAAATTATATACCAAGTATACCTCACAGACATATTAAAAAAGACAAAGTTGTCAATGTTAAAATAGGGGGACGCAGCTGCGCATGCACCACATGCTCACAAACACACACTCATATGCACCAACTAGTCATCATTAGTATTGCTTAGCCTAACTGGCTGGTAGCTATTAGTTCAAAATCGATGATCATATGGCAAAAAATAATAGGTGTTTTGTGGTGATTAAGCAATGCTATAAGCAAGCAGGTAGTCCAATAATCAGAAACCGGGTAATTAGAAACACAGTCCGAGACAACTTAATGAAAAATATAGATCCCTTTGTAAAGACTAAAGGAAAAGTCTAAAACACGAAGTTTGGATATTAAACATGGGCATAATCAGAGAACAAACAGGCAAGCGCTGAATAATATATTTCTGAGATCAATGCATAAATGTGTCCACAGCCAAGCAAAGCAGGGAAAGTAGGATGGGGAGTAAAAGCAGGAGCAAGGCGTCACAGTTGGTTTAAATATGTCAAAGACACTCTCACCACTCTTCTACCTCTGAAAAAAGTATTTAATAAATTTGCCTTTTCTTTGTCCCCGGTCACCTACTCTAGATTATTTTGTAAAGGGCCTACATGCTCAGACCTGACCTTTTTACTACGAATATATTTGAAGTATTTTTTGGGGTTTGTCCTACTATCTTTTGCAATCTGTTGTTCATTTTTAATTTTTGCGTCCTTGATTTCCTTTTTACATATTCTGTTATATTCTTTGTAAAATTAAAATGATTATAGTGTTCCTTAATGTTTTTATTTTTTAAAAGCTCTTTTCTTATTATTTATAGCTTTTTTAACTTTGGCCGTGAGCGACATAGTTTTTATTTTTAGCCTTTAAAACTTATTGCCCATGGGAATATATTTTGCAGTGAGTTTGCATACAGTGTTTTTGAAGAATTCCCATTGATGTTCTGTGTTCATTGATGCCAATATTTCCTCCCAGTCTAAGACTTGGAGTGCAGCCCTCATCCTTGGAAAATTTGCTCTCTTAAAGTTACATGTATTTATATTTCCAGTATGAGCTTGTTGCTTACAGCTAACATTAAATGAAATCATGTTATGGTCACTGCTAGCCAGTTGTTCTTTTATATTAATATATAAGCTCTGCATGGTGTGATATTACAAGGTGCAGCAGAGCGTTATTCCTAATCAGGGCCTCAATAAACTGGATCATAAAATTGTCTTGTAGCAGGTTTATACATTTTTACATACATACATTTTTGCCCTTTAAACTGTCCCAGCAGTGCCATTACTCCAGTCAATTTCCAGGTAGTTGAAATCCCCCATTATTATCAGAGGTCAAGTCCTGGGGAAAAAAGTGTGGGAACTCCCACCCAAGATCCACTCGCCCACCAAAAAAAAAAAAAATTATACGCTCATATGCACGAACACTTCAAAAGTGGTATTTTTAATCCAATTTTCGTATTGTGTGTATGACGCTTAACTGTTAGTACATAAAAAAAAAACAATCCTCAATAAACATAAATATGGTAATTCTCTGAATAATCAGCATTCATTCAATTGTGCTTCCATGCAAATGTTCTGATATTTATTGGGAAATTTTATTTTGTATATAGAGTGTTTATGTGGTGAGTTTACATTTTTCATCGAACAGAGTTTGGATAACACAGGGTTAAATGGAAAGGTCATAAATTAACTGCACATTATCTGGACAGAATGCTTGGGGAGATAGTGATGTGTTCCTGCTTAGGAGATGTATGTTAGCTTGGGGGGCTGCAAACTCTGCAGGGCTCCAACACACACTTGCTGCTATTCCAACCCTTCACATGTTTCCACATAAACTTCCCTCCTGGCATTAAACTTTGCCAGGTATTGTGCTCAGCTTACCACCCCAAACTGATGTTCCTCCCTCAGCTCACCTCTCTCCCTGCATGTCCTGTGAGCAGAATAGCTGTGCTCCTCCTCTGGGTTCTCTCATCTTATGGCACTGAAGATAGAGGGGTTCAGTGGGACACATAGAGCAAGTATGCAGGAGACTGGGGGGGGGGGGGAGATGAGATGAAGCGTGGCGAGCGAAGCAAACCCGCAAGGAGTCCTCTAACTTTGTGCAGCCCTATGTCCACTTGGATGGTGGGGCTTGCACCTGGACTCATAGCACAGGCGCCGTTCATCTTCGGAGATTTTCCGATTCTCCTTGTCCTCCGTACTGCGTAAGCACTGCGCCTGCGCAGTACAGGGCGGATACTTTTCAATAGGTGGACTTTTTTGACAGAACACTGGCGGGGAGGAGCGCATCACAAGAGGTCTGACTAAATACAATCTCTTAGCAGCAGGGACCTGATCTACCTGTCAGCTATCTGTGATTGACAGGTAGATCGAAGCGGAAGCTGTCATGGGGCCCCCTACTGGCAATGCCTGAATGGTCAGGAGTGCAGCACTTACTATTGTGAGCTGTGTCAGCAGCTGCTGGTGTAGCACCTGCCACACAGCTCACATACTTCAAAGTCTTGCAAGACACGGCTGCTAACGGGAACTGAGTTCCTGTTGTGGAAAAAGTACAGGAACTCCGTTCCTATGCATTCCTGCAGGACTTGAGCCCTGATTATTATCACTGTCCCAGCCCTTGCAGCCCTTTCTATCTGTGCAAGGAGCTGAGTATCCTCCTCCTCATTAGCACTGGGAGGTCTATAACAAACTCCAAAGGCTAACCTTTGTAGTATGCACACCCATGTACAGTTCTGCCCATAATGCTTCATATGACTCATCATATTCTCCATCAACTAGGTCCTCTTTCACACTTGCTTTGAGATCACTTTTCACATAGAGACAGACACCACTACCCCTCTGTTTTACCCTGTCTTTCCGAAAGAGAGTATAGCCGGGAAAATGAATAGCCCAGTCACATGAAGAATGAAGCCAAGATTTCTGGTTCAATGTTTTTATTTTTCTCATAAAAGAAACAATAATAAAAAAGAAAGAAAGACAATACACTACAGTATATTTATTCATATTCATACATGGGATATCGTTGAAATTAAATAATCTTAGATAGAAGCATGAATATATTGCAGTCTAAAGTATGAATTGCGAACTGTAAAAGGAGAACACTATAGAAAAAGCTTATTCAGTAGTACTATAGGGATACGAACATTGTCTCTGAACCATACCTAGGTCCTATATAATCATGCCTCCAGACCACTTTACCAACCCAAGTGGGTACAAACTGTGGTAAGGTGGGGGCATTTAGGTAGAGCAGGTATCGTATTAACCAAGATAGTATTGGAAGTAAAAAGAAAAAATATATAAGAGAATAAAATAAGTGTGTAAATATTCAAAATAAGTTCATAACCTACTGGTTACAGTGTTCATTTGTATATAGGTAAACAATCTGATAAACAATTCATGCTTGTTATAGAAAATAGAGTTTGAGATGACAAAATTAGAGTAGCCCATGTGTATGTATCACATAACAAAAAAGAATAAAAAGGTAAAGATAGAAAGTAGAGAAGGAATAGAAAAAAAAAAAGAGAAAGAAAGGGAAAAGGAGGAAAGAGTCTCTCCAGGTGGTGGTCTACTTAGCAAACAGAATAATGAAGATAGTCACTAAGATAACTGGTATACTATTGAGGTAACAGTAATGAATGGTCAAAATCAGAGGAAAAGTAGTGTTTAACCCATGGTTGCCAAATCTGTGTAAATTTATTAATGTTATTGTCCTCTATAGCCGACATTTTAGCGTGGATCAAAGCTCTATTCATTCTGTGTCTGGCTTCCGCTATTATTAAAGTTTTGGACTTCCAAGCTTTAGCTATAGTTTGTTTAGCTGTAGTACTAAGCTGAAGAAATAGCTTAAATTGAGAATAAGTTAGCGATGGAGGTTTCAGGTTGAGAAGAGCCATGGCTGGATCCGGAGGAATAGAGCATTCCAGAGCTTTAGAAGCCATATCAAAAATATTTTCCCAGAATATTTGGACCTCGGGGCATTGCCACCAGATATGGAAGTGGGTACCTGGGGAAGAACAACCTCTGAAACAGTTGGTAGGCTATGTCGGGATAAATTTTGCGATTCTGGCTGGTACCAGATACCATCTTGCCAAAACTTTAAAATTAGTTTCCAAGGCAAAGCAATTTGGAGAGGAGCTTTTAGTAGCTAGCCATATATTGGACCAGTCAATAATGTCAAACACACAGTTCATATCTATAGCCCATTTGTCTGTATAAGAGGGTAATACATCATTAGGAAGTGTAGTAAGTTGATGGTATAACAAAGAGATTAATCCTCTTACATGTGGGTCACTCTTGCAAATACGTTCAAATTGTGACATTTGATTAAGTACTGAACCAGTATTAAGAAGAGGGGTATAGAAATTTTTAATTTGTAAATATCTGAAGATTTCAGATCTTGGGAGCCCATGGTTATCACAAAGCAATGGGAATTCCAGGATATTGGAATTATTGCATAATTGGTGGAATCGAGTTAAATTTGAGGTAGACCAAGCAGAAAGGTTGGAAGGTTTACCAAATTTATCCCAAATAGACAAGGAATGCTTCGTAATGGGGTTAGAAATGTGTGATCTATCTGTGGGATGAATCCACAAGATATTGGCAACAGAAATAGGATCGCAATCAACAGATTAATTTAGCACCCAAAGGGGTGTTTCAACTGTAGAGTGGTATTTTGGAAGAAGTGAGATTTGTGCAGCAAAATAGTAGGAAGCAAAATTTGGTAAACCTAGTCCACCCTTCAATTTACTAAGGTACAACGTAGCCTTGGGTATTCGTGGTTTAGTTTTTCCCCAGATAAAGGCTAAGACTCTAGGTTGTATGAGTCTGAAGAAATATGCAGGTAGTGGAATGGGTAAAACTCTAAACAAATATAAGAATTTCGGTAAAATCATCATTTTTATAGCATTAATACATCCCAGCCATGACAGCGGAAGGGAAGACCATTGTTTCATATAACTAGTGGCTTGTTTTAGTAAGGGGAGATAATTAGCCGTAAATAAATCTTTAAGTGAAGTTGTGAGTTGAACTCCTAAGTAAGGTATCCGATTGGAAACCCAGTGAAACGGTAAGGTGGATTGAAGATGCAGGAGGTCAGTTTGTTCTAAAGAAATATTTAGCACGTTCGATTTAGTGGGGTTAACTTTAAGTCCAGAAACAGTAGCAAATTTATCTAAGATATTCAGCAAATTCGGAGCAGATATGTGTGGGTGGGATAAAAAAATGAGAATATCGTCAGCAAAAAGACATAATTTATGTTGGTAACCACCTAATTCGATACATTTAATGTCCAGATTTGATCTGATTAATTGTGCCAACGGTTCAATAAGGAGGGCAAAAAGTAAGAGGGATAAGGGACAACCCTGTCTTGTACCTCTACAAATGTTCATCATAGCCGATTTATAACCGGCATATTTAATGTATGCTTTTGGGTTATCATACAATGAGGAGATCCATTTTAGAAAGTGATTCCCAAATCCCCATTTTTGGAGCATATACTGCATATATGGCCAGGTGACAGAATCGAACGCCTTTCTAATATCTAGGGATACGAGGCATGAAGGGATGCGTCTAGTCTTAGCTGCATGTATGAGTAGGAGAGCGCGTCTGATATTGTCACCTGCCTGCCTTTTTGGCATAAAACCTGTTTGATCACAGTGGATTAATTGACCTATAACGTTATTAAGACGAGTAGCCAAAATTTTAGCTAATAATTTAATATCAAGGTTGAGGAGGGATATGGGACGATAGTTTGTCCAAGAAGTAGCATCTGAATGGGGTTTGGGAATCATCACTATAATAGAGGTTAGCGTTTCTGTACGAAAGGATTGATCTTTAAGGATAGAATTAAAGGCTCTGGTCAAAATTGGTGCTAAAATATGGGAAAACTGTTTATAATATAATGCAGAAAACCCATCAGGGCCCGGTCTTTTGTGAGGTTTTAAATGTTTTATAGCATTCAGGACTTCAGGGGTTGTTATAGGACACTCAAGAGTATTACGCTGTTTCTGATCTAGGATAGGAAGCTTAATGTTAGAAAACAAGGTATCTGCTTTTAATGCGTCAAACTCTTGGCCAGGGGAGTATAGTTTAGATAAATTAGAGTAAAACACTTCAAGTATTTTTACCGGGTTACTGGTATAACCGTCACGGGTAGTTTTCAGTCTAAAAGAAGACAGTACGTTTTGTGTAATTTTTAAACTGCGTGCCATAGGAGTGTCTGGCTTGTTGGCTTTGAGATATTGAGATATTGTTGGCGTTTACGCATTAATTTATCAGCAGAATCTGTTAAGAAAAGGTCTAGATCGAGGCGTGCTTTATCTAATTTTGTGTGATTGGTGGCGGTCGGAGAAGATTGAAAGGTCAAATGGCATGCATTAAAAGCAGCTTCCAATTTTGTAAACATAAGTTTACGCTCCCTTTTAAGTGTTGATGCTAGTTGAATCAAATTTCCTCGAATAACAGTTTTATGGGCCTCCCACAACGTTAGGGAAGAAACATCATCTGTATCATTAGAGGAGATGTATTCAGAAAGCGCTTGCTCAATTACTAATTTATGAGATGGATGAGTTAGTAAGGAATCATTGATATTCCAAGTAGTATCATGAGATCTGGATACAGTTGAGGCTATAGTAGTAAAAACAGCACAATGGTCTGACCATGAAAATGGGATAATTTTAGAAGAAACTATTTCTGGCAGCATACTTGACGGGACAAGGATATGATCAATACGGGAGAATGATTTGTGTGGGTATGAATAATGTGTATAACGTCTACTGGTAGGGTTCATTTCCCTCCATGTATCTACTAATTTATGTGCTGTAAGCAGGGGCTGTAGGGTTAATTTATTAGTACTCATATTGGGGGTAATTGGAGATTTGTCTAAAAAGGGAAACATCGTAGCATTGGAGTCCCCACATAGGACTATCGTTCCAAATTTATGTGTATCAACAATTTGGAAGAGATGGGATAAAAAAGCTACTGGTCGTTTGTTATGGGCGTAATAAGAGACAACCGTAATAGGGGCATCAGAGAGGTAACCAGTGATCAAAATGTATCTGCCTTCTGGGTCATTCAATTGTGACACAAGGGTAAATGGAGTATTGCGATGGAAACCTATTAGAGTACCCCGTTGTTTAACCGAAGCAGAGGCAACATAGAATTGTGGATACAAGGCCGAGAGGAATTTAGGATAAGCATTTTCTTTAAAATGAGTTTCCTGCAAGCAGATAATATGGGCCTTTTTAGCATGGAAAGAGCGCATAGCTTTCGAACGTTTGTGGGGGATATTGAACCCTTGTACATTCAAAGATAAAACGTTTATGGGGGCCATGACTGTGTTACATGCGGTATTATAACATGAAAAACATAACTTACATCTAGTCTCGTAACCACCACCTGGAGAGAGAAGAGAATAAAGAGAATAAAAAAGAAAAAAGTAAAATAGGAAAATAGTAACATAATAGCAATAAAGAGGGATAATATATCAGGGTGTGGGAACGTCTGCGGAGCATACTCAGAAAGCTCAGAGAGGTTCCAATGCCATCGACAGGGACCCCCATAACCTTGGCAGGTGTCTGAAGATGGTACAGGGGGCAGCAAGAAATTCCTGAGGGGAAAACAGCACCAGAGGACCACGGGAAGAAAATTTAACAAAAAGTCTGCTCCGGTCAAAGGCCTAAAGGGAAAAAGGAATGTATACATATATATATATATATATATATATATATATATATATATATATATATATATATATATTGGTACATATACAAATAAAAGTATGTTCAAAGAAAAAAGTTAGGGGGTAGATTTGAGACACAGGATCTAGATAAGAAAAAGTGGAGAAAAAGTTCCAGTTTTAGCAATAAGTATCCTTATTGATACAAGTAAATTGAAGCTTTCAACCAGCAACTAGTGCTGGAAATAGGTATGAGCTGATCGATTGAATTTATGTATCAGTCCATAGAATCCTCGTTGGAGGGAGTTGGGTTTTCAAACCGTCCACGTTTATGAATATGTTGGCGAGAAGATGAAGAGGCTCCTTCGGAAGCTGTTGTAGTAGTTTGTTGAGGGGATCTTGAGGCTGAACGTCTGCGAGAATGATCATTGGGTATGGATCTGTCGGCGATGCCCATTTCAACCAAGGCGGATTGCAGGTCCTCTGGGGATCTACAGACGTACTTTGTTTCCAGGTGTGTAAAGCGTAGAGAAAAAAGAAATCCCCAGTGATATGCAATATGATGTTGTTGCAAAACCTGTAATTGGGGTTTAAGTGCACGCCGTTTAGCAACCGTGAGAGGAGAAATATCAGCAAAGAGCTGATATGTATAGCCCTGAAAATGCAAGGAATCTTTGTCTCTAGCAGCTGCCAATAATTGCTCTTTGGATCTATAATAATGAAATTTAGCAATTATATCTCTGGGGGGGCCATTTGTTTTGCGAGGAGCTAAAGCTATGTGCACTCTATCAAGTTCCAATCTTTCCAGAGGTATGCCAGGCTGCAGTTCCTGAAATAACGCTATTATAGTGGCGTGGAGATCTAGGACCGTCTCAGGGATTCCTCTAATTCTCAGATTTGATCGTCTGTCTCTGTTTTCCTGGTCTTCCAAACGTGACTGTAATAAAAGATTTTCTTCCTTGAGATTTTCAAGTTTTGAGGTGTTTTGCTGTGTATCTAAGTCATCCACTCTTATTTCCAGTTCAGCGGTTCTCTGACCCAGCTCTCTAATTTCTTTAGTCAGTTTATCAGTAATTAGGTCTGAAGTCTTTTTTAGGGCTTTTTGTAACATATTTTCCAATTTTTTGAACATATCATCCTTTAACCACTTCAGCCCCGGACCAATTGGCAGCCAAAGGACCAGGCCCCTTTTTGCGATTCTGCACTGCGTCGCTTTAACTGACAATTGCTCGGTCGTACGATGTGGCTCCCAAACAAAATTGGCGTCCTTTTTTTCCCACAAATAGAGCTTTCTTTTGGTGGTATTTGATCGCCCCTGCGGTTTTTATTTTTTGCGCTATAAACAAAAATAGAGTGACAATTTTGAAAAAAATGCAATATTTTTTGCTTTTTGCTATAATAAAAATCCCCAAAAAATATATAAAAAAACCTTTTTTTCCTCAGTTTAGGCCGATACGTATTCTTCTACATATTTTTGGTAAATATTAGCGATTATTGATTGGTTTATAGCATTTACAAAATAGGGGATAGTTTTATAGCATTTTTATTAATATTTTTTTTTTTACTAGTAATAGCGGCGATCAGCGATTTTTATTGTGACTGCGACATTATGGCGGACACATTGGACATTTTTGACACATTTTTGGGACCATTGTCATTTATACAGCAATCAATGCTATTTAAATGCATTGATTCCTGTATAAATGACACATGCAGTGAAAGAGTTAACCACTAGGGGGAGGGGAGGGGTTATGGGCTGTGACGTGTGTGTTTTTTTAACATTAGGGAGCGGGGCTGGCGTCTGAAGTCATTGATCGGCTTTCCTGATGACAGGGAACAGCCGATCAATGACAGGCAGAGTAGGAAGCGCGGGGAGAGGTTTGTTTACACAGACCTCTCCCGTTCTTCAGCTCTGTGACCCGATCGCGGGACACCAGCGGCGATCGGGTTCACTGGTCCCGCGGCCGTGGTCACGGAGCTCCCGACCAGGTCGCGAGCACGCCCCGACCCACGGCTAGGCAATTAAAAGGCAACGTACCTGTACGTGCTTTTGCCTAGCGGGAGGCGGTCGGGAAGCGGTTAACTCATGCTGAGAAACATCAACATCTGAATCGGATTCTGCTGTATCCTCTGGTATCAGAGGGGGCGCTTTCTTATAGCGCTGTGTGGATGGTTGTGAGCTGATTGCCGCTGCCATCTTAGATGACTGCGCTGTTTTAACCAAAGAGACTTTAAATTTCGCTTTTGGGCCCCACAGGACCATATTGATATCACCTGAGGCCGTTGTGTGTCTTATATTGTTAATTTGTACCGTTTGCGGTACCGCTGGGACCCGTAGTCCTTTGGTTCTTTCTCCCCTGGAGCGGAGCTCTAAGCCAGCACTACCGCTCGCTCAGGCATCCTCGCCGAAGCCAAGATTTAAACAATACTAAATTAATCATAGTTCCCTTCGTGCAACAAAGCTTCCAACTCACCTATTTTGCTTGGCCGACTTCTGGCATTGGTGAACAAACACTTTAATTCATTGTCACATTTTGCACACTTATTTTGCATTATTTTTATTTTAGTACAAATAGTACCTTTTCCAATGGTTGTTTGTAACATGGTAACCTTCATATCACCTGCCAAAGCCCTCTCCCACCTTTCCCCATTCTACCCACCAATAGGGGCTGATACCTATTCCCCTATAGTCAAAGAAAGTGACTGGAATCGTAACTGAGCCTCTTGTTTGCAGCAGCTTTGCGATACAGCTCTGTTTTGTGAATTACGGCTTAAGGCGGTTCTTCGTGCATTTCCTGATATTCGAGAACTCAGAGACTTAATGAATATATAGCTGCCATAAATTACCAAATCAGTGGGGCCGGACCAAATCAGTGGGGATTTGAGCATCAACTGGGAAACTTTCAATCTAAACCTCATGGCAGAGCAGCAAGAGAATGTTACAGCCATTTTAAATGCACTGGAAGCTTCTTTCAAACCTACTAAAAAATGTCATTAATGAAAGATATGTATTTGGATGCTGCAAACAAGAAGAGGGAAAATCTCTTGATAACTTTGTTACAAGGTAAAAAGGTGGCAACTTGTGAATATGGAACTCTAAAAGATCAATTAATAAGGGACAAAATTGTTCTCGGTATAGCTTGTGACATCACACGCAGATGTCTTCTAATGCTCCGTACACACGAGCGGATTTCCCGTCGGAAAAATCTTGGATGGTTTTTCCGACGGAATTCCGCTCAAGCTTGTCTTGCATACACACAGTCACTCAAAAGTTTGCTGAACTTTTGACCGTCAAGAACGCGGTGACGTACAACACTATGACAAGCCGAGAAAATTAAGTTCAATGCTTCCGAGCATGCGTCAAATTGTTTCCGAGCATGCGTAGGAATTTTGCGCGTCGGAATTGCTACAGAGGATCAGAATTTCAGGTACCCAGAAAGGAAGAAAAAAGGGGGACCAATAGTGAAGTAAGCTAAGAAAGCTAATTTATTGCGCTTAAAGGGTATACTTACAAAAGTAAGCTAAAAACAGGCATTGAAATTTTAAGAAGATGCAGCAAACACCATTAGGGGCGTTCCTATGAGACCGGAAGTAATGTCAGTGCCGGAAGTGAGTCACGATTTGGTGAGTGGGGACACATGTGGGGTCTTGGTGCGCCTGAAAACCTTTTTTTCTCTGCACTTTTTTCACACTAGATGTGAAGTATTCCCTGCGATTTTGCACATTAGTTGTGAAGCACCTTTTTTAGTTTTATATGGACTGTATTTAGTTGTGAAACACATTTATATGGACTATATGTTTTTTGTCACCTATTATGGGTCTTTGTTTGTGATCGTTGTATTTATATATTTTGTCACTATGGTCAAGTGTTTAGCACTTTGTGTATAGCAGCTACATTCATTTGTTATCACCCATTTTTTTACCACCTATTTTTTTACCACCCATTTTCTACACCATCAGCGCAAGTTTATATATTTAGATTATATATTTTCCCAAGGATACAATTTGGCATTGGCTTCCTAAGCATGATAATGCAGAACAGGAAATCAAACGTTTGGTCACAGATACACCTGTCCTAAAAAACAAACCTGTAACTATTCAAAGTAATGCAAGCAAAAGTGGACTTGGGTGTTGCCTATTGCAAGCTGGTCAGCCTATCGCATTTGCTTCAAGGGCACTGACCCCTACTGAGCAAAACTTTGCACAAATCCAAAAGGAATGTCTGAGCATTGTGTTTGCCTGCCAGCGTTTTCATTACTACCTCAGTAGTCAGGACGAGATCACGCCAGAAACTGACCATAAGCCTCTGATATCTATTTTCAAGAAATCACTTTTGTGTTTACCCAAACGCCCACAGAGCTGGTTGATCACGTTACAAAACGAATGCCTAAATGTTGTCTATAAATCTGGACCTGAAATGTACATTAGTGACACTTTTAGCAGAGCTACAGTAGCAGTCTGCATCTGCAAAGTTCAACAGGACCTGGATGTCCTGTCATAGATCAATCATTCTGACTAACTAAATGTCACAGACCAGCGTTTGCTTCAGATGAAAACAGCACAAAGAAATTGGAGAGTTTGCAAGCAATTATGAATGGCTAGCCAGATTCAAAGGCAGAAGTGCCATTACTTGTGAGAGAATATTGTACTTTCAGAGATGATATCGGCATTCGGGATGGCATACTTTACAAGGGGCCAAGAGTCATCATTCCTAAATCTCTAAGATCAGAGATGTTGACACACATTCATGCCAGTTACATTAGTGGTGAAGCATGCTATAGGCAGGCACGAGATACCCTATACTGACCCAACATGCCAAAATGAGATTAGAGACTTTGTTAGCCGTTGCTCAGCATGCAATGAATATGCACAGGCAAAACTGGAAAAAAAAACATGATTTTACATGTACTATATGGTCACTGGCTTTCTGTTAAGCCTCATGTCTATCTGTGGTGGTGGTCTTACGTGGTCAAGTTTTCTTATTTCACTATTCATGAATGATTCACCTCAAGTCACCTTCTTATTATATTATCAAATGGATATTTTGTGTATTATTGATATACTGGATTTTTTGTTAATTAATTGTTGGTATTGATTTAATTGATTCACTGTCACTGGACATTATTTGCACTATTGCACTTTAATATTTTACTTGTATTAATTAATACTTTAATCAATAGCGCTGCTTTGTTTTGTTATATATGTGTATTGTGAGTACCTGTGTATTGTGAGTACCTGAATATTGTGAGTTCCTGGTTTTTGTGAGTACCTGAGTATTGTAAACAAGTGGCTGTGGAACTGGTGTAGAAAGGAGGGGTTTGGGTTCCTGGAGAACTGGGCCAACTTTTCAGTCGGTCACCAGCTGTATAGAACGGACGGACTGCACCTAAATGAAGAGGGTGCGGATCTGCTGGGAGTGAAGATGGGCAAAAAGTTAAAGGGGCTTTTAAACTAGGTGATGGTGGGGAGGGTCCAGACATAGAGATAGCCAGCATGGAACATATTTCAGTGGGTAGTATTGGGGGCATTAGTGGTAGGTTGACTAAAGCGCCTAAACCCATGGTAAGTATAGCAACAAGTCCTATTTGCAACCTCAGAGCACCCAATAAGGAGATAGTATGTGTCCGGACCAAACTACGGGGCATGTTCACTAATGCCAGGAGTCTTGCAGACAAGATAGGAGAACTAGAGCTGCTACTGTATGAGAAGGAATTTGATTTTGTGTGAATTTCAGAGACCTGGTTCGATAGCTCTCATGATTGGCTGGCAACCATTCAAGGATATTCCCTATATTGCAGGGACGGGGAGGGTAAAAAAGGGGGAGGGGTATGCCTGTATATCAAAAATTATATACAGGTGAATCTGAGAGATGACATCACTAATGGAGCAAGGGAACAGGTGGAATCCTTATGGGTAGAGTTACAAAGGGAGGAAACCAAAGAGAAAGTAATACTGGGAGTATGCTATAGGCCCCCTACCCTAAGGGAGGAGAAGGAGACAGAACTCCTATCACAGTTTGGAATGGCAGCAAGGATGGGAAGATGCAAAGTAGGGGGAACTAATGCGCAAGCCACAAGGGAAAAGATAAAATAAATAAACCTAGTATAATAAAAGAGACCTAATGGTGTAGCAGCCAACAAAAGAGTGTTCTCACACCGAATAGTAATAGAAGGTAAAAAAATGGTAATGTGGCGCTTACTCAAAATGGTAAAAAAACGATTTTAAACTGATGTGAAAGTTTCATAGTTAGTAAGGTTGAATAAAGACATCAGTCCATCCAGTTCAACCTGAGTGAGTGTCTACAATTGTCCCCATCCCTGTACATTGCACACTCACATCACTCCCTACCCTCAAGGAGCCCACAATCCAAGGTCCCCATTCATATACTAGGGCCAATTTTTGGACAGAAGCCAATTAACCTACCTGCATGTCTTTGGATTGTGGGAGGAAACCGGAGTACCCGGAGGAAACCCACGCATAGTTTCATAAAGTTCTATGGATTCGATCAACTTTTGTATATATATCCTTTTATACATAATGCCTTTCATACCATGGGTTTCTTAATTTAATACACCCTTTATTACTTACAGACATTACATATTTGCTCCTGATGAGACGGCACACCGACGAAACACGTCGAGCTATTGAGGATGCAACCCCTCATATTTTCCATCAATTTTATAACACTTCTATGAATTTTATTGTATATTAGTACTGTATTATTCCTATGTAATCTGTATGAATTTATTTTTCTTTCCCTGCTATGACAATTAAGTTCTATATTGTGTTTACTAAGATGTCATGTTTGTACATGCATTTGAATACTCAGTTGTCACATATAGAAGCTCATTGACATTTTCTGTATAATTGTTAATAAAATTTCTACTCTTACATTGCTTTCAAGCCTGCCTCATTTAAAGTCCCACACTCTTTTTGTCCTTTGAATTTATTATAGGGATGGAAACGCAATACCCCCCCTTCCTTGTGCGTTTCATTTAAAGTCCCAGTATATGGAGATATAAATTCCCCCCCCCCCCCCCCCCCTTGCATATTTTAAACTGATAGGCAAAATTATATAGATCCTTTGGAGACTCCAAAAAGAAATATCCAAAGAAATAAAGCGTCCTTATGTTGATTTCTTCATAAAAATTGTATAGCCAAAGATTGGCAAACCAATGCTATAACAATTCTTGAATAACCGTCCTTCAACCAAATAATTAATGACAGCTCAGGCAATAAAGATAAATAACTAAAATCCTCAAAACATCGAAAGTGCAAAGCAATCTGTGCAAATATGCAAGAGATATGCGCAAATTTCCATAATATGTGCAATTAAGGGTAATGAAATAGTGCAAAATCCACAATCTGTGCAAAATAGCAATATTGTAACGAAAAATGTGCAACACTGTATGTGCAAAAATTATCTGTGCAAATAAATTACACCTGGTAATTTGTGCAAAGAAGAAGATGGTAAGCAAAAAACTGCAGCACATTTTTTTAAAAAACAAATATAAAAATAGTGTCCACAGTGATCCAAATAAGTGCTCAGAGAAGCAATTAATAAAGAATCTTGAAAAAATATATATATATATTTTTTAAAATATACAGAAATCCCCAAAAATATAGTGACAGATCAAGGTCCCTTACACAGTGCAATGTAATCCAATCCAATTGTGACAATAATTTTCCAATATGCAGTCCGTCCAAATACTCTCCAGTGTATATAGTGTTTCCCCCAGCCTCTCACCTCAATGTGAAAAAAAAACAGCCTTACAAATCAGAAGCACTGGCCGATCCGTTCACAGGCTCCTCCTGATGGCACAGCTCCTGTGGGTCTCTATCCTCCGTCCTAGGCGTTCCACACACTCAGCCAAATATTTTCAAGGGAGGAGAGGAGGGACTCCATAGTGTAGTATTTTAAATCTGACAATTTAATAATGGTAAAACACTTACACTTAGATGACTTCCTTCCTTAGACTTCCTTAGGGAAGTGAGTCGGGTGACGTTTGTTTCCGATCACGGCCGGGATCGGTAACTAGGGATGGGCCCGGTGTTCGATTGGAACCCATGTTCGAATCGAGCAACGGGCTTTCGCCCGCTCGGCGAGCCCAGAACTATTTGGGCCGTTCGCATCACATTTGTGTGATGCGAGCGGCCCGCAATGCATTGCGCCAGTCACAGTGCATTGCTGGCTGATGATTGGCCAAGCATGCACTGTGACCCCGCATGCTTGGCCAATCACAGCGCCGGCAGCGAGGAGAGCAATAATTGGCTACAGGCAGGATGCCTGTAGCCAATTATAGCTCAGGGGCTTTAGTACACGCCCCACTGTATAAAAGGCCGCTGCGCCGTCGGCCTAGTGCACTGTGTTCCGGCTGTGATTATGATATAGGCAGACTGCTGATGCTGATTCATTATCATTACTTCTGAATACTGATCATTTGAATATATATTCATTCTGCTGATTGCACTTCTGCTGACAGTATCTGCAGTGCTGTGCTGTCTCATACATTCTTACTTTATCTGCTGTGATTCTGGGGATTAGTCTGGTGTGTGCGTGCTGTTAGTACAGCATTGCAGTAGCACCTTCTGGCCTATTGTGATCTAAGGCAGGCAGGCATTTATAGGAGCTAGCGTGTGTGTCTGTTGTGTTATTACAGCACACATAAAACCACCTCCGCCTCTCTATCTGTCATAAGGCCCTGTTGTCATCTAAGCCAGGCAGGCAGGCATTTATAGGAGCTAGCGTGTGTGTCTGCTGTGTTATTACAGCACACATAAAACCACCTCAGCCTCTCTATCTGTCATAAGGCCCTGTTGTCATCTAAGCCAGGCAGGCAGGCATTTATAGGAGCTAGCGTGTGTGTCTGCTGTGTTATTACAGCACACATAAAACCACCTCAGCCTCTCTATCTGTCATAAGGCCCTGTTGTCATCTAGGCCAGGCAGGCAGGCATTTATAGGAGCTAGCGTGTGTGTCTGCTGTGTTATTACAGCACACATAAAACCACCTCAGCCTCTCTATCTGTCATAAGGCCCTGTTGTCATCTAAGCCAGGCAGGCAGGCATTTATAGGAGCTAGCGTGTGTGTCTGCTGTGTTATTACAGCACACATAAAACCACCTCAGCCTCTCTATCTGCCATAAGGCCCTGTTGTTGTCATCTAAGGCAGCCTCTATCTGCCGTAAGGCCCAGTTGTTGTCATCTAAGGCAGCCTCTATCTGCCGTAAGGCCCAGTTGTTGTCATCTAAGGCAGCCAGGCATCTACAGGAGCTAGCGTGTGTGTCTGCTGTGTTAGTACAGCACACATAAGACCACCTCAGCCTCTCTATCTGCCGTAAGGCCCAGTTGTTGTCATCTAAGGTAGCCTCTATCTGCCGTAAGGCCCATTTGTTGTCATCTAAGGCAGCCTCTATCTGCCGTAAGGCCCAGTTGTTGTCATCTAAGGCAGCCAGGCATCTACAGGAGCTAGCGTGTGTGTCTGCTGTGTTAGTACAGCACACATAAGACCACCACAGCCTCTCTATCTGCCATGAGACCCTGTTGTTGTCATCTAAGGCAGCCTCTATCTGCTGTAAGGCCCAGTTGTTGTCATCTAAGGCAGCCTCTATCTGCCGTAAGGCCCAGTTGTTGTCATCTAAGGCAGCCAGGCATCTACAGGAGCTAGCGTGTGTGTCTGCTGTGTTAGTACAGCACACATAAAACCACCTCAGCCTCTCTATCTGCCATAAGGCCCTGTTGTTGTCATCTAAGGCAGCCGCTATCTGCCGTAAGGCCCCGTTGTTGTCATCTAAGGCAGCCTCTATCTGCCGTAAGGCCCAGTTGTTGTCATCTAAGGCAGTCAGGCATCTAAAGGAGCTAGAGTGTGTGTCTGCGGTGTTAGTACAGCACACATAAAACCACCTCAGGCTCTCTATCTGCCATAAGGCCCTGTTGTTGTCATCTAAGGCAGCCTCTATCTGCCGTAAGGCCCAGTTGTTGTCATCTAAGGCAGCCTCTATCTGCCGTAAGGCCCAGTTGTTGTCATCTAAGGCAGCCAGGCATCTACAGGAGCTAGTGTGTGTGTTTGCTGTGTTAGTACAGCACACATAAAACCACCTCAGCCTCTCTATCTGCCGTAAGGCCCAATTGTTGTCATCTAAGGCAGCCTCTATCTGCCGTAAGGCCCAGTTGTTGTCATCTAAGGTAGCCTCTATCTGCCGTAAGGCCCAGTTGTTGTCATCTAAGGCAGCCAGGCATCTACAGGAGCTAGCGTGTGTGTCTGCTGTGTTAGTACAGCACACATAAAACCACCTCAGCCTCTCTATCTGTCGTAAGGCCCAGTTGTTGTCATCTAAGGAAGCCTCTATCTGCCATAAGGCCCAGTTGTTGTCATCTAAGGCAGCCTCTATCTGCCGTAAGGCCCAGTTGTTGTCATCTAAGGCAGCCTCTATCTGCCGTAAGGCCCAGTTGTTGTCATCTAAGGCAGCCTCTATCTGCCGTAAGGCCCAGTTGTTCCCATCTAAGGCAGCCTCTATCTGCCGTAAGGCCCAGTTGTTCTCATCTAAGGCAGCCAGTCATCTACAGGAGCTAGCGTGTGTGTCTGCTGTGTTAGTACAGCACACATAAAACCACCTCAGCCTCTCTATCTGCCGTAAGGCCCAGTTGTTGTCATCTAAGGCAGCCTCTATCTGCCGTAAGGCCCAGTTGTTGTCATCTAAGGCAGCCTCTATCTGCCGTAAGGCCCAGTTGTTTTCATCTAAGGCAGCCATCTGCAGGAGTTAGTGTGTGTGCTCCAGCACGATATACACTACCCACTACAATGCCTGGAAGACCGCCAAGGAGAGGCAGACAGTCCCGAGGCAAGAACACAGGGCAAGCAGGCTCTGTGTGTAGAGACAAAAGTGCTGGTCGTGGACGTGGACGTGGTCGTGGTCGTGCATCGTCATCAGCACGTGGCCATGGGACACGCTTGTCCTTGTTTTCGGCAGCTGGACATGTTGAGCCGCATCATGCCGAAGGCTTGGTAGAATGGATGACCAAGCCCTCCTCATCCTCCTCATCTTCTCTCACCCAGGCTCAGGGTACTGGAAAAGCAGCTGCCAATGCGTACTCAATGGCATCATCAGGCACCCCTTCCCTAGACCCACCATGTCCTCCTGAGGAGTCCCCCGAACTGTTTGAGCACAGTGTTGGGTACATGCTCCAGGAGGATGCCCAACATTTTGAAGGCTCGGATGATGATACCCAGCTAGAGGAAGGCAGTAGCGTGAGCGCAGAGAGAGGGGATGCTCAAGGACAGAAATCTGGCAGTCATGTTCCACCAGCTGCAGCTTACTGCCAGGTTTGCTCCAGTGGTGAAGAGGGAGGGGATGATGAGGTCACTGACTCCACGTGGGTGCCTGAAGGGAGAGAGGAGGAGGAGGAGGAGGCGGCACATGTCCAACGAGGCAGGATGCCCTCCGGAGGCCAGCTAGAGGCCAGCACACCAACTGAATCACACCGCAGAGCTCCGCCTGTGCAGGGCGCTGCCTCTGAACGTTATCACAAAAGTTCTTTGGTGTGGGCCATTTTTGAGACGAGTGCATCAGATCGCACCACTGCTATTTGCAACATATGTCTCAAGCGTATCTCGCGTGGCCAAAACATCAGCCGCTTGGGCACCACAAGCATGACCAGACATATGTCGACCTGCCATGCAGCTCGTTGGCAAGCGCACATTAAAGACCCACACCAAAGAACAAAGCGGACCTCTCCTTGCTCCTCATCAGCTGGGATCTCCAACCCCACTATATCTTCAGTCCTCTTTGAAATCTGCTCTGAGAGGAATGAAGGTGTAGAATTAGGTGTGTCACAGCCAAGTACTTGCGGGCACTCTGTTAGCAGTACACCGATGTCCGATTCTACCAGGCAAATTTCCCTGCCCCAGCTGCTGGACCGTCGAAAGAAGTTTACTCCCAGCCATCCACATGCCCAGCGGTTGTATGCTAGCTTGGCTAAATTGCTAGCACTTCAACTGCTGCCTTTTTAGTTGGTAGACTCGGCCCCCTTCTGTGAGTTTGTTCAATGTGCGGTTCCTCAGTGGCAGGTTCCCAAACGCCACTTTTTCTCACGGAAGGCGATTCCGGCTCTCTACCGGCATGTGGAAGGCAATGTCCATGCCTCGCTGGACAGGGCGGTCAGTGGTAAGGTGCATATTACCGCTGACTCATGGTCCAGCAGGCATGGACAGGGACGTTACCTGTCTTTCACGGCCCATTGGGTCACTCTTTTGGCACCTGGGAGGGATGCAGGACAAGGTGCAGTAGTGTTGGAGGTTGTTCCGCCACCACGCCTCCAAAATGCTACT
This sequence comes from Lithobates sylvaticus, assembly GCA_028564925.1. Taxonomy (NCBI): domain Eukaryota; kingdom Metazoa; phylum Chordata; class Amphibia; order Anura; family Ranidae; genus Lithobates; species Lithobates sylvaticus. The sequence goes on from CM053027.1 coordinate 233,748,267, forward strand.
ACTGGTTGTGACACACCTCTCTCCTCAACCCCCTCCTCTTCTTCTTCCTCCATGGCCTCTTCGAGTGCTCTGTCCTCGGAACCAGCGGTGCTCCGTAGGCGTACAAGGGGCTACGCAAGTACGCAGGCAAAAAAATGCCATGCCGTGCTTGCGCTGGTGTGTTTGGGGGACAGGAGCCACACTGGGGCAGAGGTTCTGGCAGCTCTGCAGGGGCAGGCAGAGAGGTGGTTGATGCCACGCCAGCTTAAGCCAGGAATGGTGGTTTCTGACAATGGCACCAACCTCCTCTCTGCCCTGCGACAGGGACAGCTGACCCATGTGCCCTGTATGGCTCACGTCCTCAACCTGGTGGTGCAGAGGTTCTTGGGCAGGTACCCAGGCTTACAGGATGTCCTGAGGCAGGCCAGGAAAGTCTGTGTGCATTTCCGCCGATCGTATAATGCCAGTGCTCGGCTGGCTGAGCTGCAAAAATAGTTGAACCTGCCCAAGAACCGCCTTATATGTGACATGCCCACCAGGTGGAACTCAACTTTGGCCATGCTGCAGTGACTGCACACACAGCAGAGGGCCATCAATGAGTACCTGTGCGACTACGGCACCAGGACAGGGTCAGGGGAGGTTGGATTTTTTTCCCCACGCCAGTGGAGCATGATCAGGGTGCATGCACTGTCCTGTCACCATTTGAGGAGGCCACGAGGATGGTGAGCAGTGACAGTGCAAGCATCAGTGACACTGTACCTCTTGTCCACCTGTTGGAGCATACGCTGCGTGGGATAATGGACAGGGCACTTGAGGCAGAACAGAGGCAGGAAGAGGAGGACTTCCTTGCCTCTCAAGGCCCCCTTTATCCAGACAGTGTTCCTTCTCTCCCACCCACCCTCCCATTAAGATGATGAGGAGGAGGAGGAGGAGGAGGATTGTGTGAGCATGGAGGTGGAGCCTGGCACTCAGCAGCAGTCTTTTAGGGATGATTTACAGTCCCAACAAACCAGTGGACTTGTACGTGGCTGGGAGGAGGTGGCTGGCAATCATGTCGTCCTCAGTGACCCAGAAGACTCCGGACCGAATGCCTCAGCTAACCTACGTTGCATGGCCTCCCTGATCCTGCAAAGCCTGCGGATCAAGGAGCTTGCGGATCAAGGAGAGGGACCATTACTGGCTGGCCACTCTCCTTGATCCACGGTACAAGGGTGAGGTTGCGGACCTTATCTTGCCGTCGCAGAGGGAGCAGAGGATGAGACATCTCAGGGAGGCCTTGCAGAAAGGTCTGTGCAACACGTTCCCAGAGACTGGGAGGTTACAAACTCCTGGTCCTGGACGACGAGTTGCTGAGGCTTCGGTCAGTAGCAGAAGGAGCGGTGGGGAAGGTGGACGTCTGACCGATGCGTTCAGACAATTTTTTAGTCTGCAGCCCCAAGGTATGATCGGTTCCAGCAACCATCGCCAGCGTCTGATATACATGGTGCAGGAATACCTAGGGGCAAGGTCAGACTTGGACACCTTTCCCACCGAAAATCCTCTGGCTTACTGGGTCTTGAGGATGGATCACTGGCCAGAGCTTGCACAGTATGCAATTGAGCTACTGGCCTGTCCTGCATCCAGCGTTCTTTCCGAACGCACATTCAGTGCTGCTGGAGGCTTTTGTCACCGATCACAGGGTGCGCCTGTCCACCGACTCGGTTGATCGACTGACCTTCATAAAGATGAATCAGTCTTGGATCACCACCAGCTACCAGGCACCTGAAGCGGATATAACTGAATAATTTATAATGTCACATCCCTTCAAGACTGCCTATGCTGAGTGACTGTCCTGTTATGTTCACTGACTATCCTCTTCCTCCTCCTCAATGATCCATTCCTTGATAGCTTGGAAGAACATTTTTGTTTCTGGGTGCCACCACACCAGTGGCTAAGGCCCAATTTTTCAGCCCCTGTTTAACAGGGGCGTGTAATTACAATTTTTTATGCAATGCTTTGCAACAGGTCTCATTGCTGTGCTCAGAGTACAGTATCTGTGAGGGGTTGCAGTGTTGTGGCACCAGCACCAGTGCCTAAGGCCCAATTTTTCAGCCCCTGTTTAACAGGGGCGTGTAATTACAATTTTTTATGCAATGCTTTGCAACAGGTCTCATTGCTGTGCTCAGAGTACAGTATCTGTGAGGGGTTGCAGTGTTGTGGCACCAGGGGCATGTAATTACAAATCTTGATCTAATAGTTCCCACCAAGAGTAACTGTGAGGGCTTACAGTCTTGTGGCAACACCGTCCACCACCAAAGGCCCAATTTTTCAGCCCCTGTTTAACAGGGGCGTGTAATTACAAATCTTGATCTAATAATTCTCAGCAGGGCCCATTCCTGCGCCCACCCAGAGTAACTTTGAGGGCTTACAGTCTTGTGGCAACACCGTCCACCACCACCACCAAAGGACCAATTTTTCTTCCCTGTTCAACAGGTGCATGCAATTACAAATCTTGATCTAATAATTCACAACAGGGCCAATTCCTGTGCCCACCAAGAGTAATTGTGAGGGCTTACAGTGTTGTGGCTACACCAACATCTAATGGGGCAAATTTCTGCAAAGTATATACGGCTGGCCCCTACTTTCAAACATCCAACTTACAAACGACTCCTACTTGCAAACGGAAGGAGAAAACAGGAAGCGAGAGGAAATCTACCCCTAGGAAGGGAAATTCTATCCTGTTAGATTTAATTTGGGAAAAAGGTATCTCCTCTCTACTGATGCTTTATCACCAATCCTTGTTTCAATAAAAACCCCACTTTTCCAAAAACATTTGTCATTGGGACGGAAAGTGAGGTGAAATGTTCTGAACAGATGTGCAAAGACAGCAAAACAAATGTTACAGGGGTGATAACCCCTCCCTATGTTCTCCAAAAAGCTTAAAAATAGATTTTTTTTGGATGAAGCTACACTTAAAAATGTACCTGTTCCGATCCTACTTAAGAACAAACCTACAGTCCCTGTCTTGTTTGCACCGCCTGTATACTGCTGTTCACAGTATATAGGGTTGTAGGTATAGGGTTTTATTTTGGGTGCAAGGTTCCCTTTAATATCCATACAAGACCCTGGGGTGGGGGGGGGGGGTGATGCCCCATTCCATTTTTCTCAAGTATTTTCAGCCATATTGCCAGGACAAGACATGACATTAAAGCCGTCATTTTGTGCAGGGACAGTTCTAAACACGGGAAACACATGCCACTTCACAGGCATATTTTAGACACCCCCCAGGTACCATATTTAAAGGAATATTTCACTTTTTTTTTTTCACTTTATGCATCATTAAAATGACTGCTCCCGAAAAAACGTTAGTTTTTAAAACTTCTTTTTGCATTGACATATGTCCCCTGGGGCAGGACCCGGGTCCCCAAACCTGTTTTATGACATTAACATGCATATTGGCCGTTATAATTAGCACTTTTGATTTCAAACGTTCGCGTCCATTGTAACGAATAGGGTTCGAAAATTCGCACAAACTTTCGGTCCGTTCGAAGGTTCTTGTGCGAACCGAACCCGGGGGTGTTCGGCTCATCCCTATAGGTAACACCATTTATTACATGCTGTTGTTTTATCATCTAAGTGTAAGTGTTTTACCATTATAAAATTGTCAGATTTAAAATACTACTGTAGCACTAACCCCCGAAGGAGCTGCTGGTTTTATTTGGGCCTGCACTCTGTTAATAAACCCTCACTGACTCAATCCCCTTGACACAGCTGTGGTGCAATACAATACTATACACAATACAATATAATATACCTGGGTTATCACCTCAGGATCCACTGTCTCCACCTGCTGGGAGAAGAACAATACTCCCCACAATGGGGTACTTAACCAAAAGTATACTTTACTGTAATCTCTAATAAACAGGTGGTAACAATAACTGTACTGTCATCTCAACATAAAATGACAGGGCAATGAATTTGGATAACAGTTATAGTGTAACTACAAGGGAGCTCCCCTACTTTTATAGCTAGTTGCAAGATTTCGTTAAAAATACACAGTCTTTAATCATCTTGTCTTCTGCTAGCTATGATAGTTTATTATCAATTGTAATCCAAAAAGGTAAAGAGATTAGGATTGACTTAAAGATGATCATAATATTACTTCTGTAGATGTTCCGGAAACGTTTCCTTAAGTATAGTACAATGTTTAAGATGCAATAAGGGTTAGGCCTTATTCCTGTCTAATGACAGTTACTGTAATCCTCCTCCGTGGGACTACAGGTCCCAGCGAAATTTGTCTGACTGGGTGCAACTGTATAATAAAGCGGTGGGCCACAACACGCTCACCAACTGGATCAGAAGCTCTGTATGGTAGGTCTGGTCCGGTGTTTGTGACTTGCTTCAATGCTGGCTGGCTCCGTCACTCTGCTCCGCTGTGTGAACCGGGTCCTCTGATGCCCAGACGAGTGTCTCTGTGTCTCTCACACCGTCAGATTGCTCACACAGTCTGTTGAAGTTGCACTCCGCAATGGCTGTAGGACGCTCCTTCTGGAAAGCCTCCTCACAGGTCCTCACAGGCAGGCCATGCGTCCAGAAGAGACCTAAGATGGCCGCTCCAGGTTCTTTTATGTCCTACCCAGCATGCAGTGGCATTCTGGGTAAATAGGTCAACTCTCCAAAGTAAATAACTGTCACTTCCTGTAATTAGTTCAGTGCTTTGTGAGAAAAGAAAAATCATCCGAGTCCATGTTCAGTATTTGGCCGCTAGATGGCACCAAATACTAAGCTATAGAATTGTCCACAGACTTTCATTATAGAATTTATTGCAAGGATAATGGACTTGGGGTTCACTGACCCCGGGACTTTAAAGGTGCCATAATTGAAAAGAATAGATAGATATTAAATATCCATAAAAGTAGTTTTATTAAACAAATTGATAGTAACAGTAAAAAACATGCATTTCCATACAGTCTGGAATGTAGTCCAGCATTGAAATTAACATGTATAGTTTAAAACAGTAAGCTGAAAGTTTCATCATAATACCACTCCATTCAACATATTTCGCTCCTTTGAGCTTCTTCAGGAATTTGGGTACATGAATGTGATACACAGTAAATAGCACAATAATGACCACTTGAATAGGGCCAAAGTAGATAAACGTTAGTGTAACTCAACAGGTAATAGGTTTAACACCACAGCAACCTGTGTACACAGCAGCGAAAATTCTTCCAATCCATCCAGGTATACCCTTGTATCCAATGGGGCCACAGGAGGAAATATAGTAAATTAGTCCACACCTGTAACCGGCATAGATAGAGAGCTCAAAGTATTGCACCTCCAGAGAGAAAGGGGCTAAGCAGCATCGCCACAACAGCCACTGAATGGCTGAAGATCTGCAAAGAATATGGCCGCAGAGAAGAGGGGAGACTAGCGGAGTTGTTCAATCTCCCACTATCCCCCACATCACCTCTGTTGTAGAAGTGATGGTGGGTGGGTAGGGATGGGATCAGTAAGAAGCAGAGGTGGTGGAGGACTTGGGATGGATCGATTGCACTGCAATTCGAATTGTCAGACAGTCACTTACTTGAATGCCTCCAGGGATGCCTTTCCTCATGGGGAGAGAGAGAGACCCTCCCCTTCACTCGATTGGTGTCAGCTGGTCAGCTGACTTCATTTTTCAGCATCCGCACCGCCTCCCTACATTCTCTCTCTCTGGATAGGCGGGGCGGGATGGCTGGGGCGGTCCAGACAGTCTCCCTCAGTCTCAGCCTCTTCTCAGCGGGCGAAAGCCCCCCTCCCCGTGGCAGAACGAACGGCCAGGCAGCATGGCCACGGCGAGCCTCCCGGGCGGTAGATGTAATTGAGGTAACACCGCCCATGTAATGGGAACTGCGTTACCATGAGGGGAAGAGGTATCAGTTAGATTACTCGTTACCCTCTAAAGTAACTGTGTTAAGTACATCACTGCTCTGCCCTAAGAGTCCCATGATTACCTATTCCTGTCTCCGGTGAGACATCAACGTCAGTCTCTAATGTTTCAGGTGGCCACAGCCAACTCATCTCCATTCCATCATCCTCATCTACATAGGGTGCAGGCCAAGACCTAGTTGCTGGTCTACGCACAGCAGTGAAAGTGGAAGGGACTTCCTCTTCTGGATTTACCCTGACTGCTTCCGTGAGGGGTAAAAGATGGTTTTGATGCAAGGTTTTTTCTGGCCCAGTGTTCCCGTCTGGCTTGATCTCATACACTGGGAGTCCTGGAAGTTTCCTGCATACAACATATGGCTGCGATCTCCAGCGGTCAGCCAACTTATGTTTGCCTGGGATGCCCAGATTCCTTAGTAGGACTCGGTCACCTGGTTGAAGGTTCTGAACCCTCACTCTCAAATCAAAATTCCTCTTATTCCTACTTCCTCTGGTGTTCGAAGCAGCTTGGGCCTGTTCATAGGCTATCTTCAAATTCCTCCGCAGTCTGTCCACATAGCCTCGATGAGAGGTCTCAGATGTGTGATCCAAGGAGGTCCCAAAGGCTAGATCTATCGGTAGCCTGGCTTCACGTCGGAACATCAGCCTGTAGGGTGAATATTCAGTAGCATCATTCTTGGTACTGTTGTAGGCATGAACCAAGGCCACAATGTGTCTACTCCAATGGGGTTTTTACTCGGCAGTCAAAGTCCCCAGCATGTTGAGGAGAGTTCTGTTAAACCTCTCTGGTTGAGGGTCCCCTTGTGGGTGGTAGGGAGTAGTTCTAGACTTCTGGATGCCTAGTAGATCCAACAGTCCTTTTATCAAAGTGCTTCCAAAGTCTCTTCCCTGGTCTGAATGTATTCGTTGAGGTAGACCATAATGGACGAAGAACTTTTCCAGTCTTTGCTACTGTGGCTGCTTGCTGATCTTTAGTAGGGAACTCCTGGGCATAGTGGGTGAAGTGATCTGTGACTACTAAGATGTCCCCTTGCCCACTCAGGTCGGATTCCAGGCATAGGAATTCTATGCAGACCAGATCCATCTGCCCTTGGCTCTCTAAGTGGCCCATTGGGGCAGCTCGCTGGGGCAAGGTCTTCCGCTGTATGCACCAGAGGCAGGAATGACAATAGCTCTCCACTTCAGTCCTCATGCAAGGCCAGTAGAACCTGTCCCTTACAAGCTGAAGAGTCCTTTCTGATCCCAAATGGCCATGGTGATCATGCAGGGCGATCAGCACCCTCTCTCTGTGTTTCTCCGGCAGAAACAGTTGTCACTTCTCTTCAGGATCTTCAGAGGGGCCCCTTCGGTAGACCACCCCTTGTTGTAACTGAAACCGATCCCACTCTTTCTGTAGTAGCCGGGCTTCTCTCCGGGGGCTTTTCAGCAGCAGATCAGGCTGTTGGCTCTCCAAAGCTTTCAGTACTAGCCCACAAAGTGAATCTTCCTGCTGATCTATCCTGAGAACCCTTTTAGATAGTTTGGGAAGACCCTCTTGCACGATCTGAGAGACGTTACAATAACATTTGGGCACCCCCACTGTGGATACTCCAACTTCTTCAGCTCTGGCTCCACCTTTCCCTTGCTGTTCCGTCCCTTCACAGAAGGCTCTTACTCCTTCAGGGGTAAGTTGGGTCCAGTCTTCTGAATGGTCTTGGGAGTAGTGGGGCCTTCTCAACAAAGCATCCGCATCTCAGTTATCAACCCCTGGTCTGTACTTCAGGTTGAAGGTGAATGCCAAGAGGGCAGCCAACCACCTGTGACCGGTGGCGTCTAACTTTTGTGGTGGTGAGTAAGTATGTGAGGGGGTTGTTGTCCATCTTGACCACGAACTCCGCTCCGTAGAGATAATCTTTCAACTTGTCCACTACTGCCCACTTCGGAGCCAGAAATTTAAGCTTGTGAGTAGGATAGTTCCTTTCAGCAGGAATTAGACTTCTGCTCACATAGGCAATAAGCCTCAGATGCCCGTCGTATTCCTGATAGAGTACTCCACCTAGCCCGTCTCGGCTGGCATCCACATGCAGCTTGTAGGGTTTGGAAGGGTCTGCATAGGCCAAGACCGGAGCAGTGGTAAGGCTCCACTTCAGTTGTCTGAAGGCTTCTTCACATTGTGGAGTCCACTGGTCCTGGATGGACTCTTTCTTCTTCCTGGGCCCCTCCTTCTGCTTTCCAGGCTGGTCTGGGTCTGCACCAACTTCTTCCTGGTTCTTCAGAAGCTCAGTAAGTGGGTGGGCTATTTTGGCAAACCCTTCTACGAACCTCCTGTAGTACGAACAGAAACCCAGGAATCATCTGAGCTCAGTCACATTTGTAGGTCTGGGCCAAGAAGTGACAGCTTCCAGCTTTTTGGGATCTGTTGCCACTCCTTCTTCAGACACAATGTGTCCTAGGTAGTTCACCGAGGGTTGGTAGAATTGACATTTCTCCATGGAGAGCTTCATGCCTTCACCATGAAGCCTCTTCAGGACCTTCTCCAGGCGCTCTTCGTGTTCTTCTAACGTTCTTCCAAACACTATGACATCATCCAGGTATACCAGCACTTCAATCAGGTTCATGTCGCCCACTGTCTTCTCCATTAATCTCTGGAAGGTTGCTGGGGCTCCAGACAGACCTTGTGGCATCCGAATGAACTCGAACAAACCCACAGGGGTGAAAAAAGCAATTTTCTCCCTATCCTCGGGACACATGGGGATCTGATAGTATTCGCTTTTTAGGTCCAGCACACTGAACCACTTCGCCCCCGACAGGCTCTGTAAGGCATCCTCTATCTGAGGTGTAATGTACTGGTCAGGAATAGTTCTCCGGTTGAGTGTTCTATAGTCAATACATAGCCGTAATGACCCATTCTTCTTCCTTACCACCACTATTGGAGAGGCGTAAGGACTCCGGGACTCTCTGATAATGCCCGTCCTTTTGAGCTCAGCCAGCTGCTCTCTTAAGTCTTCAAGATCTCCCAGTAGGATCCGTCTGACTCTCTCTCAAAAGGGTTTGTCTTCCTACAGCCGGATTAGGTGTGCTGCACTCTTTGCCAGCCCCACGTCAAACTCACTTTTAGAGAAAGCGGTCTTCCATCTCAGAAGTTGGGTTTTGGTTCTCTCCATCCAGGCAGGAGTAAGGGGTGTGTTCTTTGGGTAGAACTCCTCCGGGGAATCTCTCCGCCTTGTTCTCCCATTGGACTACACAGTGAGACTGGGGTTGCTGGGCTGGCCTGCCCTAGCAGCGCTCTGGCTGGGCCCTCACTGGCACAGCTGCTGTGTTGCGGACACTGACTGAAATTTTGCCTTGGCTCCTCTTCAGTGCCTTGGTCGGCAATATTTCAGGAATAACCTCCAATCCTTTATGTTCCTTCTGGCTTGCAGTCTCAAGGACAATGAAATGTCCATGTGTGATTAGGGAAAACAATATCGCGGTAAACTTTGGTGAATAACTAAACAAACAGGTATAACCCCAAGCAGCTACATACAAATGTGACGAAAATTCTATCAATGGTGAAAGTAAAAAATGTAGCGCTAAACATGAAACAAAATACACTGAGAAGTGCCAAAAAATCAATAACTCAAATCACAAAGGTAAAACAGAGTGACTACCTGTGTAAGGAAACACACATCAAAATACAAGTGCATATAAACGGTGAACTATTAACACATATGATGATTGCCTGTGTAAAAAATAAAATATAAATAAAAATAAATAAATAGAAAGTCCACGGTGCATGAACACACCTCAAATGAAAAATTGTCCCAATGCAGTGAACAAAAGTGGATTTCAAATGAAAAGTGGACACATAAATGACTTGAACTGGATCCTCTTTCAAAGTATTCAGATCGATAAAAAGAAACAGATGTATGCTTACCAAAGCGAGTGGACTCCCTGTCAGCGACAGGGAAGTCAAACAAGCCTGTAGTATCCAGACACCGATAAATGGAGCATCTCTGGCACGAGCCGATGTAATCCGTGGACTTCTCACTGGGAGATGATGGAACCGGACCTCTAGAAACCCAAAGGCGGGAACTGGTACACAGCTTCAAACACAGGATCACGAACTCCAATTGGTCAGACCGGACGGCAAGCAGGGTATGGAAACTGGTAGCCAAAGACCACTGGGGATGAGGTCAAGGCTCTCAAATGATGTTATTCAAAAGCATGCGGAGAGAGGAAAAAAGGAGGGGAACTCCAATAGTGCAGATCAGCATGGAAGGTTTTATTGAAAGAAAACCACCAATACAAATAGTAAAATATATAAAAGTGATCACGATTAAAGGTTTAAAAGCAGTGTGGGAATAGGTAGAACCTCGCCCTACGCGTTTCGTCATCACGTCCAGATGGATCTCGACGCTGTCGGCGCCTTTCTATTTATTTTTTTTTATTTATATTTTATTTTTTACACAATGAAATGTCCAGGCTGTTTTCAGCTCAACTTAATGGAGGCTCTCAGGCAGACTACCTCACCTGGCTGAACCAGTCTCTCTTTCTTGTCCAGAAGCCAGACCTTTCCCACTCCCTCAGGTGGGGCCTTCTCTATTTGCTTAAAGTGGTTTTTCTCCCTTAAAAATCCTAAAAAAAAAAAAAAAAAAATTATTGGAAATTTTTTTTTTTTTACATACCTCTAAATGCCTGTTGCTAGGGGGTCCCTCGTAGTCTGCCTTCTGCCTAGCCTAAGCTAGTGACATCCCTTCCCCTCAGCGCAAGAAGGTCATCTGTCACGTGTCCCAGATGACTGTGCGGCCAATCACGCTGAGCGGATCGGGGGGCTAGCGGAGCTTCGACCCCCCGCATCGCTGGACCCTGGAACAGGTAAGTATCTGATTATTAAAAGTCAGCAGCTGCAGTATTTGTAGCTGCTGACTTTTAATTTTTTTTTTTTTAAGGGACACCTCTTTAAGATCTCAGTACACCTGGGTTAGCATGGGGTGTATTTTTGTGGAGAGGGTCCTTTTCTGCAGTACAAGTGGTGTGAGTAGTCTTCTCACCAAGTCAGTGTTCGTTCCAATGACGACAGAACTTTTGTCAGCCCCTGGAGGGTGAGGGCACACCACAGCCAAGGTATCAAAGGTTTCGGCCTCTCCTGCTGTACTTGGGTCGAAAGTGAGTTTTACAGGTAGGTAACCGTCATACGGGAAGTTCTGGGTCCCTAGGCCCCATATCTCTAGTTCCTCCAACTTCTGTAGTGGCAGGTGTGTGAGATACTTTTCGTAAAAATCCCTGTATAGCAAAGTCACTTGGGCTCCAGTGTCCAGCAGGGCTTTTGTGTATATCCCCTCTATCTGGATAGGGACAATTGGGGAGGACCCCACTAGCTTGGGAGGAAATCCATGGGAAGTGGTACTTTTGGCCTGCTTAGTGGCTTGTACCTTCACACTTGGCTTCTGTAGACTCTTTTTCTTCTGATTTGGCTAAGCTGTTTTCCCAGGGGTCTGGTACGTACGGGTTGGTTTGGAGTTGGCTATGATAGTAGGGTGCCCAGCTGACTCCCTCACTGGTGCCCTCTGAAGTTTTCCTCCGGCTTTTGGGATTTCGTCCCTGTTTTTGGGCTTGGGCACACTCGCCTGTGATGTCCAACTCCTCCACAGTTGAAACAGGTCTTGAGTTTTCTCGCCGCTGTGACTTAACAGTTCTTTGGGTACTTGAATTCCTCCATCGGGTGGGATGCCATCATTTCCATCAACTGTGCCACCTGTGTCTGGAGAAGTTCGTTCTGAGGGTCGCCACTAGTTGCACTTGCCGTCCTGACCTCAACAACTAGGGGCGGCACAGTGGTGTAGTGGTTAGCACTCTCACCTAGCAGTAAGAAGGGTCGCTGGTTCAAATCCCAACCACGACACCACCTGCCTGGAGTTTGCATGTTCTCCCTGTGCCTGTGTGGGTTTCCTCCGGGTACTCAGGTTTCCTCGCACAATCCAAAGACATGCAGGTAGGTTAATTGGCTTCTGTCCAAAAATTGGCCCTAGTATATGAATGGGGACCTTGGATTGTGGGCTCCTTGAGGGTAGGGACTAATGTGAGTGTGCAATGTACAGGGATGGGGATGGTTGTAGACACTCACTCAGGTTGAACTGGATGGACTGGTGTCTTTATAACTATGAAACTATGAAACTGATACTTTTCCCTTCTTTCTCTCAAGGATGGCCTCTTCTTCACGCACAGTTCTAATCAGATCCGGGTACTTCAGGATGCCACCAACTTGACGGGCCCTTAATTGGAGCATGATGGGTTCCAATGGTTGGGCACCCTTCAGGACTTGCTTTGCTCGGGTTTCATCCACTTCCCGGGGGTCTAGTCCTTTCTTTAACAAGATCTGAATGTATGATCTTGTCCAACCGCCCCATGTAATCTGACAGCTTCTCCCCCTCACTTTGGTAGGTGTGTTCCAATTGATAGATTAGGTCGGAAACCTTCTCTGTCCATCTAAACACATCCTGCAGGATGTCTAAGTAGTCCTGAGCCACGCAGTTTCACTTGCTGAGCTTCAGATTTTGGATAGCTTCTGAAGCAGGCCCTCTTAGACTCTCAGCGATCCTTTGTTTTTTTATGCGTTTCAGGGATGTCCCACTCATCCAGGGCTTGTGTGGTCTGCTCCAACATTCTTCAAAGTTTCCTTCCTCCGGGGGGAAGGGGCTGCCACCCTGAGAAAATGCTGAGTTTCTGGTATGAATTTCCTGGGTATGCAGGGTTTCCCTTCTGGCACTTCGCCACAAAGTCCCCTAAGGCTGTAAGAAACTCTGGTTCAATCATGGTCGGATGTGACTGGGAGGAAACTTTTGCTTTGACTGACTTCACCTGTGTGGAACTGGCAGGGCTTCCACTTGGCCGCTCTGGGTGTGTCAGGCAAAATTTGGTTCTGTCAGACAGCTTCATGCTGGTACCTTCTTAGGGACACCTTTCTTCTACTCTAGTAATGCATAAGTGTGATCAGTCCCATATTCTGGCCTCACTGCGATCACATAGGCCTTTCTGTTTGGGGACAATGACTGTACATTTTCCTTAACCTGTTTTTCTCCCCAGTCTTCCCCTGGGAGTTCAATTGCTACGCTCGCTTCTGAGCGTGTGCCTTCTGCTTCGCACCATTGGACCACTGTGATGGGGTCCATACTGGCACCAAGGGGGCGGGCTTGTTTGCAGAGTGACAGGTTCCCGGATGAGCCCCCATATGTAGCACTAACCCACGAAGGAGCTGCTGGTTTTATTTGGGCCTGCACTCTGTTAACCACTTGACAACTGGGCACTTAAACCCCCTTCCTAACCAGACCAATTTTCAGCTTTCGGTGCTCTCACATTTTGAATGACAATTACTAAGTCATGCAACACTGTACCCATATGAAATTTTCGTCCTTTTTTTCACACAAATAGAGCTTTCTTTTGGTGGTATTTGATCACCTCTGGTTTTTTTTATTTTCTGTGCTATAAATGAAAAAAGACTGAAAATTTTGTAAAAAAAATAATTTTTCTTCATTTCTATTATAAAATTTTGCAAATAAGTAATTTTTCTTCATAAATTTGGGCCAAAATTTATACTGCTACATATCTTTGGTAAAAATAACCCAAATTAGTGGATATTATTTAGTCTGTGGGAAAGTTATAGAGTCTACAAGCTATTGTGCCAATCACTGAAAATGTATCACATCTGATCACACCTGATGTACTGAGGCCTATCTCATTTCTTGAGACCCTAACAAGCCAGGAAAGTACAAATACCCACAAAATTACCCCTTTTTAGAAAGTAGACATTCCAAGGTATTTAGTAAGAGGCATGGTGAGTTTTTTGAAGTTGTCATTTTTTCCCACAATTCTTTGCAAAATTAAGATTTTTTTTTTTTTCACACCAAATTGTCATTATAACAGGTTATTTCTCTTGCATGGCATGTACATAGCAAAAATGACACCCCAAAATATATTCTGCTACTCCTCCTGAGTATGGCGATACCACATGTGTGAGACTTTTACACAGCCTGGCCACATACAGAGGCCTAACATTGAAGTAGCACATTCAGGCGTTCTAGGAGCATAAATTACATATCTAATCTCTCAACCACCTATTACACTTTTGAAGGCCCTGGAGCACCAGAACAATAGAAACGCCCACAAAGTGACCCCATTTTGGAAAGCTAACACCCCAACGTATAATCTATAAAGGCATAATGAGTCTTTTGAATGGTTCATTTTTTTCCAGAAGTTTTTGGAAAATGTGGGAAAAAAATGAAAACGCATTTTTTTTTACACCAAGTTGTCAATTTCTAGGATATTTCCAACACATAGCATGTACATAGCAAAGATGACACCCCAAAATATATTCTGCTACTCCTCCTGAGTATGGAAATACCAAATGTGTGAGACTTTTACACACCCTGGCCACATACAGAAGCCCAACATTGAAGTAGCACATTCAGGCGTTCTAGGAGCATAAATTACACATCTAATTTCCATACAATCTATCACATTTTTGAAGGCCCTTCATATTTCTAACACATAGCATGAACATACCAAGAATTACACCCTAAAATACATTCTGCTGAGCAAAGGGTAAACAAAAGATTACCTGTGGTTTTAGTAGTGCAGTTGTCCACAGGAGAAGAGACCTGATCCAGGCAGCAGGCAGGAACGTGGTCAGCGACAGTGAATAGAAATGTCCAGGCAGCAGGCAGGAATATGGTCCATAGTCAGTACAGGCACGGATACTGTCCATATACAGCCCAGGGTCAGTGCAAGTAGAGACATTGCCTTCAGTGCCAAAATATTGGTCCTGGTAATAAGCAGGAACATAGTCCAAGTAGCAGGCCAGGAAAGAATGGGGACAGGGGTAGAGGCTTCTCCCACCCAAATCTCTTTGAAGCCTCCGAGTCTCCAGACCCTAATCCGGGAATGAGAAAACTAAAAAATTCGTTTTCTTCATCCAGAAAAACTATTCTGGAGCCCCTCACACTGAGACCCCTGTGTTCCCACTAGCATAGCAGGGTAAAAGATCAATCCAAGAGGCAGGCAAAAAACGTGGTCAAACAGTCCAGGGTCAGTTCCAGAGCAGGCAGAGGTAGGTACAGTTTAGCATTAGGCAGAAGAGTGGTCGTTTAGCAGGTCAGGGTCAGTTCCGGAGAAGGCAGAGGTAGGTACAGTTTAGCATTAGGCAGAAGTGTGGTCGTTTATTAGCCCAGGGTCAGTTCCAGAGCAGGCAGAGGTAGGTACAGTTTAGCGTTAGGCAGAAGCATGGTCGTTTAGCAGGCCAGGGTCAGTTCCGGAGAAGGCAGAAGTAGGTGCAGTTTAGCAGAAGGCAGAAGCGTGGTCGTTTAGCAGGCCAGGGTCAGTTCCGGAGAAGGCAGCGGTATGTACAGTGGCATAAAGGGGTGTGGCGGTAAATGACAATTACGTTTACCATATTTCCCTAATAATGTAGAGAAGTATGGTAACGGCGGAAACATCCATCAATACAAAGGCCTGGTTGGGAAGGACAATCAGGACAATAAAACACAGTGTCTTTTCTAACTCCTCCTTTGGCGCACACCCGGCATTTTTTCTGGCGTTTCCGGCCTGTTTGATGGTAAGGGAGTTTCTCAGGAAAGTGGAGTTCGTGGAGTCTGCTCACTGAATCCGAGCGAATACTTTCTGGTGAGCCTTCAGGGTACAAAAGGGTGGAGATAATTTCTTCTTGGTACTGAAGATAAGATACGGGGCTCTGTTTAGATTTATGGTAAATAACAAAACTATTGTAAATGGCCAAACTGAAAAGATATATGGAGACTTTTTTTATACCAAAAGCGGCTTTTTCTTGTGGGAAGATAAGGTTCGATCATCTGATCATTGAAGTCGACTCCCCCCATGAACAAATTATAGTCATGGATTTTGGTTTCTGGATTGGGCCGTTTCGTCTGTGAATTTCCACGTAGGTGTCGTTGTGTATCGTTGTAAGCATGTGGACATTTCGTCGGTCCCTCCACCTGAGAGCCAATATCTCTTCATTGCGCAAAGACGCCGTCTCCCCTTGTCTTAGTCTTTCCGTAACGAGCCTTTGCGGGAAGCCCTTCCTATTGGCTCGCACTGTACCACACGCTGGCGTGTCCGTGTAAAGATTGCGGAAGAGGGGCAAGCTTGTATAATAATTATCCACATAAAGGTGGTAACCCTTTCCCAGGAGTGGATATACAAGCTCCCAAACAACCTTTCCGCTGGCTCGGATATATTCTGGACATTCTGGGGGATGCAGTTGGGTGTCTTTCCCTTCGTACACCCGGAAGGCATAGATATACCCTGTTTCTCTGTCGCATAGCTTGTAGAGCTTAACCCCATATCGGGCCCTTTTGCTGGGGATAAACTGCTTGAAGCCAAGCCTGCCTGTGAAGTGGACCAATGACTCATCCACGGAGATATTTTGGTCAGGGATAAATAGTTGGGGGAATTTCTCTGAGAAAAAATTTAGAAGTGGCCGAATTTTGAATAATTTGTCATGTGATGGGTCATTTCGGGGAGGGCACTGGGTGTTGTCATTGTAATGGAGGAAACGCATTATCAATAGGGGCAAAATTCTCTGTGTTCACCTGAACACCTGGCTGGGCGGTGAAAGGGGGGATGTTTGCTACTGCTGAATTAGCGGGAAGCCACAGAGGGTTTTCAAGGGCATAGGGAAGTCCGGCATGGGTCCTAACGCTTTGGGGCCGAGTTGACACCCCGCTAGTTCTTTGCCTTTGCTGCAGTGGTACTTCATTTCATTTCATTTCATTTGTATTTCTAGTGGATGGCACTGAGCTGCTGGTTGATGCCACAGCACTACTTGTGGTAGCCTGCTGCTCCATGTCAGAATGCCTTTGTTTCACAGGCGGACTTTGCTCTTCCTCTGATTCTATAACAGACCCACTGCTTACAACAGGTTCAAATTCTGAACCAGAATCAGATGCAGCCTCGGAGAGCTCCCCGCTGCTCTCGTCGGTCAAGCATAGCTGTTGGTAGGCCTCCTCAGCGGTAAACATTTTTCTCGCCATACTGGTGACTGTGGGCTGTGGTGACAAACTAGCTGTGGTAGGGACACTTAAAAAGATATGGGTGCTGATGAGGCTGGTCTAATGAGGCTGCACTGCTGGGTACTGATGAGGGTGCACTGCTGGGTACTGATGAGGGTGCACTGCTGGGTACTGATGAGGGTGCACTGATGTACACTAATGCATCACACTGAGGATGCACTGATTATCTGGCACTGATGTGCACTGATAAGGTAGCACTGGTGGGCGCTGATGAGGATCCACTGATATGGTGGCACTGATGAGCACTCACTTATGGGCACTGATGTGCACTATTGGGTACTGTTGTGGCACAGATGAGCGCTGTTGTGGCACTGTTGAGTGCTCTAGTGGTGCAGATGAGCACTGTGATGCTGATGTGGTACTGATGGCACAAATGAGCACTGTATTGGCACTAATGTGGCACTGGGAACTGTAGTGGCACTGAAGTGGCACAGATGGAGCACTGACGTGGCACGGATGGAACACTGACGTGGCACGGATGGATCACTGACGTGGCACGGATTGAGCACTGACGTGGCATGGATTGAGCACTGACGTGGCACTGACGTGGCACAGGTGGCACTGATGGGCACTGTAGTGGCACAGGTGGCACTGGTGGGCACTGGCACCAATGTGGCACTGGTGGCTCTGATGAACACTGTAGTGGCACTGGGCACTGGCGTGGCACTGACGTGGCACTGGCGGCACAGATGGGCACTGAAGTGGCAGAGGTGGCACTGATGAGCACTATAGTGGCACTGATCTGGCACTGATGAGCACTATAGTGGCACTGATGGCACAGATGAGCACTTTAGTGGCACTGATGGACACTTTAGTGGCACAGTTGGGTACTGTAGTGGCACTGGTGGCACAGATGGGTACTGTAGTGGCACTGATGGTTAGTGTAGTGGCACTGGTGGCACAGATGGGTACTGTAGTGGCACTGGTGGTTAGTGTAGGGGCACTGGTGGCACTGTATGGCACAGATGTGCACTGCTGGGCACTGCTGGGCACTGCTGGGCACTGCTGGGCCCTGTTCTATTATGAACTCACTTGATGGTGCTGTCTCTCTCTTCTCTCCTCTCACGCTGTATCGGTGTGAGGAGAGAAGAGAGCTGGGACCTTTGCATGACCCCGCTTTGTTGACATTATGATCGCTCCCTCATTGGAGAGGGCGATCACGTGGTGAAGGGCCGCTGTCATTGGCCCTTCACCGCGATCCTTGTTATGACGGGTCCCGTGAACCCGGCGAGCACGGACAACTCTGTGCACATGCCCTACGGAGCACGCTGGGAGCGAGAGTTCTGGAGGACGTCCGTAGGACGTCCACTTAGAACAAGCCGACCGCGCTGTAGACGTCTTTCGACTATAGCGCGGTCGGCATGTGGTTAATAAACCCCACTGACTTGACTCAATCCCCTTGACACAGCTGTGGTGCAATACAATACCATACACAATACAATATAATATACCTGTGTTATCACCTCAGGATCCACTGGCTCCACCTTCTGGGAGAAGAACAATACTCCACACAATGGGGTACTTAACCAAAAGTATACTTTACTGTAATTTCGAAAAAAAACAGGTGGTTACAATAATTGTACTGTCATCTCAATATAAAATGACAGGGCAATGAATTTGGATAACAGTTATAACTACAAGGGAGCTCCCCCTACTTTAATCTTCTTGTCTTCTGCTAGCTATGATAGTTTCTTATCAATTATAATCCAAAAAGGTAAAGAGATTAGGATTGACTTAAAGATGATCCTAATACTACTTCTGTAAATGTTCCGGAAACGTTTCCTTAAGTATAGTACAATGTTTAAGATGCAATAAGGGTTAGGCCTTATTCCTGCCTAATGTCAGTTACTGTAATCCTCCTCCGTGGGACTACGGGTCCCAGTGAAATTTGTATATGAGTCTGACTGGGTGCAACTGTATAATAAAGCGGTGGGCCGCAACCCGCTCACCAACTGGATCGGAAGCTCTGTATGGTAGGTCTGGTCTGGTGTTTGTGACTTGCTTCAATGTGGTCGGCTCTGTCACTCCGCTGCATGAACCGGGTCCTCTGATGCCCAGACGAGTGTCTCTGGATCTTCCCAATTTGGTTACTGTGTCTCTCACACTGTCAGATTGCTCACACAGTCTGTTAAAGTTGCACTCCGCAATGGCTATAGGCCGCTCCTTCTGGAAAGCCTCCTGACAGGTCCTCACAGGCAGGCCATGTGTCCAGAAGAGATCTAAGATGGTCCTTTTATGTCCTACCCAGCATGCAGTGCAAGAGAGGGTGTCCATGGGTAGGTCAACTGGCATTCTGGGTAAATAGGTCAACTCTCCAAAGTAAATAACAGTCACTTCCTGTATTAGTTCAGTGCTTTGTGAGAAAAGAAAAATCATCCAAGTCCACGTTCAGTATTTGGCCGCTAGATGGCGCCAAATACTAAGCTATAGAATTGTCCATAGACTTTCATTATAGAATATTGACATTGCATGAGTAGACAAGAATATCAGCGCTACACTACACTATGGAGTCCCTCCTCTCCTTTCTTTAAAATATTTGGCTGAGTGTGTGGAATGCCTTGGACAGAGGATAGAGACCCACAGGGGCTGTGCCATCAGGGGGAGCCTGTGGGAGCCTCTCACATTGAGGTGAGAGGCTGGGGGGAACACTATATACACTGGAGAGTATTTGGACGGACTGCATATTGGAAAGTGATTGTCACAAAATAGATTGGATTACATTGCACTGTGTATGGGACCTTGATCTGTCACTATATTTTTTTGGATTTCTGTATATTTTTTCCCAAAAAAATATTTTTTCAAGATTCTTTATTCATTGCTTCTCTGAGCACTTTTTTGGATCACTGTGGACACTATTTTTATGGTTTCCGTTTTCCAGTACAAAGAAATGACATGTCGAGCTGCGGATTGGAAGAATCTAAGGAGATTTTTCTTGTGAGAGTGGACTGGTCCTGGAAGGATGGATAGAAGAGCCACTAAAGGGGAGGGGGCTAGAGAGACATCATATACATCATTGTAAATACTGAAAACCTTGTCCCAAAAAGGGCAGACTCACACTCCCACCACACATGAATATATGAACCCTTTCCTCTGTGACAGCGCCAACATATGTCCGAAGTGCCTGGATACATCTTGTGTACCGCGACTGGATCTCTGTACCATTGTGATAGTAGTTTGTAATTCTTCTCCTGTGAGAATCTGGATATGGATGATTTATGTGTGAGCGTGAACGATGTAAACCATGGTTCTGGGGATATCTCTATGCCCAGGTCCCTTGACCACTTTTGTGTGAAATTAGGCTGTGAGTCGCATATGTGGGACTGTATGTCTCTATATATCAGGGATAAAGTGTGTTTGGGGGTCTGAGAGAGACTACACATATCCTCAAATGTCGTCAGTGGTCTGTGGACCTGCCCTGAAAGATGCAGTGTCCTGCTGTGTTGTGTCAGAGATAGTATTAAAAGCCAGTCGATCGAAGTGGGGGACTGACTGTCTGATAATGGTTGGAATTGGTCCGCGGAGGGGTGAACCACCTCTCTGGCTGTAGGCCACTGTTCCCAGGAGTATGAGCCACATTGTCCCCGGGTGTTGTAAGTTGGGAGTGATGGGTTGTCAAATAGAGAGGTGAGAGGGCTAGGATCGGTGGATAGAGCGAGTGTGTTTTGTTTGCTGTACCATGTGGTAAGCACCGCTGTTGTCTTGGAAGAAATTCCGGTTATTGTACGAAATTTAAGATTGTATCCCCATAGAAGGTCGCGGAGGTCTACTTGTACCATGTCTTGCTCTATGATCGTGGATGGTTTGGTTAAGGGTCTCAGGAACCATTCAAGGAGTCTCGAGATGATGGCAGAGGTATGATATAGTTTAAAGTCCAGAAGGGCGATGCCTTCTCGAATTTTGGGGGTACATAATATTTTATGCTTAAGTCTGGAAGGGTGGTGTTGCCATATGAACTTGACCGCCGGGGAGCAAAGCAAGAGGAAGAAGTCGGTGGGTAGAAGTATGGGTAGCATTTAAAATAAATAGAGCAATTTAGGGAGAATGTCCATTTTGATGACATTCATTCCCCCCCACCATGTGAGCTTGAGATGATGCCAGGATTCTAGTGAACACCGAATTTTGGTCAACAGAGGACTATAATTCAAGGCGTATATGTACTGTAGGTCTTTAGGCATCTCCGTCCCCAAATACTTAACCAAGCACGATTGCCAATGAGAAGGAAATTTTCCCTGAATAAGGGCTACGTCTTTCGGTGTAAGAGAGATATTCAGGGCTTCTGTTTTGGCGATGTTTAGTTTGAAGTTGCTATGCGCTCTGAAGCGGTCAAGCTCCAGCAGGATCCAAAGGGTAATAAATTTAAAAGAGCTAATAAAAGCCCTGGGTGGCTTAATGCCATTGTAAAAATTCATATAAAAGCAAAGGAGAAGGCCTTTAAAAAATACAAGGCTGAGGGGTCATCATCAGCATTACTGTACAAAAAATGCAATAAGAAATGTAACAGTGTAATCAAGGCGGTTAAGATAAAACACGAAGGGCACATAGCGGAGGAGAGTAAAAAAAATCCCAAGAAATTCTTTAAGTACATAAATAGTAAAAGATGGAGGACAGATCATATTGGCCCCATAAAGAATGATGAAGGGAATCTGGTTCCAAATGTTAAGATGGCGATGGTTTTGAATGTATTCTTCTCCTCGGTCTTCATGGGGGAAACAGAGGGGCTTTAGTAACCAAAACTGGAAGGTTTATCCTCATGACATGACACAATCCTCATGGTTAACAGATCTATCCTCTGTTAGTTGCAGACTTGAAAATTTTAACACAAATAAGTCACCGAGACCAGAGGGCTTGCACCCGAGGGTCCTTAAAGTGGTTGTATACCCATTTTTTTTATTATTACCTACAGGTAGGGATGAGCCGAACACCCCCAGGTTCGGTTAGCACCAGAACCTTCGAACGGACCGAAAGTTCGCGCAAATTTTCGAACCCTAACAATGGACGCGAACGTTCGAAATCAAAATTGCTAATTACAACGGCCAATATGCATGTTAATGTCATAAAACCGGTTTGGGGACCCGGGTCCTGCCCCAGGGGACATATATCAATGCAAAAAGAACTTTTAAAAACTAACGTTTTTTCGGGAGCAGTCATTTTAATGATGCATAAAGTGAAAAAAAAAAAAAAGTGAAATTTTCCTTTAAATATGGTACCTGGGGGGTGTCTAAAGTATGCCTGTGAAGTGAACTGTCCCTGCACAAAATGACATTTGTAAAGGAAAAAAAGAAGCCATTTAAAACCACTTGCGGCTCTAATGTCATGTCTTGTCCTGGCCGCCATATGGCTGAAAATCCTTAAGAAAAATGGCATGGCTACCCCATCACCCCCCCTCCCCACCCCAGCCCCTTTGGGTCTTGTATGGATATTAAGGGGGACCCCGCACCCAAAATAAAACCCTATACCTACAACCCTATATACTCTGAACAGCAGTATATAGGTGGTGCAAACAAGACACGGACTGTAGGTTTGTTCTTAAGTAGAATCTGAACAGGTACATTATGAAGTGTAGCTCCATCCCAAAAAAATAAATTTTTAAGCTTTTTGGAGAACATAGGGAGGGGTTATCACCCCTGTAACATTTGCTGTCTTTGCACATCTGTTCAGAACATTTCAACTCACTTTCCGTCCCAATGACAAATGTTTTTGGAAAAGTGGGGTTTTAATTGAAACAAGGATTGGTGATAAAGCATCAGTAGAGAGGAGATACCTTTTTCCCAAATTAAATCTAACAGGATCGAATTTCCCTTCCTTGGGGTAGATTTCCTCTCACTTCCTGTTTTCTCTTTCCGTTTGCAAGTAGGAGTCGTTTGTAAGTTGGATGTTTGAAAGTAGGGGCCTGCCGTATATACTCTTCAGAAATTTGCCCTATTAGATGTTGGTGTAGCCACAAGACTGGTGGGCACAGGAATGGGCCCTGCTGTGAGTTAATAGATCAAGATTTGTACTTGCATGCACCTGTTGAACCAGGCAGAAAAATTGGGCCTTTGGTGGTGGTGGTGGTGGACGGTGTTGCCACAAGACTGTAAGCCCTCACAGTTACTCTTGGTGGGTGCAGGAATGGGCCCTGCTGTGAGTTATTAGATCAAGATTTGTAATTGCATGCACCTGTTGAACAGGGCAGAAAAATTGGGCCTTTGGTGGTGGTGGTGGACGGTGTTGCCACAAGACTGTAGGCCCTCATAGTTACTCTTGGTGGGCGCAGGAATGGGCCCTGCTGTGAACTATTAGATCAAGATTTGTAATTACACGCCCCTGTTAAACAGGGGCTGAAAAATTGTGCCTTAGGCATTGGTGCTGGTGCCACAACACTGCAACCCCTCACAGATACTGTACTCTTAGCACAGCAATGAGACCTGTTGCAAAGCATTGCCTAAAAATTGTAATTACACGCCCCAACAGGGGCTGAAAAATTGTGCCTTAGGCACTGGTGCTGGTGCCACAACACTGCAACCCCTCACAGATACTGTACTTGGAGCACAGCAGTCACACCTGTTGCGAAGCATCTTTTTAAAAAAAATTTAATTACACGCCCCTGTTATACAGGGGCTGAAAAATTGTGCCTTAGGCATTGGTGCTGGTGCCACAACACTGCAACCCCTCACAGATACTGTACTCTGAGCACAGCAATGAGACCTGTTGCAAAGCATTGCCTAAAAATTGTAATTACACGCCCCAACAGGGGCTGAAAAATTGTGCCTTAGGCATTGGTGCTGGTGCCACAACACTGCAACCCCTCACAGATACTGTACTCTGAGCACAGCAATGAGACCTGTTGCAAAGCATTGCCTAAAAATTGTAATTACACGCCCCAACAGGGGCTGAAAAATTGTGCCTTAGGCACTGGTGCTGGTGCCACAACACTGCAACCCCTCACAGATACTGTACTTGGAGCACAGCAGTCACACCTGTTGCAAAGCATTTTTAAAAAAAATTGTAAGTACACACCCTGTTATACAGGGGCTGAAAAATTGTGCCTTAGGCACTGGTGTGGTGGCATGGATCATTGAGGAGGAGGAAGAGGATAGTCAGTGAACATAACAGGACAGTCACTCAGCATCAGCATAGGCAGTCTTGAAGGGATGTGACATTATAAATTATTCAGTTATATCCGCTTCAGGTGCCTGGTAGCTGGTGGTGATCCAAGACTGATTCATTTTTATGAAGGTCAGTCGATCAACCGAGTCGGTGGACAGGCGCACCCTATGATCGGTGACAAATCCTACAGCAGCACTGAATGTGCGTTTGGAAAGAACACTGGATGCAGGACAGGCCAGTAGCTCAAATGCATACTGTGCAAGCTCTGGCCAGTGACCCATCCTCAGGACCCAGTAAGCCAGAGGATTTTCGGTGGGAAAGGTGTCCAAGTCTGACCTTGCCCCTAGGTATTCCTGCACCATGTATATCAGACGCTGGCGATGGTTGCTGGAACCGATCATACCTTGGGGCTGCGGACTAAAAAATTGTCTGAATGCATCGGTCAGACGTCCACCTTCCCCACCGCTCCTTCTGCTACTGACCGAAGCCTCAGCAACTCGTCGTCCAGGACCAGGAGTTTGTAACCTCTCAGTTTCTGGGAACGCGTTGCACAGACCATTCTGCAAGGCCTCCCTGAGATGTCTCATCCTCTGCTCCCTCTGCGACGGCAAGATAAGGTCCGCAACCTTACCCTTGTACCGTGGATCAAGGAGAGTGGCCAGCCAGTAATGGTCCCTCTCCTTGATCCGAAGAACACGAGGATCCTTCCGCAGGCTTTGCAGGATCAGGGAGGCCATGCAGCGTAGGTTTGCTGAGGCATTCGGTCCAGAGTCTTCTGGGTCACTGAGGATGACATGATCGCCAGCCACCTCCTCCCAGCCACGTACAAGTCCACTGGTTTGTTGGGACTGTACATCATCCCTAAAAGACTGCAGCTGCTGATGCTGAGTGCCAGGCTCCACCTCCATGCTCACACAATCCTCCTCCTCCTCCTCCTCCTCATCCTCTTCCTGTGTGATGGGTGGGACAGAAGGAACACTGTCTGGATAAAGGGGGCCTTGAGAGGCAAGGAAGTCCTCCTCTTCCTGCCTCTGTTCTGCCTCAAGTGCCCTGTCCATTATCCCATGCAGCGTATGCTCCAACAGGTGGACAAGAGGTACAGTGTCACTGATGCATGCACTGTCACTGCTCACCATCCTCGTGGCCTCCTCAAATGGTGAGAGGACAGTGCATGCATCCCTGATCATGCTCCACTGGCGTGGGAAAAAAAAGCCAAGCTCCCCTGACACTGTCCTGGTGCCGTAGTCGCAAAGGTACTCATTGATGGCCCTTTGCTGCGTGTGCAGTCGCTGCAGCACGGCCAACGTTGAGTTCCACCTGGTGGGCATGTCACATATTAGGCGGTTCTTGGGCAGGTTCAGCTCCTTTTGCAGCTCAGTCAGCCGAGCACTGGCATTATAAGATTGGCGGAAATGCACACAGACTTTCCTGGCCTGCCTCAGGACATCCTGTAAGCCTGGGTACCTGCCCAAGAACCGCTGCACCACCAGGTTGAGGACGTGAGCCATACAGGGCACATGGGTGAGCTGCCCCTGTCGCAGAGGAGGTTGGTGCCATTGTCAGAAACGACCATTTCTGGCTTAAGCTGGCATGGCGTCAACCACCTCTCGGCCTGCCCCTGCAGAGCTGCCAGAACCTCTGCCCCAGTGTGGCTCCTGTCCCCCAAACACACCAGCGCAAGCACGGCATGGCATCTTTTTGCCTGCGTACTCGCGTAGCCCCTTGTACGCCTACGGAGCACCGCTGGTTCCGAGGACAGAGCACTGGAGGAAGAAGAAGAGGAGGGGGTGGAGGAGAGAGGTGTGTCACAACCAGTAGTAGCATTTTGGAGGCGTGGTGGCGGAACAACCTCCAACGCTACTGCACCTTGTCCTGCATCCCTCCCAGCTGCCAATAGAGTGACCCAATGGGCCGTGAAAGAAAGATAACGTCCCTGTCCATGCCTGCTGGACCATGAGTCAGCGGTAATATGCACCTTACCGCTGACCGCCCTGTCCAGCGAGGCATGGACATTGCCTTCCATATGCCGGTAGAGAGACGGATCCGCCTTCCATGAGAAAAAGTGGCGTTTGGGAACCTGCCACTGAGGAACCGCACATTGAACAAACTCACGGAAGGGGGCCGAGTCTACCAACTGAAAAGGCAGCAGTTGAAGTGCTAGCAATTTAGCCAAGCTAGCATTCAACCGCTGGGCATGTGGATGGCTGGGAGTATACTTCTTTCGACAGTCCAGCAGCTGGGGCAGGGAAATTTGCCTGCTACAATCGGACTTCGGTGTACTGCAAGTACTTGGTTGTGACACACCTAATTCTACACCTTCAGTCCTCTCAGAGCAGCTTTCAGAGAGGACTGAAGATATAGTGGGGATGGAGATCCCAGCTGATGAGGAGCAAGGAGAGGTCTGCTTTGTTCTTTGGTGTGGGTCTTTTATGTGTGCTTGCCAACGAGCTGCATGGCAGGTCAACATATGTCTGGTCATGCTTGTGGTGCCCAAGCGGCTGATGTTTTGGCCACGCGAGATACGCTTGAGACAAATATTGCAAATAGCAGTGGTGCGATCTGATGCACTCGTCTCAAAAAAGGCCCACACCAAAGAACTTTTGTGATAACGTGCAGAGGCAGCGCCCTGCACAGGCGGAGCTCTGCGGTGTGGTACAGTTGCTGTGCTGGCCTCTAGCTGGCCTCCAGGGGGCATCCTCCCCTGTTGGACATGTGACGCCACATCCTCCTCCTCCTCTCTCCCTTCAGGCACCCACGTGGAGTCAGTGACCTCATCATCCCCTCCCTCTTCACCACTAGAGCAAACCTGGCAGTAAGCTGCAGCTGGTGGAACAGTACTGCCAGATTGCTGTCCTTCATCATCCCCTCTCTCTGCGCGCACACTACTGCCTTCCTCAAGCTGGGTATCATCATCCGAGCCTTCGAATCGTTGGGCATCCTCCTGGTGCATGTACCCAACACTGTGTTCAAACAGTTCGGGGGACTCTTCAGGAGGACATGGTGGGTCTAGGGAAGGGGTGGCTGATGATTCCATTAAGTACGCGTTGGCAGCTGCTCTGCCAGTACCCTGAGCCTGGGTGAGAGAAGATGAGGAGGATGAGAAGGGCTTGGTCATCCATTCTACCAAGCCTTCGGCATGATGCCGCTCCACATGTCCAGCTGCCGAAAACAAAGACAAGCGTGTCCCATGGCCACGTGCTGATGACGATGCACGACCACGTCCACGGCCAGCACTATTGTCTCTAGAAACAGAGCCTGCCTGCCCTGTGTTCTTGCCTCGGCACGCTCTGCCTCTCCTTGGCGGTCTTCCAGCCATTGTAGTCGGTAGTGTATATAGTATAAAAAATAGAGCTCCTATGTGTGCTCACAACACACTGTAGGTCCTATGGGTGCTGACACACTATAGGTACTATGTGTGCTGCTGACAAGAAAATATAGGAGCTATGTGTGCTGCCACAAACACACTATAAGTCCTATGGGTGCTGCTGACACAAAGACACTATAGGTACTATATGTGTGCTGCTGTCAAGAAAATATAGGAGCTCTGTGTGCTGCCACTAACACACTAGAAGTCCTATGGGTGCTGCTGACACAATAGGTAGTATATGTGTGCTGCTGAGAAGAAAATGTAGGAGCTCTGTGGGCTGCCACTAACACACTAGAAGTCCTATGGGTGCTGCTGAGAAGAAAATATAGGAGCTCTGTGTGCTGCCACTAACACACTAGAAGTCCTATGGGTGCTGCTGACACAATAGGTAAAATATGTGTGCTGCTGTCAAGAAAATATAGGCGCTCTGTGTGCTGCCACTAACACACTAGAAGTCCTATGGGTGCTGCTGACACAATAGGTAAAATATGTGTGCTGCTGTCAAGAAAATATAGGAGCTCTGTGTGCTGCCACTAACACACTAGAAGTCCTATGGGTGCTGCTGATACAATAGGTAAAATATGTGTGCTGCTGTCAAGAAAATATAGGAGCTCTGTGTGCTGTCTGCCACTAACACACTAGAAGTCCTATGGGTGCTGCTGAGAAGAAAATATAGGAGCTCTGTTTGCTGCCACTAACACACTAGAAGTCCTATGGGTGCTGCTGAGAAGAAAATATAGGAGCTCTGTGTGATGCCACTAACACACTAGAAGTCCTATGGGTGCTGCTGACACAATAGGTAAAATATGTGGGCTGCTGTCAAGAAAATATAGGAGCTCTGTGTGCTGCCACTAAAACACTAGAAGTCCTATGGGTGCTGCTGACACAATAGGTAAAATATGTGTGCTGCTGTCAAGAAAATATAGGAGCTCTGTGTGCTGCCTGCCACTAACACACTAGAAGTCCTATGGGTGCTGCTGAGAAGAAAATATAGGAGTTCTGTGTGCTGCCACTAACACACTAGAAGTCCTATGGGTGCTGCTGAGAAGAAAATATAGGAGCTCTGTGTGATGCCACTAACACACTAGAAGTCCTATGGGTGCTGCTGAGAAGAAAATATAGGAGCTCTGTGTGATGCCACTAACACACTAGAAGTCCTATGGGTGCTGCTGAGAAGAAAATATAGGAGCTCTGTGTGCTGCCACTAACACACTAGAAGTCCTATGGGTGCTGCTGAGAAGAAAAAATATAGGAGCTCTGTGTGCTGCCTGCCACTTACACACTAGAAGTCCTATGGGTGCTGCTGAGAAGAAAATATAGGAGCTCTGTGTGCTGCCACTAACACACTAGAAGTCCTATGGGTGCTGCTGACACAATAGGTAAAATATGTGTGCTGCTGTCAAGAAAATATAGGAGCTCTGTGTGCTGCCACTAACACACTAGAAGTCCTATGGGTGCTGCTGACACAATAGGTAAAATATGTGTGCTGCTGTCAAGAAAATATAGGAGCTCTGTGTGCTGTCTGCCACTAACACACTAGAAGTCCTATGGGTGCTGCTGAGAAGAAAATATAGGAGCTCTGTTTGCTGCCACTAACACACTAGAAGTCCTATGGGTGCTGCTGAGAAGAAAATATAGGAGCTCTGTGTGATGCCACTAACACACTAGAAGTCCTATGGGTGCTGCTGACACAATAGGTAAAATATGTGGGCTGCTGTCAAGAAAATATAGGAGCTCTGTGTGCTGCCACTAAAACACTAGAAGTCCTATGGGTGCTGCTGACACAATAGGTAAAATATGTGTGCTGCTGTCAAGAAAATATAGGAGCTCTGTGTGCTGCCTGCCACTAACACACTAGAAGTCCTATGGGTGCTGCTGAGTAGAAAATATAGGAGTTCTGTGTGCTGCCACTAACACACTAGAAGTCCTATGGGTGCTGCTGAGAAGAAAATATAGGAGCTCTGTGTGATGCCACTAACACACTAGAAGTCCTATGGGTGCTGCTGAGAAGAAAATATAGGAGCTCTGTGTGATGCCACTAACACACTAGAAGTCCTATGGGTGCTGCTGACACAATAGGTAAAATATGTGTGCTGCTGTCAAGAAAATATAGGAGCTCTGTTTGCTGCCTGCCACTAAAACACTAGAAGTCCTATGGGTGCTGCTGAGAAGAAAATATAAGAGCTCTGTGTGCTGCCACTAACACACTAGAAGTCCTATGGGTGCTGCTAAGAAGAAAATATAGGAGCTCTGTGTGCTGCCACTAACACACTAAAAGTCCTATGGGTGCTGCTGAGAAGAAAATATAGGAGCTCTGTGTGCTGCCTGCCACTAACACACTAGAAGTCCTATGGGTGCTGCTGAGAAGAAAATATAGGAGCTCTGTGTGCTGCCACTAACACACTAGAAGTCCTATGGGTGCTGCTGAGAAGAAAATATAGGAGCTCTGTGTGCTGCCTGCCACTTACACACTAGAAGTCCTATGGGTGCTGCTGGGAAGAAAATATAGGAGCTCTGTTTGCTGCCACTAACACACTAGAAGTCCTATGGGTGCTGCTGACACAATAGGTAAAATATGTGTGCTGCTGTCAAGAAAATATAGGAGCTCTGTGTGCTGCCACTAACACACTAGAAGTCCTATGGGTGCTGCTGACACAATAGGTAAAATATGTGTGCTGCTGTCAAGAAAATATAGGAGCTCTGTGTTCTGCCTGCCACTAACACACTAGAAGTCCTATGGGTGCTGCTGAGAAGAAAATATAGGAGCTCTGTTTGCTGCCACTAACACACTAGAAGTCCTATGGGTGCTGCTGAGAAGAAAATATAGGAGCTCTGTGTGATGCCACTAACACACTAGAAGTCCTTTGGGTGCTGCTGACACAATAGGTAAAATATGTGTGCTGCTGTCAAGAAAATATAGGAGCTCTGTGTGCTGCCACTAACACACTAGAAGTCCTATGGGTGCTGCTGACACAATAGGTAAAATATGTGTGCTGCTGTCAAGAAAATATAGGAGCTCTGTGTGCTGCCTGCCGCTAACACACTAGAAGTCCTATGGGTGCTGCTGAGAAGAAAATATAGGAGCTCTGTATGCTGCCACTAACACACTAGAAGTCCTATGGGTGCTGCTGAGAAAAAAATATAGGAGCTCTGTGTGCTGCCACTAACACACTAGAAGTCCTATGGGTGCTGCTGAGAAGAAAATATAGGAGCTCTGTGTGCTGCCTGCCACTAACACACTAGAAGTCCTATGGGTGCTGCTGAGAAGAAAATATAGGAGCTCTGTGTGCTACCACTAACACACTAGAAGTCCTATGGGTGCTGCTGAGAAGAAAATATAGGAGCTCTGTGTGCTGCCACTAACACACTAGAAGTCCTATGGGTGCTGCTGACACAATAGGTAAAATATGTGTGCTGCTGTCAAGAAAATATAGGAGCTCTGTGTGCTGCCTGCCACTAACACACTAGAAGTCCTATGTGTGATGCTGAGAAGAAAATATAGGAGCTCTGTTTGCTGCCACTAACACACTAGAAGTCCTATGGGTGCTGCTGAGAAGAAAATATAGGAGCTCTGTGTGATGCCACTAACACACTAGAAGTCCTATGGGTGCTGCTGAGAAGAAAATATAGGAGCTCTGTGTGATGCAACTAACACACTAGAAGTCCTATGGGTGCTGCTGAGAAGAAAATATAGGAGCTCTGTGTGATGCCACTAACACACTAGAAGTCCTATGGGTGCTGCTGAGAAGAAAATATAGGAGCTCTGTGTGATGCCACTAACACACTAGAAGTCCTATGGGTGCTGCTGACACAATAGGTAAAATATGTGTGCTGCTGTCAAGAAAATATAGGAGCTATGTGTGCTGCCTGCCACTAACACACTAGAAGTCCTATGGGTGCTGCTGAGAAGAAAATATAGGAGCTCTGTTTGCTGCCACTAACACACTAGAAGTCCTATGGGTGCTGCTGACAAGAAAATATAGGAGCTCTGTTTGCTGCCACTAACACACTAGAAGTCCTATGGGTGCTGCTGAGAAGAAAATATAGGAGCTCTGTGTGCTGCCACTAACACACTAGAAGTCCTATGGGTGCTGCTGAGAAGAAAATATAGGAGCTCTGTGTGATGCCACTAACACACTAGAAGTCCTATGGGTGCTGCTGAGAAGAAAATATAGGAGCTCTGTGTGATGCCACTAACACACTAGAAGTCCTATGGGTGCTGCTGACAAAATAGGTAAAATATGTGTGCTGCTGTCAAGAAAATATAGGAGCTCTGTGTGCTGCCACTAACACACTAGAAGTCCTATGGGTGCTGCTGTCAAGAAAATATAGGAGCTCTGTGTGCTGCCACTAAAACACTAGAAGTCCTATGGGTGCTGCTGACACAATAGGTAAAATATGTGTGCTGCTGTCAAGAAAATATAGGAGCTCTGTGTGCTGCCTGCCGCTAACACACTAGAAGTCCTATGGGTGCTGCTGAGAAGAAAATATAGGAGCTCTGTGTGCTGCCACTAACACACTAGAAGTCCTATGGGTGCTGCTGAGAAAAAATATAGGAGCTCTGTGTGCTGCCACTAACACACTAGAAGTCCTATGGGTGCTGCTGAGAAGAAAATATAGGAGCTCTGTGTGCTGCTGCCACTAACACACTAGAAGTCCTATGGGTGCTGCTGAGAAGAAAATATAGGAGCTCTGTGTGCTGCCACTAACACACTAGAAGTCCTATGGGTGCTGCTGACACAACAGGTAAAATATGTGTGCTGCTGTCAAGAAAATATAGGAGCTCTGTGTGCTGCCTGCCACTAACACACTAGAAGTCCTATGTGTGATGCTGAGAAGAAAATATAGGAGCTTTGTTTGCTGCCACTAACACACTAGAAGTCCTATGGGTGCTGCTGAGAAGAAAATATAGGAGCTCTGTGTGATGCCACTAACACACTAGAAGTCCTATGGGTGCTGCTGAGAAGAAAATATAGGAGCTCTGTGTGATGCAACTAACACACTAGAAGTCCTATGGGTGCTGCTGAGAAGAAAATATAGGAGCTCTGTGTGATGCCACTAACACACTAGAAGTCCTATGGGTGCTGCTGAGAAGAAAATATAGGAGCTCTGTGTGATGCCACTAACACACTAGAAGTCCTATGGGTGCTGCTGACACAATAGGTAAAATATGTGTGCTGCTGTCAAGAAAATATAGGAGCTATGTGTGCTGCCTGCCACTAACACACTAGAAGTCCTATGGGTGCTGCTGAGAAGAAAATATAGGAGCTCTGTTTGCTGCCACTAACACACTAGAAGTCCTATGGGTGCTGCTGAGAAGAAAATATAGGAGCTCTGTTTGCTGCCACTAACACACTAGAAGTCCTATGGGTGCTGCTGAGAAGAAAATATAGGAGCTCTGTGTGATGCCACTAACACACTAGAAGTCCTATGGGTGCTGCTGAGAAGAAAATATAGGCGCTCTGTTTGCTGCCACTAACACACTAGAAGTCCTATGGGTGCTGCTGAGAAGAAAATATAGGAGCTCTGTTTGCTGCCACTAACACACTAGAAGTCCTATGGGTGCTGCTGAGAAGAAAATATAGGAGCTCTGTGTGCTGCCACTAACACACTATAAGTCCTATGGGTGCTGCTGAGAAGAAAATATAGGAGCTCTGTGTGATGCCACTAACACACTAGAAGTCCTATGGGTGCTGCTGAGAAGAAAATATAGGAGCTCTGTGTGATGCCACTAACACACTAGAAGTCCTATGGGTGCTGTTGGGGTGCAATGCTGTGTCATCAGCACTGCGGTTGGTACTACTGCAATACTGTACTAACAGTAAGCACGCACCAGACTAATCCCCAGCAGCAGCTAATAACACACAAACTGTGCAATCAGCAGCAATGAACGATCACTAATGATGAATGACTCAGGTAGCAATGGTTTAGCAAAGAAATAGCCAATGGTTTAGCAAAGAAATAGCAATCAAGCAAAGACAGAATCAGCAGACTGCTCTCTCCTAAAGCCGGAACACATGTGACCGGGGCCGACGGCGTGGCGGCCTTTTAAATGGTGGGGCGTGTACTAAAGCCCCTGAGCTTTAATTGGCTATAGGCGTCCTGCCTGTAGCCAATTATTGCTCTCCGAGTTTCCGGCGCTGTGATTGGCCAAGCATGCGGGGTCACAGTGCATGCTTGGCCAATCATCAGCCAGCAATGCACTGCGCCGGCCGCGCCGGCCGCAATGCATTGCGGGGCCGCTCGCATCACACGAATGTGATGCGAACGGCCCAAATAGTTCTGGGCTCGCCGAGCGAGCGAACGCCCGGTGCTCGATTCGAACGTGGGTTCGAATTGAGCACCGGGTCCATCCCTACCTACAGGTAAGCCTATAATATCCACTCAGAGGGAGCTGACATTTTGCCCTCGGCGTGGACCGGCCTGCGATACGGGGACCTCGTTCTAAGGTAAGTATTTCATAATGAGCTAGTATGCGGTGCATACTAGCTCATTATGCCTTTGCCTTACAGGGTGTTTTTTTTTTTTTAAACATTTTTTCTTTTTTTCTGAGGGCATACAACCGCTTTAAGGAACTAAGTCAAGTAATTGCCAGACTGTTGTTCCTAATGTTTACGAACAATCTACTGACTGGTATGGTACCAGCTGAATAGAGAAAACCCAATGTAGCACCAATCTTTAAAAAAGGACCAAGATATATCTCTGGGAACTACAGACCAGTTAGCCTAACATCAATAGTATGCAAGGGATGATAAGGGACTATATACAAGATTTTAGTTGACCACTGGGCAGTTAAACCCCCTTCCTAACCAGACCAATTTTCAGCTTTCGGTGCTCTCACACTTTGAATGACAATTACTCCGTCGTGCAACACTGTACCCAAATGAATTTTGTGTCCTTTTTTTCACACAAACAGAGCTTTCTTTTGGTGGTATTTAATCACCGCTGGGTTTTTTATTTTTTGCGCTATAAATCAAAAAATACAGAAAATTCGGTAAAAAAATAAATAAAAAAATTCTTTGTTTCTATTAAAAATTATTGCAGAGTATTGGCAGAGTATTGGCAGAGTATTGGCGAGTAATGGCAGAGTATTGGCGAGTATTGGCAGAGTATTGGCGAGTATTGGCAGAGTATTGGCGAGTATTGGCAGAGTATTACAGTGTTGCACAGTATTTGTAGAGTATTGCACAGTGGTTGCAGAGCATTGCACAGTGGTGGCAGAGCATTGCACAGTGGTGGCAGAGCATTGCACAGTGATTGCAGAGCATTGCACAGTGATTGCAGAGCATTGCACAGTGGTGGCAGAGCATTGCACAGTGGTGGCAGAGCATTGCCAAGTGGTGGCAGAGCATTTTACAGTGGTGGCAGAGTATT
This sequence comes from Lithobates sylvaticus, assembly GCA_028564925.1. Lineage (NCBI taxonomy): Eukaryota > Metazoa > Chordata > Amphibia > Anura > Ranidae > Lithobates > Lithobates sylvaticus. The sequence continues at coordinate 233,783,022 of CM053027.1, forward strand.
GAACAGTGGTGGCAGTGTATTGACCAGCGCTGTGGGCCCTACACATCCAGCCCACAGCGCTGGTCCCGTCTCTCCCCCCTCTCCGCTTCTCCCTTCTCTGTACCGATCGGTACAGAGAGGGGAGTGAGGAACCGGCGTCATGACGTGACGCCGGTTTGTGTACATGTGCTCGCTCCGTCATTTGACGGAGCGATCACGTGGTAAACGGCCGCTTCCAGCGGCTGTTTACCGTGATCCGTGATGCGCCGGGTCCTCGGGACCCGGCGGTCACGGGTGTTCCCGAGTGCGCGCCCCAGGGGGCGCGCGGGAGCAAGTTTCTGGGAGGACGTCCGTAGGACGTCCACTCAGGAAAACCTGACCGCGTCTTTCGACTATAGCGCGGTCGGCATGTGGTTAACAGTAATCAGCACGGATTCATGAAAAATTCTTGTCAAACAAATCCATTAACCTTCTATGAGAAGGTGAGCTGCCATCTAGATGAAGGAAGGCCCATAGATGTGGTGTATCTGGATTTTGCAAAGGCATTTGATACAGTTCCCCACAAACATTTACTGTACAAATTAAGGTCTGTCGGCATGGACCAAAAGGTGACTACCTGTATTGAAAACTGGCTACAAGGGCAAGTTCAGAGGGTAGTAGACATGTGCGTGACAAAAAAAAATTGTTTAGTTTTGTTTTGTTTTGATTCGTTAATCTAGTTATTTTGTTTAGTTAAATTCGGTTGATTCGGTTGATTCATATTCGGAATTCGAATTCAAAATTTTAAAATTTTCTTTAAATTTATGTTTTTTTTTTAAATTCTAAATGTTCAAATCAATACATTTTATTTTCGATCTGAATGCAGCAAAGTGAACAAACAAAAGAAAAATCTTCATCAAATGATTACAATGACACTTTAAATCACCTTTGGCTTAATAAAAAAAGCATTATTTTGAAATGGTACTCTGTTAACACACACAGTCTTTGATTTCAGCATTATGTGTAGTTAGAATTCGACTGAAGTTCAATGTAAAATTCGATTCGAATTTCAGTCCGAATTTCCGAAATTCGGACGAATTTCGTTACGTTATTTGGAGCATTCGGTAAAATTAGTAATTCGGGTATTTAGATATATTCGAAGCTCCAAATTAATGCTCTCACACTTTGAATGACAATTACTCCGTCATGCAACACTGTACCCAAATGAATTTTGTGTCCTTTTTTTCACACAAACAGAGCTTTCTTTTGGTGGTATTTAATCACCGCTGGGTTTTTTATTTTTTGCGCTATAAATCAAAAAATACTGAAAATTCAGCAAAAAAAAAAAAAAAAAAAAAATTCTTTGTTTCTATTAAAAATTATTGCAGAGTATTGGCAGAGTATTGGCGAGTATTGGCAGAGTATTGGCGAGTATTGGCAGAGTATTGGCGAGTATTGGCGAGTATTGGCAGAGTATTGGCGAGTATTGGCAGAGTATTGGCGAGTATTGGCAGAGTATTAAAGTGTTGCACAGTATTGGTAGAGTATTGCACAGTGGTTGCAGAGCATTGCACAGTGGTGGCAGAGCATTGCACAGTGGTGGCAGAGCATTGCACAGTGATTGCAGAGCATTGCACAGTGGTGGCAGAGCATTGCACAGTGGTGGCAGAGCATTGCCAAATGGTGGCAGAGCATTTTACAGTGGTGGCAGAGTATTGCACAGTGGTGGCAGTGTATTGACCAGCGCTGTGGGCCCTACACATCCAGCCCACAGCGCTGGTCCCGTCTCTCCCCCTCTCCGCTTCTCCCTTCTCTGTACCGATCGGTACAGAGAGGGGAGTGAGGAACCGGCGTCATGACGTGACGCCGGTTTGTGTACATGTGATCGCTCCGTCATTTGACGGAGCGATCACGTGGTAAACGGCCGCTTCCAGCGGCTGTTTACCGTGATCCGTGATGCACCGGGTCCTCGGGACCCGGCGGTCACGGGTGTTCCCGAGTGCGCGCCCCAGGGGGCTCGGGGGAGCAAGTTTCTGGGAGGACGTCCGTAGGACGTCCACTCAGGAAAACCTGACCGCGTCTTTCGACTATAGCGCGGTCGGCATGTGGTTAACAGTAATCAGCACGGATTCATGAAAAATTCTTGTCAAACAAATCCATTAACCTTCTATGAGAAGGTGAGCTGCCATCTAGATGAAGGAAGGCCCATAGATGTGGTGTATCTGGATTTTGCAAAGGCATTTGATACAGTTCCCCACAAACATTTACTGTACAAATTAAGGTCTGTCGGCATGGACCAAAAGGTGACTACCTGTATTGAAAACTGGCTACAAGGGCAAGTTCAGAGGGTAGTAGACATGTGCGTGACAAAAAAAATTGTTTAGTTTTGTTTCGTTCCTATCAACATTCACGTGGTGGACTTTATTTTGTTACTTGATATTTGGTGATTTAAAAAATCAACACTTTTTTCCATCACAATTCATTTTTTGTATTTTGTTGACACACAGTATCACAATTTTTACTTAAAGCGGTAGTAAACCTGCTGACATTTTTTTTTTTTTTTTACACCTGTAAGGGAAAAGGCATAATGAGCTAGTATGCACCGCATACTAGCTCATTATGAAATACTTACCTTAGAAAGAGGCGTCGGTAACTCACCTGGTCCACGCCGAGGTCGCTGACATGTTGCCTCGGCGTGTCTTCCGGGTATCGCGACTCCAGCGCTGTGAGTGGCTGGAGCCGCGATGTCGTCACTCCCGCGCATGCGCACGGGAGACTTCGTCCCGGCAGGGTTCGTATTCTGCCGGCCTTTCAGACGAGAATCCCCCGTGCGCATGCGCCGCTGTAGTCAGCGGCGTATTGCACGGGTAATATCTCCTAAACCGTAAAGGTTTAGGAGATATTTTTTGTACCTACAGGTAAGCCTCATTATAGGCTTACCTGTAGGTGAAAGTGGAAAATGTGACTTTACTTCCACTTTAATATATTTAAGCGCTGCGTTTTTTCTATTTTGTTACTTGTGCTGTTTGTCTTCGGCTGTGCTGGCTGCTTTTATTATTTAACACAGCGCGGTACATGATTTGTTTTATGTAAGATCTCCAAACTGACATATGATGTGTGTGCCAGATTTACCTGAACTAAGCATTGGAGAGTCAATCCGTATGAAGCCGCTGCCTGGTGACAGGGTTGCTTTTCACTCATATCTTGTGGATGAGGAAGGCAGTCTCTACCATCACAATCGAGTGACTGTGAGTGTCAGAACAACTCACAGTCACAGCACAAGCCTTTGAGCATCCTGCCCATGATCCTCCTGAGGCGCTCAATGCCCCTAGTCCTACTGGACCATGTAAGCAAGGCAGAGACAATAATACTGTCATATCTGACAGCAGGGGCGGACTGACAACTCATAGGGCCCCCGGGCAATAGGAGATTATGGGGCCCCCAGGCAATCAGAGATTATGGGGCCACACAGTATACACACACACAGTATACACACACACAGTATACACATACATGTACACACAGTATACACAGACATATTTATATTGGCTAAGAAGGTACTGGAGAGGCGGGGCAGCTATAATCTCTGGATTTTTAGACCAAAAGGATGTCGGTAAGGGACATTTCAGAAACAGATGTAAAAAAAACACAGATTTTTACATACTGTCCCTGGTTTTACTTAGGCTGGAAACCCTGATGGGGCCCCCTAGTGGCCCGGGGCCCTCGGGAAGTGCCCGAGTGGTCGAATGGTCAGTCCGCCCCTGTCTGACAGATACCATGAGGATAACATACTGTAGCGTGCTGTTTATACAGTGAGTAGGCCGACAGGTGTTGCAGTACTCAGCAGAAAGGACAGTGTCAAATTATTTTTTATAAATATTTTATGCCAAATGTGTTTGAAGAGTAATTGGTGTTTATAACTGTATTCTTTTTCAGGAGCTGTTGGATAGACTATACTAAAAGTTCTAGCTGTGATAGCTAAACAAATACAATTTCAATAACTATTTGAATATGTACAAACTTAAAATGGGTAATAATTTTAATTATGCATGTAACAAGTCACACTACTGAATTTTCAGTAGTATTTTTCCTCTCCAGTATTTTTGGACTTGCTATTATTCATGTTTAATTTTAGTTGCAGCCACGTAATATAATTAACTGCAAAGAAATTAGAATTGTACTGCCTTTGTGTTTTAAAATAATCAAAACCTGAGCAGATTCTTATTATATATTGTGTTATCGCTTTGTTATCCCCCCACCCCTTTCCCAAAAAAGCTTGCAAATGCTGAAAACATTTTGTAGTTATAGTTTATAATCAAACTTAAAATAATCATGTAACAAAAGACTATAACATAACAATAAAATGTAATTGCAAGTTATCAGAGGCTGCCCTCTTGTGGTCATAATTTATTGTGGATATTCACCTTACTTTATTAGGGCTCAAGTATTAGTGTGAAGAACTGTTACTATTTACCAATTGGCTCTAAGGAGTTTCAAATATGCCCAGGAAAAAACTGTTGTGTCTAATTCATGAAGCTATAACTACAGCTCTTGGATACTTTAATATATCAAGCCTGTTGTGAGCAAAGTGTTGAGCTTAATTATGTTTGTATATATTAATTTTATTGGAAAATGTTACACTTTTTGTGAAGAAAACAATTTTTTTTTTATGTTTACCACTTAAGAACAGCGCCTCTTTCTGAGATGTGTTGTTTACAAGTTAAAAACAGTTTGTTTTTTTTGCTAGAAAATTACTTAGAACCCCAAACATAATAATTTTTTTTTCTAACACCCTAGAGAATAAAATGGCATTTGTTGCAATACGTTCTGTCACACTGTATTTGCACGGTCTTACAAGTGCACTTTTTTTGGAAAAAATACACTTTTTTGAATAAAAAAATAAGACAACAGTAAAGTTAGCCTAATTTTTTATATTGTGAAAGATAATGTTACACCGAGTAAATTGATACCCAACATATCACACTTTAAAATTGCGCCCGCTCGTGGAATGGCGACAAACTTTTTCCCTTAAAAATCTCCATGGGTGACGTTTAAAAAATTCTACAGGTTGCATGTTTTGAGTTACAGAGGAGTTCTAGGCCTAAAATTATTGCTCCCGCTCTACCTCACATGTGTGGTTTAAACACCGTTTTCATATGTGGGCGCTACTCACGTATGCGTTCGCTTCTGCACGCGAGCTCGTCGGGACGGGCGTGTTTTAAAAAATACATTTCTTATTTATTTTACCTTTTATTTTTACACTGAAATAATAATTGTGTCACTTTTATTCCTATTACAAGGAATGTAAACATCACTTTTAATAGAAAAAAAGCATGACAGGACCTCTTAAATATGTCAAAAAGACCTCAGATCTCATATTTACATGCAATAAAATAAATAAAAAAGAAAAAATTTGTCATTTAAAAAAAAAAAGAAAAAAAATGGCCCTTTAACCGCTTCCCGACCGGCCACTGCATATATACGTCAGCAGAATGGCACGGGCAGGCAGAATCACGTACCTGTACGTGATCGTGCATGTGCCTGCCTGTGGGTCGCGCGTGCGCCGCCAGCGGCGCGCTCGCGACCCGGTCGGGAGCTCCGTGACCCCGGCCGCGGGACCAGCGGACCCGATCGCCGCTGGTATCCCGCGATCGGGTTACGGAGCGGAAGAACGGGGAGAGGTCTATGTAAACAAACCTCTCCCCGCGCTTCCTACACTGACTGTCAGTGATCGGCGGTTCCCTGTCATCGGGAACGCCGATCAATGACGTCAGACGTACAGCCACGCCCCCCTACTGTAAAAAAAAAAACACAACATGTCACACTGACTCCTCCCCGCCCCCTAGTGGTTAACCCCCTAACTACAACTGTCATTTACATAGGAATCAGTGCTATTTAAATAGCAGTGATTGCTGTATAAATGACAAATGTCCCAAAAATGTGTCAAAAATGTCCGATGTGTCCGCCAAAATGTCGCAGTCACAATAAAAATCGCTGATCGCCGCCATAACTAATAAAAAAAAAAATATTAATAAAAATGCTATAAAACTATCCCCTATTTTGTAAACGCTATAACTTTTGCGCAAACTAATCAATAATCGCTAATTGCGATTTTTTTTACCAAAAATATGTAGAAGAATACGTATCGGCCTAAATTGAGGAAAAAAAATGTTTTTTTATATATTTTTTGGGGATATTTATTATAGCAAAAAGTAAAAAATATTGCATTTTTTTCAAAATTGTCGCTCTATTTTTGTTTATAGCGCAAAAAATAAAAACCGCAGGGGCGATCGAATACCACCAAAAGAAAGCTCTATTTGTGGGAAAAAAAGGACGCCAATTTTGTTTTGGAGCCACGTCGCATGACCGCGCAATTGTTAGTTAAAGCGACGCAGTGCCGAATTGCAAAAAGGGGCCTGGTCCTTTGGCTGCCAATTGGTCCGGGGCTGAAGTGGTTAAGAGCTATGGGCGGAAGTGACGTTTTGCAATGATATGGAGATGGGTGAGGGCCATCTTCCCCTCACTCACACTTATCTGAAACTGGACCGCTCACTAAAGAAGAGGATACTGGGGTTATGGCAGCTATCTGCAGAACAATGGATGGCAAAGATGTCTGTATATAGTGTCCATGGTATATTGATATTGACCCTTAATTTAAAGATGGAAATGGGTACAAGAGACAATGGTGTCTATATACAGTGTCTATCAAACTGGGCTATTGCCCGCTCACCACACTGGAACAGAAGAGGACAATAAGGATGATGTGGATGTTAATGATCTTTCAGTAACTTGGCTCAAACGAGGAAATCTGGCCTCTGCCGCTCTGCACCACAGCTCACTCAGATCCAAAATCTTTGCAGGATGGATGGATGAAACAGCCTCCAGACTGCCTATGGACAGTGAAGAGGAACTGATATACCTCCAGATATCCGCTGGGCAACTCATTGTGACCTAAGTGACAGTCCAGGGCCTGGTGGGCGTCGAAGGGATCAGTCATCATATTATTATTATGCAGAATTTATCATATCTCAAGAAATAGTAGTTGCCCATTAGTTACATTATTACCAGTCCTTCCCTTGTCCCTGCTGAACTTCACTGTTAGTAGACATAACTGGGACCTAAGAAGGAGAGAGTTGTAAAGAGAGTGTGATATGTTCCCTCCTTCACCTGGTTACCGAAGAGCACTGGCAAGCAAAAGCAAAAAAAAATCTAGGGAGGATGGCGCAGGAGAAGAGTGGATCTGTTCTCCTCCAGCCGCACAAGAAAAAGTAATGTTCTGCAGGCCGATCTGAGGAACTGAGATCTTGGAGGAGGATGTGTTAGTCTCACTTTCAGGTATTTTTATTTGGAGGCAGAATTCCTTCATTACTGCAAGAAATGTATCTCGGGTGTAAAGTGTTGTCAATGTGTTTTGTGATCTCAAATCTTGTTGTTGCTGTAGTGCTGCAGTACAAGTCAAGTTTCATCTCTCCCAAGTCTGTATAAAGCCCCTGGACTCTATAAGGCCCCTTTCACACTGGGGCGGTTTTCAGGCGATACAGCGCTAAAAATAGCGCCTGTACACCACCTGAAAAAAACGGCCCCATTCACTCCAGTGTGAAAGCCGACGGGCTTTCATACTGGAGCGGTATAGGAGCGGTGTATTCACCGCTCCTATACCGCTCCTACCCATTGATTTCAATGGGACACCGCGGTAATACCGCGACAATACCACCGCAAAGCGCCGCTACGGCGACGCTTTGCGGAGGATTTTAACCCTTTTTCGGCCGCTCGCGGGGGGTCAAACCGCCCCCGCGAGCGGCCGAATACCGCGGCTAAAACTACGGTAAAGCAGCGCTAAATGTAGCGCTGCTTTACCGTTGCTGCGGCTCCCGCCCCAGTGTGAAAGGGGCCTAACCTAATCCATACATTAAAAAAGTGATCTACCTAATCCATCTACATTATCTACATTTCTGTCAGGTCTATTTGATAAGCCTTCTTTACATAATCTAGTAGTGTTGCCACTGGGTGTGATTTCAAAAGAAAAACATTTGAAAGTTCGGACTGATCCCACCAGTAATTGTTTCCTAAAGGGAAGTCAGTGATGTAACCGTGTCACCGGTTCTCTGCTGTATTTCCAGGGTAACGACTTACTCATAAGATTCTTAAGGCAGTGGAAATTTTGTAACGCCACCAACAGTAAAACATTTCTTCCCTTAAGATTTGGAAGTGAACAATACAAGATACGGTCTTTCCAATGCAACACACGATAACGACTTTACATTACCGTCACTTTCCTCGTCTTGTGTGTCCTCCCTTTCCTCTTCACATACCGGCTTCAGGCGCCGCCGTGGAGGGACCCGGGATCGTTCTCCTTGCTTCATCCATGATGAGCGAATGTACTGAGCCAGATGAGTTATGACTGTAGGGCCGCCTCCTTCCACAAGTGCGACACCCAAATTAGTGACTGAGGTAGATGCTTGGGCCTCCTTAAATCGGTTGTATACCCGTTTTTTCTAAAAAAAAAATTGTAAACTACCTGCAAGAAGGCGCTGTGATTGGCCAGAGCAGCGAAGACTTTGCTCCGCGCATGCTGCGGGACACTTCAACTGCGGTGAGCCGCAGTTCTGAATGGGGATTAACCCTGTAAATGCACCGTTGTCTATGGCGCGCATGCGCCGTAGACAACGTTGTAAAACGCTCTGCGCAAATATCTCCTAAACCGTGCAGGTTTAGGAGATATTTCTTGTACCTACAGGTAAGCCTTAATCTAGGCTTACCTGTAGGTACAAGTTGTAATTGAGGGTATACAACCCCTTTAACAAAGGGACAGGGTACCGGCATCACCTGTTCCAGACTTTCGGTCACTGTGGGTGTCTCCGAAGGAGTGATGGGAGTAGGAACTAACACTTCCACTGCAATGTCGACGAGCTCGCCAACACGTCCAGTTCCTCAGAAGAAGAGTCAGCCTGAGCCGAAGTAGGACTGTCCGACTCGGCAGCTTCGGTACTGGAGGTGGGTTCTTCCACAGAGGCATACCCACGGGCCCAATCCGCCCTCATCACCCGCGACGGCAGTGGCAGCCTGCAATAATTCTCCACTTTGACAGCACTGGCTCCAAGGGTGCATAAAGAAAGAAAATCCGGAACACCACCGGCAAACAATCCCCACTGCCGCGGAGCTTTGGGAAATGTACAGCACAATCTCATCCTTCAGTGCCATCCGAATACCCATGTCAGTAATCGTGGTTCCAGAGGCGCAGAAACTGGCAATCTCTCGAGGGTCGTATTCAGCCGACATGGGTTGAGGAACCTCCAGACTAGGAGCTCCCAGATGCGCCATTGTCAGGGCTCTACCTGCACGAAACCGGTGAATGCGCGTGCATGCGTGTACACGGGCGCCGATGGGCAAACCAGGCATCGGCGCAACGGGCGCGGGTGCACGCATGATGCGCGCACATGTGTGCGCGTTAGCCCTGTTTGGCGCCAGTGGCCTTAATAAAGGATGATAGCTGCACTTGTGCGGCGCTGTTTGTCTGCAGCCCTGTACCTGAGATCCCTGTTACCTGCCTGTTGATTGTGATTACTGACCCGGCTTTCATCTGATGTTGCTGACCTCTCCAACCCTGATCCCGGCCTGCCTGACTCTGCTATTGAACTTGCTTATTACTGCTGCTGAACCTCTGCCTGCCTGTGACCTTGCCTTTTGCCTGCTGAATCTGACTGATTGCCTTATCCGTTGTGACCTGACCTGTCTGACCATCCCTCTGCTTGCTTCGGGTGTACTGTGCTCCATCCAGATCCTGCTGCTGCTGCTCCAGTGTCCGCTGACCACTGATTGCTGATCCACCACCTGCTCTGCCTTCTCCTGCAGTTCCAGCTTCCCAGAGGATCATCTCTTCGCTCAGCACCAGCCACTGCTACCGGCTCAGACACTCCTACCCCGCTGTGCTCATGGGACCACTGTCTCCATTCCAGTGGGCCCTGAACCAGAGCCGTAAGAGAGGTCTTCTCCCACCAAGTCAGGCTCACCACCAGGTACCTAACAGCCATGTTTCCTTCTAAGCCACGAGGTCTCAGCATGCGGATCCAAGATGGTGACCCGAATAGTAATGCGTCCTCCTCTGCAGAGCATGAACTCCTCCCCCTGCCAACGGATTGGTGCAAAAGTTCTTTGGCGACTGTGGCGCCCGCCTTCATTTTGGAGCCTATATTAACCCTCACAGCGCTGGCGGAAAGTGTCAAAAGACCATGCTAAACTTCTCCCCTGAGCAATGAGACTTGGTGGTTCTTCCCCCACATTTATAGTACACACGACAACACAGTCTATAAGAAGGGTAAATGTAACTTGCCACCTTCCCACGGAGCCAAACGATTGCTATGGTCAACTGCTGCAAGGGCAACGCCTTAGCCCCACGTTGGGCTCCCAATGTAGCAAGGTCTCTGACCTTGTCCAGTCTAATGAGGACCTCCAAGACCAAAGACAGCTGACATCCTTCAATATGTAATGGCTTGTGAGGCATAGTGGGTGCAAAGATGGTGAAAGTCATTGGGCGTCAGACACTTCTTGGATGTAAAAGAGTTTTTTTTTTTTTTTTACAGTCCTTTTTGTAATTTTGGGGCAAAGAGGGTTAGGGCCAGGGCACCCTTAAGTAGTTATAGATTCAATTGGCAGACTCCAAGACTTCAATAGGAAGACAGCCGTGCAGGGAAAGGCCCCAGCAAGGCACCACATCTGCACATGCAGGAATGCTGTCTCCTATTGTAACAATCTTTAACAGTTCCTAACTCAAACGTAACAGTCCTTTCAGCTTCACTACAACTGCCTCTTGTAGTTCTTCAACACTGTCTCTCACTAGACCCTCTGATTCACTGACTCTGAATACCTTGAGCTTCTCCAAGGTTTGTGGTGGTATTTCCTCAAGCGTCACCCATGCTTCCCTGCTGGGTCCCTAGCTTGACACTCCAGATAATTCTCAAGCTTCACCCCTGATAACCGGAGAGGTCCCTGACGTGACTCACAAGGCTGCTCTGCAAGCTTCTGCTCTGCGGGTTGAGTCCCTGACTTGATCACTGCCTGAAGTTTCCCAATTCTCCACCATGCCCGTTCAGTGAGAATATGGTTCCCGTACTTGCTTCAGTTGTTCAATGTGGTTCCTGGTAAAGGTGGTCGGTCCCTTTGTGGCGACAGCTTCCCTTCTACCTCCGACCACTGACAGGTTCTCCGGCCGACAGAACCGTCACTTCTGGTTGGACTGCAAAACCACAGTTTCAACCCTGCACTGCCCTGTTACTTCTGGATAGGCCCTTACACAGGCGGGCATACAGATGCCCCCGGCATAGGCCCAATCTTCGGCCTAGCAACCCGGGGCACAGTGGTGTAGTGGTTAGCACTCTCACCTAGCAGTAAGAAGGGTCGCTGGTTCGAATCCCAACCACAACACTTCCTGCCTGGAGTTTGCATGTTCTCCCTGTGCCTGCGTGGGTTTCCTCCGGGTACTCCGGTTTCCTCCCACAATCCAAAGACATGCAGGTAGGTTAATTGGCTTCTGTCCAAAAATTGGCCCTAGTATATGAATGGGGACCTTGGATTGTGGGCTCCTTGAGGGTAGGGACCAATGTGAGTGTGCAATGTACAGGGATGGGGACAATTGTAGACACTCACTCAGGTTGAACTGGATGGACTGATGTCTTTATTCAACCTTACTAACTACTACTACTACTACTACTACTACTATGAGACACACGTCCACCCAGATAGCCATTTAGGTGGCACAGAACAGAGATCACCTGACTCCACCCAAATATATAGGTGCTCTCATCAGGCCAAGGGATTTAAAAAAAAAACTCCTACACATTGGCTGGGATACCCCATATACCCAAAACCTGACCTTGGTTTGTCCTTCTCATATCTAGTACCACCAAGTACCCAGCCACCTAGTGGTAGAAGAGAAAAGTGCAACAAGGCCAAACTTAGGGAGAAATCAATCTCTATCAATTAACCAGGATAACTACTCCTGGCAAGTAAATTGGTGAGACGCTCCCTGCCTAAGCTACAGGGTGCTACATTTATATTATTTGGCTCAGGCCAAATTGAACATTTCTATATAGAAGGATGCCCAATGAGTATAAAACAAGTGGAATTTGGGTGAGCCAAGATGTTTTTCATATAGGAATGGCTTGGCTTCTTATTCAGAATTTCCTATTGAAATGCATGGCTGTCAGGGTGCCAAGTTTGGTGATTTAGATCACTTGGCCCAGGCCAAATTTAACTTTTCTATATAGTAGGATGCCCAATGAGTAAAAAACAAGTGGAATTTGGGTGACCGAAGATGGTTTTCATATAGGAATAACTTGGCTTCTTATTCAGAATTTCCCATTGACATGCATGGCTGTCATGGTGCCACGTTTGGTGCCATATTTCATGATTTATATCACTTGGCTCAGACCAAATTGAACTTTTCTATATAGAAGGATGTCCAATGAGTGTAAAACAAGTGGAATTTGGGTGAGCCAAGATGGTTTTTTGTATAGGAATAGCTTGGCTTCTTATTCAAAATTTCCCATCAACATGCATGGCTGTCATTGTGCCACGTTTGGTGCCATATTTAAGGATTTATATCACTTGGCTCAGGCCAAATTGAACTTTTATATATAGAAGGATGCCCAATGAGTATAAAACAAGTGGAATTTGGGTGAGCCAGGATGGTTTTCATTTCCCATTGAAATGCATGGCTGTCAGGGTGCCAATTTTTATCATTTATATCACTTGGCTTAGGCCAAATTGAACTTTAACTAATAGAGGGATGCCCAATTATATGAAAACAAGTCATGTTTGACACAAGATGGTTTTCATAAATGTAGCGCAGGAGTTTTACTACCTAAGCTATCATGTTAATGCTAAGTTGTTTCTTATATAGGAGTTTGGCTCCCTCTAGTGTCCTTTCTATTTTATGCTATTAAGACTTTTATTTGGTTTCTAAAAAAGCCATGTCACAAAGCATTGTGGGAGATGTAGTTTAATGAGGAAGTGACTCATGTGCTTAATTCAGTCTGGAAACTACTAAACCCGCAATGCAAAGCCACAAACCCACAAGGCAAAAGTTACTGCACTGCATGCTGGGAGCAGTAATAAAGGTACAGCACGGCCATTTTTCAGGCTCTTGGGACGCCATTCCTGCCTGCAGTGAGGTCTGTGAGTGTGCCTGGGAGACTTCGGCCTGTAAGGCACGGAGATGAATTTATTGGCCTCTGAGGAGTTCCTGAGCACAGCCAGCTGGACCAGCGTGTGGACGGACCTGAGGATCCAAGTTTGCTAGAAGTTTCCTGTGTTCCAGCCATCAGTCATCTGAAGGAGCGGTGCGGTGTGCTGGTGCCGGCTTTGGATCAGACGGAGATCACAAGGAAAGGAGTCCGGAAGGAATTCTATAGAATCTGGGCATGTTGTGGTGAGCGGGCACTTACCCAGATCAATAGAATACACTGTTTGCTGATGAGACGTGTAGTTCCACGGAGGTGGTTCTGCTTATTTATAGGCTGTACACAGTGGAACTCTGGGGTTTATTACAACCCATGCTATAGAGGTGGTACTGTATTGCCCGCACAGTTCACAAGGAGAAGTTACAGGAGTGTTGTTTGTTCATCACCACCAAAGGAATAGTTCCCAATACACTCATCATTCTAAAGTCTGTTTCTTTATGTTTTCTCATGCGGATTACAAATAACTGCAGCTCAAATCAAAGGGCTAGCTGAAGAATAGGTGAAGATAAAGAACTCTTGCCACCCTCAACAAAACATCAGGGTGTCACTATACTTTATGGACATTAATTTGCATCCTAGGGGGAGCCCTAGAGTAGGGATGGGCCCGGTGCTCGATGCGAACCCATGTTCGCATCGAGCACCGGGTGTTCGCTCGCTCGGCGAGCCCAGAACTATTTTGGCCGCTCGCATCACGTTCGTGTGATGCGAGCGGCCCCGCAATGCATTGCGGCCGGCGCGGCCGGCGCAGTGCATTGCTGGCTGATGATTGGCCAAGCATGCACTGTGACCCTGCATGCTTGGCCAATCACAGCGCCGGAAACTCGAAGAGCCATAATTGGCTACAGGCAGGAAGCCTGTAGCCAATTACAGCTCAGGGGCTTTAGTACACGCCCCCTCTTATAAAAGGCCGCCACGCCGTCGGCGCCGGTCACATGCGTTCCGGCGTTAGAGAGAGCAGGATCATTCTGTGTCACTCTGCTAGATTCAGTTAGAAAGATTTAGTTAGAGAGATTTAGTTAGATAGATTCATTTAGAAAGATTCATTTAGAAAGAGGGGCTTGTAGTGTGTTCGTGGCAGGCAGGCACTCGCAGGCAGTGGCAGCAAACAGAGCTCCTATATTTTGTTCCCAGAAGCACCTATAGGACTTGTAGTGTGTTCGTGGCAGGCAGGCAGTGGCAGCAAACAGAGCTCCTATATTTTGTTCCCAGAAGCACCTATAGGACTTGTAGTGTGTTCGTGGCAGGCAGGCACTGGCAGCAAACAGAGCTCCTATATTTTGTTCCCAGAAGCACCTATAGGACTTGAAGTGTGTTAGTCCCATCACACAGAGCTATATTTTCTTCCCAGAAGCACCTATAGGACTTGTAGTGTGTTAGTCCCATCACACAGAGATCATATATTTTGTTCCCAGAAGCACCTATAGGACTTGAAGTGTGTTAGTCCCATCACACAGAGCTATATTTTCTTCCCAGAAGCACCTATAGGACTTGAAGTGTGTTAGTCCCATCACACAGAGAGCATATATTTTGTTCCCAGAAGCACCTATAGGACTTGAAGTGTGTTAGTCCCATCACACAGAGCTATATTTTCTTCCCAGAAGCACCTATAGGACTTGTAGTGTGTTAGTCCCATCACACAGAGATCATATATTTTGTTCCCAGAAGCACCTATAGGACTTAAAGTGTGTTAGTCCCATCACACAGAGCTATATTTTCTTCCCAGAAGCACCTATAGGACTTGAAGTGTGTTAGTCCCATCACACAGAGCTATATTTTCTTCCCAGAAGCACCTATAGGACTTGTAGTGTGTTAGTCCCATCACACAGAGATCATATATTTTGTTCCCAGAAGCACCTATAGGACTTGAAGTGTGTTAGTCCCATCACACAGAGCTATATTTTCTTCCCAGAAGCACCTATAGGACTTGAAGTGTGTTAGTCCCATCACACAGAGCTATATTTTGTTCCCAGAAGCACCTATAGGACTTGAAGTGTGTTAGTCCCATCACACAGAGCTATATTTTGTTCCCAGAAGCACCTATAGGACTTGAAGTGTGTTAGTCCCATCACACAGAGATCATATATTTTGTTCCCAGAAGCACCTATAGGACTTGAAGTGTGTTAGTCCCATCACACAGAGCTATATTTTGTTCCCAGAAGCACCTATAGGACTTGAAGTGTGTTAGTCCCATCACACAGAGATCCTATATTTTGTTCCCAGAAGCACCTATAGGACTTGAAGTGTGTTAGTCCCATCACACAGAGCTATATTTTGTTCCCAGAAGCACCTATAGGACTTGAAGTGTGTTAGTCCCATCACACAGAGATCCTATATTTTGTTCCCAGAAGCACCTATAGGACTTGAAGTGTGTTAGTCCCATCACACAGAGCTATATTTTGTTCCCAGAAGCACCTATAGGACTTGAAGTGTGTTAGTCCCATCACACAGAGATCCTATATTTTGTTCCCAGAAGCACCTATAGGACTTGAAGTGTGTTAGTCCCATCACACAGAGCTATATTTTGTTCCCAGAAGCACCTATAGGACTTGAAGTGTGTTAGTCCCATCACACAGAGATCCTATATTTTGTTCCCAGAAGCACCTATAGGACTTGAACTGTGTTAGTCCCATCACACAGACCTATATTTTCTTGCCAGAAGCACCTATAGGACTTGAAGTGTGTTAGTCCCATCACACAGAGATCCTATATTTTCTTCCCAGAAGCACCTATAGGACTTGAAGTGTGTTAGTCCCATCACACAGACCTATATTTTCTTCCCAGAAGCACCCATAGGACTTGTAGTGTGTTAGTCCCATCACACAGAGATCATATATTTTGTTCCCAGAAGCACCTATAGGACTTGAAGTGTGTTAGTCCCATCACACAGAGCTATATTTTGTTCCCAGAAGCACCTATAGGACTTGAAGTGTGTTAGTCCCATCACACAGAGATCCTATATTTTGTTCCCAGAAGCACCTATAGGACTTGAAGTGTGTTAGTCCCATCACACAGACCTATATTTTCTTCCCAGAAGCACCTATAGGACTTGAAGTGTGTTAGTCCCATCACACAGAGATCCTATATTTTCTTCCCAGAAGCACCTATAGGACTTGAAGTGTGTTAGTCCCATCACACAGACCTATATTTTCTTCCCAGAAGCACCCATAGGACTTGTAGTGTGTTAGTCCCATCACACAGAGATCATATATTTTGTTCCCAGAAGCACCTATAGGACTTGAAGTGTGTTAGTCCCATCACACAGAGCTATATTTTGTTCCCAGAAGCACCTATAGGACTTGAAGTGTGTTAGTCCCATCACACAGAGATCCTATATTTTGTTCCCAGAAGCACCTATAGGACTTGAAGTGTGTTAGTCCCATCACACAGAGCTATATTGTCTTCCCAGAAGCACCTATAGGACTTGAAGTGTGTTAGTCCCATCACACAGAGATCCTATATTTTGTTCCCAGAAGCACCTATAGGACTTGAAGTGTGTTAGTCCCATCACACAGAGCTATATTTTGTTCCCAGAAGCACCTATAGGACTTGAAGTGTGTTAGTCCCATCACACAGAGATCCTATATTTTGTTCCCAGAAGCACCTATAGGACTTGAAGTGTGTTAGTCCCATCACACAGAGCTATATTTTCTTCCCAGAAGCACCTATAGGACTTGAAGTGTGTTAGTCCCATCACACAGAGATCATATATTTTGTTCCCAGAAGCACCTATAGGACTTGAAGTGTGTTAGTCCCATCACACAGAGCTATATTTTCTTCCCAGAAGCACCTATAGGACTTGTAGTGTGTTAGTCCCATCACACAGAGATCATATATTTTGTTCCCAGAAGCACCTATAGGACTTAAAGTGTGTTAGTCCCATCACACAGAGCTATATTTTCTTCCCAGAAGCACCTATAGGACTTGAAGTGTGTTAGTCCCATCACACAGAGCTATATTTTCTTCCCAGAAGCACCTATAGGACTTGTAGTGTGTTAGTCCCATCACACAGAGATCATATATTTTGTTCCCAGAAGCACCTATAGGACTTGAAGTGTGTTAGTCCCATCACACAGAGCTATATTTTCTTCCCAGAAGCACCTATAGGACTTGAAGTGTGTTAGTCCCATCACACAGAGATCCTATATTTTGTTCCCAGAAGCACCTATAGGACTTGAAGTGTGTTAGTCCCATCACACAGAGCTATATTTTGTTCCCAGAAGCACCTATAGGACTTGAAGTGTGTTAGTCCCATCACACAGAGATCATATATTTTGTTCCCAGAAGCACCTATAGGACTTGAAGTGTGTTAGTCCCATCACACAGAGCTATATTTTGTTCCCAGAAGCACCTATAGGACTTGAAGTGTGTTAGTCCCATCACACAGAGATCCTATATTTTGTTCCCAGAAGCACCTATAGGACTTGAAGTGTGTTAGTCCCATCACACAGAGCTATATTTTGTTCCCAGAAGCACCTATAGGACTTGAAGTGTGTTAGTCCCATCACACAGAGATCCTATATTTTGTTCCCAGAAGCACCTATAGGACTTGAAGTGTGTTAGTCCCATCACACAGAGCTATATTTTGTTCCCAGAAGCACCTATAGGACTTGAAGTGTGTTAGTCCCATCACACAGAGATCCTATATTTTGTTCCCAGAAGCACCTATAGGACTTGAAGTGTGTTAGTCCCATCACACAGAGCTATATTTTGTTCCCAGAAGCACCTATAGGACTTGAAGTGTGTTAGTCCCATCACACAGAGATCCTATATTTTGTTCCCAGAAGCACCTATAGGACTTGAACTGTGTTAGTCCCATCACACAGACCTATATTTTCTTGCCAGAAGCACCTATAGGACTTGAAGTGTGTTAGTCCCATCACACAGAGATCCTATATTTTCTTCCCAGAAGCACCTATAGGACTTGAAGTGTGTTAGTCCCATCACACAGACCTATATTTTCTTCCCAGAAGCACCCATAGGACTTGTAGTGTGTTAGTCCCATCACACAGAGATCATATATTTTGTTCCCAGAAGCACCTATAGGACTTGAAGTGTGTTAGTCCCATCACACAGAGCTATATTTTGTTCCCAGAAGCACCTATAGGACTTGAAGTGTGTTAGTCCCATCACACAGAGATCCTATATTTTGTTCCCAGAAGCACCTATAGGACTTGAAGTGTGTTAGTCCCATCACACAGAGCTATATTTTGTTCCCAGAAGCACCTATAGGACTTGAAGTGTGTTAGTCCCATCACACAGAGATCCTATATTTTGTTCCCAGAAGCACCTATAGGACTTGAAGTGTGTTAGTCCCATCACACAGAGCTATATTTTGTTCCCAGAAGCACCTATAGGACTTGAAGTGTGTTAGTCCCATCACACAGAGATCCTATATTTTGTTCCCAGAAGCACCTATAGGACTTGAAGTGTGTTAGTCCCATCACACAGAGCTATATTTTGTTCCCAGAAGCACCTATAGGACTTGAAGTGTGTTAGTCCCATCACACAGAGATCCTATATTTTGTTCCCAGAAGCACCTATAGGACTTGAAGTGTGTTAGTCCCATCACACAGACCTATGTTTTCTTGCCAGAAGCACCGATAGGACTTGAAGTGTGTTAGTCCCATCACACAGAGATCCTATATTTTCTTCCCAGAAGCACCTATAGGACTTGAAGTGTGTTAGTCCCATCACACAGACCTATATTTTCTTCCCAGAAGCACCCATAGGACTTGTAGTGTGTTAGTCCCATCACACAGAGATCATATATTTTGTTCCCAGAAGCACCTATAGGACTTGAAGTGTGTTAGTCCCATCACACAGAGATCCTATATTTTGTTCCCAGAAGCACCTATAGGACTTGAAGTGTGTTAGTCCCATCACACAGAGCTATATTTTGTTCCCAGAAGCACCTATAGGACTTGAAGTGTGTTAGTCCCATCACACAGAGATCCTATATTTTGTTCCCAGAAGCACCTATAGGACTTGAAGTGTGTTAGTCCCATCACACAGAGCTATATTTTGTTCCCAGAAGCACCTATAGGACTTGAAGTGTGTTAGTCCCATCACACAGAGCTATATTTTGTTCCCAGAAGCACCTATAGGACTTGAAGTGTGTTAGTCCCATCACACAGAGATCATATATTTTGTTCCCAGAAGCACCTATAGGACTTGAAGTGTGTTAGTCCCATCACACAGAGCTATATTTTGTTCCCAGAAGCACCTATAGGACTTGAAGTGTGTTAGTCCCATCACACAGAGATCCTATATTTTCTTCCCAGAAGCACCTATAGGACTTGAAGTGTGTTAGTCCCATCACACAGAGCTATATTTTGTTCCCAGAAGCACCTATAGGACTTGAAGTGTGTTAGTCCCATCACACAGAGATCCTATATTTTCTTCCCAGAAGCACCTATAGGACTTGAAGTGTGTTAGTCCCATCACACAGAGCTATATTTTGTTCCCAGAAGCACCTATAGGACTTGAAGTGTGTTAGTCCCATCACACAGAGATCCTATATTTTCTTCCCAGAAGCACCTATAGGACTTGAAGTGTGTTAGTCCCATCACACAGAGATCCTATATTTTGTTCCCAGAAGCACCTATAGGACTTGAAGTGTGTTAGTCCCATCACACAGACCTATATTTTCTTCCCAGAAGCACCCATAGGACTTGTAGTGTGTTAGTCCCATCACATAGAGATCATATATTTTGTTCCCAGAAGCACCTATAGGACTTGAAGTGTGTTAGTCCCATCACACAGAGCTATATTTTCTTCCCAGAAGCACCTATAGGACTTGAAGTGTGTTAGTCCCATCACACAGAGCTATATTTTGTTCCCAGAAGCACCTATAGGACTTGAAGTGTGTTAGTCCCATCACACAGAGATCCTCTATTTTCTTTGCAGAAGCACCCATAGGACTTCTAGTGTGTTAGTGGCATCACACAGAGCTCCTATATTTTCTTCTCAGCAGCAGCCACAGGACTTCTAGTGTGTTAGTGGCATCACACAGAGCTCCTATATTTTCTTTGCAGAAGCACCCATAGGACTTCTAGTGTGTTAGTGGCATCACACAGAGCTCCTATATATTCTTCTCAGCAGCACCCACAGGACTACCGACTACAATGGCTGGAAGACCGCCAAGGGGAGGCAGAGCGTGCAGAGCCAAGAACACAGGGCAGGCAGGCTCTGTTTCTAGTGGCCGTGGCCGTGGACGTGGTCGTGCATCGTCATCAGCACGTGGCCATGGGACACGCGCGTCTTTGTTTTCGGCAGCTGGACATGTGGAGCCGCATCATGCTGAAGGCTTGGTAGAATGGATGACCAAGCCCTCCTCATCTTCCTCATCCTCTCTCACCCAGGCTCAGGGTACTGGCAGAGCAGCTGCCAACGCGTACTCAATGGCATCATCAGCCACCCCTTCCCTAGACCCACCATGTCCTCCTGAGGAGTCCCCCGAACTCTTTGAGCACAGTGTTGGGTACATGCTCCAGGAGGATGCCCAACGATTCGAAGGCTCGGATGATGATACCCAGCTTCAGGAATCTGGCAGTACTGTTCCACCAGCTGCAGCTTACTGCCAGGTTTGCTCTAGTGGTGAAGAGGGAGGGGATGATGAGGTCACTGACTCCACGTGGGTGCCTGAAGGGAGAGAGGATGAGGGGGAGGACGAGGAGGAGGAGGATGCAGCGTCACATGTCCAACGAGGCAGGATGCCCCCTGGAGGCCAGGTAGAGGCCAGCACAGCAACTGTACAACACCGCAGAGCTCCGCCTGTGCAGGGCGCTGCCTCTGCACATTATCAGAAAAGTTCTTTGGTGTGGGCCTTTTTTGAGACGAGTGCATGAGATCGCACCACTGCTATTTGCAATATTTGTCTCAAGCGTATCTCGCGTGGCCAAAACATCAGCCGCTTGGGCACCACAAGCATGACCAGACATATGTCGACCTGCCATGCAGCTCGTTGGCAGGCACACATAAAAGACCCACACCAAAGAACTAAGCGGACCTCTCCTTGCTCCTCATCAGCTGGGATCTCCATCCCCACTACACCTTCAGTCCTCTCTGAAAGCTGCTCTGAGAGGACTGAAGGTGTAGAATTAGGTGTGTCACAACCAAGTACTTGCAGTACACCGACGTCCGATTGCAGCAGGCAAATTTCCCTGCCCCAGCTGCTGGACCGTAGAAAGAAGTACACTCCCAGCCATCCACATGCCCAGCGGTTGAATGCTAGCTTGGCTAAATTGCTAGCACTTCAACTGCTGCCTTTTCAGTTGGTAGACTCGGCCCCCTTCCGTGAGTTTGTTCAATGTGCGGTTCCTCAGTGGCAGGTTCCCAAACGCCACTTTTTCTCACGGAAGGCGATTCCGTCTCTCTACCGGCATGTGGAAGGCAATGTCCATGCCTCGCTGGACAGGGCGGTCCGCGGTAAGGTGCATATTACCGCTGACTCATGGTCCAGCAGGCATGGACAGGGACGGTACCTTTCTTTCACGGCCCATTGGGTCACTCTATTGGCAGCTGGGAGGGATGCAGGACAAGGTGCAGTAGTGTTGGAGGTTGTTCCGCCACCACGCCTCCAAAACGCTACTACTGCTACTGGTTGTGACACACCTCTCTCCTCCACCCCCTCCTCTTCTTCTTCCTCCAGTGCTCTGTCCTTGGAACCAGCGGTGCTCCGTAGGCGT
Organism: Lithobates sylvaticus; assembly: GCA_028564925.1. NCBI lineage: Eukaryota > Metazoa > Chordata > Amphibia > Anura > Ranidae > Lithobates > Lithobates sylvaticus. Next base: position 233,804,905 of record CM053027.1, read on the forward strand.
ACAAGGGGCTACGCAAGTACGCAGGCAAAAAGATGCCATGCCGTGCTTGCGCTGGTGTGTTTGGGGGACAGGAGCCACACTGGGCCAGAGGTTCTGGCAGCTCTGCAGGGGCAGGCCGAGAGGTGGTTGACGCCACGTCAGCTTAAGCCAGGAATGGTCGTTTCTGACAATGGCACCAACCTCCTCTCCGCCCTGCGACAGGGGCAGCTCACCCATGTGCCCTGCATGGCTCACGTCCTCAACCTGGTGGTGCAGCGGTTCTTGGGCAGGTTCCCAGGCTTACAGGATGTCCTGAGGCAGGCCAGGAAAGTCTGTGTGCATTTCCGCCGATCTTATAATGCCAGTGCTCGGCTCACTGAGCTGCAAAAGGAGCTAAACCTGCCCAAGAACCGCCTAATATGTGACATGCCCACCAGGTGGAACTCAACGTTGGCCATGCTGCAGCGACTGCACACGCAGCAGAGGGCCATCAATGAGTACCTTTGCGACTACGGCACCAGGACAGGGTCAGGGGAGCTTGGTTTTTTTCCCCACGTCAGTGGAGCATGATCAGGGATGCATGCACTGTCCTCTCACCATTTGAGGAGGCCACGAGGATGGTGAGCAGTGACAGTGCATGCATCAGTGACACTGTCCCTCTTGTCCACCTGTTGGAGCATACGCTGCGTGGGATAATGGACAGGGCACTTGAGGCAGAACAGAGGCAGGAAGAGGAGGACTTCCTTGCCTCTCAAGGCCCCCTTTATCCGGACAGTGTTCCTTCTGTCCCACCAATCACACAGGAAGAGGATGAGGAGGAGGAGGAGGAGGAGGAGGATTGTGTGGGCATGGAGGTGGAGCCTGGCACTCAGCATCAGCAGCAGCAGTCTTTTAGGGATGATGTACAGTCCCAACAAACCAGTGGACTTGTACGTGGCTGGGAGGAGGTGGCTGGCGATCATGTCATCCTCAGTGACCCAGAAGACTCCGGACCGAATGTCTCAGCTAACCTACGCTGCATGGCCTCCCTGATCCTGCAAAGCCTGCGGAAGGATCCTCGTGTTCTTCGGATCAAGGAGAGGGACCATTACTGGCTGGCCACTCTCCTTGATCCACGGTACAAGGGTAAGGTTGCGGACCTTATCTTGCCGTCGCAGAGGGAGCAGAGGATGAGACATCTCAGGAGGCCTTGCAGAAAGGTCTGTGCAACGCGTTCCCAGAAACTGGGAGGTTACAAACTCCTGGTCCTGGGCGACGAGTTGCTGAGGCTTCGGTCAGTAGCAGAAGGAGTGGTGGGGAAGGTGGACGTCTGACCGATGCGTTCAGACAATTTTTTAGTCCGCAGCCCCAAGGTATGATCGGTTCCAGCAACCATCGCCAGCGTCTGATATACATGGTGCAGGAATACCTTGGGGCAAGGTCAGACTTGGACACCTTTCCCACCGAAAATCCTCTGGCTTACTGGGTCCTGAGGATGGATCACTGGCCAGAGCTTGCACAGTATGCAATTGAGCTACTGGCCTGTCCTGCCTCCAGCGTTCTTTCCGAACGCACATTCAGTGCTGCTGGAGGATTTGTCACCGATCATAGGGTGCGCCTGTCCACCACCTCGGTTGATCGACTGACCTTCATCAAAATGAATCAGTCTTGGATCACCACCAGCTACCAGGCACCTGAAGCGGATATAACGGAATAATTTATAATGTCACATCCCTTCAAGACTGCCTATGCTGATGCTGAGTGACTGTCCTCTTATGTTCACTGACTATCCTCTTCCTCCTCCTCAATGATCCATGCCACCACACCAGTGCCTAAGGCACAATTTTTCAGCCCCTGTTTAACAGGGGCGTGTACATACAATTTTTATAAAAAAATGCTTCGCAACACGTGTGACTGCTGTGCTCCAAGTACAGTATCTGTGAGGGGTTGCAGTGTTGTGGCACCAGCACCAGTGCCTAAGGCACAATTTTTCAGCCCCTGTTTAACAGGGGCGTGTACATACAATTTTTATAAAAAAAAGCTTCGCAACACGTGTGACTGCTGTGCTCCAAGTACAGTATCTGTGAGGGGTTGCAGTGTTGTGGCACCAGCACCAGTGCCTAAGGCACAATTTTTCAGCCCCTGTTTAACAGGGGCGTGTACTTACAATTTTTTAAAAAAATGCTTCGCAACACGTGTGACTGCTGTGCTCCAAGTACAGTATCTGTGAGGGGTTGCAGTGTTGTGGCACCAGTGCCTAAGGCACAATTTTTCAGCCCCTGTTTAACAGGGGCGTGTACTTACAATTTTTTTAAAAAATGCTTCGCAACACGTGTGACTGCTGTGCTCCAAGTACAGTATCTGTGAGGGGTTGCAGTGTTGTGGCACCAGTGCCTAAGGCACAATTTTTCAGCCCCTGTTTAACAGGGGCGTGTACTTACAATTTTTAAAAAAAATGCTTCGCAACACGTGTGACTGCTGTGCTCCAAGTACAGTATCTGTGAGGGGTTGCAGTGTTGTGGCACCAGCACCAGTGCCTAAGGCACAATTTTTCAGCCCCTGTTTAACAGGGGTGGGTAATTACAAATCTTGATCTAATAGTTCACAGCAGGGCCCATTCCTGCGCCCACCAAGAGTAACTATGAGGGCCTACAGTCTTGTGGCAACACCGTCCACCACCACCGCCAAAGGCCCAATTTTTCTGCCCTGTTCATCAGGTGCTTGCAATTACAAATCTTGATCTAATAACTCACAGCAGGGCCCATTCCTGCGCCCACCAAGAGTAACTGTGAGAGCTTACAGTCTTGTGGCAACACCGTCCACCACCACCGCCAAAGGCCCAATTTTTCTGCCCTGTTCATCAGGTGCTTGCAATTACAAATCTTGATCTAATAACTCACAGCAGGGCCCATTCCTGCGCCCACCAAGAGTAACTGTGAGAGCTTACAGTCTTGTGGCAACACCGTCCACCACCACCCCCAATTTTTCTGCCCTGTTCAACAGGTGCATGCAATTACAAATCTTGATCTATTAACTCACAGCAGGGCCCATTCCTGTGCCCACCAGTCTTGTGGCTACACCAACATCTAATAGGGCAAATTTCTGCAGAGTATATACGCCAGGCCCCTACTTTCAAACATCCAACTTACAAAACGACTCCTACTTGCAAATGGAAAGAGAAAACAGGAAGTGAGAGGAAATCTACCCCTAGGAAGGGAAATTCTATCCTGTTAGATTTAATTTGGGAAAAAGGTATCTCCTCTCTACTGATACTTTATCACCAATCCTTGTTTCAATTAAAACCCCACTTTTCCAAAAACATTTGTCATTGGGACGGAAAGTGAGGTGACATGTTCTGAACAGATGTGCAAAGACAGCAAATGTTACAGGGGTGATAACCCCTCCCTATGTTCTCCAAAAAGCTTAAAAATAGATTTTTTTTGGGATGGAGCTACACTTCATAATGTACCTGTTCAGATTCTACTTAAGAACAAACCTAAAGCCGCAAGTGGTTTTAAATGGCTTCTTTTTTTCCTTTACAAATGTCATTTTGTGCAAGGACAGTTCTAAACACGGGAAACACATGCCACTTCACAGGCATACTTTAGACACCCCCCAGGTACCATATTTAAAGGAAAATTTCACTTTTTTTTTTCACTTTATGCATCATTAAAATGACTGCTCCCGAAAAAAACGTTAGTTTTTAAAAGTTCTTTTTGCATAGATATATGTCCTCTGGGGCAGGACCCGGGTCCCCAAACCTGTTTTATGACATTAACATGCATATTGGCCGTTGTAATTAGCACTTTTGATTTCGAACGTTCGCGTCCATTATAACGTATAGGGTTCGAAAATTCGTGCAAACTTTCGGTCCGTTCGAAGGTTCTGGTGCGAACCGAACCCGGGGGTGTTTGGCTCATCCCTACCCTAGAGTATAGGATTCAATATTATACTGCATTATCCTGGTTATGTGAATGTAATATATTTGGGTCTGTTGTGTGCATTGAGGCTGTAGTGGGAAGGTGCTCAATATAAGTGTGTTATGATACTGAGCATTTGTCCCACTGTGCACCTGTCTGCATATAACTTCCATAACAATCATTGAATTATTGTTTCATGTACACATTGACTGTTTTCTATTGTCATTCTTTACCACAGTGTTTATCGTGCTAAGCACCTTCTTAGTAAATTTCCTAAGTGGTTAAGTGACAACTTGTGTGAGATTCCATTAATTACTACAACTGGTGAAGTAAGTGGTTCCAAGGTTACGGTAAATATACTGTGTAGCGTACCATTATTGTGTTTCTCTTTACCACTGGGTCTCACACTAATATTACCACATAGGTGTGCCAGAGGGGTTGAGACTGTCATTGGGGTTGATAGGCAGGGTACAGGGTTATACATACATCAGCAGCTCCTACGGCGGTAGTGCTACATGTGGGTGCTTGTTCGGGATCCTGTTACTCTACAATCAAACCCCCCACCCCTGTCAACAACCCTATTAGCACCAGGATGGATCCCGCCACTGTGGTTCAGTGGTGTGAAGCAGAAGGCGCCCGCTCAGAAGTGAGCGTGGCTATTGAGCTCCCTGGAGAGGCTTGGGAGGAAGAACAAATCAAGTTGTGAAGGCACTGTCCCCAGACTGAAAGCCATGGGTGATTGTCGTCAAGCCAAATCGTGGGACCTCTCACACTCATGCACTGTTGGAGTGGAGAAAGGGGGTACCTGAAAGCTTCAAAGGCAAAAGTGTACAACTAGGTAACAAAACAAAGCTTTACATAACACATCCGAAGGTTCCAGATGAGGGTCCTACCAGCTCCATTCAAGTGGAACCAGCTAAAGCGACAGTTCCCTCACAGTCATCACTGGCCATGATTGGGCCAGAGTTCTTTGCAGACATGGGGGGTTTTGTGTCAAAATGCCAGAGGAGCAATCCAATATGTGTGGATACTGGATATCGGAAGCTGAGGACTTTCTCTGGTAAACAGCTGGTGCCAAATGGAGAGGAAGAGTTTGAACTCTGGTTAGAGCAGGCCATGCAGGCTCTAGACCAGTGAGATCTGGCAGAAGCCCAAAAGAAGCAATGTATCAGTGAGAGTTTGCGAGGAGCTGCGACCGAGGCCATTAGGAACTTGAGATTTAGTAACACAACCTGTACAGCTTACGTACAGGTATATTACCTGACTATGTTGCAGGAGGAGTTTGGGCAGCCGGAGAAGGCAGCTGACCTGATCTATCAATTTGAACATACCCTTCAATGTCAAGGTGAATGCCTGTCGGAATACATCAGACGGCTGGATAGGATGCTATACCAGATTGTGTTAAAAAAAGGGATAACACCCTCTGCTATAGACCAGGCCAGAATACAGCAAATCCTAAAGGGAGCGCTACGCTCTCTGACCCTGTCTGGCTCCAGCTTGAGGACATCAGTGGGTGTTATGTCCCTGAGATACCCGGATCTCATTAAAATAGTGAGAGAAGAAGAGGCCTTGTTTGACGACAAGCAGGCAGCTACTCGTTCAGTTTCTATGTCCTTAGTAGAAGTCAGGTCCATAGGGCCTATGGAACAGAACTTGGAAATAGTTGCCCTGAAGTCTGAAATGGCAAAAACAACGGAGATGGTGACCTTATTGATGGCAAAAATCCCCAAGACAACCCAAGACGGTGTTGCAGAGACAAGAGTACCACAAACCTCATCCACTGCCTTGAGTCAGAGGTCAATGGGTAATAACATTTGTTTTAACTGCGGAGGGGCTGGACACTATCGACGAGTATGTCCAAGTCCAGAAAAACCTGAGGTAAAGAGCAAAAAGCCAGCGGAAAACTACAGAGGGCCCCGGTGAAGGAGTCAACCGTGTGCCCTGTTACATCAGTTAGTTCCAGAAACTCCAACGACACAAAGAGAACACAGCGCAAGTCTAAACCCTCCCAGAGGACTGTCGCTTCTAAGCAACCCAGTGCCCCACTCCTTTTGACCCAGACTACCCGGCGTCGGGGAGTCAATGCACACCAGACCCTAGAGCTCAAAAGAGGATCAAGCCGGATCGGAACCTCTGTGAGAAAGGGAGCAAATGCAATCCACCAAACAGGCCAAGCCTACTACCTCCTATAAATTCCCTCCCAAATTAGTGGAACCTTCTGCCGATGTCGCCATCCAGGTGGAAGGAATCTACACCAAGGGCCTCCTGGATACTGGGGCCCAAGTGACCCTCTGTGACGGAACGTCCCTACACTCCTCTTGAGTGTATTTGTCATATATAACTTCCTTCCAGTCTGGATACGGGTATCAGATATTCCAACCGCTCCCAAGCACCAAACGAGGCGACACTTGCTTAGTTGCTCAAACATGGACTGAAGATTTATTACAAAGATTACATTTATATACAGTAGAAGAGGAGATCCCCCCTCCTGCTCATATTATTCTAACAATACACTTGTAACAACTTAACATAAACTAATTAGCTAATTCCTTTAAGCAGCCGATGTGACTCAGGATTTCACTACAGGCCAGACTTGTGGTCACCGAGCTAAACACAGTTGATTATAAATTAACATAATTACCACCACAAGACATCTCATCACAATAGCAGGAGACCACCAGTAACAGACGGAGCGTCTCCTGCATTGTGCAGAGGACAATGGGATCAACTAACTCAATTAACATCTAGCATCAGAGTGTATGTCCCAACAGCATGAGACACACACATTATATATATATATATATATATATATATACATATATACAGCATTGAATGTTCTCCTTCACCCTGTGCCCCTTAAAATCCAGGGCCCATGATCGGTGGGCAGGAGGCTCGTAGTTAGTCCTCTCAAAAAGCCCGTGTCCTGGCTAGGTCTGTCACATTTCTCCCCTTTCGGCAGGAGACTAACACAGGAGGAGACCCCAGACGGGTTGACTCCGAAGTTAGTCCATAGTTCCAGTCCTCTAATGCCTGTACCCACACAGTACCCCAAACAAATTGTTTCAAACAGAGCACTCACCCAGCCAACCTCTGCCTCTCTCATAGAACATATCCGCCGCTGGGGAGAGGCCTGGACTGGCCCTTCTCCCTGGAGTCTTTTCAGCCGCTGGAGAGAAGACAGGGTGACTGGGCTCACTCCATCATACTGTTGGGGATCTGGGCCGACCGCCCAGCATCCCTGGGGTATACAGGTGGGGACTGAAGTCCCATCCACCGATATCAGCTCAAGCTGCCGTTGTGAAGTGCAGATTGCATCCTCTCCTTGGGTCCTGAGCTGCTGCTCGGGAGTGACCACCACCTCCTCACCCTGGGCCTCCAGAACTGCCACAAGTGTGGGGCAGAGGTCTTGGACCCTCTGTCCGGTTGCCAGCACTTTAGCTGGGTTGGTGTCATCATTCTGGGGCGCCGTCTGCTGCTGGACAGTGTGACCGATCGCCCCAGCTTCTTGAAGCTGTAGAGACACTGTAGGTGCTAGGCAGAGGCCAGCGGTGCTCTGCCCTGTTGCCAGTGATTCAGCTGGGAGTAGCAGCTTCACTACATCAGCTTGTCGCCGGAGAGAGGGGCCAACTGCCCCGGCTTCCTGGAACTCCACAGATACTGCTGTTGGTGCTGGGCAGAGCTCAATGAAGTTTGGCCCTAATACCAGCTCTTCTGATGGAGGCTCATCAGGCTGTTTTTCCTCAGCAGAAAAGTCTATCAAATCCCCAGTCTCTGCAACTGGTGTCTGGGGATAAAGATTCACCATCTCCTGTCCATGGAACCCAGAAGATGCTATCAGTGCTGAGCAGAGGTTGGCAGAGCTCTGGCCGGTTGTCAGCACTTCAGTTTCTGGGGTGGCAATTTCCAGATTTTCCACTGCCGATTCCCTGGCATGCTGCTGGACAGGCACATTCCTCCATCCAAGATCATCCCATGCAGAAACAGGATCATCAAGGTCAGTCAGCACTTGCTGCATCCGCCATAAGACCTCCGCATCCATAGCTGTAGGGGCAGGTTGGCAAAGCACACTGTTACTCTGCCACATTGCCGACTCTTCAGCCAGACCAGAGTTGTCCACTGGTATTTCCTGATAGTCCCAGGCAAAGGGAGCCCGGCCCTGGCGCTGAGCAGAGTCTAGCAGCCGTCTGTAGGCAATTTCCAGCTCCCATTCCTGATCGGCCAGAAACTCCAAATCTTCCAGTGCCCAGTGCACTTCCGAGATGTTCAGTAGCCCTTTTCTGAAATCCATGATTTCATCCAACCGCCACTCCAAATCACTCCCAAAGTTAGAGTCCCCTGTCAGCTTCACATACAACAGTCCCAGGCCGCCGTAGCTTAAGCCTTCCGTTGGGCTGTCATCTGCTATCCAAGGGCATGCTTGGGATACATGCCACCGGAGGGCTCTGTAACTTTCATCCAGCTTCATCTCTGCCCAGACCAGCCTGCTTAATTCAGCTGTCTGCTCCTTGTGCGGTTTCTCTCCCAAAAACAGCACCCGCAATCCATACTGCGACCAGTACCTTTCCTGGTTGGAGGGGAGAACTTTTCCCTGGTGACGCCGCTCACAGGCTAGCGCTTCCTTCCAGAGTTCACAGCGGATAGAATCAAACCATCCCAGCAGGACCTGCTCTGATACTGGTCCTCTGTGCTGTAGCTGCATCTCTCGCAACCTCCTCCTGAATTCCTCTTCCATGGCGGCTGGTATCTGTACCTCTCCTCCTCTCCTGCTATCCGGACCTTGGATCCAGGTGGAGGTTTGGATGTCCCAGACTGCAGGAAGCATCCCACTGCTTGCCAACAATGTGACGGAACGTCCCTACACTCCTCTTGAGTGTATTTGTCATATATAACTTCCTTCCAGTCTGGATACGGGTATCAGATATTCCAACCGCTCCCAAGCACCAAACGAGGCGACACTTGCTTAGTTGCTCAAACATGGACTGAAGATTTATTACAAAGATTACATTTATATACAGTAGAAGAGGAGATCCCCCCTCCTGCTCATATTATTCTAACAATACACTTGTAACAACTTAACATAAACTAATTAGCTAATTCCTTTAAGCAGCCGATGTGACTCAGGATTTCACTACAGGCCAGACTTGTGGTCACCGAGCTAAACACAGTTGATTATAAATTAACATAATTACCACCACAAGACATCTCATCACAATAGCAGGAGACCACCAGTAACAGACGGAGCGTCTCCTGCATTGTGCAGAGGACAATGGGATCAACTAACTCAATTAACATCTAGCATCAGAGTGTATGTCCCAACAGCATGAGACACACACATTATATATATATATATATATATATATATATACATATATACAGCATTGAATGTTCTCCTTCACCCTGTGCCCCTTAAAATCCAGGGCCCATGATCGGTGGGCAGGAGGCTCGTAGTTAGTCCTCTCAAAAAGCCCGTGTCCTGGCTAGGTCTGTCACACCCTCCTCTACAGAAACTTTTATAACAGGCATCTCAAACACCTTCCAATACAGAAGTTAGAAGAGTTAGAGACCTGGGGTATTGTGACTAAGAACTTCCCCTATGATGGCTATCTACCCATCAAACTGACCTTTGACCCATCTGTAGCTGGGAAGGCTGAGACGTTTGATACTTTGGCCGTGGTCTGTCCTCGTCCACCAGGGGCTAGTAAAAGTTCTCTCATCATTGGCACTAATACTGACCTTGTCAGAAAACTGTTAACGCCTCTTGCCTAAGGGCAGGGCGCTTCAACTCCAAGTATGCACCCCATGTTGAGACCAGCCTATCAGGGTCTGGTACAAGAACGGAAGGCCCCAGCTGAAGGAGTAGGAAAGATCTGGTGGATGGACAGGAATGAGAAGGTGTTACAGCCCGGTGAGGTAGCTTGTTTGAGCACATCAGTCAAGCTGAATTGGAAACAACCAGGCCCTTTCATTGTCCTGGAAACGGGTGGTCAGGAGGAAGACAGGGGGTTGGAGATAATTCCAGAAGTGATTTCAACCAGAGCACTACAGAGAAGTCACGGTAGGATCTCAGACAGTGTTTGTAACACTACAGCCTCACCGGGGAAGATGCCAGCCAGGATGTTGTTGGGGAAAGTAAACACAGCCACCCCAGTCTCACCGTGTGATTTGAGGGGCAGAGGGAAAGATGAAATCCCTGTGGAACAGTTCTACCCAAAGAACACTCCTCTCACAACTGCATGGATGGAAAGGGTCAAGACTCAACTCTTAAGATGGCGAGCTGCATTCTCAAAGAGTGAGTTTGATGTTGGGCACACGAAAAGTGCCCAACACCGAATCCGTCTGGAGGTAGACATGGGAACTGTCAAAAAATTTGTTTCGTTTCGTTTCGTCCCATTTCGTATATAAAAAAATTTGTAATTCGTGTACGAAATTCCGTTCGAATTCGTACGAAATACGAATTTCGTACGAATCGTAATTTTTTTTTCGAATCGTTAGTAAAGTTACGAATCGTTACGAATCGTTACAAATCGTTAACGTGGCTAATGAATTGTCGGTTCTCGAAACACAGAGAACAATTCGAATCCAACTACAAATATCGAATTTCAATTTCAAGTTACGAATCGTTACGAATCGTTACGAATCGTTAATAAAGCCAACTACAAATATCGAATTTCAACTAATATGAAAGAAATTATAATAGCGGATATAACGAATGCTTCGAATGATTCGAATGAATTCGAGATTCAGTATATCTAATATAGAGAACTGTTCCTGCACAAAGTGTCATTTTTGCAGGAAAAAAAGCTATTTAAAATCACTCGCGGCTAATGAAATGTCGGCTCCATAACACAGAGAACAGTCATTCATTGATAAAAAAAAAAAAAGCGTAGGGGTCCCCCCAAATTCAATAACCAGGCCCTTCAGGTCTGGTATGGATATTAAGGGGAACCCCAGCCAAAAAAAAAAAAAAATGGCGTGGGGTCCCCCCTAAATATCCATACCAGACCCTTCAGGTCTGGGATGAATTTTAAGGGGAACCCCGGCCAAAAAAAATGGCGTGGGGTCCCCCTCAAAATCCATACCAGACCCTTATCCTAGCACGCAACCTGGCAGGCCACAGGAAAAGAGAGGGGGGGGACGAGAGCGCCCCCCCCTCCCGCCTGAACCGTACCAGGCCACATGCCCTCAACATTGGGAGGGTGCTTTGGGGTCCCCCCAAAGCATCTTGTCCCCATGTTGATGAGGACAAGGGCCTCATCCCCACAACCCTGGCCATTGGTTGTGGGGGTCTGCGGGCAGGGGGCTTATCGGAATCTGGAAGCCCCCTTTAACAAGGGGACCCCCAGATCCCCCCCCCCCCCCCCCCCCTGTGTGAAATGGTAAGGGGGTACAAAAGTACCCCTACCATTTGACCAAAAAAGGTGACAAAAATGGTAAAAATGACAGGAGACGGTCTTTGACAATTCATTTATTAAAATCTTCTTTCTTATTTCTTCTTCCGGCATCTTCTTCCATCTTCTTCTTCCTCCGATCCGCTTCTTCTTCCTCCGGTCTTCTCGTCCTTCTTGTCCGGCATCTTCTTCCATGGCGTCGGCGTCTGTTCTCGGGCCGCTCCTCGCAATGGGAGGCTCCCTCTGTGTGAGGCTTCGCTCCGGCTGACAGGTCTTTTATAACGGAGGGCACCTGGTAACCCCGCCCCTTCTGCGCACGGGGACGTCATGGGAAATTCCCTATGGCTTTCCCCATGACATCAGAGGGGGGCGGGGTCACCAGGTGCCCTCCGTTATAAAAGACCTGTCAGCCGGAGCGAAGCCTCACACAGCGCGAGCCTCCCATTGCGAGGAGCGGCCCGAGAACAGACGCCATGGAAGAAGATGCCGGACGAGAAGACTGGAGGAAGAAGAAGCGGATCGGAGGAAGAAGAAGATGGAAGAAGAAGATGGAAGAAGATGCCGGAAGGAGAAGATGAAGAAACCGAAGGAGGAAGAATGAAGAGCAGAATAAGGAAGAAAGAAGATTTTAATAAAGGAATTGTCAAAGACCGTCTCCTGTCATTTTTACCATTTTTGTCACCTTTTTTTGGTGAAATGGTAGGGGTACTTTTGTACCCCATTACCATTTCACACAGCAGGGGGGGCCGGGATCTGGGGGTCCCCTTGTTAAAGGGGGCTTCCAGATTCTGATAAGTCCCCCGCCCGCAGACCCCCACAACCACCGGCCAGGGTTGTGGGGATGAGGCCCTTGTCCCCATCAACATGGGGACAAGGTGCTTTGGGGGGAACAAGGGGACCCCCAGATTCCGCCCCCCCCTGTGTGAAATGGTAAGGGGGTACAAAAGTACCCCTACCATTTCACTAAAAAAAGGTGACAAAAATGGTAAAAATGACAGTAGACGGTCTTTGACAATTCCTTTATTAAAATCTTCTTTCTTCTTTCTTCTGGTCTTCCTTTCTTCATCGTTCGGTTTCTTCATCTTCTCCTTCCGACATCGTCTTCCATCTTCTTCTTCCTCCGATCCGCTTCTTCTTCCTCCGGTCTTCTTGTCCTTCTCGTCCGGCATCTTCTTCCATGGCGTCGGCGTCTGTTCTCGGGCCGCTCCTCACAATGGGAGGCTCCCGCTGTGTGAGGCTTTGCTCCGGCTGACAGGTCTTTTATAACGGAGGGCACCTGGTGACCCCGCCCCCCCTCTGACGTCATGGGGAAAGCCATAGGGAATTCCCCATGACGTCCCCGTGCGTCAGAGGGGGCGGGGTTACCAGGTGCCCTCCGTTATAATAGACCTGTCAGCTGGAGCGAAGCCTCACACAGAGGGAGCCTCCCATTGCGAGGAGCGGCCCGAGAACAGACGCCGACGCCATGGAAGAAGATGCCGGACGAAAAGGACGAGAAGACCGGAGGAAGAAGAAGCGGATCGGAGGAAGAAGAAGATGGAAGAAGATGCCGGAAGGAGAAGATGAAGAAACCGAAGGATGAAGAAAGGAAGAGCAGAAGAAAGAAGAAAGAAGATTTTAATAAAGGAATTGTCAAAGACCGTCTCCTGTCATTTTTACAATTTTTGTCACTTTTTTTGTGAAATGGTAGGGGTACTTTTGTACCCCCTTACCATTTCACACAGGGGGGGCGGGATCTGGGGGTCCCCTTGTTAAAGGGGGCTTCCAGATTCCGATAAGCCCCCCGCCCGCAGACCCCCACAACCAATGGCCAGGGTTGTGGGGATGAGGCCCTTGTCCTCATCAACATGGGGACAAGGTGATTTGGGGAGGACCCCAAAGCATCCTCCCAAAGTTGAGGGCATGGGGTCTGGTACGGTTCAGGCGGGAGGGGGGGCGCTCTCGTCCCCCCTCTTTTCCTGCGGCCTGCCAGGTTGCGTGCTCGGATAAGGGTCTGGTATGGATATTTAGGGGGGACCCCACGCCATTTTTTTTTTTTGGCTGGGGTTCCCCTTAATATCCATACCAGACCTGAAGGGCCTGGTTATTGAATTTGGGGGGACCCCTACGCTTTTTTTTTTATATCAATGAATGACTGTTCTCTGTGTTACGGAGCAGACAATTAATTTGCCGGCAATAGCCGCGAGTGATTTTAAATAGCTTTTTTTCCTGCAAAAATTACACTTTGACATTCGAATCATTTGAATTCATTCAAATTCATTCGAATTCATTCGTTATATCCGCTATAATAATTTCTTTCGAATTAGTTGAAATTCGATATTGGTAGTTGGATTCGAATAATTTGGAGCTGAAATTCCTAAACGGAATTTTTCCTGCAAAAATGACACTTTGTCATTCGAATTATTCGAATCCATTCGAATTCATTCAAATTCATTCAAATCATTCGTTATATCCGCCTTTATAATTTCTTTCATATTAGTTGAAATTCGATATTTGGTAGTCGGTTTCGAATAATTTCGGCGACGAAATTCGTAAATGGAATTTCGTATTCCGTACGGAATTCGTATTAGAAAAAATTCGTACTACGGATTCGTAAAAATTCGTACGAATTTCGAAAAATTCGTACGAATTACGAATTTGTACGAAACTAATCGCACATGTCTATCTGGAGGAGGACAAGCCTTTCCGAGAAAGAGTCAGACGGATTCCTTTAGGGGACTTGGAAGACCTGTGAGAACAGCTGACCGAGCTGAAGAGAACAGGTGTCATCCGAGAGTCTCGGAGTCCATACGCTTCCCCAATAGGGGTGGTACGGAAGAAGAATGGGTCATTGCGGTTGTGTATCGATTACAGGACATTAAACCGAAGGACCATTCCTGACCAGTATACCACCCCAGGATAGAAGATGCCCTACATAGCCTATTAGGGGCGAAGTGGTTCAGCGTGCTGGATCTGAAGAGTGGATACTATCAAATCCCCATGCACCCTGAAGATAGGGAGAAAACTGCTTTCATTACCCCGGTGGGATTTTTCGAATTCGACTGCATGCCTCAAGGTCTGTCTGCCGCCCCAGCCACCTTTCAGAGATTGGTGGAAAAGACTGTGGGTGACATGAACCTGATTGAAGTATTGGTATACCTAGATGACATCATCGTGTTTGGCAAGACTTTGGAGAAGCATGAAGAGCACCTAGAGAAGGTCCTGAAGAGGCTCCATGATGAAGCCCTGAAGCTCTCAATGGAAAAGTGCCAGTTCTACAAACCTTCGGTCAGTTATCTGGGCCATGTCGTGTCTGAAGGGGTGACTACAGACCCCCAGAATCTGGAAGCTGTCACCTCTTGGCCGAGACCCACTAATGTGACCAAGCTTAGGTCATTTCTGGGATTCTGCTCATACTATCGGAGATTTGTAGAGGGATTTGCTAAAATAGCTTGCCCACTTACTGACCTATTAAAGAATGAGGAAAACGATGGTTCAGACTCACTCAAGCCTGAAAAATCAACAGGAGGGCCCAGGAAATCCAAAGAGTCCATCCAAGAGCATTAGACTACTCAGTGTAAAGAGGCTTTCAGACAGTTGAAGTGGAGCCTTACAACTTCCCCAGTCTTGGCCTATGCAGATCCAGCCAAACCATACAAACTGCACGTAGATGCCAGCCGAGATGGGCTAGGAGGAGTGCTGTACCAGGAATATGACAGACATTGAGGCCTAAGTGTATAGGTAAAAAAAAGTAATCCTGTGCTTGCTCAAAGAGTAATGCCTAATGTGATGCAGCGCACACTGGGGGGAATGTCTGAACCCAAGAGAAAAATGAAAAAGAAGAGTAGTGGTGCGCAAACAGTTAAACTAAACTAAGGACAGGTAAAAGATCAGGGAAGTGTATCCAGTAAAAGTATTAAAATAGCCTAAGGAGTTGGCAATAAACAATTTCACATAAAGGTGGTGTGCCAGTGATTATCGAAATAAAATCGCAAATATATAAAATGCATAAAACGTGGTGAAAAACCAAAATGGCGTAAAAGAGAAGTGAACAATAAATAAAGTGAATGGTGACTGTGGTAAAAAAATCACATAAATACCTTCATAAAATGAGTGAATACAGTCAAATAAATAATAATAAATGCGATCAAACGATTAAAGAAAGATAAATCGCAGTAGAGGTAATGATTGCAGTAAAAAATCGCAGTAAAGGTTGCAGTAAGAAAATCAATAAATGAGTAGTGATAGACCGGGCGTCTATATAGTGACTGAGGTGAAAGATATATAAAAATAATTAAAAAATAGAATAAATCGCAGGCTAAAAACGCATCATAACAGGTGTAATCAATGAATGTCCATATAAAGCATAGGTGCAAAGTTCATTCCAAAGTGCAGTGCAAGTGGTTCCGTTGGGTGTGGGATTATAACTGCACAGGATAGCCACAGCTATAATCGCACACCCAACGGAACCACTTGCACTGCACTTTGGAAAGAACTTTGCACTTATGCTTTATATGGACTCTCATTGATTACACCTGTTATGATGCGTTTTTAGCCTGCGATTTATTCTATTTTTTAATTATTTTTATATATCTTTCACCTCAGTCACTATATAGACGCCCGGTCTATCACTACTCATTTATTGATTTTCTTACTGCAACCTTTACTGCGATTTTTTACTGCAATCATTACCAATACTGCGATTTATCTTTCTTTAATCGTTTGATCACATTTTTTATTCTTTATTTGACTGTATTCACTCATTTTATGAAGGTATTTATGTGATTTTTTTTACCGCAGTCACCATTCACTTTATTTATTGTTCACTTCTCTTTTACGCCATTTTGGTCTTTCACCACGTTTTATGCATTTTATATATTTGCGATTTTATTTCGATAATCACTGGCACACCACCTTTATGTGAAATTGTTTATTGCCAACTCCTTAGGCTATTTTAATACTTTTACTGGATACACTTCCCTGATCTTTTACCTGTCCTTAGTTTAGTTTAACTGTTTGCGCGCCACTACTCTTCTTTTTCAGACATTGAGGCCTGTTGCCTACGTGAGTCGGAGTTTGGCACCTGCTGAGAGGAACTACCCCACGCACAAGCTCGAGTTCCTGGCCTTGAAGTGGGCCGTAGTGGAAAAACTGAGAGACTATCTTCATGGCGCAGGATTCATAATTAAGACAGACAACAACCCTCCCACATAGCTACTCACGACTGCAAAGCTGGATGCCACGGCAATAGATGGTTGGTCGCCCTATCAGGCTTTACCTTCAGTCTAAAGTACCGGTCGGGAGTCGGGAACAAGGATGCAGATGCTTTGTCAAGAAGACCCCACTGTTCCCGGGACCCCCCAGAAGAATGGACCCAGCTAACCCCGGAAGGGGTGAGAGCCCTTTGTGAAGGGGCAGAACAGCAAGCAAGGGGTAGGGCCAGAGCTGATGAGATTGGAGTGTCAGCTGCTGGGGTGCCCAGAAGCTATTGCAACATCACTCAGTCAAGCCTGAAAAATCAACAGGAGGGCGCAGGAAATCCAGAGTCCATCCAAGAGCATTAGACTACTCAGTGTAAAGAGGCTTTCAGACAGTTGAAGTGGAGCCTTACAACTGCCCCAGTCATGGCCTATGCAGATCCAGCCAAACCATACAAACTGCACGTAGATGCCAGCCGAAATGGGCTAGGAGGAGTGCTGTACCAAGAAGACCCCACTGTTCCCGGGACCACCCAGAAGAATGGACCCAGCTAACCCCGGAAGGGGTGAGAGCCTTTTGTGAAGGGGCAGAACAGCAAGCAAGGGGTGGGGCCAGAGCTGAGGAGATTGGAGTGTCAGCTGCTGGGGTGCCCAGAAGCTGTTGCAACATCACTCAAGTTGGGGATGAAGCTTTCAAGAAAGGACCTGCATAGGGATCAGTTGGAAGACCCCCTCTGCAGTTTGGCATTGAAGGCACTGGAGAGTTAACATCCCGACTTGCTTCTTACGACTCTTCAAAAGAAGGCCGTTTACTACACCGAGAGTGGGATCGGTTGCAGTTACAACAAGGGGTGGTCTACCGAAGGGGCCCCTCTGAAGATCCTGAAGAGAAATGGCAGTTGTTCTTACCAGAGAAACATAGGGAGAAGGTGTTAATTGCTTTACATGATCATCATGGCCATCTAGGGGCCAAGAGGACTTTCCAACTGGTGAGAGACAGATTCTATTGGCCCTGCATGTAGACTGAAGTCGAGGGCTACTGCCATTCTTGCCTTAGATGTATTCAAAGAAAGACTTTTCCTAACCAAGCTGCCCCAATGGGCCACCTGGAGAGTCAGGGACCATTGGATCTGGTGTGCATTGATTTTCTGTGCTTGGAGTCTGACCTGAGTGGGCAGGGAAATATCCTGGTGGTAACAGACCATTTCACCTGTTATGCCCAGGCATTTCCCACAAAAAACCAACAGGCATCAACAGTAGCCAAGACTTTAGTAGAAAAATTCTTTGTCCACTATGGCCTGCCCCAGCGCATCCACTCAGACCAAGGAAGGGACTTTGAGAGCAGCCTCATTAAGAGACTCTTAAAACACCTTCTGCATTCAAATAAGAAGCTGGC
The DNA here is from genome assembly GCA_028564925.1 of Lithobates sylvaticus. NCBI lineage: Eukaryota > Metazoa > Chordata > Amphibia > Anura > Ranidae > Lithobates > Lithobates sylvaticus. Next base: position 233,822,744 of record CM053027.1, read on the forward strand.
CGAATAAGGGGCCAACATCAGCATCATAAATATAAGGAATTATACCTTTTCTTTCAGTAAACCTGCTCTGCAAAGTACAGGGCAGGTTTATGGCACATCAAGGTAGTTTGGAAAGCAGAGTAGTCGGGACTCACAGGCGAGGAAGAAATATCTGACATCTATCTTCATGCTGGGGTTAGCTGTGATGTCTGCATGGCGGGAAGCAGCGATATTGGGGCTGCTGTGTTTCGTTGTCTTCTTACTCCGCCCACCTGTAGACAAGCTCTGTGACAGGCAGCCCCGATCTAACTGGCCAGACTGAGAGGGACTCAAGCCCGGGAGAGAGAATTCTTCTCCCGCTTGCGAAGGGACATGGCTGCCACTGTAGAGAGGAAGCAGGCAATAGGTATGGGCGCATTCTCAGCCCTGTTTTTGGAGAGGTTGTAACAACAACAGATTGGATCATAGAGTGGTGTGATAGCCTGAGAATTCTGTGCACAGATTCTTCTGCATGCTGCTGCATCAACATGGCGCCCCCTCCCACACTCTGCCCAGGGCAGCTGGAGCAGCTGGAGCATATAACGTTATCTAACACAAGGGATTGTATGTACATTACAAAGTTATTTTAGCTGCAGGAGGGGAGGGGCGGGCACTGACACAGCTGACAGGCAGGGAGGGAGGGAAAGAGAGGGAGCATGGAGAGACAGCGGATGGTGGAGTCATGTAAACTGACCACGGTAACAGGCACTCAGCAGCTATGATAAACATAGTCAGTTTACAAAGGGGAGGGCAGCACCAGGCAGGATCACCCAAGTATTTTAGATGATAGAAAGGGCCAAATTACACAGCACAAGCACTGTGCTGTTATTCATGCTTTAAAGGGGTGCACCAAGAAAATCGCTGGGGTGCACCAAGAAAATGTAGTGTTACAGTTCCTTGCGCGCTGAACCAACAAGTAAGGGGGCAGAGCCACGCCCAGGAGGAGAAGATCTCAGCGTTCAGCGTGCCACGCGCCACACCCAAGGAGGAGGAAGATGGCAGAGGGTGTTCAGAGCACACCCGCCATGCAGCGGTTACCTGATATGCAGGACCGGGTCCTAATCTACACCGGTATTCGCTTAGAGCTCAGCGAAGGACTGGCGCTAGAAGTGATCAGAGGTGTGGAAAGACTTTGTATGTTGTGCCTCGAATGTCGGAAACCAACAGTCGGAGTCCGTGCTTGGACACGGTGTGGGCATTGTGGTGCCCAGTTAACCCGTCTGGGACCGTCTCAACAAGAGATCAGATACTAGTTCGCCAGTCTCACAATCGGACTTTGTCTGCCGCAAGCACAGGTGACCCGGAGGGCCGGAGAGGGTCGTGAGTTGCCTACTTCAGCAGCGGAGGAGCTCCCGTCTGATTCAGGGGAGTCAAAAATACCAGAGGATAAGGTAGGACCTGTTGGGGTAGCCTGTGGCCTGGCCAGGGACTGTCAGTGTCAGTGGGCAGTCTCTAGAAGAAACCCCTGAGGAGTCGCCTGAAAGTAACCCCCTAGCTGAGCCTGTTCGGAAGAAGTCGCAGTTGCGGGAGGGGGATCCCTTTGGGTAAGCAAAAGCCAGGCTGTGGACTCGGGGTCACTGGAGGTACTGGAAAAGTACGGGTCCTTAGACAATTTGTTTGAATGGTCATCCCTGGAGGAATTTGATTCCAGCGGAGAGGAAGAATGGTTCTTGGAAAGTTCCACCTCTGCAGGAGCTTCCACCGGACCCCCGGAGAGTATATACATCTTCCCAAAACCCCCAATACCCCCATTAGACTTTTATCCAAATCACCAAATGCTTTTTCTCAGGAAGCATCCACCTATCAGCAAAGGGCTAGCTGGACTATCCGTACGTTTCAGAACATGTTATGGGAATAACTGAAACTTCCCGGGAACAATGGGAAAATGATCTAGTCTGGGACTATCTTCATGTTCCAAAGCCTCAAAGGACACCAGATAGTGAGGTCTGGGTTCAGTTCAAAGACATTCATAAGGAGTGGAAGCTCGGGAGGGCCATCTACAAGGATAGAGTTCTGGTTCTCAAGGCTGGGCAACATACCCAAAGCTATTCAATCTCTGTGAGGGGGGAAGGAGACACTTGCAAGAGATTGACAGATCCATGCTATTATCTGTAAGCAGGACTACAGGAGAGGTAGCCACAGATATGTTTTCAAAACACCTATTGACTGCAAGAGGGCAGCTGGGTTAGGGTGGGTTTTCCCATTGACTGTCTTTACAGGGCTGCCACTCAGGGTGCCTGGCGAGGAAGAGTCATGGACACTAGAGTGGGTTGTCCCTGTCCATTTCCCTTTGAAAATAAAGAAAGAAAAAAAAAAGGACTTCTGTTTAGGAGCAAAACAGAAAGTATATTGACCTACAGGCACATGTGTATTACCACTGGCATGTCTGCTCAGGTTGCATCCTGCAGGAGTCCTGAGGGGGTGACAATCCTGACAGAAGAACCCATGCCAATTTGGCTCCTTTATTGGTTTGTCAGCTGATAGAGGATAATAACCCCCTCTGTTTGTTGAAGTGTCAATGTGTTAGTTAGCTTGTAGATTAGCGTGTATATTATTTTTTTGTCTTCTTTTAGGAAACTCTGGATGTGACGGCTGTCTATTCTCGATTATGGAAACAGATGAAGACGGCAAACAGAGTATTCCTCCCTCGGGAGCAGTGCTCTGGTTCTGCTTGTAAGGACTGTTAGTTGTAGGGACCTACAGCTAGGTTGTGTTTAAATGTACAAAAACTTATGTCGGAATTGTTTGTATATAATCCATTGATGTTATCCCTATTTCCCTCACTTACAATAAGGAGAATATGAGATGCCTTCCTCTTTTTAAAAAGAGGGACATTTTATTTCTTTTCCACAACTGCGGACAGTTGTGATTTTCAGTGGGGGGTGAATGTAGCGCCCCTTACGTTCAGGTAGGTGCTTAGCGTGGGTTTTTGATAGTGTAGGTAGTATATAGGTAAAATTGACCAGGGCCTTATTCTTTTTTTCTTGGGCCTGGTCGTTTATTTGGGGATGGGAGTGTTAGAGTAGCAGGGGATGTGGCCGCCTACACTTAGGCTCAGGGATACCTCCTCTGCTGGACAGTGGGTGGGACTGGAAAGAGAGGAAGGACTAAGGCCTGAGTGGCAGGAAACCCATGGGAGAGAATTGACCAATGGTTAAATTCCTTGGCAAATGGGAGTTTCTCATATAAAAAGGGGAGGTCACATGCTCCAGGTAGGAGAGGGAGAGACGGAAAAAGAGAAAAGAAGAGAGAGGAGAGTCGGAGGGCCGGGGGTCAGAGACCCGAGAGCCGGATAACCGAAGGAGGAGTCCAGGTAGGCCAACGCCTGGCACCTGGAATGAAAGTCACCATGTAGAACTTAAAGGAAAACTGGGCATCCCATGAGGGGATGTACCGGACATCAAGGAGGAGGAAGTAGGAGCTAAGCGGATAGAGGAAACTGGGAATCGGCTTTCTGTGAGTAACATGGACTGTTGATTGGGAGTGAGCAAAGTGAGTGCAACCCAGTGGTGCTTTTCCGTACACATGCTGCGTGTCCAAGGACTACAGTATTATACACTTTTCCATGACTGACGGGGATATGACGACAAGAGTCATGGAAATAGGTAGTGTGGCCTGTGACTTTGGAGTCTAAGTTCACAGCATTATTCAGAGTGATGCTGGTCGGTCCATATTGGGAGTGTTCAAGGGCTGAAACAATAAGAAAACATGAGGGGATCACTAGAAGAAGTTTACAACATGCCATTACAACAAACAAGTACTTGTCCTTTTGGATTCAGAAATGGGGCATCTCATATATTCCATCTAATTGCTCACTGGTGTACCCCAGAATAAAGCCTTATAAAACTTCCAAAGTTGTCTGGTGTCTTGAAGTTGCATGGGAAATGAAGAGCTGGGTTATTTGACAAAAAGGTAATGAACAACATTGCAGCTCCCAAGGGGGTAGTGTGCTACATTTGTATGAGGAGAAGAGTGGGAAGACAATGTAATTTGATCAGCATATGTTACAGATGCAGAGAGGTCAGATATTTTCAAGCAAAGTGCCCTAAATGCGGCTTCAACCCTCAACTCCTTAAGGAAGTCCTAAGAGCTTTACAGAAATTGCTCTTTCCAAAGCCAGTGGGAAACTTCAAGGGACCTCAGTGAAAGAGCTAGTTGAGAGTCCCAAGGGAAAACTGCGCTCCAAAGACAAGAGAAGAGACCAGAAGAGAGCCTAAGGGAAAGGTGGATGCAAGCCACTAGTCCTCTCTAACCCTCCGGTGCCTAAGCACGCTACAAAAATAAAACCCTCAGAGAATGGAAGACGGGACAGGAAATCAATGCACACATTGCTAAATGAGCAGTTAAACCAAATCCACTAGCTCCAACAAGGCCGGTTAGGGCACAAACCATAGAGTCGCCTATGAGAAACCTACCCACCAACTTAGTGGGGCCTTCCCCCATAGTATCAGTACAGGTAGAGGGCATCTATACACAAGCACTGCTGGATACTGGAGCCCAGGTGACACTGCTATATCAAGACTTTTACCACAAGTACTTGAAACATATCCCTTTGTGCAAACTTGATGAGCTAGAAATTTGGGGTATTGGGACCCAGAAGGCCCTTATGATGGTTACATACGCATCAAAATAACCTTTTACTCTGCTCTAGCAGGAAAACCAGAAACCTTTGACACATTGGCTGTTGTATGCCCCCGACCGCCCGGAGCTGGCCGAAATTACCTACCGATACGCACTAACACCAACTTGGTATAAAGGCTACTCACTCCCTTGGCTTTGGAGGGTGCTCCTGTTGAGAAAATCATGCTCAGTTGAGACAAGCATTCCAGAGGGTGTTGCAAAAAAGGAAGAGACCTGCGGAAGGAGTGGGAAGTTTGTGGTGACTGGACACCCAAGAGAGGGTGCTGCAATCTGGGGAAATGGCCTGTCTTAAAGCCACAATCAAGATGTTTTGTGACCAGCTGGGTCTGTACGTGGTGGTAGAGGCTGATCCTGCAGAAGAAGAAGTTGGGATAGAATTGGTCCCAGAGATTGTCCCCATCCGGGCCTTGCTTAGAAGCGGAGAGCGAATTCCTGTCAGTGTGCAGAGTGTCACTAGCCACTCGGTCAGCTTAAAGCATCGAATGGTGATCGAAAAAGTGAGTGCTGCCACCCCAGTAGCAGGGAATGAGGTTGCTCATAAGGGAAATGGAGGAGGAACCACGGTCCACTGCCCAAATCTTCCCCCTTTATGGGAAGAGAGGATTAAAGCCCAGATAGCTAGATGGGAGAAAATGTTCTCCAAGGATGACTTCGATATGGGCTGTGCCAAGAGCGCCCAACATAGAATTCGGCTGACTGAAGATAAGCCATTTAGAGAAAGGGCGAGTCCCCCTGTGTGACCTGGAGGATTTTCAAGAGCAACTGGCTGAGCTAAAGAAGTCAGGGGTCATCAAGGAGTCCAGGAGACTACAAGGCTTCTCCAATCGTGGTAGTAAGGAAGAACAATGGGTCCCTTCAAATGTGTATTGATTACAGGACCTTGAACCGAAGGACCATCCCAGATCAATACACGACCCCTCGCATAGAGGAAGCCTTACAATGTTTATCAGGGGCCAAATGGTTCAGTGTGTTGGATCTAAAGAGCGGGTACTACCGGATTTCCATGCACCCAGAAGATCGAGAAAAGATGGCTTTAATTAGCCCGCAGGTTTTTTTTTGAGTTTAATCAAATGCCACAGGGATTACCTGGGGCCCCTGCCACTTTCCAGCAGCTGATGGAGAACACTGTGGGTGACTTGGTAGAAGTCTTAGTTTACCTAGATGACATCATCCTGTTCGGCTGAACTTTGGAAGAGCACGAGGCCCGGTTGGAAAAAGTTTTCCAGCAACTACATGACGAAGGGTTGAAGCTGTCATTAGAGAAGTGCCAGTTCTACCAGACTTCAGTCACATACCTGGGGCACGTGCTGTCTGCCGAAGGGATAGCCACTGACCCTCAAAAGCTTGAGGCGGTCACTTCTTGGCCTCATCCAACCACCGTAACCGAATTGAGGTAGTTCTTGGGTTTCTGCTCCTACTATAGTAGATTTGCGAAGAATTTGTCACAGATTGCTCAGCCGTTGAATGAGATGTTACAAAAACAAACAGAAGGGGAACAGCAAAAAAAAATGAAAGCTGGAGACAGAAAGCCTCGGGAATCTATCCAGAAACAACGGACATCGAAGTGTGAGGTCCTTTGAGCGGTTGAAGGAGAACCTGGTTTGAAGCCCCGGTGCTGGCCTATGCTGATCCCTCAAAACCATATGAACTACGTGGGGATGCCAGCAGAGTTGGTATCGGGGGGGGGGGGGTGTTGTACCAAGAGTAGGATGGCCTACATGAACCGCAGCCTCACCACCGGGAGAAGAACTATCCTGTGCATAAGTTGGAGTTCTTGGCTCTCAAGTGGGCTGTCGTAGACAAACTACGTGACTATCTGTATGGGGCCACCTTCATGGTGAAGACTGACAACAACCCCTTGACTTATTTGCTATCCACTGCCAAACTGGACGCCACTGGACATCAGTGGCTAGCTGCTCTGTCTGAGTTCCAATTCAGTTTGAAATATCGACCGGAAGTGGGAAATAGAGATGCTGACGCTCTTTCTCAAAGACCTTACTGCACCCAGAATGGTCAAAAGAGTTGGGTTAATTTCCCTCTCGAGGTATACAGGCTGTGTGTCAGGGAGTGGAATATAAACACAGAGGAGCTATAGGGGCTGAAGCAGTGGGAGTGGCCCCTGCTGGAATACCAAAGCACTACTGCAATCTGACCCAAGTACGCAGCCAAGAATTGCCTTAATTGACTAAAGATATGACATGAGAAGGGATCAGCAGTAAGATTCATTAGGGAATCTAATAAGGAAGTCGTTGTCAACCAAAGACTCTCAAATGTTGATGAATAGTCCCATTGAGGGAACCAAGGTGATTCATAGAGAATGGGAACGAATGAATCTGGAAGAGGGGATCATATATCAAAGAGGTCCCTCTGAAGTGGCAGAAAGTGTGAGCCAGCTGTTCCTTCCTGAGAAACATCGTTTGACTGTGCTAACCACCCTCCATGATGATCAGGTCACTTAGGCCCAGATAGAACTTTCAAACTGGTCAGGGATCGATTTTACTGGCCATCCATGAAAACGGAGGTGGAAAGCTCCTGCCGCTTCTGTGTCAGGTGTATGCAGAGGAAAACTTTACCTGGTAGGGCAGCCCCAATGGGCCATCTACAAAGCCAAGGGCCAATGGAGTTGGTGTGCATTGATTTCTTGTGCCTGGAACCTGATCTGAGTGGAAGGAGTAATGTCATGGTTTTGACAGATCATTTCACCCTATATGCCCAGGCCTTCCCGACCAGGGATCAACAAGCTAGTATGGTGGCCAAGACACTAGTGGAAAAGTTCTTTATCCATTACGGGTTGCCTCAGCGCCTACATTCAGATCAAGGTCGGGACTTTGAGAGCAAACTGGTCCGCAGACTATGTGAACTCTTAAACATAAAGAAATCCAGGACTACTTCTTCCCACCCCCAAGGGGATCCACAACCCGAGCGTTTCAACCACACTCTGTTGAACATGCTGGGAACCCTCCCATTAGAGAAGAAACAGCATTGGGGAGACCACATCACTGCAATAGTTCATGCCTACAATAGTACCTCAAATGATTCTACCGGATACTCCCCGTACAGATTGATGTTCAGGAGAGAGGCTTGCTTACCTGTAGATTTAGCCTTTGGAACATCAATAGATCACACCTCTCAAGCCTCCTATAGGGGAAATGTCGACAGGCTCCGGAAGAACTTAAAGGTGGCTTATGAGAAAGCCAAGGAGGCTTCCACCATCAGAGAACAAAGGAATAAGAAGAACTTTGATCTTAAAGTGAGGTTAAAGATCTACAACCTGGAGATTGAGTGTTGTTGCGTAATCTAGGGGTGCCAGGGAAACAGAAACTGGCTGATCAATGGCGTTCCCAACCCTACATTGTTTGCAAACGACTGCCTGGACTCCCTGTGTATCAGATTGGGCCTGAAGGGAAGATTGGACCCCTCAAGACTTGGCATCGAAAACCATTTTCTGCTCATTTCAAAAGGTTGTTCGAGTACCCTCAGCCCCTTGCCCAGAGACATATCAGTCCCCAAAGTTGAGACCTAGGGTCAGGAAAACCTGTCCACCTGCACTTCCGGAAGAGGAAAGTGATGATGAGGAATTACCTTTGGATTGGCTGCGGGTTCCCTCTCTGGAAGATGATTCCATTGTTCATGATGCTGAAGAAGAAGAGTGTCCCGGGGCAGGCTCCCACTTGCCTCACACTGAGGTGGTAGCTCCCGACACAGTTAAGGGAAATGAGGAAGTCAAGCTGGAACCCTGTGAAGTGTCAAATGCGGCTGATACTCTCATCCCTCCTAATAATACAGCAAGGAGAGAGACAGTCCATGAGCCGGGGTTAGAGCCTGAAGTAGAACCAGAGCCTGAAGTAGAACCAGAGCCTGAAGTAGAGCCAGAGACTGAGGTAGAGCCTGAACCGGAAGCTGGATGAAGTTTTTGGGAAACAGAACAGGGACCTAAGTCACTGCAAGGCATACATTCTCGGTTAAGACAAAAGATATGTCCCCCAAATAGATTGACTTATGATGAACTCATATCCACTACTCAACATCCCAGTCAAGCACTTGCCTCCTTTACCGAGTCTTTAGTAAAGGATGACCTTGATCCACCCCCTGACACTACTGAGTGGGCCACTAATTTATTATTGGCCTGTCATAAACTTAATATGACTTGTTCTCCTGTTGATGTATATCATTTGTTATCAGAGGACCCTTCACTAAGTCAGTTATTAGCTGTTGCAACTTCTAGTTTATTAGATAGTTAATTGTTTAGCTTTCACAATGCAGTAAAGTGATTCCAGGTTGTGCTCTGTCTTTAGGGACCAAAGACTTTCAAGTGGGCGGAGGATGTAGCAATATGGACTACAAGCATAAAGCACCACACCTTCTAGGATTGTGGGATGAATAGTCCTCCCATCAGATAATTGCTTTGCACGGTTGTGTGCCAGGACTACATATACCAGGGAACTTTGATGCCATCTAAAGATTGCTGGGAGTAGCTATAAAAACCACTCTGGTCGCCTGCAAGTCGGTGTGTGTGTGCCAAGCTTCACGTCAGGAGATCGAGACAGCATATCTGCTGCACGAGTGTTGCTACACGAGTTCCTGTTCAGAAGACGTTGGAGTGATCTGGTCATTGGTGTGAGGGCAAATCGCTTGACCTTTGTCACAATTATATTGAGACACTCTGCACAGACATCTTTACCCCAAGGATACTCTACTGCATTATTTCAACACTGTGCTTAGACATCTTTAGCTTTCTCCATTACAAGGAATTTAGTGTCCCACTACATTCAACTGGATTACAGTTAACGAGCTCCGACTAGCCAGTGAAGAACATCAGATATGCAATGTGGACTTTATTGCCATTACTTGTAGAAAGGCCCCTATGTTATTCTTCCTCAGACCCGCTCTCCCTTCTTAGGATAGCATTATAGGCTGGCCAGGTTCCATCTTTTACAGAGTGGCAGTATAAGCAGTTAGCTGATCTGTCTGTCTAGGGGGGCAACCTTATTTCTAAAGGAAGTGTACATATATGTATAGTATTCTCGTTGTTAAAATATTGTCTTGTGCATTTCGGAGCAATTCCTTTGCTGAGTTGGCGCTGTTGCCTAGAACTCAGCAGATTTATTACTTCCTCTTTGTGACAACTTCCCCTTTTATTGGTTCAAGTAAACTATTCATAGAACCTAAATACATTGAGTTGTCTGATTATTGCCCTACAGTGATAAAAGGATGTCTGAACCCAGAGTGTCAGGTGGGTCGGAAAGTTCACCTGGTCATGGCTGTGCAGATGAGCGGGTAATACTAAGCTGTCCTCTAGGGGGCCGTGCTACATGTTTATTCCAAGGTATCAAAAGGTAGAAACTATTTTTAGACAGCTAGTGCATGCAGACCCTGGCAGGGTGTCTGAAGGGGGTTGGATTAAATTGTCCCAATTCTGAATAAGTGTTAAATTTACAGATTAAAATGATTAAAGTGTGAATCAAGGTGGTGGCATGCCCAAGAGCAGGATGTATCGTCTGCATATAGAACACATTTTTCTTCAGTGTTGCCCCAATGAACCCTGTAACATTATTGGCTTCCCTGATCAATATTTCTACAGCTTCAATGATAATGCAAGGCCTGTCATGTGCCTCTAGTTGGATGCAAGGATTCATATCTTTCTCTAATTGTTCTTATATGAGCAGATATAGATTAAGTATATTAAGTATGGAATACAGTTAAGACAGAACAGTCAAAACAGGTAAAGATCTTCCAAAGATATGGCTGGTAAATTTTCTGAAAGGCCTTGCTGATGTTCAACAACAGTACAGCTGTTAAAAAATACCTTAAACGGAACTTCGCCCAAAAGAGGAAATTCTGCTCTTCCTCCTCTCACCACCTTAACATTTGGCACATTATTTTTAGCGTGTACCTAGTTTTGACAGGTACCTGATCTCCCACTTCCGGTCAGATCGCCGCAGAGATCTGAGCGGAAGTGCAGCCACCCTTCCCTCGCAGCTTTCTGAGACACATCACAGGTCTCAAAAGACTGCAGGACTAATCAGAAAGTGCACTGACACATGCGCAGTTGGAAGCTGTGAAGATGCAGGCACCTGCACCTGAAGCAGATTGAAGAATTGTCTCAGGTGAGGCAGGTAAGTGTCCTTATATTAAAAGTCAGTAGCTACAGTATTTGTTGCTGCTGACTTAAAACTTTTTAGGGGGAAACGGGAGCTCCTCTTTACCTACCTTAGTAAGAGGGCTGCTAATAACACACTTCGCCCCACGTGGATTACATCTCTTAAGCCCCATACACACGCTCGGATTATCCGAGGACCAGGTCCGTCGGATCATGTCCGTCGTACTTTGTCCGATGTTGGTTTTGCGTACACACGGTCGGACAAAGTTGTCGGAAAATCCGATCATTTTGAACGTGGTGACGTTTGTTGCCTACGACGGGACTACGTAGAGGCTAGTAGCCAATAGCTTTGGTCTTGTAATGTGATCTGAGCATGCGTAGCACTTTGTCCGTCGGAATTCGCTACACACGATCGGATTTGGTGTGATCGGACTTTGTTGTCAAAAAATCTATCCAGCAGGAGATAGGACTTTGTCCGTCGGACAATCCGATGGAAACTGTCCGATGGTGCCTACACACGGTCGGAATTTCCGACAACATTGTCTGATAGGACAGAATCCATCGGAAAATCCGACCGTGTGTATGGGGCTTTAGTATCACTGCAATCAGTGCTCCCTCTCTTCCTCATTGAAACCTCAAGGGCTAGTTGTTTCAGATCTAAAACTATATAATCCATCAACTGACCAGTAGCACAATCTGACATATATTAGCAACAACATACAGTACATATACGTAATATACATATAAACTACTTCTTCTGGAGCAGGCCTCATACCACTGGATACAAACAGTTGTTGCTGCTAAAAGTACCAGTAAAACAACTATTTTTAATCTCTCTGTGCTGGGTATATTATGTAGAATCTCTTTATGAGCTTCCTGTGAATGTGTGTATGATCCAGCAGCTGAACACAGTGGCGGTCCATCAATAGGGGGCGCAGTGGTGCTGAACCCCCCCCCCCCCCCAAGCTACTCATCATAAAAAAATAAATAAAAATAATGGCCCTTTAAGTGTGCGTGGGACACCGGACACACAGGTGCTATGGGAAGCATGACATGTTTGCAATCATGTGATTTCAAACAAGAAGCTCTATTTGCTTCCTTTAGATAAAATTGTGTATAAGGGCGCTCTGAGTAACAGACCAAGCAGATATCAGTCTATGTAGAAATAGAAGAGGGTCTTCGTGCACTTCCGGCAGCACTTGAAGAGCGAAGCAAACTCTGGAAGTAAAATCAAAAGAGAAAAAAGGCACCTCTAAGTGCAGAATTCAAACTTTATATTTCCCAAAAGGGTTAAAAACACTTACAAAAGGGTGGATGGGTAGGAGCACATCATATTAGTAATATGACAGGTGGTCTGGCGTTCTGGTACTCCCAAGGAGTCTCAGGTACTGTATATCCGGAGGTGTAATTCTATGAGCTGCTGCAACATAGCTGGATGGATCTCGTCCTCTTTTCTTCCTCCCAAGTAAACTAAACGGGCTGTCTGCTGCTCTATACAGTTTTATTTTTCCTTGTGGAACTGACACAGCTGAGAAAAATATACACCAGATCTGTATGACTCAAACATTAATAGCGCTTATATATTAAGAAAGTCTTTAAGATCCACTTTGACAGTAGAAATTGCCAAATATGCAATGAAAAGATAGTCTCAAAGTTTCTTGTAATTTACCGTAATTATCCGGACGATGCAACTTCACCACATTGCTTGTGTAATAATCCTCCAAAGGTAATTCACTTACCAGATATTACTGGGTTCAATGCATATCTTTAGGTAATTGTTGTCAGCAAATCTCAGTGTGTCTCCACCTGATATTGCTGGATCTGGTGTGCAAGTATAATGCCACGTACACACGAGCGGAATTTCTGTCGAAAAAATCTTGGATGGTTTTTCCGACGGAATTCCGCTCAAGCTTGGCTTGAATACACACGGTCACACAAAAGTTTGCTGAACTTTCGACCATCAAGAACGCAGTGATGTACAACACTACGACGAGCCGAGAAAATGAAGTTCAATGCTTCCAAGCATGCGTCAAATTGTTTCCGAGCATGCGTAGGAATTTTGCGTGTCGGAATTGGTATAGACCATCGGAATCAGATCAGAACTTTTTCCGACGGAAAAATTGAGAACAAGCTCTCAATCTTTTGCTGGCTGGAATTCCATCAGCAAAAGTCCGATGGAGCACTCACACAGTCGCATTTTCGGACCAAAAGCTCTCATCTGACTTTTGCTGACGGAATTTCCGCTTATGTGTACGGGGGATTAGGTGGCTGTGATCAGCAATCACTGCATACCTCCATCTCCATCTAAATGGATTTATTGTAATGGCTCGTACACGCGGTCGGATTTTCCGATGACTAGTTCCGTCGGATCATTTCCGTCGGAATTTGTCCGATGCTGGTGTTGCGTACACACGGTCGGACAACGTTGTCGGAATTTCCGGTCTTCAAGAACGTTGTGACGTAAGTCGTCTTCCACGAGACTAGAAAAGGGAAGTTCAGCACCACGTCCCGCACCCGTTGGGCTCCTTCTGCTGATTCCGTGTTTATCGCGTGTTAGTAGAAGTTTGGGGATTTACGATTCGCACTTCTCAGTTTTCTGACTCAAATCGTTACTGCTCTTCAGTTTGTGCTTGTCGTGCGTATCTGTTTATTAGTGCGTGTAGTCAGTTCGCATTTGTTGGTCATTGCGGCCTATATCTTGATATAGGACGCTTTGATTTTCACTGCTTATTGTCTGCTCGTTTCTGGTATTCATTTCGTTCTTTCAGGCCTTGCTGTTTATCGGTGCTTTCTGTTTGTCCGTTCTGACCAGCTGACCGCTTGTGAGCGATGTTTCCCGTACGTACTCGTCGCCGAGTTCATGCTGTACGCGGACTTGGTGTCGGGCTTTTAGCTTTGAGCCAAGACCCGTCCATGAACAGAGCGAGGAGGAGTATGTGGACCAAGAATTGGTTGCTTCAGCGCGATCAATTCTCGCACATGCCTTTGCTTCGTGAGATGTTGTTGGGGGGGGGGGGGGATTAGGAATGTTCTTTTATCTTTCCTGTGGGCTGCCAATAGTGTTAAGTAAGGAGGGTCTGGCCACACTAGCACACATTATTGAGCCATTTGACAATCAATGAAGTGCAGAGGGTTACCTGTCCAATCCCCCCCCCCAAACCCCTAGTTATTGTCAATGGCCCATCAGAAGTGGGGGGATTGATGGGGGGTGAGTAATCTGCTAGGGGGACCTTCTACTTTGGGGTGCAAATACTTTCAAGGTTACAATTTAAAAGTCTGATCTTGTTCCAAGATGTTAGTGTCTAATCTGCTTGCAATGTTTATGTGCAAAGTGACTCATTTTTTTTTCTTGTTTCACTCCACAATTCCCTTCCACGCCACAGGAATGGCAGACTGTGGCCTCCCACTTTGCCAGCCATTGGGACTTTCCTAACTGCGGAGGTGCAATTGATGGGAAACACGTCCGCATCGTCCCACCCCCCAACTCGGGGTCATACTATTATAATTACAAGGGGTTTAATAGTGTAGTGATGTTGGCGGTGGTGTCGGCGACATACGAGTTTTTGTATGTGGACGTGGGGATGAATGGCCGGATCTCGGATGGTGGTGCCATTGCGCACACGGAGTTCTACTGGCATCTCCAGAGTGGCAGTCTGTGCTTGCCACCTCCAGAGGAGAATGCTGAAGGACTCCCCTTCGTCTTTGTCGCGGATGAAGCGTTTGCGCTGACCACCCATCTGATGAGGCCTTCCCGATGAGTACCCTCACCCCAGACCAGAGGGTCTTCAATTACAGGCTGTCGAGAGCCCGCAGAGTGGTGGAGAACACCTTCGGGCTTCCGCCTGTTTTTGACGGCTATTAACTTGGCGGAATACAAGCTCAACCATATAGTTCTTTCCTGCTGCATATTGCACAACTTCCTCAAAAGACATAGCAGCAACTATGTGGTGCCCGTTGGCCCAGATGTGGACGACCTCACAGCCCTTCAAGCGGCACGTCCAGGCTTGCCCCCTCTAAATGACCGTGAGGTCCGTGAGCAATATATGGACTACTTTGTGGGTAGGGGGGCCATTGCTCTGCCTGACACTGTGTGAGAGGCATTTTTTATTAAATATATTTTTTAACCAGACCTATGATTTCTTGTCATTTCCTGCTTGGGTTTCTTGTAGGTGTATTCTAGATTATTTGTCTTTTAAATTTTGGCCCTTTATCTTCAACAGTGGGAATGCACTTTCTGGGCAAAAGGAGGTAACAGTCTCTTCTTCCCAAAAATAATCTTCTCATGTTGTGTGTGTGATACCTAATATTTTGTCTAGAGAAGGTTTGTAGTGCATAACTGACACCCAAAATACTCCTTTTCATCAGCATGACAGAAATGTGTGTATTCCCAAAAATGGTGTGCTACGAGTTTTATTACAAAGCACTGTGGGTGTCATTTACATAAGCCAAATCCACTATGCACTACAAGTGCACTGCAAAAGTGCCTTGGAAAATACACTTGCAGTGCAAACTGGAATAGCCTTTAGTAAATGACACCCATTGCCCCCCCAAATCCTTTACTTTTGCCATAAATAATGCTTTTGTGTTTTTAAATAAGGAAGCCACACATTTTTGAGATGTAAAAATTTTACTTACAACACATTCACAAGTGCCTTTCAAAACTTCTTGGCAAAACTGACAAGATCTTGGTTCTTTCGAACATTGTTTACTAACATTCCGCATTTGGTAAAACCAGGCATGGAGCAAAACATAACAGACTGAATATAGGAACTTGCAAAGTTCAACTTTCAAAAGTGAAGACAAGATCAGACATGACTATATGTTCAAAGTGTGTTTGATCTTGCCTTCATCACATGGGGTGTCACCCCTGGAAACTTTAAATTTAGAACATGCACACAATTTGGGTATCAAAATGGGCATTTGATGGTAAAACACATGCCTAGAATGTTCAAATGTGCAATTTCCCATCATGGGGATCAATGGACGTGTTTTGGGGGTGCAACCCCTTCACCTCACCCACTTTAGTAGTTAGTAAAGTGGTTGCACCCCCAAAACGTTGTCATTCATCCACCATGATGGGAGCTAGCACATGTTGACACAATGTGTGCATCTTCCAAATTTTCCACAGTTATTAAGTTTAAAATGTTGTCACAAACAGCCACAAATGTGTGATAATTACTTTGTGCGTTTTCAGATTTTCCCTAAAACATCAATGATGTTCTTCAATTTTTGTTGAACATCATTGATGTTTTTCTTGATCTCATCTAGATATTGATTGCACACCATTATCTCCCCGATGAGTACGTGTGCACTTTCAGTGGTAAAGTGCGATTCTTCTTCCACAACATCCACATCACCTAAAAACACAAAAGAAAGAAACAAAATGGCTATTGTTAAAGAGGCAGGCATACATTGATTAGCTTACCAGTAGCTGTGTTCTCCCACACTCACCTGTTGTGGTGACAAGTTCTCCAAGTTCGATGATCTCTCCTTCCTCCTCCTCCTCCTCTGCTTCTGGTATTTCCCCTTCTTTGGGAGGTGTGGGTTTCCTGGTGTCCTCAGACGTCCCGAGTCTTCCCTCCCCTATGAGAATGTACAAAAGGAATATTTAGCACAACAATCTATTGAGGGCAGAAATAGGAAATGTCAAACATTGCTTGGAAGTGAGGGACAATAGTTGTTTGTGGCCACTGGCCAGGTTCAAATGACAACAATATTAATGTAGTCACTTTGTAAAGGTGCTAAACTTACTACCTTTTTGGTTGAAGTTTGTCAGATGGAGACACCACTATAGTATCCACTGGAGCACATGTGTGGAACAGCATAATAAAAAGGGGGTTTGGGTGTCCCAGCACTAGTGCTCTAGAGTCCAGATGGGTAAACAGCTACTGAGTGACCTCTCCTTTACATTGAAGAAATTTGCTTTACATTCTTGATGACATCTCTATTGAAAACAAACTTCCTTTCACTAAAAACTTCACCAAACCTCGTATTATAAGTGGCCGAACGATCGAGGTTGAGTACGATCGAATGGACACACACGAACATGACAGTGGCAGAAAGATCGAGGTTGAGTACGATCGAATGCACAGACGAACATGAAAGTGGCCATTTTCAAATGTACAACATTGAAAAAAAAAAAACACATACTGCAAGCAAGAAAAAAAAAACACAAAACACGACAACTACTTACTTTTTTGAAGAACTCGCTTGATCTTTCTGTACTGATCGGGCTCCCTCAGTTTCAGGTTTGACCAGCGTTTCCTCAGTTGTTCCTTGGATCATTGTACCCCAAAATTATTGTACAGCCTCCTCACAACTTTAGACATGATCTTGGCCTTTCTGACATTTGGGTTGAGGTAAGGCCCATACTTCCCATCATAGTCGCTCCTCTTCAATATGTCCACCATCTCCAACATTTCTCCAAAAGACATATTGGAGGCCTTAAATTTAAGCCTCCAGGATCGGGACGTTTCTGCCTCCGGCCTTTCCTCGTCCTCCTCCTCATGGCTGTAATATTTAGGGCGCACCTGCTGTGTCCCCGCCATGTGCTCTCCCCACTGCGTCGTAAAGAGAAGGGGTGGGGAATAGACGAGAAAGATCGTCAGGGGCGGGCTGAGTTTCACGCATGCGCACTGTATATAAAACGTCACACGCCTGTGTCGTAGCGACGATCTGTGAGCCGAGGGGAGAGAGAGCTGACGCACGAGACGATCGCTAGAACGAAGGTACAATTTGAACTTGGTACATAACTAGCCTAGACTGATTAGACCTTGAGGCTTATTTATGGAGAAGATTAGGAGAGTTTAGCCTGACATTATTTATAGTGTTTGGTGTGGTGTTGTGTCTTGCAGAGAATATGGAGGGGTTCAATGGTGTCAGTTTTCTCCCCCTCTTCATTGATAAGTATCAGGAATTGACCCTATTATGGCAGGCAAAACACCCCGAATACAGCAACAAACCAAAGAGGTACGCAGCGATGTAGAAACTTCTTGAATTTGTAAAGCCAAGGATGCCCACGGCAACCGTTGCCAAGTTAAGAATAAAAATTGGCAGCCTGAGGAGTATGTATTTCAGGGAGCGCAATAAGGTCCTGAAGTCCCAAGCATCTGGAGCTGGAGCAGATGAGGTCTATGTCCCCAAGCTCTGGTACTATGACAGGCTCCATTTTCTCAAAGACCAGGTTGATGTCAGGGAGTCACTCTCGACTCTTCCTTCGACGCGTCCTTCCACGCAGGCCACCCCTGATGAGGCTTCCGAGGAGCAACCTGGGCCTTCCAGTCTGGAAGAGGTGGAGGAGCCCAGCTTGAGCCAGGTATAGTAGTTTTGTACCCATTTTTGTGAAAAATGAATGATGTTCACTTAATTCAGGATCCCCAATTGCTTAGTTCCTAACATGTTTGACATATCAACGGACAGTAGTGTTGGAGACATTTGTGGCAAGAATATAAACTGCAGGGCTGAGAATTGTATGGTTTTCTATTTGTAAATATTTTGCAACAGTCAATAGATGAAAATTGTGTGTGTTTGATGAACAAATAACTCAAACTATGTCCCTTTTTCATACACAGGAAGACCTCAGCCAGGAGGTGGCTGTGGAATGTGGCAGTCAGGAGGAGGCAGGGGTTAGTGGCAGCCAAGAGGTGGGTAGGCCTAGGAGCCTGACTGTTTCCCAAGTCCCTCCCCTCCGCCTTCCCTACAAAAGGGCGAGAAGGGTGGGGGAGGTGGGGGAGTCAGCGCTCCGGCTGATAAGAGAGGCTTTAGCCTCACTACATGCCACACCCACCTACGGGGAGGCCTTTGGCTCCTTGGTTGCCACTAAAATGAAGGATATGGAGGCGGGGCAACGCAGCATGTGTGAGGAGGTCATCCTCAAGGTACTAAATAAGGGGATGGCTGGGGGGATGACCCCAATCACACATGTTTGCGATAGTGACCATGCTCCTCCTCCTTCTGCCACACCACCAGCACCACAGCCACAGCGTGCAAGGAAGCGTGGAAGGAAGACCAGAGAGTGACGACCTGGATTCAGTCTGGTCTGAGAGAAGATGGAGCCTCTCGTATGACCAGAGCCTGGGGACCTAGATGGCATCTGCTGAGGTTCCAGATGTTTTGGACTTCAGGACCAGATAGCACTCCCTTATTATTAAGATACGTACTCCTCAGGCCACCAATTTTTGAACCTTAAAAAATGATGTTTGCCGTGGGGGTCCAAGGCTTTGCAAATTCCCCAAGTTTCTCCATCGCTGCGTTCCTCTTTGGTTTGTTGCTGAGACCTAAATAAAGGTATTTTTGATTTAAAAAAATCATTGCCTATGTGTTTTACTTTTCTACAATGACAGTTTATTTGTGAGTAGGCAGGTACATTTCACAAATCATAAAGTCTAATTAACAAGGGGCACCAACAACAAACAACCTCCTAGTAAATTTAGGCAACAAATACAAATGATAATAATGTTGTTTTGCTAAGTTGAGACACACAACCTCCCTCAAAAAAAAATAATAATAATAAAGGAAATATGTATTCCAAAAAAAAAAATGACAAATCCTCCAAAAAATATAACAAACATTCTTTTACGATCTGACGAAAAATAAACATCTAGCCAATAAATCATGAAAAAGAATAAATAAATAAGTTTGTGAGAAGTGAGTGTGAATAGGAGCAGCTAAAACACGTCATTCTTCTTGCATTGTAAAGAAAAAGAGAATGCGCTGCATTAAAGACATTTTAACATTGCAGCGTGACGAATGTGCTGTGTCGATTAGGAACGGTAGTTTTACCTGACCGAGCGCTTCCGTCACAGAATTTCTTCTGAGCATGCGTGGCACTTTGTCCGTCGGACTAGGCTACACACGATCGGAATTTGTTGTCGGAAAATTTGAGAGCAGGAGATAAAACTTTGTCCGTCGGAAAATCCGATGGAAAATGTCCGATGGTGCCTACACACGGTCGGAATTTCCGACAACATTGTCCGATAGGATATATTCCATCGGAAAATCCGACCGTGTGTATGGGGCTTTAGTGTACATCCACAAGGATTTATTTAATAAACAAACCTTCCAATTCTGAATTAAGCTATGTGCACCCTTTGTTTTTTGTTTGTGACTAGCAACATTTAGATGAAGATGGAGGAATGCAGTGATTTCTGAACAGCCACCTACACACCAGACCCAGCAATATCAGATGGAGACACACTAAGTTTTGCTGACAACATTTACCTAAAAATATGCATTCAACCCAGTAATATCTGGTAAGTGAATTAACTTTGGGGGATTATTACACTTAGCAATGTGGTGAAGCTGCATCGTCCGGATCATTAAATTACAAGACATTTTAAATTCTCTTCTCTTTGAGCTTTTCATTGCATATTTGACTATTTCTACTGTCAAAGTGGACTGTGTATCAATCTTAAAGACTTTCTTAATATATAAGCACTATTAATGTTTAAGTATTTATTTAGACATATTTTTTGATATATTGTGTTTTTTATTATAGTAGCTGCTTTTTGACATTGTATTTTCTCCATGAGCGCTGAAAGAGAGCTATCTTACTGTTTGATTATTTCTCAGTCTTTGCTAGTTCTGTATGACTATCTTCCATTTACCATTCACATACGGTACTTAATTGGGATTTAAGTATTTGCTCACTACACTATCAGAGTAATCCCTGATCCATCACTGAGGCTATATAACTGGCTTCAGTTTAACACTCCAGAGCAACTTTTCGATTGTCTACTGAAGTTATATTTTCGACCCCTGGCTGCTTCCGTCTGTTCCTATAACATCATAGTATGCAAACAAAAGCTCTTGAAGAAGCGGTGAATACCCGCAAAACATGTCGAACATGCTAATGTAACTGATACAGGGTGAACTGGTACTGCCATTTTCTGTTAGTTGTACCCTCCCCTGAATGAATAGACAGATATATATGTTAAACAAATATGTATGTTTTAACATGTTGATGTTAATTCAATAAACTCTACTTGTTTTATACTTATGTGTATCTTAAATTGTTATGGTACCATTAAAGTCCACTAGTCTCAAATACAAATTTCTTCAATCTGATAGGATGTAGGTACCCATTTTTATTATTATTAAACTTTTGGCAGTCCAATTAAAGCTCCATCTAGTGGCCAAAATGCAGTATATTTTCTGTGTGATGGATTTTAGAGAAAAATACCACAGCTGTTGATTATAGAAAGTAATAGCCTTTGAAAAAAAACATGGGTAAAACCCCATAAATATAATACAGGGTTTAATTTGCTGAAATTACGCAGCTGTATCCATTTGTTTACACAATTTTTTTTGTTTGCAATAGCAAAGGCTTTCTATGTTTTTTAGTAACAACAGCTCATCTAGCAGTCCTCCCAAGGGCTAAAAGTGGCCTTTAAAATTGGTTCCGCATTGACTTCAATATAATTTGAAATTCAGGTTTGTCAATTTTTTTATAAAAAATTCAGATAAAATTGCAGTTTGGCTCATTTACTCATTAATATCTTAATTTCAAACATACATATGTAGCCAAGGGTTTGCTACTATAGTTATTATAGTTGAACAGTTCTTGTTGTTTCAAATGAGTTTGGCTCCCTCTAGTGGCTGCTGGGCTCTGTTAGGATTCTTAATTTTTTTCTTGTGAAGGAATGCAGTAAAGTATTGTGGGAGATGAAGTTTGGAGGAGGAAGTGACTCTATTAGCTGGATCAGCCCTGAACTACAGGAGAGACAATGCAAAGCGCACAGCACTGCTTGCTGAGAGGAGGGATAAGAGGACCAGCGCGGCCTGTCTTCAGCCTTTCTGGATGCCATTCAACACCTGCCAGCAGGAGGTCTGTGTGTGACCAGGAGTGAGAGACTACAGCCTATACATCGGAGAGCCGGATCGCTAGCCTCTGAGGGATCTCGGAGTACAGCCTTGGCATCCTAGCAAGCGGACCAGCCTGCGCTTCAGAGCAACTGGAAGCCCCTGCACTTCAGCCCATCGGGAGTTGCAACACGGCGCATCGGCACTATCTTCACCAGATGGAGACACCAGGAGGGGATTCCGGATGGAGCCCCACAGCCATTGGAGTCCATTGTGATGAGAGGGCACCTGCCCATTCCAGTAGAGAGTACAGTATTGCTGAGTGAGTTTGTTTTACAGACTGCTGGTGAGACTTGTAGTTCCACGGAGGTGAATCTACTTCTTCACAGGCATCATACAGTTGGACTTTGGGGCCTTGTCTTTTCCCCTGTGCTGTAAGGTCAGTACTGTATTGCACTCACATGTAAGGAGGAATCTACAAGTGGTGATATTTCTTCAGCTAAGCAGTCATCAGCATATCTTTTGTTCTACAGTCATTTCTTTAAACATCAGGCTAGCTGAAGATATCCGGAGTTGAAAAAACTTTCATCATCTTCCTCTTTTACCAAGCATTTCTGCTCTACTTATAAGTTGAACTCATTTCTGCTCTACTTATAAGTTGAACACCTGTTCACATATACTCCTTAAAAGGAATATAAGGTTATAAATTCTATATATGTGCATTAAGTGATAACAATTGTCAATTATAATTTGTGTTTATTCATGCTCTTCATTGTGTTCCATTACTTATTTTTGTAAACTTTTCTGAGTGGTTCACTGATACTGTGTGAGTTTCTCATTGCTAACGTCACATTGCAGAATGGAACCCAAGCTGTCACAGGTAAGAGAGGATCTGCAGAGTCGGGGTAGCCAGTGGGGTATAGGGTCAATCAGCAGCCCTCACGGGGGGTACTGCTACATTTGGAGGTCCTGCCGAGATATCTCATTTGGGGTACCCAAGCAGATCAGTTGAGGCGTCCAGGGTGGAAGAAGTCATGGACTTGGCCACTGCCACGGAGTGGAGCCAGGAGTATGGGAGTCGGCTGGAACAAACTAAGGTTCTGAGGCTACCAGGAGTCCGGTGGTTTGATAGAGAGGTACGGCAGTTGATGAGAAAGGCTGTCTTAGAACACAAAGTGGTATCCCTACCACTTGGACCTGAAACATGACTTGGAGGAAGATTGTACCTATGTCCTTCTAGAATGGAAAGATAGTATTGGTGGAGAGCGATGAAAAGTCTGAGTGGGGGGAAGCGCACAAAGACCTCTGTAGTGCAATCCACCCCAAAAGTTACTCCCGTCAAGTCATCAGAAAGTGGAGCTCAAGTTAAAGAACAGGTACAACAAGCTTTGTTAAATGTGATGGAATCCCAGGCCAAAGCTCAGGCTGAGCAGATGGGCATTCAGAAGTGCTACAAGTGTGGTGATCCAAGACACTTCAAAGTCCAGTGTCCACAAAGTGAAGTGAATGCAGAATTGTTGGAAGAGTTGGTGACGCTATTACAGAAATTTCTGAAAGACCAGCCGGCGGGAATCTCCAGGGAGTCTCAGTGAGGGAGCCAACTGAGAACCCAGATGAGAAACAGAGCTCCAGAAAACAAAGCAAGAGAAGGGCCAGAACGAGGCCGCAGAAGGAAAGAGTGGCCCAATCACTCTGGTCATCCCCACAGTCAAGTAACCTGGCACTGGGGTCAGGGAGCCAGGTGCAGAGGGTCAATGTTTTACCGTCACCTAGGGCCACAGTCAGGTCGTATCAGAACACCCCTACAAAAGTTTGTCAGTTTGGCCCAATCAAAAGCGGTCTGGTGACACCACCTAGGGTCAATGTTAGGTCCCCACAGAGTGCCTTAAAGAAAACTGCACTCAGGATACTACTGCCAGTTTCCCCGAAAAGTTAGTGGGGCTGTCCCCAATTGTGCCTGTGCAAATAGAAGGCGTCTGTGACGGGAGGGCACGTGGAACCCAGATTCCCTTGGAAAGGTTGGGAAACCCATGTTTCAGCTCCCCATGAACCTATTATGTCTAAGTCATCCTGGCACAGGTTGTTAAATGTGTATAAAAAGGCTGTATTCTGTCCAATAAATCAGTCCACATTAGCACTAAACAAGTGTCATCTTGTTTTATGCTTGGGAGCGGTTGGAATATCTGATATCTATATTCAGACTGGGAGGAAGTGGTATATGACGAAAGCACTCAATCGGAGTGTAGGGACATTTTGTCACATTGGTGTCAAGCAGTGGGATCGTGCTTCCTGCAGTCTGGGACATCCAAACCTCCACCTGGATCCAAGATCAGAATAGCAGACTTGGGTCACCCCAGGGAGATATGGACCTGGCATCAGAGTTCCCGGGGGTGCTGCGGATCGTCCTTTCAGCATACACCAGGACTGTGTCTGAGGATGAATACCTGGAGCTCAGGCAGCATATTCGGGTGGAGCTCTGGGTTGGAGCCCTCCAGCTCGCTGGTATAAAACAGGGCAAGTGCTTTCCAACCCAAGAGCAACAGGCCAGTGACCAACGGGCATTGCGGATTGCATTCCTGGGAGAGCGGCCCCAGGAGCAATGGGTGACTGAGTTGGACAGGCTGGTCCAGCAGGATATAGAGCTGGACAATCATTATCAGGCTCTGCAATGGCAAGCAGAGCAGGGATATTTAGGGGAGACAACAGAATGCTCTCCAGAGGGATATGACTTTGGAGGCCCTGGATTGCTGTGGGAGAGCCTTACAGATCGTTTTGTGTTTGGAGATGAAGGGGAACCTACCCTTGAGAACCTGCGAGAATATAGAGAGGCTGTGCTCGGTATTGCAGGGGTCTCAGAGCTTAAACCAGATCTGGACCATTTGCTAAGGAAGGAACAGCATCTGGAAGGGGCATACAGGATACTGCTAGAACACGTTCAGCAGCATGCCAGAGAATCGGCAGTGGAAACTCCGGAGTTTGCTGTCCCCAAACCTGAAGTGCTGACAACAGAGCAGAGCTCTGCTAACTTCTGAGCAGCACCAACAGTGGCTTTGGCCTTCTTGAGAGAAGAGGTAGTCGGCCCTACTCCCACAACACTGACAGGGACATGTGATTTTCTGCTAGCAGCATCTATGGAGTTACAACAAACTTCTCCAGCTGAAGATCTGGTAACTGAACAGAGGGTCCAAGACCTCTGCCCCACACCTGCAGCGATTCTGGAGGCCCAGGGTGAGGAAGTGGCAGTCTATCGTGAGCTGCAGATCATCATCCAAGGAGAGAATGCAGTCGTCGCCTCACAACTGCAGCTTGATCTGGTGTCGGTGGAGGGCCTGTGGTCTTCACTAACAGAAAATCAGCAGAAGTGCTGGCAACTGGGCAGAGTGCTACCAACCTCTGCCCAGCACCGGCAACAACTGTGGAGTTCCAGGGAGCTGGGGCAGTTGGCCTCTCTCCCCAACAGTTAGCTGGAGCAGATGATGTAGGGAAGCTCCTACGCCCAGCTGAACTGCTGGCAATGGAACAGAGCGCTGCTGGCCTCTGCCCACAACAAACAGAGGACAGATTTCCTGTAAAGGGGGATGGGACTTCAGTCTCCACCTGTATACCCCAGGGATGCTGGACAGTAGGCCCAGATGCCCAACAGCATGACGGACTGAGCCCAGCCACCCTGTCTTCTCTCCTGCCGCTAAAGGGACTCCAGGAGGAAGGACCAGTCCGCACTTCCCCCCAGCAGCGGGTATGTTCTATGAGAGAGGCAGAGGTTGGCTGGGTGAGTAGTGCTCTGTTTGAAACAATTTGTTTGGGGTACTGTGTGGGTACAGGCATTAGAGGACTGGAACTATGGACTAACTTCGGAGTCAACCCGTCTGGGGTCTCCTCCTGTGTTAGTCTTCTGCCGAAAAGGGAGAGATGTGACGGGAGGGCACGTGTAACCCAGATTCCCTTGGAAAGGTTGGGAAACCCATGTTTCAGTTCCCCATGCACCTATTATGTCTAAGTCACCCTGTGCCATCCATATATTTGGGATTACTTAAAATGTAAGTAAGTAATATTTATCCACAATTTCTCCCAGGATATATGTAAAGACTATTATTAGTTTGTTGATGAACTCAAGATGTTAATTGAAAGAGCTGATCTGGAGACTGTCTGGTCACCTACGCTGCCTTAAGTGCTGGGTTAATTAACATGTTAATTATGTGATTGTCTTTTAAGTTGTTGCTATAGGGGAGGGGGGAGTATCCATGAGCAGCCCTACCTCATTATCTAACCCCTTGTGTTAAATGTGTATAAAAAGGCTGTATTCTGTCCAATAAATCAGTCCACATTAGCACTAAACAAGTGTCATCTTGTTTTATGCTTGTGAGCGGTTGGAATATCTGATATCTATATTCAGACTGGGAGGAAGTGGTATATGATGAAAGCACTCAATCAGAGTGTAGGGACGTTTTGTCACAGCGTCTATACCAAAGCTTTACTAGACACCGGGGCCCAGGTCCCGTTATTATACCGGGATTTCTATGAGAAACACCTGATCCCCATTCCCTTACGCAAGCTGGAAGAACTCGAGATCTGGGGAATTGGAACTGCTAGATGCCCATATGATGGCTGCATCCCTATCCAGATATCCTTTGGGCCAGCAGCTGTCGGAAAAGAAGAGGCTTTCGACACCATGGCTGTTGTGTGTCCCAGACACACTGGGGCCGGGCGAAATTCCATATTGGTGGGAACTAATACCGACTTAGTGAAAAGACTGCTATAATCAGTACTGAGCGAAGATAGATCCACCAAAAACAAGATTCACCTGCAGTTACTGAAAGCTTGTCGGCGAGTGGCAGGAGAGAAGAAGGCCCCTAAAGGAGGAGTGGGGCGGTTGTGGAAGTTGGAAACCAAAGAAAGGGTACTACAGCTGGGGGAAGTTGCTCATGTGAAGGCCACCATCAAGTTGACTTGGGACCAACTGGGCCCCTTTGTGGTGCTGGAGACAGATGAGCAAGCCAGGGCGGCTGGACTAGAAATGGTTCCTACCCTAGACTTGTCCAGAACAGGAAGGAAAGTGCCCATCCGTTTGAAGACTGTGACTGATCAGCCGATTACATTGGGAGCCCGTATGCTGGTGGGGCAGGTGAGTGCCGCCACCCCTGTACTCCCCAAAGAAGCCAAGGATTTGAAGAATGGCCAAAAGTTACAGATGAAGTTTCAGCGATGTGCAGAGGTCTTTTCCCCTGCCTAAAAATAAAAAAGTGCAGCGCTTAAATAATCAAGTGTCCCTGATTTCACATACGGCAACGCAGGGAAATGTGAGCCTGCGGGCAGGAATGTGTGACAGGAATTTTAATGGTGAATACCCACCTAATTGGGTGTATCAATAGAGCTTTTTTAGCTAATGTGAGTGAGCTGACCCAAACGGGTCAATATTACTATAAAGTGTGAATGAAACAAAAAATTGAAATAAACAGTCTAGTGTAATAAAATTATGGAGTATATGGTCACTAGTTCAAGGTGATTCTGCCTGACAGAAAAGGATTAAGTCTCAACTGATGAGATGGGAGAAGCTTTTTCCGAAGACGATTTTCATGTGGGATGTGCCCAACATAGAATTTGGCTTCAGGAAGACAAACCCTTTCGAGAATGGGCCAGGAGAATACCTCTCAGTTACCTGGAAGACTTAAGAGAGCAGATGGCAGAGTTGAAAAGGTCCGGAGTTATTTAGGAATCTTGGAGTCCCTATGCATCCCCCATTGTGGTAGTAAGGAAGAAAAATGGGTCGTTATCGACTAACAGACTCTGAATCGGCGCACCATCCAGGAGTCCCAGGACCAGTACACCACACCCCGTATCGAAGATGCTTTGCAGTGCTTTAATGGAGCTAAGTGGTTTAGTGTGCTTGATTTGAAAAGCGGGTATTATCAGATTCCCATGCACCAAAAAGATCAGGAGAAGACGGCATTCATATGCCCCTTAGGATTCTTTGAGTTCAGTCGGATGCCTCATGGCTTGTCGGGGGGTTCTGCAACCAATAAGCGTTTGATGGAAAGGACAGTAGGGGACATGAACCTCGTAGAAAAAACTGGTGTATTTGGATGACATCATTGTGTTTGGGAAGGCACTGAAAGAGCACGAAACTCGACTAGAAAAGGTATTCTCCTGCCTCCACGAGGAAGGACTGAAGTTGTCACTGGAAAAATGCCAGTTCTACAGAACTTCTGTCACTTATTTGGGGCATGTTGTCTCTGCAGTAGGAGTCGCCATAGATCAAAAAAGCTGGAGGCTGTCACCACCTGGCCCAGACCAAGAACTGTAACCGAGTTGAGATCTTTCCTGGGATTCTGCTCCTATTACCGACGATTTGTGGCCAACTTAGCTAAGATCGCTCGGCCCCTTAATTAGCTGTTGCCAATGGTCATGGGAGAAGGAGAAGATGGAGTCAGACCCAAGAAGAGTGGTGCTCGCAAGAAAGGAGAGTTTGTCAAAGCCAATGGACCTCTCCATGTGAAAAAGCGTTTTGGCAGCTGAAGAAGAGTCTCACAGAGGCCCCAGTTTTGGCCGACGCTGACCCTGTGTCAAGTACCTAGTGGCTTGAGCCCAAATTGCAGAGGGAGGCCTCCCTTACAGCTCCTACTTGTGGGCCCTGGTAAGGTAACAGGAGGCATAGGAGTGAGGAGTGGTACGAGTGCCTGGCAGGATCAACCGCGGAGAAAGTCTGTCCAGAAGTCCAGGAATTCCTGCAGGAGACAGGAATAGGTTGGCAGGCTGGAACTGGAGTGCTGGACTAGAACCGGGAACAGCTGACAGGTTAGCAGGCTGGAACTGAAGCACTGGACTGGAACCAGGAACAGCTGACAAGTTAGCAGGCTGGAACCGGAATACTGGACTGGAACCAGGAACAGCTGACAGGTTAGCGGGCTGGAACTGGAACACTGGACTGGAACTAGGAACAGCAGACAGGTTAGCAGGCTGGAACTAGACACTGGACTGGAAGCAGGAACAGCTGACAGGTTAGCAGGCTGGAACTGGAACACACTGAGAGTAGTCAGGCAGGCCGGGTCGGATATCAAGCGGGCAGCAGAAGAACCAGAGGAACAGGCAGGAGAGTAGTCAAAAGCAGGCCGGAGGTCAGATGCAGGCGGATAGCTGGGATAGTCACGGATAGCCGGGTATTCACAGGTTAAGTTTCAGATCAGGTTAAGCCACACAGAATGCTGTAGAGCAGATAGTGAAGTTTGTTTGTGACAGGCAGGTTTAAATAGCCCGCCTGACGCTAACAGGAGCGCGTGCGAATGCGCAATGGCGCCCACAAACAAAACCTGGAGCGCCTGTTAATGGCAGGATTTTCCTGACACCCTGGCCTGCCCTATGAGCTGCATGTGGATGCTAGTAGAGAAAGATTGGGAGGAGTACTGTATCAGAAACAAAATTGAGGATTTAGACCGGTGGCCTATGTGAGTAGGAGCCTTACCCCATCGGAGAAGAATTACCCCGTCCACAAATTGGAATTTTTGGCACTCAAGTGGACCGTGGTGAGTTCATTTTTAAGACTGACAACAATCCCTTAACTTACATCTTAACCTCGGCAATACTGGATGCCACAGGACACAGGTGGTTAGCAGCTTTGACAGGGTTCTGGTTTAGTCTGAAGTATCTGCTCGGAGTTGGGAACCAAGATGCGAATGCTTTGTCTCGCAGGCCTCATAGGAAGGAAGAAGACCCAGAGGGATGGACTTATGTAACTGAAGAAGGAGTGCAAGCCTTGCGTCAGGGCCTGGAGCAGAAGATGAAAGGAGGAGTGGCTGCTGAATACATTGGGGTTCACCCCTCTGGGATACCAAGATGCTACTGTGGGTTGACACAGGTAAGAGGAGAAGGCCTACCCCAACTGACAAAGAGAGATTTGAAGAGAGATCAAGAGCAGGAACCATTGGGTCATTTGGTGCTGCAGGCTTTGAACAAGCAAGATCCCAGACTGTTGCTGAAAAGGTTGCCAGTTAGGGCTGCCCAATGGGTCACTTACAGAATCAGGAGCCGTTAGATCTGGTTTGCATTGACTTTCTGTACCTGGAACCGATACAGGTGGAAGAAACAGCATCTTGGTTGTGACCGATCACTTCACCCGCTATGCACAGGCTTATCCTACTAAAGATCAGAAGGCCAGCACTGTGGCTAAGGTGCTCGTGGAGAAGTTTTTCGTACACTATGGGCTACCTGCACGAATCCATTCAGACCAAGGAAGAGACTTTGAGAGTTGACTAGTACCTCAGCTGTGTGCCCTATTGGGTATCAAGAAGTCTCGTACTACACCGTATCACCCTCAAGGAGACCCTCAACCTGAATGATTCAATAGGACTTTGCTAAACCTTTTTTTGGGTCTCTAAATTCAGAAAAGAAACAGCATTGGGGTAATCATATAGCAGCACTGGTGCATGCTTACAATAGCACAGGGAGTGATGCTACTGGTTACTCCCTGTCAGAGGTACTCACCCGGGCCGAAATGCTGAGAGCTGCTCCCCTTGCGACTAGGTGCACGATGCCTCTGGAGTGGGTACAGAGGTCACCGGGCACAAAGATGCACGGGTTGCCAGCAGGTGTGTTGCAGGTGGTGTGCAGTAGCGACGTTGACCAGGAGAGGCTGATGCTGCACTGGAAGTAGACACCTGGCAGGACCGTGATGAGGCAGAGGCTATGTAGGTACCAGAACGTGTACTGGAGGAGAACCCTTAGGTGCATGTGAGAACACCGGGCCGAGGGTCAAACAAAGGTAGGTAACTCAGAGAATGTCCAGTAGGCAAGCCGAGGGTCAAACACAGGTAATCAGGCAGAAGAGGTATCCAGGAGGCAGGCCAGGGGTCAAACACAGGTAAGTAACTCAGAGAATGTCCAGCAAGCAGGCCAAGGGTCAAGCACAGGTAATCAGGCAGAAGAGGTATCCAGGAGACAGGCCAGGGGTCAAACACAGGTAAGCAACTCAGAGAATGTCCAGCAAGCAGGCCGAGGGTCAAGCACAGGTAATCAGGCAGAAGAGGTATCCAGGAGACAGGCCAGGGGTCAAACACAGGTAAGTAACTCAGAGAATGTCCAGCAAGCAGGCCGAGGGTCAAGCACAGGTAATCAGGCAGAAGAGGTATCCAGGAGACAGGCCAGGGGTCAAACACAGGTAAGCAACTCAGAGAATGTCCAGCAAGCAGGCCGAGGGTCAAGCACAGGTAATCAGGCAGAAGAGGTATCCAGGAGACAGGCCAGGGGTCAAACACAGGTAACAGCAGCGGTGGTCAAGCGGGTTCCAGGTCAGGCACAGGTAGACAGGCAGATACAGGATACAAGATACTGGATACAAGGTACTGGATACAGGATACTGGATACAGGGACTGGAGCCAAGACTCAGGAAGTAGAGACAACAAACCAGCGATTTGTGAAGGGAAAGGGAAGGCCTTTTATAGGCCAGGTAAGTGGTCAGGTGGGATACCCGGACGAGTGCGCACGCGCACTCGTCTTCTGTCAGCGCCGCGCACAGCGGTGAGCCGCACTGGCTGAGCTGCATCAGATACCCGAGCGCCGTGGACCCGCGCATGCGTACCCGCTACCCGGCGTACCTGTACTGTTTGCTGAGCCGCTCTACCGCACGTGCGCATTCTTGGAACCCGGCGACGAAGTACGGTATTTCCCTGACACTCCCATTACCACCTTAAGTTTCGGAGAGAGGTTTGTCTTCCTGCTGACCTGCCTTTTGGCACCTCCCTTGATAACATCACATAAGGGCTATGTGGATAGATTATGGAAGAACTTACGACAAGCCTATGAGAAATCTATGGAGCATGCTTCTACCCTGAAATCTCAGAATAAACGAAACTTTGATTTAAGAGTAAAGATCCAGGACTTACAACCGGGTGACCGAGTGTTACTGAAAAATCTAGGGGTACCAGGAAAACATAAGCTGGCGGATCGTTGGAGGCCACAGCCCAATATTGTGTGTAAACAACTCCCTAGCTTAACCGTGTATCAGATCAGACCAGATGGAGAGAAGGAACCATTGAAGATGTGGCACAGGAATCACTTGTTACCACTATCCGATGCAGTGAGGGTGCCTCCAGCACCTCCTCAGCCTTCCCCAAAGCCAACTCCACCTCGAACACGCTCACAAAAGGAAATGTTGACTGCAGGTGAAATTACACACAAAGAAGATGAGGAGTTTGAGGAAGATTATGTGTTTTCTTGAGTTTCTAGTCCAGTGTCCTCACCAGGAAGAAGGAGGATTGAAGATGAGGAGGAGGAGGATGAGGTTGTGAATGTGCCTTTCTGATTGTGGTCTGCCAAGGACAGCTCAATAGCCAGCCCTTTGAAGAGGATGGAAGCTTATAAAGGATTGCCCCCACGGCAAAAAGAAACAGCTAAGATGGTCCCCCAATGACCAAAAAAACAGCCAAGATAGTACCCCAAGGGCCAATGGAAACATCTAAGATGGTACCTCAACGGCCAATGGAGACAGATGATTCTTAGGTCCCTTGGACCAGAGTCCAAGACATTGCCACCTTTTGAGGGGGTGGACAGACCCAAGGCCGAAGGAGTTGTCCCTGAACAAGAGACTAGGGACCTGATAGACTTCTCTAGTGAAGTGTTACCAATCCCTGATGTTGGTGAACCTTCATTAACTCTTGAGACTGCCAGTGAAGACCCTGATGTTGGTGAACCTTCATCAGCTTCTGAAACGGCAAGTGAAAACCTTTCCCCGGAATTGGATGTTCAGATTAGTGCTAATGAAACAACCCAAAATTTAACACAGGCTGCTGGAACGTGTTCGCTATTGCTGTTAAGGAGGGATGTGCACCCTCCCAAGAGACTCACTTATTCTTACCATTCGCAGATCAGCTCCTGATGCTACACCCCCCACTGTTAATTGGGTAGGGGACGACTCTGCCCTAACCTCTGACACCAATGGGTGGGACACAGCAATTGCCTTGGCCTGTTCAAAGACTGATTTTGATCTAAATCATAGTGTGTATAGGTGGTTCCAAAGTAACACAGAAGTGTGTCAGTATTTGCTAGATTTGGATTGTGGTTAGTGAAAAAAAATCATCAATAATTCATTCTTTCCTTTTCAGCAAGCTGAAGTGGGTAATCTTTATGTCTTTGAGGACCAAAGAGTTCAAGTGGGGGGAGTGTGTAGCCAATAATTTGCTCCCTCTAGTGGCTGCTGGGCTCTGTTAGGATTCGTCCTTATTCCTTGAGAAGGAATGCAGCAAAGTATTGTGGGAGATATAGTTTGGAAGTGACTGGATCAGCCCTGAACTACAGGAGAGACAATGCAAAGCGCGCAGCCCTGCCTGCTGGGAGGAGGGATAAAAGGACCAGCACGGCCTTCCTTCAGCCTCTCTGGATGCCATTCAACACCTGCCAGCAGGAGGTCTGTGTGTGACCAGGAGTGGGAGACTGAGGCCTATACAGCAGAGAGCCAGATCGCCCACCTCTGAGGGATCTCGGAGTACAGCCTTGCCATCCTAGCAAGCGCACCGGCCTGCGCTTCAGAGCAACTGGAAGCCCCTGCACTTCAGCCCATCTGGAGTTGCAGCACGGTGCGGGAGCACCATCTTCACCAGACGGAGATACCAGGAGGGGATTCTGGACAGAGCCCCACAGACATTGGAGTTCATTGTGGTGAGAGGGCACCTACCCATTCCAGTAGAGAGTACAGTATTGCTGAGTGAGTTCATTTTACAGACTGCTGGTGAGACTTGTAGTTCCACGGAGGTGAATCTACTTCTTCACAGGCATCATACAGCTGGACTTTGGGGCCTTGTCTTTTCCCCTGTGCTGTAAGGTCAGTACTGTATTGCACTCACATGTAAGGAGGAATCTACAAGTGGTGATATTTCTTCAGTTAAGCAGTCATCAGCATATCTTTTGTTCTAAAGACATTTTTTTTCCTTTGCCTTTGTGGATTACAAATACTGCAGTTGAAGATATCCAAAGAACTTTCATCATCTTCCTCTTTTACCAAGCATTTCTGCTCTACTTATAAGTTGAACTCTGAATTATAGCCTTGGGGGAGCCATTGAGTATATGCTAGACTTTTTACTGTGTTTTTGAATGTGAAGAATATATACTGCATTTTGGTCTGTGTGTTGAGGCCTCAGGGGGAAGGTATTTAATACATGTTTTGAATATATTGAGTACTTATCACTCTGTACACCCGTTCACATATACTCCTTAAAGCAAATATAAGGTTATAAGCTCTGTATATGTGCATTAAGTGATAACAATTGTCAATTATAATTTGTGTTTTATTCATGCTCTTCATTGTGTTCCAAGACTTATTTTAGTAAACCTTTCTGAGTGGTTCAGTAATACTGTGTGAGTTTCTCATTGCTAACGTTACATTGCAGAATGGGACCCAAGGTGTCAGAGGTAAGAGAGGATCTGCAGAGTCGGGGTAGCCAGTGGCAGGGCCGATCCGTCACGGGGTGCACGGGGTGCAGTGCACCCAGGCGCCACAGAGTGCTCCGCTCCCTCCTCCTCTCCTTGTCCGTAGGCGGCTCTCTCCACCTGTCACAGCCGCGGCCGTGCAGTGACGCCACGGGGGGGGGGGGGGCGGTCCGTGGCCGAGCCCCACTTGTTTAGAACAGAGTGTGTGTGATGCTGGTGCTGGTGGGCAGGAGGCGGAAGTTAAACACAGGAGGAGTCCTGTGTTTAACTTCCGCCTTCTGCCCACCAGCACAAGCATCACACACGCTCTGTTCTCCACCCGGGCGGCGCGCCTGCACACTGTCCTCTCCAGCTGCCGTCCGGGTGGTTTTAATTAGCCTAGTGGTGGGGGGCGGTTTGTCTAGGGGGGTCTATACCAATGTGGGGGGGGGGCTTGTCCTGGGGGGGTTTATACTAATGTGGGGGGGTGGTTTGTCCTGGGGGTCTATACTAATGTGGGGGGGGGGGTTGGTTTGTCCTGGGGGGGTCTATACTAATGTGGGGGGGGGGGTTGTCCTGGGGGGTCTATACTAATGTGGGGGGGGGGTTGTCCTGGGGGGTCTATACTAATGTGGGGGGGGGGTGGTTTGTCCTGGGGGGTCTATACGAATGTGGGGGGGTTTGTCCTAGGGGGTCTACTAATGTGGGGGGGGTTTGTCCTGGGGGGGTCTATACTAATGTGGGGGGGTTTGTCCTGGGGGGGTCTATACTAATGTGGGGGGGTGGTTTGTCCTGGGGGGGTCTATACCAATGTGGGGTGGGGGGGTTTGTCCCTGGGGGTCTATACTAATGTGGGGGGGGGGGGGGGTTTGTCCTGGGGGGTCTATACTAATGTGGGGGGTGTTTTGTCCTGGGGAGGTCTATACCAATGTGGGGGGGGTGGTTTGTCCTGGGGGGGTCTATACCAATGTGGGGGGGGGTGGTTTGTCCTGGGGGGTCTATACTAATGTGGGGGGGGTTGGCCTGGGGGGGTCTATAATAATGTGTGGGGGGGGTGGTTTGTCCTGGGAGGGTCTATACTAATGTGGGGGGGGGGGGTGGTTTGTCCTGGGGGGTCTATACTAATGTGGGGGGGTTCGTCCTGGGGGGTCTACTAATGTGGGGGGTTTGTCCTGGGGGGTCTATACTAATGTGGGGGGGTTTGTCCTGGGGGGGTCTATACTAATGTTGGGGGGGTGGTTTGTCCTGGGGGGGGGGGTCTATACCAATGTGGGGGGGGTGGTTTGTCCTGGGGGTTCTATATTAATGTAGGGGGGGTTTGTCCTGGGGGGTCTATACTAATGTATGGGGGCTGGTTTGTCCTGGGGGGGGTCTATACTAATGTGGGGGGGGTTCGTCCTGGGGGGGGGTCTATACTAATGTGGGGAGTGGTTCGTCCTGGGGGGTCTATACTAATGTGGGGGGTGGTTTGTCCTGGGGGGTCTATACTAATGTGGGGGGTGGTTCGGCCTGGGGGGTCTATACTAATGTGGGGGGGTGGTTTGTCCTGGGGGGGTCTATACTAATGTGGGGGGTTCGTCCTGGGGGGTCTATACTAATGTGGGGGGGTGGTTTGTCCTGAGGGGGTCTATACTAATGTGGCGGGGGGGGGGGGGGGGGTGGTTTGTCCTGGGGGTCTATACTAATGTGGGTGGCGGGCTGGTTTGTCCTGGGGGGTTTATACTAATGTAGGGGGGGTTTGTCCTGGGGGGGTCTATACTAATGGGGGGTTTGTCCTGGGGGGGGCTATACTAATGTGGGGGGGGTCTGTACTAATGTGGGGGGGGTTGTCCTGGGGGGGGCTATACTAATGTGGGGGGGTTGTCCTGGGGGGGTCTATACTAATGGAGGGCTGGTTTGTTCTGGGGGGTCTGTACTAATGGAGGGGGGGTGGTTTGTTCTGGGGGGTTTGTACTAATGTAGGGGGGGAAAGGTTTGTCCTGAGGGGGGGGTCTATACTGATAAAGGGGGGTGTTTTGTCCTGGGGGTCTATACTGATTGGGGGGGTCTGTACTGAGGGAGGTATTTATACTTAGTGAAGGGTCTGCACTGACGGAGGGGGGTCTATACTTAATGGAGTGGGGTCTGTACTGAGGGATGACTACAGTTGGTGGAGGGGGTGATACCATGTTTTACTGCACCAGGTGACACCAACCCTAGTGATGCCACTGCAGCTGCGGGCTCTTATTTCCCCTCTCCCTCTCCTCCTCGTGCGCTGCTGTACTAATGAGCGGCGCACTATGTTTCTTCCCCCGCCTTCATAACGGCCAGGGAAGAAAAAACCAAGGAGCAAAGAAAAGGATTGTGGGACATGTGGTCCCAAGGACTGGCAGCCCCACTGTAACATGGAAACTGCAGCCCACACAGCATGCTCAGCTGAATGGGAGAGAGAAAGCCAGGAGCCCGGGAAAGCTTTCAGGGAAGGGCACCCAGGACTCCAGAGGGAGAGGACAGTGCTGAGAGAACACCATCAGAGAGAGAAAAAGCCACACAGCCTGGCGCCATCCCTGGTGGAGAAAGGAATGGAGTCATTGCAGGAATACAGATCTGGGCTCTACCCAGCGGAGTCGCCACGGGCAATTCAGAGTGAGCTGACTCCTGATCAGAGGAACCGTTGTTGCTGTATCGCTGGGTCAGGTGAGAGGGCTGATCGGCCAATATTTACTACCATCTCTTGTAACATGTCTGCAGTCTCTGACCATCTCTTGTAACATGTCTGCAGTCTCTGACCATCTCCTGTATTATGTGTGCAGCCTGACCGTCTCCTGTACTATGATTGCAGTCTCTGACCATCTCTAGTATCATGGCTACAGTCTCTGACCATCTCCTGTACTATGTCTGGGGGCTCTTTCTAATAGACTCTCTAACAGAAGCCCCCTCTGTGTGCATCAGAGAGACTCCCCTCCAGGTCTCATTAGTGTACGCTCTTCCTGTATTTTCTTTATTGGTAAAAGATCATGGGAGGATCCCAGGGTAACGAAGACTTCTTACGGGAACATCTCTGTGTTGAAGTCGTTGTCATAGAAACATTTGTAAAGGGGAGGAGTTGGTAAGATGACCACGCCCACGTGGGGGCGCCAGAAATATTTCTGCACCCAGGCGTCTGTGACCCTAGGATCGGCCCTGGCCAGTGGGGTATAGAATCAATCAGCAGCCCTCACAGGGGTACCGCTACACATACAAGCCATATTTTTTTTTACTA
Source organism: Lithobates sylvaticus (assembly GCA_028564925.1). NCBI lineage: Eukaryota > Metazoa > Chordata > Amphibia > Anura > Ranidae > Lithobates > Lithobates sylvaticus. The sequence continues at coordinate 233,859,934 of CM053027.1, forward strand.
CATATGCATGCTGAGATTGCTAACATATTGAAAAATGTTAAAAGAGTAGATATCTTTTTCTCTCTTATACCAACAAACGGGAGAGTGATTAACTTCCAAAAACATTGTTTGCACCATTTTCAGAAGTTAGGAATTTGATTCTTCCCTAAGATCATGCAACGAGTCAGCTCAGCAAGAGAAAGTTCTATCATACTTTTCTGTTAGGAAAAATAGTACCTTTCAAATTAAAGCAAATGAACCTCTATAATGTCACTGTCAAAATCATGTAATTCCTTTTACATTAATGTGTGTATTTTTACTTTAGCAGTATGTGGATATATTTAAATTTTTTTTTACAAATGATGTCTGTACAGTATACATACATAAAGAATATTAAAATGACTGCTTCATTTTACTGAAATCTGCTGATACTTCAAAGGGTTCCAAGGTGGACCGGTTACTTGGTTACCATGGTAATGTTCAGTTAGTTCCTGTTTAATGGCTAGAATACCTCTTTATGTGGTTGCTAGGAAAATAAGAATTAAAGAGTCAGAATATAAATAGAAGAGATGTTAACACTGATAAAAGTGATGTGTTTTCATAATTTAGGTTATTAACTAGTCATCCTATTTTAATAAATCCCTAAGGGCCCATTTAAACTAACATGCATGTTATGGTAACATATGTAACATGCATTACAGTGCCATTCAATTAGAATGGCACCCTGACAAACTAACGCAATTAACCTGCATTGCAGAGCCCCACAATGCATGGCAGCACATGGTGGTGCTTTACAATGCATTACATTGCAAAAAAAAGAATCATGTTCAATTTTGGCATACTAGGGTGCATTGACAGCCCATTAATTACAATGCACACATTAATTTGCAGATGCATTAACACACGACAAAAATGTAAATGGACCCTAAATATAATTCTGTCTTTAGCTATAGCACTATTTGGCTCACTTTGAATAAGTATGTCTCCTTCTTATAGAACAGCCATTCTTAACCAGGGTTCCGTGAAGCCCTGGGGTTCTTCCAGTAGTTGCTAGGGGTTCAGTGAGCTGTGGCTGATTGAGTTTCTATTTGATGGTGCCTGTATAGTTTTAGGGCCACCGCCACTTGCCAGAGCTAGTTGCATGACACCAGTTATATTATCAGTTGTCTGCAAGGGTGGCATTCTTACCACCACTGTAAGGGGACATTCTTTCCATTGGCAACCAATGCAAGTGGCATTTGTTCCCACTGACTCTCTAATGAATTGGTTTTAGCAGGGTTCCTCAAGAACTGAAAATGATGTCAAGAGTTCCTCGGTAGTAAAAAGTTATAGAAGATATGCTGAAAATGCCCCCAAGCTTGCTTTTTATCAACACACTCTAATGCCGTGTGGACGGATTTTCCGACAACAAATGTTCGATGTGAGCTTTTTGTAATTTGGAAATTCTGACCGTATGTAGGCTCCATCGGACATTTTTCCGTCGGAATTTCCGTCAAACAAGATCTGGATCTCAAATTTTCCAACAACAAAAAAAAAGCAAAAAAAAAAGCAGTAAATAAGTAGTGGTCCTGGCAAGAGATATTTAAGGAACCGGCCAGCATCCTTAACAACCAGCAAACAACCTGGTTATTAAGGAGCGGTTCTTAACAACTGATAATTCTTCAGCCATCAACGCGATTCCCCAGGATGGGAGCCACACAGTCACACTTTCCCTGATTTTAATAAATGTCAGTCCCAGCCTGTTAGTTTACTGTGTGTGGCAGGCCGGGACTCTGGAGAGTGCAGGGTGATGTCATGAGGGAGGGACTTATGAGGCAACTTCAGATATCCATTGGCTGAGGAGGCCTCCCACTGCCTCCTCAGCCAATTGGTAAAGTGTGCTCTCCATGGGGGGGGCGTGACCGGATGTGATCGAGGCAACAGGCTTTCTCCACAGCTCCGCATATCCTGACGGCATCCGTGACTTTGGAGTGCAATAATCCGGCCAAAAGAGGTACCAAAGTCTGGGGGAAGGTGAGAGGACCCTAGCCATGCATCCATCTGCCCAAAAAAAGCAGCAGAAACCCCCGAAAGACCAACGCCAGACTCGCTCCACGAGGGAGCCAGACCGAGGCCCCACCCCCGCCATCTTGCCTGTTCAGAAGGCTGAAGAGCGCGCCACACAGAAGCCAGATAAGATGGCGCTGCAGGGAGCTGCAGAGGAGGAGAGCGCGGAGAATGAGCTGATGGAGGAGCAGCAAATAGCGGTGGACACTGAGGCGATCACCAGGCCCATATTGGAAGCCATAAATGCTAGTAAGTCTGAACTTATGGGGCGCATAGACCTACTATCTTCAGAATGCATACTGATTAAACACGATCTCGATAAAATCAGGGGCAGGCTCACCACGGTTGAGGAGCGGGTCTCCGGAGTGGAAGACACCTCGCACTCTCAGGAACACCACATAGCAGAGCTCCGGGACGTGGTACGGTCCCTACAACGCAGGGCAGACAACGCGGAAGACCGCCAAAGGAGGAACAACATAAGGGTGGTGGGCCTGCCTGAAGGATCGGAAGGGGACAATCCGGTTGTATTTGCAGAAATGCTGTTTAAAACGCTGCGCTCCCTGGAAGATTTACCCCCCACTTATGTTGTGGAAAGGGCCCACAGGGTCCCTACTGGCCGTAGACCACCGGGCGCTTTTCCAAGACCGTTCCTTGTTAGGTTCCTGAACTACAGGGACATGATTCTGGCCAAATCCAGAAGGGAGCAGGACCTGAAATTTGAAAATGCCAAACTGATGCTGTTTCCTGACTTTTCGGCTGCCACACAACAACAACGCTGGTCTTTCAATGATGTTCGTAAGAGTCTCCGTGCAAAAGAAATACAGTATAGTATGCTATACCCAAGTCGCCTTAGAGTCCAATATAAGGGTAGTGTATGTTTCTTTGATAACCCTGCGCAGGCAGGTGACTGGATGGACGAGGAGCTCTCATGATCACTGACAAATATACTTGCAGGGCTGACAGCCCACAGCTTATTGAATTCAGTTGTACCTGTTGCACGATTCCAGTTTGGCTGCCTTTCAGAAGATAGAGAATATTTGAATTTCACAGGACGTGTGACACACTAAGCAGTGTATTACCATGAAGAAGAGAGATCAATGTACTGGAGGTCATCCTTACCTGATCCTTGGCATCGGCAGTGACCACAAGGGACCAAGACGGAAGCATGCAGAAGGCTGATGTGTCCACGGCGGGAACTCCTGAGAAAGGATGGTATTGTATGAGACAGGAATCAAGGTGTTTTGCCTTGGCCAATGATCGGTGTGACTGCCATTTTTCATTTCCTGTGTTTTATTATTTTTTCCCCATTTTTTTTGCCTTTTCTCTCATTTTCTCTTCCAAGTTTTTTTTGAAGCCAGGTCACCTGATAAGATTCACATAAGGATGAGCCAGTTCAGTGGTTAATTGATGTCCTGAGGGTTATACACTTTAACTGCATACAACAGGGCAGGGGGTGGGGGCCCCAACGTATATGCATTCACCCCCCCTTTTTTTGTTAATGGGGGGAGCTATTATTTTTCCCTCATCTTACCCATGCTTTACTAACAGTATTGGTACTGCAACTATTTTTATTGGGGGCGTTATAAAACTCCAAAGCACTAACCTTGTTAAAAGGAGCATCAAGTGGATGAGAGACACCAACAAAGCAGATGCCGGACAGTAGATTACAGCGGTTGGATCCCACCGCAAGTTTTTGCAGTTTTGTTTTTGGGAAAAAAGCTACATATCGGGACTCTTTTTTTGTTTTTAAGAAGGCTACTGGTATAATAGCAGGGGGGGGGGGGGGTGGTTTTGTCACAGCTCAGAAACCTACAGGAAAGGGAGGACTCCCGGTAAGGAAATACTCAATGACAACAGTTTGACAAGATGGAAAATGGTTCCACGGGTGGGTACATGTGTAAATAGGCTACCAATGTATATGATTATAAGTGACAATGGTGGATAGACTAAACGTGATATCTTGGAATGTCAGAGGTCTGAATCACAAGTTTAAGAGGGCCTCGGTATTCCAATACCTGAAACAGTCGAAACCACACATAATTTTCTTCCATGAAACCCCAATTTGATGGAGCTAGAGTGTTGACTATGCGGAAGCCGTGGATCCAGAGAGCACTACATTCCACATATTCAACATTCGCTACAGGTGTGTCTATACTTATTAGCAAGGCAGCCACCTGTACAATTCATCAGGTCATATCAGACCCGGCGGGGAGGTATGTGGCGGTGGTACTTGATGTGTGCTATAGGAAACTGCTACTGGTAAATGTATATGTGCCTCCCCCTGTTCAGATTCAACTGCTATACGATATGTCTACTCGATTGGCTCAGTTCCTGCATTTGCCCCTGGTTGTGTTGGGGGACTTTAACGCCACATTGGATGCGGTGTTGGACTCCTCCAATCCGAGCAGGAGGAACTCCATGGAGCTGGTAAACTGGGCCTCTGTAATGGGTTTGGTTGAGTTATGGAGATGGAAGCACGAGACGGACAGATTCTATTCTCACATATCGTCGACTCATAGGTCAGCAGCCAGGATTGCTTTGGCTTTTGGTAACGACAGAATAATGCAACATGTTGAAAGTGTGGAATATCTTCCGGGTGGGTTGTCGGACCATAATCCCCTCTCCCTTACCCTATCTTTTCCGAGGGGCGGAAAGGGGAGGATGGAGGCTTTCAACGAGCTGGTTGCAAAACGAACAGGTGACGGCTCAGCTGGAGGCTCCCATTAAATCATATTGGTTGACAAATACTGAAACTTCTGAGCCACCAATAGTCTGGGATGCTTTCAAGGCAGTTGCAAGGGGTGAATGTATATCTGCCATAAAGACAGCCAGGGTTAATGAGCAGGAGGAACTAAATAGTCTGAAGCAACAGGAGAGGGAGTGTGCAGAGGCTCATGCGGGGTCCCCTACCGGGGCCTCATATGAATCGCTGATGGCAGCAAGGAGACGTTTATCCCTACACTTTAAGTAATTGACCAGTTCGGAACTGATGAAATCGGCGCATACGGTATTTGCAGAGGGGGACAAAAATGACAAGCTCCTGGCCATGCTAGTGGCGGATCAGAGGCCAATCGCGCATATCTCTGCAATCAAAAACGGTGCAGGAGACTTGGTCAATGATCCAGCACTCATAATGCAGGAATTTATTGATTTTTTCTCCAAACTATACTCGGCCATTCCACGGTATGACTCTAAGGCCCTAGACTCCCTACTGGAGGAGTTACCCATCCCGAGACTGACAGAGGAAGAGTGCAAAATTCTTGACGCGAAGATATCGCTTAAAGAGAAACAGACAGCAATTTATGCATTCCCACCTAACAAGGCACCAGGCCCCGACGGGTTTCCCATAGAATTCTATAAGGCTAATCTAGAACTCATTACCCCGCGGCTCAACTGGCTATTGGAACACTGCATAGACAACGCCACCCTACCAACCTCAATGTTGGAAGCATACAAGATACTGCTACTAAAACCAGGAAAAGACCCAACTGAATGCGCATCATATAGGCCCATTGCACTAATAAACACGGACCTTAAGATACTAACCAAAATTTTAGCAACCAGACTGGCAAAAGTAATCCCATCAATAGTTAATATAGACCAAACAGGTTTCATACCCGGAAAATCCCCTGACACGAACTTGAGAAGACTATTTACACATTTGCAATTGCCACCTAATGACTCCAATAGCAGAATAATAGTATCCATAGAAATAGAAAAAGCATTTGATTCTGTAGATTGGGAATATATGCTCAAGGTATTGGAGGTCATGGGTTTCGGTCCCCAATTTCATAAGTGGGTATCTATGTTATATAAGGATCCCAAAGTGGCCATCAGACTGGGTACCAATATATCTAATTTCTTTGCGGTGGGCAGGGGCACCAGACAGGGATGCCCATTGTCTCCCTTTCTATTTGCATTAGCAATGGAGCCCCTGGCCACCGCACTGAGGTCTACGGAGGAGGTGCGGGCAATACAAGTGGGAACAATACAGGAAAAGCTAGCTCTTTATGCAGACGACATGCTCCTGTTTCTCAATGACCCGGTAGAATCACTGAGGGCGGTGCTGGCAATTTTAGACAAATTTACCACTTTTTCTGGACTTAGAGTAAATTGGGGTAAGTCGTCTATTCTTCCACTTGATGCAAAAGCTAAAGAAAGGGCAGACCCAAACTTACCACTACAGTGGGTGGACTCCATAAAGTACTTAGGTGTGAAAATCACCCCAAAAGTACAGGACTATATTACCCTCAAACTTATTCCTCTGATAGCACTACTCAAGCAAAAAACTCAAGCGTGGACTAAACTACCACTGTCGCTTATAGGCAGAATCAGCTTGCTTAAAATGAAAATGCTTCCGGTAATTCTTTATTTCTTAAGGCATGCACCAATATGGATACCGAAATCATTTTTCAAACAATTAGAGGGTGTAGTTAGCACTTTCCTTTGGGCACCGAAACCACCTAGGATAGGAATAAAAGTACTACAAGAACCAAGCGAACAGGGGGGACTGGCCTTGCCAGACTGGCTTAAGTATTACCTGGCGAGTCAGATGGTGTTTGCCAGAAGGTGGCTAATCTCGGATGATGGAGACGCGGCCACAGTGTTGGAAGCTGCTCACCTGGGATCATATGAAAGCTGGCGTTTGGCGCTATTTAGGGGCACCAACTCTGACTTACCTATTACCCTAACAATGACAGCCACTATCAGGGCTTGGGAAATGGTGACAAAACTAGCATCCCCTAGCTATCAAGGCTTATCCCCATCCACCCCATTGTGAATGAATAGAAGACTACCTCATTTCTACGGATTTACAGATCCTATGATTTGGGCAACGAAAGGGGTGAAAACACTGTAGGACATAACGTGCTTGGGAGAATTAAAGACCTTCTCGCAGCTACAGACAAGACATGACCTACCAAATAGTTATTTCTTCCGATTTCTCCAGATCCGACATGCGTATCAGGCTCAGTTTGGGGTGATGAGGTTGGAATCACTACCCTCAACGCTTGAAACATTTCTGTCAATAGAAGAGCTGCCAAAGACAATCTCTGCCAACTTATAAGGATCTTTTTAAAACTACACCTAAGGCACTGACTAACTGTAGGACTAAATGGGAAGCTGAAGTCCCGGAAATACAGGGTGAGGACTGGGATGACATGTGGGCACAGCCCTTTCAAAACTTAGTATTGGCTAGAGACCGACTGATTCAATTTAAATACTTGAATAGGAGCTACTACACTCCAGCTAGAATTGCCAAAATATATGGGACAGCGACAGCAGAATGCTGGAGATGCACTTTTTCTCCGGCAGGTGCTGATCATGTATTCTGGCACTGTCCTCTAATTCAGAGTTTTTGGCGGGAGATTACAGACTGCATATCGAATATTTTGACGGTACCGATTCCCCTGACGGTGAAAGTGTGCTTGCTGGGATTGGTGGAGGAGGTGGTTACCTCAAGGGCACTGAAAAACTCTACTTACTATCCTGTTATTTTATGGGAAAAAGGTCATACTACTCAAATGGAAGAACAAACAGGCCCCGGACATTAATTTTTGGAAACATTTAGTTAACTCTATGCTACCATATTACAAAACAACCTACAGGGCAAGAGGCTGTGGGAAAACATTTGATAAGGTCTGGAAGGCCTGGTATGAATCTGATGACACAGTAGGATGAGGGAGTGACAATGAAAAAATGGTCATAGATCAATAAAGAAAATCCCTGTACACAGACCAAGGGTAATTTCTATGATGTAGGTGGTGCGGATGTAAAAAGGTCAAATGCCTATACTACAATAGTTTAAGAAGGAGGTGGAACCAAAATCTCAGATACATTAATGTCAACAGCAATGTGGTTTGGTAAGGAAGGGAGCAGTTGTCCGGAAACATAATCCGTACAAAGGAGGGGACTGGGCTGTGACAAAAGGGGGAGGGATGGGAGGGGGGAGGGGCGGGTAGGGGAATTGTGGAAGTTGGGCCCTGCGTGGCCAGTTGACTGGGTTGCTGTTATGTTAACTTGACTCAGTAGTGCTGTATGTTATATGTTGTATGTGTTGAAAAACCTTAATAAAAAGAAACTTTAAAAAAAAAAAAGTGTGCTCTCCATCACTGCAATTTAATGTTTGTCCCGCGGGCTTCCTGTCAGTGTAGATGCGGGATGGATCAGCGACTCTGATGTGTGGAGAAGTCTGCAGACAAGCTCCTGACCTGAACTGCAAGCAGTGAGGCTCCTCTCCTGCAATGATGGAAAAGCTGAGGGACAAAATAACCAGAAAGCATTTTCCCCAGTAGAAATGAAGGGAAAATGGAGAGCTGCTAGAAGTACAGTGTACAGTCTCATTGTAATGCCACCCATATTCAGGGCTGTCTTTAAGGCAGGGCAAAAGGGGCAGCTGTTGTGGGGCCCAAAGCAGCTGCCCCATACTTGCCAACTATCCCAGTTTAAATTACCTCGTCCCTTGAAGTTTTAGTCCTGTACTGTGTCCTGATATCTTAGTGTGATGTTCTGTTACTAATGCTGCCCAGTCTGCCCTATTGTTGTGTACAGATGACTCACCTGCAGACCCTGTGTTTACATGTAAATACCGGCATTGATATTATTTCCCTCCCTCCCCCACTAGAAGCCATGTATTTTTAACATGTATCCCTTACTGTAATATAAAATATGCAATCTTCTTATAAATTAGAGTCATCAGTCTGGTATAATTATAGTTATCTTTATCACTATTTATTATAATTATAATATCCACAACAATGGAATCGCTACATATCATTTTCATAACATATGTCTGGCACAGTTAATTTTCTACGAGTAGCCATCTAAATTTTTTTTTTTTTATATTTTAATCTTTTATTTTTTCAAAAGAAAAGGGAAAAATACAGAATACATTGTCCATAAAGATTCCATTTGTATACCAAGAACAACAGAAAACATAGACTTCCGTTTCACAGCGTAAAATTACACTTCACAATTACGGCTTAGAGACATACTACATTTCTTCATATTAAACCCTTGCCTTTTAACCGTTGTTCTGCCAATTGCTGTATCGGGGGTTTTAGGGTACACTCCCTTCCTGCCCCCCGCTTTCCCTTCTCGACTTTTTACCTCCCTATACCTACCCCAAAAACAAAAAAAGAAAAAAAAAAAAGGAACAAAACAAAGCAAGAAAAAAACAAAATATAATGACTTTCTCCTTTCCTACCCCACCTCCCCCTCCCCTCCATCCTCTCCACCATCCCCCACACCCCGACGATACGGATAAAATTCAACCTCAAATATTCCCAGACATCATTCTCTTTCCTTCTTCTGTATTTATAAATCTGTTCCACCCTGCCCATGTTTTGTCATCCCGCTCTTTTTTATTTTGACCCGAAGCCACTAGGTCCTCCATAGCTCCTATCTCTCGCACTCTATTGAGCCACTTCCCTATTGAAGGTGGACTAGAATCTTTCCAGCACCCCGTGACAGTTGCCTTAGCTGCATTGATCAGATGACAAAGGATGGACTTTCTGTATGTCTGAATCGGTATTTGGGAGACGTGGAGAAGAAAGAAGGCGGGGTCTTCCGGGATTAAAATATCTATAAATTTCTGAGATATTCTCCGGACTTCCCCCCAGTACAGCTTAATCTTAGGGCAAGCCCATAGTATATGAAATAAGGTTCCTGATTCCTCTCCACATCTCCAGCAAGCACCTGACATTTCGGGAAAAAATCTCTGTAATTTTATTGGCGTATAGTACCATTGCATCAGTATTTTGTAATTTAACTCTTGAATTCTTATACATATTGATGAACTCTGGGAGAGGTAGATAATATTCCTCCTCTGACCCGGGGTAAAAGTCCTATTCAGATCCCTTTCCCATTTAGCTATACTAGGGAGCACAAAATGTTCTGAAGGGGTATTTAACATCCCATACATTCTTGAGATCAGCCGGGGGAGCGGTTCTTGCTCATCGCAATATTGCTCAAATGTTGTCAATTGACGATCATATTTTTCTGCTGACCCCAGAGATCTCAAAAAATGCAGTACCTGTATCGCTCTCCAGGTTTTTAATTCAAATCTCCCCCCCAGTTGCCTCAAGGCCGCTAAGGTGGGCCAAGCCCCGTTGGACATAAAATGTGAAGCTTGGGAAATTCCTCTCTCCCATAGACTTTTAAATGCACCTGCCTCGGTTCCTGGAGGGAACCCCGGGTTTCCCAGGATAGGAAGCAGCGGTGAATTTTTTGAAGAAATTTTGGAGTCCCGCAATAGGTTGGCACTGATGCGCAGTGTAGTACCTATAGTCGGATGCTTCTTAATAGACATTGGAATTGTTTCAAAGCACCACGGTGCTCTGCGTAGTGGTGTCGTACTTGCCTGCTGTTCCAGATCTACCCATGACTTGAGTTCTCCGTGTCTGCACCAATCTAACACCCTGCCCAAATGGACTGCCTGATAATATTTCAATACGTTTGGGACTGCTATTCCACCAAAACCCCTGGGCATCATCATAATACCCCTCGCTATCCTGGGTCTTTTCTCCGCCCATATAAATTTAATGAAAAGAGAACAAATTTGACGGAGGTAGACTACCGGGATAGTGATTGGTAAAGCTTGAAATAAATATAAGAATTTTGGTAGAATGCTCATTTTTATAATGTTACAACGTCCAAACCATGAGTGAATCCCATGGTGCCATTTGTCCAGAAGCCTCCGCACTGAATTATATAAGGCTGGAAAATTTACCTCATAAGTCTTTCCTATGTTCGGTGGAATATACGTACCCAAATATTTTAACTTTTCAGTCACCCACTTAAATCTAAAATTTAACTGAATTGCGTTGCGGACCTTGGTCGGCAGCGCAACTCCCATCGCCTCTGATTTCGTGTAGTTTATTTTTAAGTTCGATAGCTTTCCGTATATTTCAAACTCTCTCATCAGATTAGGAATTGAAGTATGTGGTGCAGACAAGGAGAACAACAAGTCATCCGCATAGGCCGAGATCTTATAGTCTCGGTCTCCTATTTTTAAACCCTGGATATCCGGATTTTGCCTTATTTTGTTTAATAGGGGCTCGACCGACAGTGAGAACAGCAGTGGTGAGAGAGGGCACCCCTGTCTGGTACCATTTGATATTTTAAAAGACTTAGAAAACACTCCATTTACTTTCACCTCTGCCTTTGGACATGTATAAGCACTCATAATCCACTTAATCATCTGGTCTCCCATGCCTACCTGTTTCAACACTGTGAACAAAAAAGGCCAACTCACTCTATCAAATGCCTTCTCCGCATCCGTGCTCAGAAAGACACTAGGGATGTTTGTCTTATTGGCATGGTAGACCAGATTAAGGACTTTGATAGTATTATCCCTCGCTTCCCGCGTGGGGATAAACCCCACTTGATCTAGATCATTCAGCTGGCAGAGTAATGGCTGTATCCGAGATGCTAAAATTTTAGTGAAGAGCTTCAAGTCCACATTCAGTAATGAAATCGGCCTGTAGCTGCCGCATTCCGTCGGGTCCTTCCCCTCCTTCGGCAACACCGTGATGTGTGCCAGAAGAGAGTCCGGAGGGAATGCTGCAGCCCGGCCTAAAGCATTGAAAACCTTCGCCAGCTGAGTACTCAAATGAGTTGAGAATTTTCTATAGTAATGTAATGTGAGGCCATCGGGGCCGGGTGCCTTTCCTGGCTTCAACATTTTAATTACAGCGTTCACCTCCTCTACTGAGATAGGTGAGTCCAATTTCCTCCGGTCTGGCGAAGAGAGTTTTGACAGTCTTGCCGAGGAGAGGTATTCCTCCTGAGACGCGGTTAAGATAGGTGGTGTTCCTAGGTTGTATAATGCGGCATAAAATTCCCCGAATGTCTGCGCTATATCTTTAGGTAATGAGATTATTTTCCCATCTCTCCCCTTTATTTGAGGTATATAAGCTGTCGTGGTTTCCCCTTTGAGTTTGCCTGCTAGCAGTTTACTGCATTTCTCTCCTAGTTCATAAGTAGTCTTCCTTCCTCTTTGTATGACTGCTTTGGCCTTAAAACGCAGAATATCCGTTAATTGCCGCCTCAGGTGTCCCAAGTCTCTCCCAATAGAAGGTATCGGGGTCCTCTTATGTTGAAGTTCCAAGACATGGATTTCCTGTAAGAGACTCGTCACCTGTTTTTCCCTCTCTTTCTTTAATCTGGATCCATGTTTGATCAGAATGCCCCTGATCACAGTTTTGTGCGCCTCCCATACTATACCCGGGTTGCTTCCCGGGGTGTCATTTGTCTGAAAATACGCATTTATTTCTTTTGCTACTTCCTCCTGGATTTCCGAAATCTGTAACAGACCCTCATTCAATCGCCACCTTCTTTCGGTGTCACCCAGCGCGCCAGCAAGGGATACGCACAAAGTGATCGGGGCATGATCTGACCACGTTATACTTCCTATAATTACCTCCGTTATCCTAGTAAGTAAATAGTGGGGAATCAGGAAGAGATCTATCCTTGAGTACACCTGGTGGGGATTAGAGAAAAAGGTGTAATCCCTCTCACCTGGATGCATGGTCCGCCATGCATCCACTAACTGTAATTCATGTACTCTCTTCAGTATTCCCCTTCTAGCCCCTTGTGAGATGGATGAGGTACCTGAGGACGTATCCATTTTAGGGTCTAGGGGGATATTAAAATCCCCACCAAGGATCAACTTTCCTTCGGAGAAATCAGTTAATTTTGTGAGGACCTTCTTTAAAAACACTTCTTGCATAACATTTGGAGCATATATCGTGGCCAAAGTCACCTTAACTCCTCCCACTTGTCCCTTCAGAAAAAGATACCGCCCCTTCACATCTACCCTCTTGTCTGCTAGGGACCATGGGATCCGATTAGAAATCATGATCGAGACCCCTTTTGTTTTTGCCTCATAGTTTGAAGCGTGGTATACATTTGGGAAGAATCTGTTCTGGAGTAGCGGAAATCCACTCGCCTTAAAATGGGTCTCTTGTACAAAGGCAATGTCTGTACGCATCCGTTTTAAATCATTCAAAAGCATCCTTCTTTTTTCTGGGACATTGAGCCCCTTTACGTTTATAGAAGTTATCTTTACTTCCTCCATATCGCCGGGGGGCAAGGGAAAGAGAGAGGGGAAGGGAGCAGCGACGAGAAGCGAAGAAAAAGAAAAAAACAAAAAAAAAACAAATCAACCAACAAAAACAAAAAATAAAATAATAATAATAAAATAAAAAAAAAGAACCAACTAACCCCCCCCCTCTAATTTTCCTTCACCCCACCCTATAACTCACCCACCCCCCTTTTTACAACCCCTAAGGGAGACACCCTGCTCTGTGCCCCACTCCTATGGCACAGAAGGTGCAAAACTATATGGGGGATTGGACCAAAATGGCCAGAGGATTCCCCCCCCTACCCCCCCAGGCATAGAAATGTATTCCCTTTCTGGATCCCTTCAACCTCCATTTATTTTATTTTTATTTTTTCTTCTCCACCTTTAATCCTATTTGGAGAGGAGAGGGATACCATATAGGAAAAAAAAAAAAAAAAAGGTGTATATATGTATAACGGCAAACAAATAAAGGGGAGGAGCAGGGGTCTAATGCACCTTTAATATAACTCTAGTTATACAAACCTATATGTCCCCTGCTTCTCCTCCCACCCCTTTCAAAGCTTTTTGGCTTGACCCCAACTCCACCATACCTTTCTCTGTAAGGTCCCATCTTAACCTTTCCTCTCTCCTTTTCACCTCTCCCTTTCTTGCTTAATCCCCCTTTTACCTGAGATCTTACTCCCTATTCCACCTTCTCTCTCCCCGTCTCCCTCCTCCCCCCCTATTTCAACCTAAGGGGTCTCTTGAAATCAGAGGCTACTCCTTTCCTCTCTTTATATAACCCCATCTTTAACTGATTTTAACCCCTATCCTGCTATCTCCACATCGCATCCCTAACTTAAGACTTTCGGCCGGTTGGGTACCGAAGTGAGTCTCCTCCTCCCTTGTTCGCTAAAATAATATTTCTATATTGTCCGTCTCATTCAAGCTATTTCACGCTACCTCAGGACCTGAATTTATAAATAATGTGATCCCTCCCCCATATTTCTTTATCTAACAAGATTCTTTAATACCCAAACCCCCCCCCCTCCATTTTCCACCTATATCCCCCCCCCCACCCCACTCCCCACCCACTATCATACCTATCCCCTATAAACCTACCCTTATGTGTCTATCCGATCCGATCCTGTGTGCGTTTTTTATTTACAGGTTTATTGCTTATTGGACATTATTATTTAAGAGGTTTTTCTATTTGTTCTATCTTTAGTCTCATTCCTCTCTCTTGATCACAGGTTGGAGCACATCAAATACAGCAAAAAAAAAAAAAAGGGGGGGGATAGAGGGAGAGAGGGAAGAGAGAGAAAAAAAAAACAGTTCTATCACTTCCTCTTATGGGCCTCTAGATATTGATTATAACTATTAATATGTGTCCCCCTGTGACAATTGTGTATCATTGTGTGTCATTTTGTGATATATAAATGTGATGTATAATCCCGCCCCACTTTCACCGTCAAAAAAGGCCATCTAAATTTATACATTGTAACCCCATTAAAATTAAATTTAGTTACAAACAATTTTTACAATTAAATACTATTATTACTTTGTTTAATTCATAGATTGTTCCTATATTACTATCTTGGCAACTATCACGATCCAATTTCCCACCTTATGACGGGTGGACACCTGTGCAATGATGTGCCTACGTCATCCATTTTTACAGACCAGGTGAGCACATGCAGCGTGTGCTGCTATTATACAAATGTGTAATTTAATATAACATAATTTTTATTACCTTTGTTAATGAATTTACAACTGTTTGCTTGATAATATACTAATGACATGTCTTATGTCCTATATAACTTAGATGAAATCATAGATGTATGAGGTGCCCTGAAGAAGCATTTTGCGAAAACATGTTGGCCCCCCCTGCATATCCACGCATCTGATTTCATACATGTATTAATTCACGGTCCAAAATATGTATTATGACTGTGTTATTTTTATCTGATACTATTTAATAAATTTATATTTTCTCATAGATTTTGGTTTTTTGAGTGCTCACCAATGGCACTGCTGTGTATCTGCTTAAGGGCAGCATGTTTCTGTGGTGTCAGGAAAGTGATTTTGCATGCGTTCCCGACACACACAAATGTTAACGCAGGCTAAGTGTCTCAGTTACATTGGTGGTCAGTGTAAATCTTCTCATTACATTGGTGCCTGGTGTAGAATCCTTTCATTTACACTAGTGGCCAGTGTGAATGTCCCCCTTACATTGGTGGCCATTGTAAATCCCTTCTTACATTGGTGGTTACTGTGAATGCTTCTATTACATTAGTGGTCAGTGTAAACCCCTATTACATTAGTGGTCAGTATAAACCTCTATTACATTGGTGGCCAGTGTTGAAACTCGTCTTTATCTCGTCGGTAAAAAAAATCAGCATTACCATTGATCACACCCCCCCCCCCCCAGCACTGCCACTGATCCCAGGAGTCCTAGGAGTTTTGTTTCTATTAATGGGTCCCCTCACCTCCCCAGTCCATGGTGTGCAGGCAGTGAGGAGATGATGTACTGTAACCTCTAGCAACCAATCAGTTAGCAGTTATGATGTGCAGTAACCTCTAGCAAACAATCAGTGAGCAGTATTGATGTACATTAATCTCTAGCAACCAATCAACAAGCAGAAATCATGTGCTGTAACCTCTAGCAACTAATCAGTGAGCTGTAATGTGTGCTGTAACCTCTAGTAATTTCATGTACCTGGGTGTCTCCAAACCAGGATGTTCCTGGTCCCACAGCTGAGCTCTGGAGTTATTGTAATGTTCTCCCAGCTTGATGCATTGCCTTGGACTCACTAGCCCCACCTGCTGCCAGCTGCGGAAAAAATTTACAATTAAGCAGCCCATAAACAGCAGCACTTCCTGTTATTCAGTGCCCGTTTGTTTGGACTTGCTCCCTGGGTCAAGCGCTGTGATTTTGACTACCGTGTATTGAACCTTGCCTAAATTCTTGACCACTCTCCAGCCTGCTGATTTGGTACTTCACCGCCAGCTCGTGTATGACCTCCGCCTGCCGGACCATTCTTTGGATTTCGATTTTGACATTTTTGTCTGAATCCTCAGCATACAAGCTTCACTTCGGACACTATCTACCGAAGGTACCTTACATTAAAAACAGGCCACAATGGCAGTGGACCCTGCTGAGGCTGTAAAACGGAAAATTTATATCAAATACTTACCGTAATTTTCCTTTCCTGATGGACTCCATGGCAGCCTACGTATGGGTTAATCCCGCCTCTCATACCTCATAGGACCCCACTCCCATAAATCTTTGCTCCTAATCAGAGACTGTGTTCCATAACTTAGCCTACTCCAGCAAATGGGAGGGAGACTCCGGCTGCCATGGAGTCCATCAGGAAAGGAAAATTACGGTAAGTATTTGATATAAATTTTCCGTTTTCCTGACTGACTCCATGGCAGCCTACGTATGGGAAATAACTAGCCATACAGACTCGGGTGGGCACAAAATGCTGGTTCAACAAAAGAAGGTTTAATTGGCACCGTTCAAACAGATAAAACATTTAAACCGAAATTAACAGAGGAAAGAGCCGCTGGCTCAACACAATAATGCCTCATGAAAGTGTTTGACGACCAAGAGGCCGCTTTGCAGATCACCTCCGCCGATACGTGTCGGGAGGCCGCCCATGATGTTGACATACTCCTGGTAGAATGAGCAGTCACTGTTTCTGGAGGAACCAGTCCTTTAGCTGCATATGCCCTTTGGATAGCTTGGACAATCCAACTTGCAATAGTTCTAGAGGAAGCAGGCAGTCCTCTATTCTTTCCATAAAAGTAGACAAACAGATGATCTGATCTTCTGAAAGGTGCAGTAGCTTCTAAGTAGCTTTTCAAGACCTCACCGACATCCAAGGGATGGTTAGTTGAAGAATCCTCTGACTGAAAGGTTGGGAGAACAATTTCCTGGTTCTCATGAAACACTGATGATACTTTAGGATTTGATCCTAGCATTGGAACCAGAACTACCCGATCAGGGAAGAAGGTAAGGAAAGGCTCTTTGGAACCTAGAGCACTGATTTCCGACACTCTTTTAGCCAATGTTATGGCCACTAGAAAGGCTGTTTTAAGGGAAATGTCCTTCATGGATAGTTCATCCATCCATTGGAAAGAATCTTCTGAGAAAAAAATCTAGCACCCAAGAAAGATCCCATTTAGAGAACCTTGGTTTTCTCTGGGGCCTAAGCCTTGATACTCCTCTGAAAAATTGTCTGGTAAGGGGATTCCTTGCCCAGGAAATACCAGCAAAAGCAGATATTGCTGAAACTTGAACTCGCAGGGAGTTTACAGACAAAGGGAGATCCAACCTTGTCTGGAGAAATCCTAGTACATCCTTTATTTCTGGATTACTACAGGAACCCCCGGAAGGGGAGACGTAGTCCATAAACTTAGACCAAATTCTCTGGTAAACTTTATTTGTACCTTGCCATCTAGCGTTCAGCAGGGTAGCAATTGCTGAACTTGGACAACCTAATGCTTCCAGCCTCTTCCTCTCAACCATCAGATGGAGATGGGACGGACCCGGATGAAGGGATGTTCCCTATAGAAGAAGATCCGATTTGGAGGGAAGCGGAACTGGGTCCCGGTAACTCAACTGTAACAGGAGCGGAAACCATGGCCTATTGAGCCAGTATGGGATGATCGCCACTATCTCTGCCGTCTCCTGTCTGAGTCTCGAAAGGAACCGAAGACTGAACGGAACTGGTGGAGAGGCATAGGTCTTGTGGAAATTCCACTGATCCGTGAGAGCATCCACCCCATGGCTTGGGGACAGCGATACCTGGTATAATAATTCCTCATCTCGGCATTGCAAGAAGATGCAGACAGGTCCACTTCCGGAACCATTCCCAATGACAGGATCCAGTTGAAGACTTCCGAGTGGAGAGACCACTCGTTGTTCAAGGAGGTTCTTGACAGAAAATCCGCCTGGACATTTTTGGACCCCAGGAAGATATACTGCCGTCAGGTCCTTCAAGTTCGCCTGAGCCCAGGACATAAAATTGGATTCACTTCCTTCAAAAGGGAGAGACTGCGAGTGCCCCCTGTCTTTTGATGTACGACACCGCCGTCGTATTGTCCAATCTCATGAGGACTCAGGCTCCCGATATCAGATGGAGAAAAACCAGATGGGCCTGGAAGGCAGCTCAAATCTCCAATATGTCCGAGACCACCCCCTGGGCAGGAAGATCCCACCTGCCCTGGGGTACCTCCGACCGACAGAGCACCCCAGCCTCTGCTGCTGGCATCTGTTGTCACTGTTATCCAGGAAACTGGAGCTATTGAATGGCAGTTGAGAAGATTCCTTCGTTGCAACCACCAAGGGAGACTCTCCCGCATGGAGGGAGTTAACCGGATCCAGTGATCCTGTAGACTTGGATTCCATTGTTGGAGGAATCCTTTCTGAAAGGGCCGCATTCTCCATTGCGCCCACTTTACCATGGGGGCTGTTGCCACCATGGTGCCTATTATCCTGAGGCACTCGGAGGACCTGAGAAGAGGAGCTGACATTGCCAGATGAATCCTGTCCTGGACCACTGGAATCTTCTCTAGAGGAAGAGAGATCGTGCTCTTTACTGTGTTGAACTGTGCCCCTAGGAAAACTAGGGACTGGGTTGGCTCCAGATGACTTTTTTCCTTGATTCAAAAGCCAGATGAATTCTGTCAGGGTAAATATGACTTGCTCCCGGTGTGACAGTAGTTGTTTTCTGTCCTGGAGACAGTAGGAGTAGGTCGTCAAGGTAATGTGTAATTGAATACCTCGGACTCCGATCAAGGCGACCACCGCCAGTAAGAGCTTGGAAAACACCTGCGGCGATGTCGTAAGCCCGAACGGGAGACATATGAATTGGAGGTGCTTTTGACCCACCGGAAATCGGAGATATTTTTTAAAGTCCTTCACTATTGGTACATGGAAGTACGCTGTCTGTCGAAAGGTCAGCAATGTCTCCATCTTGAACTTTCCCTTTTTTATAAAGGAGTTAGTTTAGGTAAGTCAGGCCGATAACCGGCCTCCAGGAACCACTCTTTTTGAGAATCATAAAGAGGGGGGAGTAAATCCCTAAAACTTTTCCTCGGACGGGACTGGAATGGTGGCACCTTGGGTGATAAGGGAGTCCATGTAGGTCAATAGAACCTCTCTCTTCTCTTCCGACAAAGGAAGGCTTGTGGGAACAAAACGATGTATGGGTGGATTGTTGAACACCCAGGCATGTCCTAGAGAGACTGTCTTTATGACCCAGTAGTCTTGTATCAAGGCTGCCCAGACGTGGCAGAAGCGTAGTAAACGAGCCCCTACTTGCTCCGCCTGAACAGGCGCTATATCAAAAAGACTTTGCCGCTTCACGGCCCCTAGAAGATGTAGATTTTGAAGGCTTCTGACCAGAAGGCTGGTTTCTCCTCCAATTCCCGACCCGGTCTGTAACGCCGTGCATCCCTAGCACGTTCCGGGTCTGACCTGGACTGGACTCTCTTCTGGGCAAACAGACGGCGGTCCTGGGGTAAGAATCCAGACTTCCTGCCGGTAGCACGAGTGATGGCTGAATCGAGCTTATTCCAAAAAAACAGAAGAACCCTCAAAGGGAATTTTGCACCAGGCCTGTTTAGAGGCCGGATCCGCCACCCAAGGGAGTAGCCATAAAGCTGTTTAGCTGTAATGGAAGAACGCATGACACGTGCCCTTTTCATCTCACATATTGGAGAGCTCTTGAGGGCTTTTTCGGACATAATTCCCAAGGTTGCACCCATATCATCCGTCTAACACTCCATTGCTTTGGATAATGCTGCCAAGGCCAATGCTGGCTTACAGGCCGTCCCAGCCGTAATGTATATACGCTTCAAATCCGTATCAATTTCCCTCTCAAGACCATCCTTGAAAGAGATGGTGTCTTCCAGTGGGAGCGTGACATGTCTTACCAGCCTCATCAAGGCGGCATCAATAAGAGGAGCAGACTCCAGGTGCTTAACCTCCTCACCTTTAAATGGATACATTCTGGCCACTTTAGAGATAAGAGAATTCTTTCTCTCCACTTTGCTCCAAAATCGAGATAAATTCTCCCAGTTCACCCAGGAAAGGAAATTTGAGCACTCTTTTTTAAGATGCTTAACGTATTTCCTCTGTTTAGAGGGTGCTTCCACTGGCTCCTCCCACCTCAGTGCATCCTTCACTGCCCTCACCAGATGAGGGACCTGGGAAAGTCAAATCCTGCACTGGGATCCTCCACTTCAGCTTCGCTGTCTGAAGATCCGCTGAAAGAGAAATTGTCACGGAAGGGACCTGGAGCTTCAAGGTCTTCCACCTCAACCACTGAAGTTGGTGCAGAGGGAGGTATAGCTGCATGGGCGGAATCTGATTTATTCAAGGATTCCTGAACACCCATCCTGACCAAGGCCCCTACTTGCCGGTCTTTAGCATCCCTTTCTTTGCAGCTCGGGAAACATAAATCGCATAGCGATTTATCTCCTGGCACTTTCGCTCTACATCCTCAACAGGATCTTTTTTTCGAGCGACCAGAATGGTAGAGGGAATAGTGCCGAGACCCCGACCTTGACTTGTCAGAGTGGTGTCTAGAGGAGGACTTAGGGCGTCCAGAACTGGACCTAGAACGGTCATGTCTTGACCCAGAATGTGTATTATCTTTGCGTGCTGAAGGACGAAGATCCGTAATAGAAGGGCTAAAATAGATAATAAGGAGAAAGAAATTCCCTTAAAAATATACCCTATACCAACCAACACAGGCAGAAAGAAAACCAAATTTCTCCCTACCTGCGGCGTAAAGGCTGGCCACAAGGGGGCGACGAAACATCCATAGTCAC
The DNA here is from genome assembly GCA_028564925.1 of Lithobates sylvaticus. NCBI lineage: Eukaryota > Metazoa > Chordata > Amphibia > Anura > Ranidae > Lithobates > Lithobates sylvaticus. The sequence continues at coordinate 233,880,866 of CM053027.1, forward strand.
AATTCGGACAGGCTGCAACAATATCCATAGTAAAAAACATTTACTAAAATCCATTTATTTTATTTTTTTTTTTTTTTTTTTTAAATAAATAAATCAATTTGCCAAAGTCATTTTACCTATGCATAGCATAGACATCTGTTAAATCAATAGGGGATAAGGCATCAAGCCTCTTACCTCAGTAAAGCAGAGAAAACAGCGTCACAGCGTTTGTTTGAATGCAGCAGCAAGCCTGTCTAAATCTGACAGGCATTCAAATCTGCCGCCTGAATGACGTCACAACGCCGTCAGCGTCACCCCCACGGCGCTCGCGCCCATGCGAGAACGCCGCCATTCATCTGTACTGCGCATGCACCGACCAAGCCTCGATCCCAACCGAGACTATGCGGCTGCGCAGTACAGGAAAGCGGCGGTCTGGGACGCAGATACGCTCCAGCCGCCATACACCCAGAAATGGTACATACAACAAACAAAAACAGGCTGCCATACGTTACCGCTCCAGCACGCCGACCACCCGACCTGGCTCCCGTCCACAGGCACGTCACTGGGGGATTATTCAGGGAAAAGGCCTCCCGCTAGTAGCTAGGACGAATGGCCATACTGCCGCTTTCCAGCCAGTGGCTAGATAGTAAGCTCTTCAGGCAACGCTCTTCATCCCCATGTCCACCCTGCTAGTAGCTGGGCTAATGGACTCCAGACACCAAATCATCATCATGTGTGCAGCTGCAACAGGAACCAGACCCGGATTAACGACTCCTTGAGGTAAGAACTACTACTTCAGTCCTTAAGGAGGAGGACAAAAAAGGAACACAGTCTCTGATTAGGAGCAAAGATTTATGGGAGTGGGGTCCTATGAGGTATGAGAGGCGGGATTAACCCATACGTAGGCTGCCATGGAGTCAGTCAGGAAAGGTGATTTTGTGTCAGGGACAATTGATTTGAGCTCATGAGCAGTATCTTTCTTCTCTGGATGCCAAGTTAGATGAACTTTGTGCTATGCTTAAATCTTGGTTGCCTGGTCCCTCTGCAGCGGTCCAGACTCCAGCTCTTACTCCTGCTCCAATCCAACCGCCTCTTCTGTGCCACCCAAACTTCTCTTGCCTGAAACATTTGGTGGTGATACTGAGAACTGCAGAGGTTTGCATTTCCGCAACAACCGTTTGCAATTCCGCAACAACCATGGGACTTTTAGCACCTCGTCTGTCAAAGTGACTTTTGTAATTTCCTTGTTAAAGGGGAAGGCCCTGGTCTGGGTTTCTCCTTACCTGGAACGCAATGATCCTGTGCTGCAAGACGCTGACAAATTTTCTGGCTTCTCCCCAGACTGCATTTGGAAAGCCAGATAGAAGTTCTGCAGCTGAGTACTCACTTTTGGACATACAGCAAGGTACCAGGTCTGTGGTACAGTATGCTATTGAGTTCTGTATCCTGGCTGCTGAGACTCAATTGGGACTCAAGGGCATTGCGTGCAGCCTTCCGAAAAGGTCTTACAGATCGCATCAAGGACAAATTAGTCTATAAGGATTCCCCGGAAGACCTTGAAGAATTCATAGAGCTGTGTGTTTGTCTGGATGTCCGGTATCATTAAAGGTGCCAAGAGAGACTTGAAACTCACAAGCTTCCTAGGCCAGTTTACCATTTGGCCCCTAACTTCCAAGCACCACCTCTGCCAGAACCTGAAATTTCAGTTGAATCCTGTGGAACCCATGGAAGTCAGCCGTCTCCACTTAACAGAGTCAGAGAAACAAAGGAGGCGTGCATTGGGCCTATGCTTGTACTGTGGACTTAAAGGACATTTGTTATCTGTCTGCCCTTCCCATCCAGTAAAAGGCATGGTCTAACCAGTGTTGGAGGAGCTGGGTTAGACCTTACAGGTATATCCTCCAATACCAAGATTACTGTTGCAATTTTCCATTTAGCCTCTAAACTTGTCTCCTGTGAGGCTTTTGTGGATTCTGGAGCCACTGGCATATTCCTGGACTACACTTTTGCTAAAGAAAATAACATCCCATTTGTTCCTAAGTCTAGACCCCTGAGCATCACCACCCCGAATGGACAACCGTTGGGAGATAGCCTTGTAAAATTTGAGACTACGACAATCATCCTTCAGGTAGGCGCACTCCATAAGGAGGAAATCGCCCTGTCTCTTATTGATTCTACAGTTCTGCCTGTTATCCTTGGTTACCCATGGTTACAACAACACAACCCTTCTCTTGATTGGGAAAATGAACTAACCTCTTGGGGGCCGTCCTGTTATCTAAACTGTTTGTCTCAATCAAAAAAGACTTTCTGGTTGTCTGTTGGCTTCCATGGCCTTTCCACTTACCTTGCCCCGCAAATACCATGGGTTTGCAGATGTATTTTGCAAGCAAAAGGCAGAGGTTTTACCTCCACATCGTTCTTTTGACTGTGCGGTTAATTTCATTCCTGGAGCACCTCTTTCCAAAGGAAGGCCCTATCCCCTCTTATTGCCTGAACAAAAATCTTTGGAGGAATACATAAAAGACAACTCGGAAAGAGGTTTTATCAGAGTATCTGGTTATGCCATTTGGGCTTTGTAACGCCCCTGCTGTCTTCCAATGTTTCATGAATGACATTTTCAGCAACAGTTTTGTGATCATCTACTTGTACGACATTTTAATCTTTTCCAAGACTCATCTAGAGCACATCTCACATGTAAAGCAGGTATTACAATGACTGAGAGAAAACCACCTTTACCTGAAGATTGGGAAATTTAGTTTTCATCAGTGGTGGCCCGTGCATTAAGGGCGCATGGGTGCCACCCCCTCTCTCCTGCCACCTCCCTCTAGCACCAATAGATAGATTTATGCATAGCATGAATCTATCTATGGCCGCCACTGCCACTCCCTATTGAGACGTCCGGCCCCTTTTCGGGTACAGGGTGCCTAAAATAACAGTAGTGGGGGTGGTTTTGAAGTACCTGATTAGAGCCATAGGCCATGCTGGGCGCTCGCAGGTCACTCAGCTGTGTTAGAAAAGCAAATGAATATTCGCTTTCCTAACAATAAACCGCCTCTCCGACAATCAGGTGCTCGGACCTGTTACCCTTCACCTTATTGGCTGAAATGACAGGCGCTGTGATTGGACACTAGGCATCCAATCACAGCAGAGGACAGGTGGAGAGGACAGAAGAAGACATTAAGGAGCTGTTCCACCGAGACAGGTAAGTGCAGACGACGGGCTGGTGGGGGGCACACTGGCAGCATTTCATATGGCACAGTGGCTGCGTTTGATGGGGCACAGTGGGAGCAATTGATGGGCACAGTGATGGCAATTTACGGGCACAGTGGGAGCAATTGATGGGCACAGTGGCAGCAATGTATGGGCACAGTGGTGGCAATTGATGGGCACAGTGGCTGCATTTGATGGCACAGTGGCTGCATTTTATGGAGCATAGTGACTGCATTTGATGGCACAGTGGCTGCGTTTGGTGGCACAGTGGCAGCAATTGATGGGCACAGTGGCTGCGTTGGATGGCACAGTGGCTGAGTTTGATGGGCACAATGGTGGCAATTGATGGGCACAGTGGCTGCATTTTATGGGGCACAATGGCTGCATTCGATGGCACAGTGGCTGCGTTTGATGGCATAGTGGCAGCAATTGATGGGCACAGTGGCTGAGATTGATGGCACAGTGGCTGCGATTGATGGCACAGTGAGGCTGCAATTGATGTATTTTTATTCAGATTTTTCAGTTTGTTTGCGCCCCCCCCAAAAACTTGGAGCACCAGCTGCCACTTATTTTCATCAAAATGATATACCTTTCCTTGGATACATCATAAGTGCTGCCGGTTTCCAAATGAACCCACAAAAATGTTCTGCTGTTTTGCAATGGCCCCAACCGACCACTTTAAGAGGGCTCCAAAGCTTTCTAGGGTTCGCAAACAGGTGCTTCATCAAGGTTTTTGCCTCCATTGCAGCCCCCTTACTGCTATGACTAAGAAAGGTACAAATTGCAAGGTGTGGCAATTAAAAGACATGTTCAGCAAGGCTCCAGTTCTTCAACATCCAAATCCCGATCTCCAGTACATTTTAGAGGTTGATGCCTCCGAAGTAGGAGCAGATGCCGTACTGTCTCAGAGACAGCCTAATGCCCCATACACACGGTCGGAAATTCTGACCACAAAATCCGTCTGATTTTTTCCGACGGATTTTGTCCGACACTGGTGTTGCATACACGCGGTCGGACAAAGTTGTCGGAAAATCCGATCATCCTGAACGTGGTGACGTTCGTTGCGTACGACGGGACTCCGTAGAGGCTAGTAGCCAATAGCTTTGGTCTTGTAATGTGATCTGAGCATGCGTGGCACTTTGTCCGTCAGAATTCGCTACACACGATCGGAAAAAGTCCGATAGGACTTTGTTGTCAGAAAATTTGAGAACAGGATCTCAAACTTTTTCCGTCGGAATTTCCGACGGAAAAAGTCCGATGGAGAACACACACGGTCGGAATTTCCGACAACATGGTCCGATAGGACATTTTCCGTCGGAAAATCCGACCGTGTGTACGGGGCATTAGTCCGGTAAAATTCATCCAGTGGCATTTTTCTCTAGAAAGTTTGCCATTGTCTGGATGGCGACATCTTCTGGAAGGGGCTCCCAAACCTTTTTCTATCCTGACTGACCATAAAAACCTTCTGTATCTTCAGACTGCCAAAGTTTGAATTCACGTCAAGCTTGATGGGCTCTGTTTTTCTCCCGTTTTAATTTTGTTCTTTCTTATGTCCCTGGGCCAGGGGAGGGCTGAAGTCCAGTCAAGTGGCCCATTGAACTACTGAATCAGCTCACCATCCATCTGCACCACATTGCCCGCACAGAGTGACAGACTGGGGGAGACTGCTCCACATTGCCCCAGATAGGGAGCAACCGCTCCACACTGCCTGCACAGAGAGCTGGAGAGACATGAGAGCCTGCTTCACACTGCCTGCACAGAGAGAGAGAGACCGCTTCACACTGCCTGCACAGAGAGAGGGAGACCACTTCACACTGCCTGCACAGAGAGAGAGAGAGAGACCGCTTCGCACTGCCTGCACAGAGAGAGAGAGAGAGAGAGGGAGGGAGAGAGAGACTGCTTCACACTGCCTGCAAAGAGAGAGAGAGAGACCGCTTCACACTGCCTGCACAGAGAGAGAGAGAGAGAGGCCGCTTCATGCTGCCTGCACAGAGAGAGAGCGACCGCTTCACATTGCCTGCACAGAGAAAGAGAGACCGCTTCACACTGCCTGCAGAGAGAGAGAGAGACCGCTTCACACTGCTTGCACAGAGAGAGAGACCGCTTCACACTGCCTGCACAGAGAGAGCGCTTCACATTGCCTGCACAGAGAGAGAGAGAGACCGCTTCACACTGCCTGCACAGAGAGAGAGACCGCATCACACTGCCTGCACAGAGAGAGAGAGAGACCGCTTCACATTGCCTGCACAGAGAGAGAGAGACCGCGTCACACTGCCTGCACAGAGAGAGAGAGAGAGAGAGAACGCTTCACACTGCCTGCACAGAGAGAGAGTGAGAGAGAGACTGCTTCACACTGCCTGCACAGAGAGAGAGAGACCGATTCACACTGCCTGCACAGAGAGAGAGAGAGAGATCACTTCACACTGTCTGCACAGAGAGAGAGAGAGACCGCTTCACACTGCCTGCACAGAGAGAGAGAGAGAGACCGCTTCACACTGCCTGCAGAGAGAGAGAGAGAGACGCTTCACACTGCCTGCACAGAGAGAGAGAGACCGCTTCACAGAGAGAGAGAGACCACTTCACACTGCCTGCACAGAGAGAGAGAGAGACTGCTTCACAGAGAGAGAGAGACCGCTTCACACTGCCTGCACCGAGAGAGAGGGAGACACAGCTTCACGCTGCCTGCACAGAGAGAGAGCGACCGCTTCACACTGCCTGCACAGAGAGAGAGACCACTTCACACTGCCTGCACAGAGAGAGAGAGAGACCGCTTCACACTGCCTGCACAGAGAGAGAGAGAGAGAGAGAGAGAGAGAGAGAGACCGCTTCACACTGCCTGCACAGAGAGAGAGACCACTTCACACTGACTGCACAGAGAGAGAGAGAGAGACCGCGACACACTGCCTGCACCGAGAGAGAGAGAGGCCGCTTCACACTGCCTGCACAGAGAGAGAGAGAGAGAGAGATCGCTTCACACTGCCTGCACAGAGAGAGAGAGAGAGAGAGATCACTTCACACTGCCTGCATAGAGAGAGAGAGACCACTTCACACTGTCAGCACAGAGAGAGAGAGAGACCGCTTCACACTGCCTGCACAGAGAGAGAGAGAGAGAGAGAGACAGCTTCACACTGCCTGCACAGAGAGAGAGAGACTGCTTCACACTGCCTGCACAGAGAGAGAGAGAGAGAGACCGCTTCACACTGCCTGCATAGAGAGAGAGAGAGAGAGACCGCTTCATGCTGCCTGCACAGAGAGAGAGCGACCGCTTCACATTGCCTGCACAGAGAGAGAGAGAGAGAGAGAGAGAGACCGCTTCGCACTGCCTACGTGGCACTTTGTCCGTCAGAATTCGCTACACACGATCGGAAAAAGTCCGATAGGACTTTGTTGTCGGAAAATTTGAGAGCAGGATCTCAAACTTTTTCCGTCGGAAATTCCGACGGAAAAAGTCCGATGGAGAACACACACGGTCGGAATTTCCGACAACATGGTCCGATAGGACATTTTCCGTCGGAAAATCCGACCGTGTGTACGGGGCATTAGTCCGGTAAAATTCATCCAGTGGCATTTTTCTCTAGAAAGTTTGCCATTGTCTGGATGGCGACATCTTCTGGAAGGGGCTCCCAAACCTTTTTCTATCCTGACTGACCATAAAAACCTTCTGTATCTTCAGACTGCCAAAGTTTGAATTCACGTCAAGCTTGATGGGCTCTGTTTTTCTCCCGTTTTAATTTTGTTCTTTCTTATGTCCCTGGGCCAGGGGAGGGCTGGCAGCCTTAGGCCTGGGGGGGGAAGTCCAGTCAAGTGGCCCATTGAACTACTGAATCAGCTCACCATCCATCTGCACCACATTGCCCGCACAGAGTGACAGACTGGGGGAGACTGCTCCACATTGCCCCAGATAGGGAGCAACCGCTCCACACTGCCTGCACAGAGAGAGAGAGACCGCTTCACACTGCCTGCACAGAGAGAGAGAGACCACTTCACACTGCCTGCACAGAGAGAGAGAGAGAGAGACCGCATCGCACTGCCTGCACAGAGAGAGAGAGAGGGAGGGAGAGAGAGACTGCTTCACACTGCCTGCAAAGAGAGAGAGAGAGGCCGCTTCACACTGCCTGCACAGAGAGAGAGAGAGGCCGCTTCATGCTGCCTGCACAGAGAGAGAGACCGCTTCACACTGCCTGCACAGAGAGAGCGCTTCGCATTGCCTGCACAGAGAGAGAGAGACCGCTTCACACTGCCTGCACAGAGAGAGAGACCGCATCACACTGCCTGCACAGAGAGAGAGAGACCGCTTCACATTGCCTGCACAGAGAGAGAGAGAGACCGCTTCACACTGCCTGCACAGAGAGAGAGAGAGAACGCTTCACTCTGCCTGCACAGAGAGAGAGAGTGAGAGAGACTGCTTCACACTGCCTGCACAGAGAGAGAGAGACCGATTCACACTGCCTGCACAGAGAGCGAGAGAGAGAGATCACTTCACACTGCCTGCACAGAGAGAGAGAGACTGCTTCACACTGCCTGCACAGAGAGAGAGAGAGAGAGAGAGAGAGAGAGACCACTTCACATTGCCTGCAGAGAGAGAGAGAGAGAGAGAGAGAGAGACGCTTCACACTGCCTGCACAGAGAGAGAGAGACCGCTTCACAGAGAGAGAGAGACCACTTCACACTGCCTGCACAGAGAGAGAGAGACTGCTTCACAGAGAGAGAGAGAGAGAGAGACCGCTTCACACTGCCTGCACCGAGAGAGAGGGAGACACCGCTTCACGCTGCCTGCACAGAGAGAGAGAGCGACCGCTTCACACTGCCTGCACAGAGAGAGAGAGAGACCACTTCACACTGCCTGCACAGAGAGCGAGAGAGAGAGATCACTTCACACTGCCTGCACAGAGAGAGAGAGACTGCTTCACACTGCCTGCACAGAGAGAGAGAGAGACCGCTTCACACTGCCTGCAGAGAGAGAGAGAGAGAGAGAGAGAGACGCTTCACACTGCCTGCACAGAGAGAGAGAGACCGCTTCACAGAGAGAGAGAGACCACTTCACACTGCCTGCACAGAGAGAGAGAGACTGCTTCACAGAGAGAGAGAGAGAGACCGCTTCACACTGCCTGCACCGAGAGAGAGGGAGACACCGCTTCACGCTGCCTGCACAGAGAGAGAGCGACCGCTTCACACTGCCTGCACAGAGAGAGAGAGATACCACTTCACACTGCCTGCACAGAGAGAGAGAGAGAGACCGCTTCACACTGCCTGCACAGAGAGAGAGAGAGAGAGACCGCTTCACACTGCCTACACAGAGAGAGAGACCACTTCACACTGCCTGCACAGAGGGAGAGAGAGACCGCGTCACACTGCCTGCAGAGAGAGAGAGAGGCCGCTTCACACTGCCCGCACAGAGAGAGAGAGAGAGAGACCGCTTCACACTGCCTGCACAGAGAGAGAGAGAGAGAGATCACTTCACAATGCCTGCATAGAGAGAGAGAGACCACTTCACACTGTCAGCACAGAGAGAGAGAGAGAGAGAGAGAGACCGCTTCACACTGCCTGCACAGAGAGAGAGAGACTGCTTCACACTGCCTGCAGAGAGAGAGAGACCGCTTCACACTGCCTGCATAGAGAGAGAGAGAGAGAGAACGCTTCATGCTGCCTGCACAGAGAGAGAGCGACCGCTTCACATTGCCTGCACAGAGAAAGAGAGACCGCTTCACACTGCCTGCACAGAGAGAGAGAGACTGCTTCACAGAGAGAGAGAGAGAGACCGCTTCACACTGCCTGCACCGAGAGAGAGGGAGACACCGCTTCACGATGCCTGCACAGAGAGAGAGCGACCGCTTCACACTGCCTGCACAGAGAGAGAGAGAGACCACTTCACACTGCCTGCACAGAGAGCGAGAGAGAGAGATCACTTCACACTGCCTGCACACAGAGAGAGAGACTGCTTCACACTGCCTGCACAGAGAGAGAGAGAGAGACCGCTTCACACTGCCTGCAGAGAGAGAGAGAGAGACGCTTCACACTGCCTGCACAGAGAGAGAGAGACCGCTTCACAGAGAGAGAGAGACCACTTCACACTGCCTGCACTGAGAGAGAGAGACTGCTTCACAGAGAGAGAGAGAGAGACCGCTTCACACTGCCTGCACCGAGAGAGAGGGAGACACCGCTTCATGCTGCCTGCACAGAGAGAGAGAGCGACCGCTTCACACTGCCTGCACAGAGAGAGAGAGAGAGACCACTTCACACTGCCTGCACAGAGAGAGAGAGAGAGAGACCGCTTCACACTGCCTGCACAGAGAGAGAGAGAGACCGCTTCACACTGCCTACACAGAGAGAGAGACCACTTCACACTGCCTGCACAGAGGGAGAGAGAGACCGCGTCACACTGCCTGCACCGAGAGAGAGAGAGATCGCTTCACACTGCCCGCACAGAGAGAGAGAGAGAGACCGCTTCACACTGCCTGCACAGAGAGAGAGAGAGAGATCACTTCACACTGCCTGCATAGAGAGAGAGAGACCACTTCACACTGTCAGCACAGAGAGAGAGAGAGAGAGAGACCGCTTCACACTGCCTGCACAGAGAGAGAGAGACTGCTTCACACTGCCTGCAGAGAGAGAGACCGCTTCACACTGCCTGCATAGAGAGAGAGAGAGAGAGAGAGACCACTTCATGCTGCCTGCACAGAGAGAGAGAGCGACCGCTTCACATTGCCTGCACAGAGAAAGAGAGACCGCTTCACACTGCCTGCACAGAGAGAGAGAGAGTGAGAGAAACCGCTTGCCACTGCCTGCACAGAGAGAGAGACCGCTTCACACTGCCTGCACAGAGAGAGAGAGCGCTTCACATTGCCTGCAGAGAGAGAGAGAGAGAGGCCGCTTCACACTGCCTGCACAGAGCGAGAGACCACTTCACACTGCCTGCAGAGAGAGAGAGAGAGACAGCTTCACATTGCCTGCACAGAGAGAGAGAGACTGCTTCACACTGCCTGCACAGAGAGAGAGAGAGAGACCACTTTACACTGCCTGCACAGAGAGAGAGAGACCGCTTCACACTGCCTGCACAGATAGAGACGGCTTCATACTGCCTGCACAGAGAGAGAGAGACAGCGTCACACTGCCTGCACCGAGAGAGAGAGAGACCGCATCACAGTGCCTGCACAGAGAGAGAGAAACCGCTTCACACTGCCTGCACAGAGAGAGAGAGAGACCGATTCACGCTGCCTGCACAGAGAAAGAGAGACCACTTCACACTGCCTGCACAGAGAGAGAGCCCGCTTCACACTGCTTGCACAGAGAGAGAGACCGCTTCACACTGCCTGCACAGAGAGAGCGCTTCACTTTGCTTGCACAGAGAGAGAAAGAGACCGCTTCACACTGCCTGCACAGAGAGAGAGACCGCTTTACACTGCCTGCACAGAGAGAGAGACCGCTTCACACTGCCTGCACAGAGAGCAAGAGATCACTTCACACTGCCTGCACCGAGAGAGAGAGAGAAACCGCTTCACACTGCCTGCACTGAGAGAGAGAGAGAGGGAGGGAGAGAGAGACTGCATCACACTGCCTGCACAGAGAGAGAGAGAGAGAGAGAGAGACCGCTTCACACTGCCTGCACAAAGAGAGAGAGGCCGCTTCATGCTGCCTGCACAGAGAGAGAGCGACCGCTTTACATTTCCTGCACAGAGAAAGAGAGACCGCTTCACACTGCCTGCACAGAGAGAGAGAGAGACCGCTTCACACTGCTTGCACAGAGAGAGAGACCGCTTCACACTGTCTGCACAGAGAGAGCACTTCACATTGCCTGCACAGAGAGAGAGAGACCGCTTCACACTGCTTGCACAGAGAGAGAGACCGCATCACACTGCCTGCACAGAGAGAGAGAGAGACCGCTTCACTTTGCCTGCACAGAGAGAGAGAGAGATCGCTTCACACTGCCTGCACAGAGAGAGAGACAGAGAGAGATCACTTCACACTGCCTGCATTGAGAGAGAGAGACCACTTCACACTGTCAGCACAGAGAGAGAGAGAGACCGCTTCACACTGCCTGCACAGAGAGAGAGAGAGAGAGAGAGAGAGACAGCTTCACACTGCCTGCACAGAGAGAGAGAGACTGCTTCACACTGCCTGCACAGAGAGAGAGAGAGAGACCGCTTCACACTGCCTGCATAGAGAGAGAGAGACCGCTTCATGCTGCCTGCACACAGAGAGAGAGCGACCGCTTCACATTGCCTGCACAGAGAGAGACCGCTTCGCACTGCCTGCGTGGCACTTTGTCCGTCAGAATTCGCTACACACGATCGGAAAAAGTCCGATAGGACTTTGTTGTCGGAAAATTTGAGAACAGGATCTCAAACTTTTTCCATCGGAAATTCCGACGGAAAAAGTCCGATGGAGAACACACACGGTTGGAATTTCCGACAACATGGTCCGATAGGACATTTTCCGTCGGAAAATCCGACCGTGTGTACGGGGCATTAGTCCGGTAAAATTCATCCAGTGGCATTTTTCTCTAGAAAGTTTGCCATTGTCTGGATGGCGACATCTTCTGGAAGGGGCTCCCAAACCTTTTTCTATCCTGACTGACCATAAAAACCTTCTGTATCTTCAGACTGCCAAAGTTTGAATTCACGTCAAGCTTGATGGGCTCTGTTTTTCTCCCGTTTTAATTTTGTTCTTTCTTATGTCCCTGGGCCAGGGGAGGGCTGGCAGCCTTAGGCCTGGGGGGCAAGTCCAGTCAAGTGGCCCATTGAACTACTGAATCAGCTCACCATCCATCTGCACCACATTGCCCGCACAGAGTGACAGACTGGGGGAGACTGCTCCACATTGCCCCAGATAGGGAGCAACCGCTCCACACTGCCTGCACAGAGAGCTGGAGAGACATGAGAGCCTGCTTCACACTGCCTGCACAGAGAGAGAGAGAGACCGCTTCACACTGCCTGCACAGAGAGAGAGAGAGACCACTTCACACTGCCTGCACACAGAGAGAGAGAGAGACCGCATCGCACTGCCTGCACAGAGAGAGAGAGAGGGAGGGAGAGAGAGACTGCTTCACACTGCCTGCAAGAGAGAGAGAGAGAGAGACCGCTTCACACTGCCTGCACAGAGAGAGAGAGAGGCCGCTTCATGCTGCCTGCACAGAGAGAGAGACCGCTTCACACTGCCTGCACAGAGAGAGCGCTTCACATTGCCTGCACAGAGAGAGAGAGACCGCTTCACACTGCCTGCACAGAGAGAGAGACCGCATCACACTGCCTGCACAGAGAGAGAGAGAGAGACCGCTTCACATTGCCTGCACAGAGAGAGAGAGAGACCGCTTCACACTGCCTGCACAGAGAGAGAGAGAGAGAGAGAACGCTTCACTCTGCCTGAACAGAGAGAAAGAGTGAGAGAGACTGCTTCACACTGCCTGCACAGAGAGAGAGAGACCAATTCACACTGCCTGCACAGAGAGCGAGAGAGAGAGATCACTTCACACTGCCTGCACAGAGAGAGAGAGACTGCTTCACACTGCCTGCACAGAGAGAGAGAGAGAGAGAGAGAGACCGCTTCACACTGCCTGCAGAGAGAGAGAGAGAAAGAGACGCTTCACACTGCCTGCACAGAGAGACAGAGACCGCTTCACAGAGAGAGAGAGACCAGTTCACACTGCCTGCACAGAGAGAGAGAGACTGCTTCACAGAGAGAGAGAGAGAGACCGCTTCACACTGCCTGCACCGAAAGAGAGGGAGACACTGCTTCACGCTGCCTGCACAGAGAGAGAGCGACCGCTTCACACTGCCTGCAAAGAGAGAGAGAGAGAGACCACTTCACACTGCCTGCACAGAGAGCGAGAGAGAGAGATCACTTCACACTGCCTGCAGAGAGAGAGAGAGACTGCTTCACACTGCCTGCACAGAGAGAGAGAGAGAGAGAGAGAGACCGCTTCACACTGCCTGCAGAGAGAGAGAGAGAGACGCTTCACACTGCCTGCACAGAGAGAGAGAGACCGCTTCACAGAGAGAGAGAGACCGCTTCACACTGCCTGCACCGAGAGAGAGGGAGACACCGCTTCACGCTGCCTGCACAGAGAGAGAGCGACCGCTTCACACTGCCTGCACAGAGAGAGAGAGAGACCACTTCACACTGCCTGCACAGAGAGAGAGAGAGACCGCTCCACACTGCCTGCACAGAGAGAGAGAGAGAGAGAGAGACCGCTTCACACTGCCTACACAGAGAGAGAGACCACTTCACACTGCCTGCACAGAGGGAGAGAGAGAGACCGCGTCACACTGCCTGCACCGAGAGAGAGAGAGGCCACTTCACACTGCCCGCACAGAGAGAGAGAGAGACCGCTTCACACGGCCTGCACAGAGAGAGAGAGAGAGAGATCACTTCACACTGCCTGCATAGAGAGAGAGAGACCACTTCACACTGTCAGCACAGAGAGAGAGAGAGAGAGAGAGAGAGAGAGACCGCTTCACACTGCCTGCACAGAGAGAGAGAGACTGCTTCACACTGCCTGCAGAGAGAGAGACCGCTTCACACTGCCTGCATAGAGAGAGAGAGAGAGACCGCTTCATGCTGCCTGCACAGAGAGAGAGCGACCGCTTCACATTGCCTGCACAGAGAAAGAGAGACCGCTTCACACTGCCTGCACAGAGAGAGTGAGAGAAACCGCTTGCCACTGCCTGCACAGAGAGAGAGACCGCTTCACACTGCCTGCACAGAGAGAGAGAGCGCTTCACATTGCCTGCAGAGAGAGAGAGAGAGAGAGGCCGCTTCACACTGCCTGCACAGAGAGAGAGACCACTTCACACTGCCTGCAGAGAGAGAGAGAGAGAGAGAGAGACAGCTTCACACTGCCTGCACAGAGAGAGAGAGAGAGAGACTACTTTACACTGCCTGCACAGAGAGAGAGAGACCGCTTCACACTGCCTGCACAGATAGAGACGGCTTCACACTGCCTGCACAGAGAGAGAGACAGCGTCACACTGCCTGCACCGAGAGAGAGAGAGACCGCATCACACTGCCTGCACAGAGAGAGAGAGACCGCTTCACACTGCCTGCACAGAGAGAGAGAGAGACCGATTCACGCTGCCTGCACAGAGAAAGAGAGACCGCTTCACACTGCCTGCACAGAGAGAGAGCCCGCTTCACACTGCTTGCACAGAGAGAGAGACCGCTTCACACTGATTGCACAGAGAGAGCGCTTCACTTTGCCTGCACAGAGAGAGAAAGAGACCGCTTCACACTGCCTGCACAGAGAGAGAGACCGCTTTACACTGCCTGCACAGAGAGAGAGACCGCTTCACACTGCCTGCACAGAGAGCAAGTGACCACTTCACACTGCCTGCACAGAGAGAGAGAGAGAAACCGCTTCACACTGCCTGCACAGAGAGAGAGAGGGAGGGAGAGAGAGACTGCATCACACTGCCTGCACACAGAGAGAGAGAGAGAGACCGCTTTACACTGCCTGCACAAAGAGAGAGAGGCCGCTTCATGCTGCCTGCACAGAGAGAGAGCGACCATTTTACATTTCCTGCACAGAGAAAGAGAGACCGCTTCACACTGCCTGCACAGAGAGAGAGAGAGACCGCTTCACACTGCTTGCACAGAGAGAGAGACCGCTTCACACTGTCTGCACAGAGAGAGCGCTTCACATTGCCTGCACAGAGAGAGAGAGACCGCTTCACACTGCCTGCACAGAGAGAGAGACCGCATCACACTGCCTGCACAGAGAGAGAGAGAGACCGCTTCACTTTGCCTGCACAGAGAGAGAGAGACCGATTCACACTGCCTGCCCAGAGAGAGAGAGAGAACGCTTCACACTGACTGCACAGAGAGAGAGAGAGTGAGAGAGACTGCTTCACACTTCCTGCACAGAGAGAGAGAGACCGATTCACACTGCCTGCACAGAGAGAGAGAGAGACCACTTCACATTGCCTGCAGAGAAAGAGAGAGACCGCTTCACACTGCCTGCACAGAGAGAGAGAGAGACCGCTTCACACTGCCTGCAGAGAGAGAGAGAGAGACGCTTCACACTGCCTGCACAGAGAGAGAGAGACCGCTTCAGAGAGAGAGAGAGAGACCACTTCACACTGCCTGCACCGAGAGAGTGGGAGACACCGCTTCACGCTGCCTGCACAGAGAGAGAGCGACCGCTTGACACTGCCTGCACAGAGAGAGAGAGACCACTTCACACTGCCTGCACAGAGAGAAAGAGAGAGAGAGTGCTTCACACTGCCTGCACAGAGAGAGAGGGAGAGAGAAACCGCTTCACACTGCCTACACAGAGAGAGAGACCACTTCACACTGCCTGCACAGAGAGAGAGAGAGACCGCGTCACACTGCCTGCACCGAGAGAGAGAGAGGCCGCTTCACACTGCCTGCACAGAGAGAGAGAGAGAGAGAAAGAGACAGCTTCACACTGCCTGCACAGAGAGAGAGAGAGAGACCGCTTCACTTTGCCTGCACAGAGAGAGTGAGACCGATTCACACTGCCTGCACAGAGAGAGAGAGAACGCTTCACACTGACTGCACAGAGAGAGAGAGAGTGAGAGAGACTGCTTCACACTGCCTGCACAGAGAGAGAGAGAGACTGCTTCACACTGCCTGCAGAGAGAGAGAGAGAGAGACGCTTCACACTGCCTGCACAGAGAGAGAGAGACCGCTTCACAGAGAGAGAGAGACCACTTCACACTGCCTGCACAGAGAGAGAGAGACTGCTTCACAGAGAGAGAGAGAGAGACCGCTTCACACTGCCTGCACCGAGAGAGAGGGAGACACCGCTTCATGCTGCCTGCACAGAGAGAGAGCGACCGCTTCACACTGCCTGCACAGAGAGAGAGACCACTTCACACTGCCTGCACCGAGAGAGAGGGAGACACCGCTTCACGCTGCCTGCACAGAGAGAGAGCGACCGCTTGACACTGCCTGCACAGAGAGAGAGAGACCACTTCACACTGCCTGCACAGAGAGAAAGAGAGAGAGAGAGAGTGCTTCACACTGCCTGCACAGAGAGAGAGAGAGAGAGAGAGAGAGAGAAACCGCTTCACACTGCCTACACAGAGAGAGAGACCACTTCACACTGCCTGCACAGAGAGAGAGAGAGACTGAGTCACACTGCCTGCACAGAGAGAGAGAGAGGCCGCTTCACACTGCCTGCACAGAGAGAGAGAGAGAGAGACCACTTCACACTGCCTGCATAGAGAGAGAGAGACCACTTCACACTGCCAGCACAAAGAGAGAGAGAGAGACCGCTTCACACTGCCTGCACAGAGAGAGAGAGAGAGGCAGCTTCACACTGCCTGCACAGAGAGAGAGAGAGAGACTGCTTCACACTGCCTGCACAGAGAGAGAGAGAGAGACCGCTTCACACTGCCTGCACAGAGAGAGAGAGACCGCTTCATGCTGCCTGCACAGAGAGAGAGAGAGAGAGACCGCTTCACACTGCTTGCACAGAGAGAGAGAGACCGCTTCACACTGCCTGCACAGAGAGAGCGCTTCACATTGCCTGCACAGAGAGAGAGAGACCGCTTCACACTGCCTGCACAGAGAGAGAGACCACTTCACACTGCCTGCACAGAGAGAGAGAGAGAGACTGCGTCACACTGCCTGCACCGAGAGAGAGAGGGGCCGCTTCACACTGCCTGCACAGAGAGAGAGAGAGAGAGACCGCTTCACACTGCCTGCGCATAGAGAGAGAGAGAGAGAGATCACTTCACACTGCCTGCATAGAGAGAGAGAGACCACTTCACGCTGTCAGCACAGAGAGAGAGAGAGAGAGAGAGAGACCGCTTCACACTGCCTGCAGAGAGAGAGAGAGAGAGACAGCTTCACACTGCCTGCACAGAGAGCGAGAGACTGCTTCACACTGCCTGCACAGAGAGTGAGAGAGAGACCGCTTCACACTGCCTGCATAGAGAGAGAGAGAGAGAGAGAGAGAGACCGCTTCATGCTGCCTGCACAGAGAGAGAGCGACCGCTTCACATTGCCTGCACAGAGAAAGAGAGACCGCTTCACACTGCCTGCACAGAGAGAGAGAGAGAGAGAGAAACCGCTTCACACTGCCTGCACAGAGAGAGAGACCGCTTCACACTGCCTGCACAGAGAGAGAGAGAGCGCTTCACATTGCCTGCAGAGAAAGAGAGAGGCCGCTTCACACGGCCTGCACAGAGAGAGAGACCACTTCACACTGCCTGCACAGAGAGCGAGAGAGACAGCTTCACATTGCCTGCACAGAGAGAGAGAGACTGCTTCACACTGCCTGCACAGAGAGAGAGAGAGAGACAACTTTACACTGCCTGCACAGAGAGAGAGAGTGAGAGAAACCGCTTCACACTGCCTGCACAAAGAGAGAGACCACTTTACACTGCCTGCACAGAGAGAGAGAGACCGCTTCACACTGCCTGCACAGATAGAGACGGCTTCACACTGCCTGCACCGAGAGAGAGAGACAGCATCACACTGCCTGCACCGAGAGAGAGAGAGACCGCTTCACACTGCCTGCACAGAGAGAGACCGCTTCACACTGCCTGCACAGAGAGAGAGAGAGACCGATTCACGCTGCCTGCACAGAGAGAGAGAGACCGCTTCACACTGCTTGCACAGAGAGAGAGACCGCTTCACACTGCCTGCACAGAGAGAGAGAGAGAGACCGCTTCCCACTGCCTGCACAGAGAGAGAGAGAGAGAGGCCGACTCACGCTGCCTGCACACAGAAAGAGAGACCGCTTCACACTGCCTGCACAGAGAGAGAGAGAGAGACCGCTTCACACTGCTTGCACAGAGAGAGAGACCGCTTCACACTGCCTGCACAGAGAGAGCGTCTTCACTTTGCCTGCACAGAGAGAGACCGCTTCACACTGCCTGCACAGAGAGAGAGACCGCTTCACACTGCCTGCACAGAGAGAGAGACCACTTCACATTGCCTGCACAGAGAGAGAGAGACCGCTTCACACTGCCTGCACAGAGAGAGAGAGACCGATTCACACTGCCTGCACAGAGAGAGACCGATTCACACTGCCTGCACAGAGAGAGAGAGACTGCTTCACACTGCCTGCACAGAGAGAGAGAGAGAGACCGCTTCACACTGCCTGCACAGAGAGAGAGACCGCTTCACGCTGCCTGCACAGAGAGAGAGAGAGAGACCGCTTCACACTGCCTGCACAGAGAGAGAGAGAGAGACCGCTTCACACTGCCTGCACAGAGAGAGAGAGACCGCTTCACACTGCCTGCACAGAGAGAGAGAGACCGATTCACACTGCCTGCACAGAGAGAGACCGATTCACACTGCCTGCACAGAGAGAGAGAGACTGCTTCACACTGCCTGCACAGAGAGAGAGAGACCGCTTCACACTGCCTGCACAGAGAGAGAGACCGCTTCACGCTGCCTGCACAGAGAGAGAGAGACCGCTTCACACTGCCTGCACAGAGAGAGAGAGAGAGAGAGACCGCTTCACACTGCCTGCGCAGAGAGAGGGACCGCTTCACACTGCCTGCATAGAGAGAGAGAGACCGCTTCACATTGCCTGCAGAGAGAGAGAGAGAGACCGCTTCACACTGCCTGCACAGAGAGAGAGAGACCACTTCACACTGCCTGCACAGAGAGAGAGAGACCGCTTCACACTGCCTGCACAGATAGAGACGGCTTCACACTGCCTGCACAGAGAGAGAGAGACCGCGTCACACTGCCTGCACCGAGAGAGAGAGAGACCGCTTCACACTGCCTGCACAGAGAGAGAGAGAGAGAACGCTTGACACTGCCTGCACAGAGAGAGAGAGACCGCTTCACACTGCCTGCACAGAGAGAGAGAGAGACCGATTCACGCTGCCTGCACAGAGAAAGAGAGACCACTTCACACTGCCTGCACAGAGAGAGAGCGCTTCACACTGCTTGCACAGAGAGAGAGACCGCTTCACAATGCCTGCACAGAGAGAGAGACCGCTTCACACTGCCTGCACAGAGAGAGCGCTTCACTTTGCCTGCACAGAGAGAGAGAAAGACCGCTTCACACTGCCGGCACAGAGAGAGAGACCGCTTCACACTGCCTGCACAGAGAGAGAGACCGCTTCACATTGCCTGCACAGAGAGAGAGACCGCTTCACACTGCCTGCACACAGAGAGAGACCGCTTCACACTGCCTGCACAGAGAGAGAGAGATCACTTCACACTGCCTGCACAGAGAGAGAGAGAGACCGCTTCACACTGCCTGCACAGATAGAGACCGCTTCACACTGCCTGCACAGAGAGAGAGAGAGACCGCTTCACACTGCCTACACAGAGAGAGAGACGACTTCACACTGCCGGCACAGAGAGAGAGAGACCGCGTCACACTGCCTGCAACGAGAGAGAGAGACCGCGTCACACTGCCTGCACCGAGAGAGAGAGAGACCGCTTCACACTGCCTGCACAGAGAAAGAGAAAATGCTTCACACTGCCTGCACAGAGAAAGAGAGAACGCTTCACACTGCCTGCACAGAGAGAGAGAGACCACTTCACACTGCCTACACACAGAAAGAGAGAGACCGATTCACGCTGCCTGCACAGAAAAAGAGAGACCGCTTCACACTGCCTGCACAGAGAGAGCGAGACCGCTTCACACTGCTTGCACAGAGAGAGAGAGACCGCTTCACTCTGCCTGCACAGAGAGAGCGCTTCACATTGCCTGCAAAGAGAGAGAGACCGCTTCACACTGCCTGCACAGAGAGAGAGACCGCTTCACACTGCCTGCACAGAGAGAGAGACCGCTTCACATTGCCTGCACAGAGAGAGAGAGAGAGAGAGAGAGACCGCTTCACACTGCCTACACAGAGAGAGAGATTGAGACCGATTCACACTGCCTGCACAGAGAGAGAGAGACCGCTTCACACTGCCTACACAGAGAGAGAGACCACTTCACACTGCCTGCACAGAGAGAGAGAGACCGCGTCACACTGCCTGCACCGAGAGAGAGAGAGACCGCTTCACACTGCCTGCACAGAGAAAGATAGAATGCTTCACACTGCCTGCACAGAGAAAGAGAGACCGCTTCACACTGCCTGCACAGAGAGAGAGAGAGAGACCGCTTCACACAGCCTACACAGAAAGAGAGTGACCGATTCACGCTGCCTGCACAGAAAAAGGGAGACCGCTTCACACTGCCTGCACACAGAGAGAGAGAGACCGCTTCACACTGCTTGCACAGAGAGAGAGACCGCTTCACACTGCTTGCACAGAGAGAGAGACCGCTTCACTCTGCCTGCACAGAGAGAGCGCTTCACATTGCCTGCACAGAGAGAGAGACCGCTTCACACTGCCTGCACAGAGAGAGAGAGACCGCTTCACACTGCCTGCACAGAGAGAGAGACCGCTTCACACTGCCTGCACAGAGAGAGAGACCGCTTCACATTGCCTGCACAGAGAGAGAGTGAGAGACCGCTTCACACTGCCTACACAGAGAGAGAGAGAGAGAGAGAGAGAGACCGATTCACACTGCCTGCACAGAGAGAGAGAGAGACTGCTTCACACTGCCTGCACAGAGAGAGAGAGAGAGAGCGACCGCTTCACACTGCCTGCACAGAGAGAGAGACTGCTTCACACTGCCTGCACAGAGAGAGAGCGACCGCTTCACATTGCCTGCACAGAGAAAGAGAGACCGCTTCCCACTGCCTGAACAGAGAGAGAGAAAGAGAGACGCTTCACACTGCCTGCACAGAGAGAGAGAGACCACTTCACAAAGAGAGAGAGAGAGACCACTTCACACTGCCTGCACAGAGAGAGAGACCGCTTCACAGAGAGAGAGAGACCGATTCACACTGCCTTCACCGAGAGAGAGGGAGACACCGCTTCACGCTGCCTGCACAGAGAGAGAGCGACCGCTTGACACTGCCTGCACAGAGAGAGAGAGACCGCTTCACACTGCCTGCACAGAGAGAGAGAGAGAGAGAGAGAGAGACCGCTTCACACTGCCTACACAGAGAGAGAGAGACCACTTCACACTGCCTGCACAGAGAGAGAGAGAGAGAGACCGCGTCACACTGCCTGCACCGAGAGAGAGAGAGGCCGCTTCACACTGCCTGCACAGAGAGAAAGAGACCGCTTCACACTGCCTGCAGAGAGAGAGAGAGAGAGACCACTTCACACTGCCTGCATAGAGAGAGAGAGACCACTTCACACTGCCAGCACAAAGTGAGAGAGAGAGACCGCTTCACACTGCCTGCACAGAGAGAGAGAGAGAGAGGCAGCTTCACACTGCCTGCACAGAGAGAGAGAGAGACTGCTTCACACTGCCTGCACAGAGAGAGAGAGAGACCGCTTCACACTGCCTGCACAGAGAGAGAGAGAGAGAGAGAGACCGCTTCATGCTGCCTGCACAGAGAGAGAGAGCGACCGCTTCACATTGCCTGCACAGAGAAAAAGAGACCGCTTCACACTGCCTGCACAGAGAGAGAGAGAGAGACCGCTTCACACTGCCTGCACAGAGAGAGACCGCTTCACACTGCCTGCGCAGAGAGAGAGAGTCCGCTTCACACTGCCTGCACAGAGAGAGAGCGCTTCACACTGCCTGCACAGAGAGAGAGAGAGAGACCGCTTCCCACTGCCTGCACAGAGAGAGAGAGAGAGAGGCCGACTCACGCTGCCTGCACACAGAAAGAGAGACCGCTTCACACTGCCTGCACAGAGAGAGAGAGAGAGACCGCTTCACACTGCTTGCACAGAGAGAGAGACCGCTTCACACTGCCTGCACAGAGAGAGCGCTTCACTTTGCCTGCACAGAGAGAGACCGCTTCACACTGCCTGCACAGAGAGAGAGACCGCTTCACACTGCCTGCACAGAGAGAGAGACCGCTTCACATTGCCTGCACAGAGAGAGAGAGACCGCTTCACACTGCCTGCACAGAGAGAGAGAGACCGATTCACACTGCCTGCACAGAGAGAGACCGATTCACACTGCCTGCACAGAGAGAGAGAGACTGCTTCACACTGCCTGCACAGAGAGAGAGAGAGACCGCTTCACACTGCCTGCACAGAGAGAGAGAGACCGCTTCACGCTGCCTGCACAGAGAGAGAGAGAGACCGCTTCACACTGCCTGCACAGAGAGAGAGTGAGAGAGACCGCTTCACACTGCCTGCGCAGAGAGAGGGACCGCTTCACACTGCCTGCATAGAGAGAGAGAGACCGCTTCACATTGCCTGCAGAGAGAGAGAGAGACCGCTTCACACTGCCTGCACAGAGAGAGAGAGACCACTTCACACTGCCTGCACAGAGAGAGAGAGGCCGCTTCACACTGCCTGCACAGATAGAGACGGCTTCACACTGCCTGCACAGAGAGAGAGAGACCGCGTCACACTGCCTGCACCGAGAGAGAGAGAGACCGCTTCACACTGCCTGCACAGAGAGAGAGAGAGAGAGCGCTTGACACTGCCTGCACAGAGAGAGAGAGAGACCGCTTCACACTGCCTGCACAGAGAGAGAGAGAGACCGATTCACGCTGCCTGCACAGAGAAAGAGAGACCACTTCACACTGCCTGCACAGAGAGAGAGCGCTTCACACTGCTTGCACAGAGAGAGAGACCGCTTCACAATGCCTGCAGAGAGAGAGAGACCGCTTCACACTGCCTGCACAGAGAGAGCGCTTCACTTTGCCTGCACAGAGAGAGAGAAAGACCGCTTCACACTGCCGGCACAGAGAGAGAGACCACTTCACACTGCCTGCACAGAGAGAGAGACCGCTTCACATTGCCTGCACAGAGAGAGAGACCGCTTCACACTGCCAGCACACAGACAGAGAGAGAGACCGCTTCACACTGCCTGCACAGAGAGAGAGAGATCGCTTCACACTGCCTGCACAGAGAGAGAGAGAGACCGCTTCACACTGCCTGCACAGAGAGAGAGAGACCGCTTCACACTGCCTGCACAGAGAGAGAGAGAGACCGCTTCACACTGCCTACACAGAGAGAGAGACGACTTCACACTGCCGGCACAGAGAGAGAGAGACCGCGTCACACTGCCTGCACCGAGAGAGAGAGACCGCGTCACACTGCCTGCACCGAGAGAGAGAGAGACCGCTTCACACTGCCTGCACAGAGAAAGAGAAAATGCTTCACACTGCCTGCACAGAGAAAGAGAGAACGCTTCACACTGCCTGCACAGAGAGAGAGAGAGACCACTTCACACTGCCTACACACAGAAAGAGAGAGACCGATTCACGCTGCCTGCACAGAAAAAGAGAGACCGCTTCACACTGCCTGCACAGAGAGAGTGAGACCGCTTCACACTGCTTGCACAGAGAGAGAGAGACCGCTTCACTCTGCCTGCACAGAGAGAGCGCTTCACATTGCCTGCAAAGAGAGAGAGAGACCGCTTCACACTGCCTGCACAGAGAGAGAGACCGCTTCACACTGCCTGCACAGAGAGAGAGACCGCTTCACATTGCCTGCACAGAGAGAGAGAGAGAGAGAGAGAGACCGCTTCACACTGCCTACAGAGAGAGAGAGATTGAGACCGATTCACACTGCCTGCACAGAGAGAGAGAGAGACCGCTTCACACTGCCTACACAGAGAGAGAGACCACTTCACACTGCCTGCACAGAGAGAGAGAGAGACCGCGTCACACTGCCTGCACCGAGAGAGAGAGAGACCGCTTCACACTGCCTGCACAGAGAAAGATAGAATGCTTCACACTGCCTGCACAGAGAAAGAGAGACCGCTTCACACTGCCTGCACAGAGAGAGAGAGAGAGAGACCGAGACCGCTTCACACAGCCTACACAGAAAGAGAGAGACCGATTCACGCTGCCTGCACAGAAAAAGGGAGACCGCTTCACACTGCCTGCACAGAGAGAGAGAGACCGCTTCACACTGCTTGCACAGAGAGAGAGACCGCTTCACACTGCTTGCACAGAGAGAGAGACCGCTTCACTCTGCCTGCACAGAGAGAGCGCTTCACATTGCCTGCACAGAGAGAGAGACCGCTTCACACTGCCTGCACAGAGAGAGAGACCGCTTCACACTGCCTGCACAGAGAGAGAGACCGCTTCACACTGCCTGCACAGAGAGAGAGACCGCTTCACATTGCCTGCACAGAGAGAGAGTGAGAGACCGCTTCACACTGCCTACAGAGAGAGAGAGAGAGAGAGAGACCGATTCACACTGCCTGCACAGAGAGAGAGAGACTGCTTCACACTGCCTGCACAGAGAGAGAGAGAGCGACCGCTTCACACTGCCTGCACAGAGAGAGAGACTGCTTCACACTGCCTGCACAGAGAGAGAGCGACCGCTTCACATTGCCTGCACAGAGAAAGAGAGACCGCTTCCCACTGCCTGAACAGAGAGAGAGAGAGACCGCTTCACACTGCCTGCACAGAGAGAGAGAGAGAGACCGCTTCACGCTGCCTGCACAGAGAGAGAGCGACCGCTTCACATTGCCTGCACAGAGAAAGAGAGAAACCGCTTCACACTGCCTGCACAGAGAGAGAGAGAGACCGCTTCACACTGCTTGCACAAAGAGAGAGACCACTTCACACTGCCTGCACAGAGAGGGAGAGAGAGCTCTTCACATTGCCTGCACAGAGAGAGAGAGAGACCGCTTCACACTGCCTGCACAGAGAGAGAGACCGCTTCACACTGCCTGCACAGAGAGAGAGAGACCGCTTCACATTGCCTGCACAGAGAGAGAGAGACCGCTTCACACTGCCTGCACAGAAAGAGAGAGAGACCGCTTCACACTGCCTGCACAGAGAGAGAGATCACTTCACACTGCCTGCACAGAGAGAGAGAGATCACTTCACACTGCCTGCACAGAGAGAGAGAGACCGCTTCACACTGCCTGCCCAGATAGAGACCGATTCACAGTGCCTGCACAGAGAGAGAGAGAGAGAGACCGTTTCACACTGCCTGCGCAGAGAGAGAGAGACTGCTTCACACTGCCTGCACAGAGAGAGAGAGAGAGAGCAACCGCTTCACACTGCCTGCACAGAGAGAGAGACTGCTTCACACTGCCTGCACAGAGAGAGAGAGCGACCGCTTCACATTGCCTGCACAGAGAAAGAGAGACCGCTTCCCACTGCCTGAACAGAGAGAGAGAGAGACCGCTTCACACTGCCTGCACAGAGAGAGAGAGAGAGACCGCTTCACGCTGCCTGCACAGAGAGAGAGCGACCGCTTCACATTGCCTGCACAGAGAAAGAGAGACCGCTTCACACTGCCTGCACAGAGAGAGAGAGAGAGACCGCTTCACACTGCTTGCACAAAGAGAGAGACCGCTTCACACTGCCTGCACAGAGAGGGAGAGAGAGCTCTTCACATTGCCTGCACAGAGAGAGAGAGACCGCTTCACACTGCCTGCACAGAGAGAGAGACCGCTTCACACTGCCTGCACAGAGAGAGAGAGACCGCTTCACTTTGCCTGCACAGAGAGAGAGAGACCGCTTCACACTGCCTGCACAGAAAGAGAGAGAGACCGCTTCACACTGCCTGCACAGAGAGAGAGATCACTTCACACTGCCTGCACAGAGAGAGAGAGATCACTTCACACTGCCTGCACAGAGAGAGAGAGAGATCACTTCACACTGCCTGCACAGAGAGAGAGAGACCGCTTCACACTGCCTGCACAGATAGAGACCAATTCACACTGCCTGCACAGAGAGAGAGAGACCGCTTCACACTGCCTACACAGAGAGAGAGAGACCACTTCACACTGCCTGCACAGAGAGAGAGAGACCACGTCACACTGCCTGCACCGAGAGAGAGAGAGAGATCGCTTCACACTGCCTGCACAGAGAGAGAGAGAGAGACCGCTTCACACTGCCTGCACAGAGAGAGAGAGAGACCGCTTCACACTGCCTACAGAGAGAGAGAGAGAGAGAACCCGATTCACACTGCCTGCACAGAGAGAGAGAGACCGCTTCACACTGCTTGCACAGAGAGAGAGGCCGCTTCACACTGCCTTCACAGAGAGAGCGGTTCACATTGCCTGCACAGAGAGAGAGAGAACCCGATTCACACTGCCTGCACAGAGAGAGAGAGAGACCGCTTCACACTGCTTGCACAGAGAGAGAGGCCGCTTCACACTGCCTTCACAGAGAGAGCGGTTCACATTGCCTGCACAGAGAAAGAAAGACCGCTTCACACTGCTTACACAGAGAGAGAGACCACTTCACACTGCCTGCACATAGAGAGAGAGACCACGTCACACTGCCTGCACCGAGAGAGAGACCGCTTCACACTGCCTGCACAGAGAGAGAGAGACCGCTTCACGCTGCCTGCACAGAGAAAGAGAAACCGCTTCACACTGCCTGCACAGAGAGAGAGAGACCGCTTCACACTACTTGCACAGAGAGAGAGGCCGCTTCACACTGCCTGCACAGAGAGAGCGCTTCAGATTGCCTGCACAGAGAGAGAGAGAGAGAGAGCGCTTCACACTGCCTGCACAGAGAGAGAGACCGCTTCACACTGCCTGCACAGAGAGAGAGAGAGACCGCTTCACATTGCCTGCACAGAGAGAGAGAGAGAGACCGCTTCACACTGCCTGCACAGAGAGATAGAGACCACTTCACACTGCCTGCACAGAGAGAGAGAGAGATCGCTTCACACTGCCTGCACAGAGAGAGAGAGAGACCGCTTCACACTGCCTGCACAGAGAGAGAGACCGCTTCACACTGCCTGCACAGAGAGAGAGCGACCGCTTCACATTGCCTGCACAGAGAAAGAGAGACCGCTTCCCACTGCCTGAACAGAGAGAGAGAGAGACCGCTTCACACTGCCTGCACAGAGAGAGAGAGAGAGAGAGACCGCTTCACGCTGCCTGCACAGAGAGAGAGCGACCGCTTCACATTGCCTGCACAGAGAAAGAGAGACCGCTTCACACTGCCTGCACAGAGAGAGAGAGAGACCGCTTCACACTGCTTGCACAAAGAGAGAGACCACTTCACACTGCCTGCATAGAGAGGGAGAGAGAGCTCTTCACATTGCCTGCACAGAGAGAGAGAGAGACCGCTTCACACTGCCTGCACAGAGAGAGAGACCGCTTCACACTGCCTGCACAGAGAGAGAGAGACCGCTTCACATTGCCTGCACAGAGAGAGAGAGACCGCTTCACACTGCCTGCACAGAAAGAGAGAGAGACCGCTTCACACTGCCTGCACAGAGAGAGAGATCACTTCACACTGCCTGCACAGAGAGAGAGAGATCACTTCACACTGCCTGCACAGAGAGAGAGAGATCACTTCACACTGCCTGCACAGAGAGAGAGACCGCTTCACACTGCCTGCACAGATAGAGACCGATTCACAGTGCCTGCACAGAGAGAGAGAGAGAGAGAGACCGCTTCACACTGCCTGCGCAGAGAGAGAGAGACTGCTTCACACTGCCTGCACAGAGAGAGAGAGAGAGAGCGACCGCTTCACACTGCCTGCACAGAGAGAGAGAGACTGCTTCACACTGCCTGCACAGAGAGAGAGCGACCGCTTCACATTGCCTGCACAGAGAAAGAGAGACCGCTTCCCACTGCCTGAACAGAGAGAGAGAGAGACCGCTTCACACTGCCTGCACAGAGAGAGAGAGAGAGACCGCTTCACGCTGCCTGCACAGAGAGAGAGCGACCGCTTCACATTGCCTGCACAGAGAAAGAGAGACCGCTTCACACTGCCTGCACAGAGAGAGAGAGAGACCGCTTCACACTGCTTGCACAAAGAGAGAGACCACTTCACACTGCCTGCACAGAGAGGGAGAGAGAGCTCTTCACATTGCCTGCACAGAGAGAGAGAGACCGCTTCACACTGCCTGCACAGAGAGAGAGACCGCTTCACACTGCCTGCACACAGAGAGAGAGAGAGACCGCTTCACTCTGCCTGCACAGAGAGAGAGAGACCGCTTCACACTGCCTGCACAGAGAGAGAGAGACCGCTTCACACTGCCTGCACAGAGAGAGAGATCACTTCACACTGCCTGCACAGAGAGAGAGAGACCGCTTCACACTGCCTGCAGAGAGAGAGAGAGAGACCGCTTCACACTGCCTGCACAGAGAGAGAGAGACCGCTTCACACTGCCTGCACAGAGAGAGAGAGAGAGATCGCTTCACACTGCCTGCACAGAGAGAGAGACCGCTTCACACTGCCTGCACAGAGAGAGAGAGAGAGCTTCAGAGAGAGAGAGAGACCGCTTCACACTGCCTGCAGAGAGAGAGAGAGAGAGAGAGAGACCGCTTCACACTGCCTGCACAGAGAGACAGAGACCGCTTCACACTGCCTGAGAGAGAGAGAGACCGCTTCACACTGCCTGCACCGAAAGAGAGGGAGACACTGCTTCACGCTGCCTGCACAGAGAGAGAGCGACCGCTTCACACTGCCTGCACAGAGAGAGAGAGAGAGACCGCTTCACACTGCCTGCACAGAGAGCGAGAGAGAGAGACCGCTTCACACTGCCTGCACAGAGAGAGAGAGACTGCTTCACACTGCCTGCACAGAGAGAGAGAGAGAGCACAGAGAGAGAGAGAGAGACCGCTTCACACTGCCTGCACAGAGAGAGAGAGACCGCTTCACACTGCCTGCACAGAGAGAGAGAGACCGCTTCACAGAGAGAGAGAGACCGCTTCACACTGCCTGCACCGAGAGAGAGAGAGACCGCTTCACACTGCCTGCACAGAGAGAGAGAGAGACCGCTTCACACTGCCTGCACAGAGAGAGAGAGACCGCTTCACACTGCCTGCACAGAGAGAGAGAGAGACCGCTTCACACTGCCTGCACAGAGAGAGAGAGACCGAGAGAGAGAGACCGCTTCACACTGCCTACACAGAGAGAGAGACCACTTCACACTGCCTGCACAGAGAGAGAGAGAGACCGCGTCACACTGCCTGCACCGAGAGAGAGAGAGAGACCGCTTCACACTGCCTGCACAGAGAGAGAGAGAGAGACCGCTTCACACTGCCTGCACAGAGAGAGAGAGAGAGACCGCTTCACACTGCCTGCACAGAGAGAGAGAGACCGCTTCACACTGCCTGCACAGAGAGAGAGAGAGAGAGAGAGACCGCTTCACACTGCCTGCACAGAGAGAGAGAGACCGCTTCACACTGCCTGCAGAGAGAGAGAGACCGCTTCACACTGCCTGCATAGAGAGAGAGAGAGAGAGACCGCTTCACACTGCCTGCACAGAGAGAGAGACCGCTTCACACTGCCTGCACAGAGAGAGAGAGAGACCGCTTCACACTGCCTGCACAGAGAGAGAGAGAAACCGCTTGCCACTGCCTGCACAGAGAGAGAGAGACCGCTTCACACTGCCTGCACAGAGAGAGAGAGAGCGCTTCACACTGCCTGCAGAGAGAGAGAGAGAGAGGGACCGCTTCACACTGCCTGCACAGAGAGAGAGACCGCTTCACACTGCCTGCACAGAGAGAGAGAGAGAGAGACAGCTTCACACTGCCTGCAGAGAGAGAGAGAGAGAGACCGCTTCACACTGCCTGCACAGAGAGAGAGAGAGACCGCTTCACACTGCCTGCACAGAGAGAGAGAGACCGCTTCACACTGCCTGCACAGAGAGAGAGAGACAGCTTCACAATGCCTGCAGAGAGAGAGAGAGAGACCGCATCACACTGCCTGCACAGAGAGAGAGAGACCGCTTCACACTGCCTGCACAGAGAGAGAGAGAGACCGAGTCACACTGCCTGCACAGAGAGAGAGAGACCGCTTCACACTGCCTGCACAGAGAGAGACCGCTTCACACTGCCTGCACAGAGAGAGAGAGACCGCTTCACACTGCCTGCACAGAGAGAGAGAGAGACCGCTTCACACTGCCTGCACAGAGAGAGAGAGACCGCTTCACACTGCCTGCACAGAGAGAGAGACCGCTTCACACTGCCTGCACAGAGAGAGAGAGACCGCTTCACACTGCCTGCACAGAGAGAGAGAGACCACTTCACACTGCCTGCACAGAGAGAGAGAGAGACCGCTTCACACTGCCTGCACAGAGAGAGAGAGACCGCTTCACACTGCCTGCACAGAGAGAGAGAGAGAGAGACCGCTTCACACTGCCTGCACAGAGAGAGAGAGACCGCTTCATGCTGCCTGCACAGAGAGAGAGCGAGAGAGAGAGACCGCTTTACACTTCCTGCACAGAGAAAGAGAGACCGCTTCACACTGCCTGCACAGAGAGAGAGAGACCGCTTCACACTGCCTGCACAGAGAGAGAGACCGCTTCACACTGCCTGCACAGAGAGAGAGACCGCTTCACACTGCCTGCACAGAGAGAGAGAGACCGCTTCACACTGCCTGCACAGAGAGAGAGAGAGACCGCTTCACACTGCCTGCACAGAGAGAGAGAGACCGCTTCACACTGCCTGCACAGAGAGAGAGAGAGACCGCTTCACACTGCCTGCACAGAGAGAGAGAGAGACCGCTTCACACTGACTGCACAGAGAGAGAGAGTGAGAGAGACCGCTTCACACTTCCTGCACAGAGAGAGAGAGACCGCTTCACACTGCCTGCACAGAGAGAGAGAGACCGCTTCACACTGCCTGCAGAGAGAGAGAGAGACCGCTTCACACTGCCTGCAGAGAGAGAGAGACCGCTTCACACTGCCTGCACAGAGAGAGAGAGAGAGACCGCTTCACACTGCCTGCACAGAGAGAGAGAGAGACCGCTTCACACTGCCTGCACAGAGAGAGAGAGACCGCTTCACACTGCCTGCACAGAGAGAGAGAGACCGCTTCACACTGCCTGCACAGAGAGAGAGAGACCGCTTCACACTGCCTGCACAGAGAGAGAGAGACCGCTTCACACTGCCTGCACAGAGAGAGAGAGAGACCGCTTCACACTGCCTGCACAGAGAGAGAGAGACCGCTTCACACTGCCTGCACAGAGAGAGAGAGAGACCGCTTCACACTGCCTGCACAGAGAGAGAGAGAGAGACCGCTTCACACTGCCTGCACAGAGAGAGAGAGAGAGACCGCTTCACACTGCCTGCAGAGAGAGAGAGAGACCGCTTCACACTGCCTGCAGAGAGACAGAGAGAGAGAGACCGCTTCACACTGCCTGCACAGAGAGAGAGAGAGACCGCTTCACACTGCCTGCACAGAGAGAGAGAGACCGCTTCACACTGCCTGCACAGAGAGAGAGAGAGACCGCTTCACACTGCCTGCACAGAGAGAGAGAGACCGCTTCACACTGCCTGCACAGAGAGAGAGAGAGAGACCGCTTCACACTGCCTGCACAGAGAGAGAGAGACCGCTTCACACTGCCTGCACAGAGAGAGAGAGACCGCTTCACACTGCCTGCACAGAGAGAGAGACCGCTTCACACTGCCTGCACAGAGAGAGAGAGAGACCGCTTCACACTGCCTGCACAGAGAGAGAGAGAGACCGCTTCACACTGCCTGCACAGAGAGAGAGAGAGACCGCTTCACACTGCCTGCAGAGAGAGAGAGAGCTTCACACTGCCTGCACAGAGAGAGAGAGAGACCGCTTCACACTGCCTGCACAGAGAGAGAGAGAGAGACCGCTTCACACTGCCTGCACAGAGAGAGAGAGAGACCGCTTCACACTGCCTGCACAGAGAGAGAGAGAGAGACCGCTTCACACTGCCTGCACAGAGAGAGAGAGACCGCTTCACACTGCCTGCACAGAGAGAGAGAGAGACCGCTTCACACTGCCTGCACAGAGAGAGAGAGAGACCGCTTCACACTGCCTGCACAGAGAGAGAGAGAGAGAGACCGCATCACACTGCCTGCACAGAGAGAGAGAGACCGCTTCACACTGCCTGCACAGAGAGAGAGAGACCGCTTCACACTGCCTGCACAGAGAGAGAGACCGCTTCACACTGCCTGCAGAGAGAGACCGCTTCACACTGAGACAGAGAGAGAGAGAGAGACCGCTTCACACTGCCTGCAGAGAGAGAGAGACCGCTTCACACTGCCTGCACAGAGAGAGAGAGAGACCGCTTCACACTGCCTGCACAGAGAGAGAGAGAGACCGCTTCACACTGCCTGCAGAGAGAGAGAGAGACCGCTTCACACAGCCTGCACAGAGAGAGAGAGACCGCATCACACTGCCTGCACAGAGAGAGAGCGCATTCACACTGCCTGAGACAGAGAGAGAGAGAGACCGCTTCACACTGCCTGCACAGAGAGAGAGAGAGAGAGACGCTTCACACTGCCTGCACAGAGAGAGAGAGAGACCGCTTCACACTGCCTGCACAGAGAGAGAGAGAGACCGCTTCACACTGCCTGCAGAGAGAGAGAGAGAGAGACCGCTTCACACTGCCTGCAGAGAGAGAGAGAGAGACCGCTTCACACTGCCTGCACAGAGAGAGAGAGAGACCGCTTCACACTGCCTGCACAGAGAGAGAGAGAGAGAGACCCGCTTCACACTGCCTGCACAGAGAGAGAGAGAGACCGCTTCACACTGCCTGCACAGAGAGAGAGAGACCGCTTCACACTGCCTGCAGAGAGAGAGAGAGAGACCGCTTCACACTGCCTGCACAGAGAGAGAGAGAGACCGCTTCACACTGCCTGCACAGAGAGAGAGAGACCGCTTCACACTGCCTGCACAGAGAGAGAGAGACCGCTTCACACTGCCTGCACAGAGAGAGAGAGAGACCGCTTCACACTGCCTGCACAGAGAGAGAGAGAGAGAGACCGCTTCACACTGCCTGCACAGAGAGAGAGAGAGACCGCTTCACACTGCCTGCACAGAGAGAGAGAGACAGCTTCACACTGCCTGCACAGAGAGAGAGAGACCGCTTCACACTGCCTGCACAGAGAGACCGCTTCACACTGCCTGCAGAGAGTGAGAGACAGAGCGCTTCACACTGCCTGCACATGCAGAGAGAGAGAGAGACCGCTTCACACTGCCTGCACAGAGAGAGAGAGACCGCTTCACACTGCCTGCACAGAGAGAGAGAGAGTCCGCTTCACACTGCCTGCAGAGAGAGAGAGAGAGACAGCTTCACACTGCCTGCACAGAGAGAGAGAGACCGCTTCACACTGCCTGCACAGAGAGAGAGAGAGACCGCTTCACACTGCCTGCAGAGAGAGAGAGAGAGACCGCTTCACACTGCCTGCACAGAGAGAGAGAGACCGCTTCACACTGCCTGCACAGAGAGAGAGACCGCTTCACACTGCCTGCACAGAGAGAGAGAGACCGCTTCACACTGCCTGCACACAGAGAGAGAGAGACCGCTTCACACTGCCTGCACAGAGAGAGAGAGAGACCGCTTCACACTGCCTGCACAGAGAGAGAGAGAGACCGCTTCACACTGCCTGCACAGAGAGAGAGACCGCTTCACACTGCCTGCACAGAGAGAGAGACCGCTTCACACTGCCTGCACAGAGAGAGAGAGAGAGACGCTTCACACTGCCTGCACAGAGAGAGAGAGACCGACTCACACTGCCTGCACACAGAAAGAGAGACCGCTTCACACTGCCTGCACAGAGAGAGAGAGAGACCGCTTCACACTGCCTGCACAGAGAAAGAGAGCGATTCACACTGCCTGCACAGAGACCGCTTCACACTGCCTGCACAGAGAGAGAGAGAGACCGCTTCACACTGCCTGCACAGAGAGAGAGAGAGACCGCTTCACACTGCCTGCACAGAGAGAGAGAGACCGCTTCACACTGCCTGCACAGAGAGAGAGAGAGACCGCTTCACACTGCCTGCAGAGAGAGAGAGAGACCGCTTCACACTGCCTGCACAGAGAGAGAGAGAGAGAGACCGCTTCACACTGCCTGCACAGAGAGAGAGAGACCGCTTCACACTGCCTGCACAGAGAGAGAGAGACCGCTTCACACTGCCTGCAGAGAGAGAGAGACCGCTTCACACTGCCTGCAGAGAGAGAGAGAGAGACCGCTTCACACTGCCTGCACAGAGAGAGAGAGACCGCTTCACACTGCCTGCACAGAGAGAGACCGCTTCACACTGCCTGCACAGAGAGAGAGAGACCGCTTCACACTGCCTGCACAGAGAGAGAGACCGCTTCACACTGCCTGCACAGAGAGAGAGAGACAGCTTCACACTGCCTGCACAGAGAGAGAGAGACCGCTTCACACTGCCTGCACAGAGAGAGAGAGACCGCTTCACACTGCCTGCACAGAGAGAGAGAGACCGCTTCACACTGCCTGCACAGAGAGAGAGAGAGAGAGACCGCTTCACACTGCCTGCACAGAGAGAGAGAGACCGCTTCACACTGCCTGCACAGAGAGAGAGAGAGAGACCGCTTCACACTGCCTGCACAGAGAGAGAGAGAGACCGCTTCACACTGCCTGCACAGAGAGAGAGAGAGACCGCTTCACACTGCCTGCACAGAGAGAGAGAGACCGCTTCACACAGCCTGCACAGAGAGAGAGAGAGACCGCTTCACACTGCCTGCACAGAGAGAGAGAGACCGCTTCACACTGCCTGCACAGAGAGAGAGAGACCGCTTCACACTGCCTGCACAGAGAGAGAGAGACCGCTTCACACTGCCTGCACAGAGAGAGAGACCGCTTCACACTGCCTGCACAGAGACAGAGAGAGAGACCGCTTCACACTGCCTGCACAGAGAGAGAGAGAGACAGCTTCACACTGCCTGCACAGAGAGAGAGAGAGACCGCTTCACACTGCCTGCACAGAGAGAGAGACCGACAGAGAGAGACCGCTTCACACTGCCTGCACAGAGAGAGAGAGAGACCGCTTCACACTGCCTGCACAGAGAGAGAGACCGCTTCACACTGCCTGCACAGAGAGAGAGAGAGACCGCTTCACACTGCCTGCACAGAGAGAGAGAGACCGCTTCACACTGCCTGCACAGAGAGAGACCGCTTCACACTGCCTGCACAGAGAGAGAGAGACCGCTTCACACTGCCTGCACAGAGAGAGAGACCGCTTCACACTGCCTGCACAGAGAGAGAGAGACCGCTTCACACTGCCTGCACAGAGAGAGAGACCGCTTCACACTGCCTGCACAGAGAGAGAGCGCTTCACACTGCCTGCACAGAGAGAGAGACCGCTTCACACTGCCTGCACAGAGAGAGAGACCGCTTCACACTGCCTGCACAGAGAGAGAGAGAGACCGCGTCACACTGCCTGCACCGAGAGAGAGAGAGAGACCGCTTCACACTGCCTGCACCGAGAGAGAGAGAGAGACCGCCTCACACTGCCTGCACAGAGAGAGAGAGAGAGACCGCTTCACACTGCCTGCACAGAGAGAGAGAGAGAGACCGCTTCACACTGCCTGCACAGAGAGAGAGAGACCGCTTCACACTGCCTGCACAGAGAGAGAGAGACCGCTTCACACTGCCTGCACAGAGAGAGAGAGACCGCTTCACACTGCCTGCACAGAGAGAGAGAGAGAGACCGCTTCACACTGCCTGCACACAGAGAGAGAGACCGCTTCACACTGCCTGCACAGAGAGAGAGACCGAGAGAGAGAGAGACCGCTTCACACTGCCTGCACAGAGAGAGAGAGAGACCGCTTCACACTGCCTGCACAGAGAGAGAGAGAGAGAGACCGCTTCACACTGCCTGCAGAGAGAGAGAGAGAGACCGCTTCACACTGCCTGCACAGAGAGAGAGAGACCGCTTCACACTGCCTGCACAGAGAGAGAGAGACCGCTTCACACTGCCTGCACAGAGAGAGAGAGACCGCTTCACACTGCCTGCACAGAGAGAGAGAGACCGCTTCACACTGCCTGCACAGAGAGAGAGAGACCGCTTCACACTGCCTGAGAGAGAGAGAGAGACCGCTTCACACTGCCTGCACAGAGAGAGAGAGAGAGAGACCGCTTCACACTGCCTGCACAGAGAGAGAGAGAGAGAGACCGCTTCACACTGCCTGCACAGAGAGAGAGAGACCGCTTCACACAGCCTGCACAGAGAGAGAGAGCGATTCACGCTGCCTGCACAGACAAAGAGAGACCGCTTCACACTGCCTGCACAGAGAGAGAGAGACCGCTTCACACTGCCTGCACAGAGAGAGAGACCGCTTCACACTGCCTGCACAGAGAGAGAGAGACCGCTTCACACTGCCTGCACAGAGAGAGAGAGACCGCTTCACACTGCCTGCAGAGAGAGAGAGAGAGAGACCGCTTCACACTGCCTGCACAGAGAGAGAGAGAGAGACCGCTTCACACTGCCTGCACAGAGAGAGAGACCGCTTCACACTGCCTGCACAGAGAGAGAGACCGCTTCACACTGCCTGCACAGAGAGAGAGAGAGAGACCGCTTCACACTGCCTGCACAGAGAGAGAGAGAGACGCTTCACACTGCCTGCACAGAGAGAGAGAGACCGCTTCACACTGCCTGCACAGAGAGAGAGCTTCACAGAGAGAGAGACCGCTTCACACTGCCTGCACAGAGAGAGAGAGAGACCGCTTCACACTGCCTGCACAGAGAGAGAGAGACCGCTTCACACTGCCTGCACAGAGAGAGAGACCGCTTCACACTGCCTGCACAGAGAGAGAGAGAGAGACCGCTTCACACTGCCTGCACAGAGAGAGAGAGAGACCGCTTCACACTGCCTGCACAGAGAGAGAGAGACCGCTTCACACTGCCTGCACAGAGAGAGAGAGACCGCTTCACACTGCCTGCACAGAGAGCTTCACACTGCTTTCACATTGCTGCACAGAGAGAGAGACCGCTTCACACTGCCTGCACAGAGAGAGAGAGAGACCGCTTCACACTGCCTGCACAGAGAGAGAGAGAGAGACAGCTTCACACTGCCTGCACAGAGAGAGAGAGACCGATTCACTCTGCCTGCACAGAAAGAGAGAGACCGCTTCACACTGCCTGCACAGAGAGAGAGAGAGACCGCTTCACACTGCCTGCAGAGAGAGAGAGACCGCTTCACACTGCCTGCACAGAGAGAGAGACCGCTTCACTCTGCCTGCACAGAGAGAGAGAGCGCTTCACACTGCCTGCACAGAGAGAGAGAGAGAGACCGCTTCACACTGCCTGCACAGAGAGAGAGAGACCGCTTCACACTGCCTGCACAGAGAGAGAGACCGCTTCACACTGCCTGCACAGAGAGAGAGAGACCGCTTCACACTGCCTGCACAGAGAGAGAGAGAGAGACCGCTTCACACTGCCTGCACAGAGAGAGAGAGAGAGAGACCGCTTCACACTGCCTGCACAGAGAGAGAGAGAGACCGCTTCACACTGCCTGCACAGAGAGAGAGAGAGAGAGACCGCGTCACACTGCCTGCACAGAGAGAGAGAGACCGCTTCACACTGCCTGCACAGAGAGAGAGAGAGACCGCTTCACACTGCCTGCACAGAGAGAGAGACCGCTTCACACTGCCTGCACAGAGAGAGAGAGAGAGACCGCTTCACACTGCCTGCACAGAGAGAGAGTGACCGCTTCACGCTGCCTGCACAGAGAAAGGGAGACCGCTTCACACTGCCTGCACAGAGAGAGAGAGAGACCGCTTCACACTGCCTGCACAGAGAGAGAGAGACCGCTTCACACTGCCTGCACAGAGAGAGAGAGAGACCGCTTCACTCTGCCTGCACAGAGAGAGAGACCGCTTCACACTGCCTGCACAGAGAGAGAGAGACCGCTTCACACTGCCTGCACAGAGAGAGAGAGAGACCGCTTCACACTGCCTGCACAGAGAGAGAGAGACCGCTTCACACTGCCTGCACAGAGAGAGAGAGACCGCTTCACACTGCCTGCACAGAGAGAGAGAGACCGCTTCACACTGCCTGCACAGAGAGAGAGAGAGACCGCTTCACACTGCCTGCACAGAGAGAGAGAGACCGCTTCACACTGCCTGCACAGAGAGAGAGAGAGACCGCTTCACACTGCCTGCACAGAGAGAGAGACCGCTTCACACTGCCTGCACAGAGAGAGAGAGAGACGCTTCACACTGCCTGCACAGAGAGAGAGAGAGACCGCTTCACACTGCCTGAACAGAGAGAGAGAGAGAGACGCTTCACACTGCCTGCAGAGAGAGAGAGACCGACACACTGCCTGCACAGAGAGAGAGAGAGACCGCTTCACACTGCCTGCACAGAGAGAGAGAGACCGCTTCACACTGCCTGCACAGAGAGAGAGACCGATTCACACTGCCTTCACAGAGAGAGAGACACCGCTTCACACTGCCTGCACAGAGAGAGAGAGACCGCTTCACACTGCCTGCACAGAGAGAGAGAGACCGCTTCACACTGCCTGCACAGAGAGAGAGAGAGAGAGACCGCTTCACACTGCCTGCACAGAGAGAGAGAGAGACCGCTTCACACTGCCTGCACAGAGAGAGAGAGAGAGACCGCTTCACACTGCCTGCACAGAGAGAGAGAGACCGCTTCACACTGCCTGCACAGAGAGAGAGAGACCGCTTCACACTGCCTGCACAGAGAGAGAGAGAGAGACGCTTCACACTGCCTGCACAGAGAGAGAGAGAGACCGCTTCACACTGCCTGCACAGAGAGAGAGAGAGACCGCTTCACACTGCCTGCACAGACAGAGAGAGAGAGACCGCTTCACACTGCCTGCACAGAGAGAGAGAGACCGCTTCACACTGCCTGCACAGAGAGAGAGACCGCTTCACACTGCCTGCACAGAGAGAGAGAGAGAGACCGCTTCACACTGCCTGCACAGAGAGAGAGAGAGACCGCTTCACACTGCCTGCACAGAGAGAGAGAGACCGCTTCACACTGCCTGCACAGAGAGAGAGAGACCGCTTCACACTGCCTGCACAGAGAGAGAGACCGCTTCACACTGCCTGCACAGAGAGAGAGAGAGACCGCTTCACACTGCCTGCACAGAGAGAGAGAGACCGCTTCACACTGCCTGCACAGAGAGAGAGAGACCGCTTCACACTGCCTGCACAGAGAGAGAGAGACCGCTTCACACTGCTGCCACAGAGAGAGAGAGAGACCGCTTCACACTGCCTGCACAGAGAGAGAGAGACCGCTTCACACTGCCTGCACAGAGAGAGAGAGAGACCGCTTCACACTGCCTGCACAGAGAGAGAGACCGCTTCACACTGCCTGCACAGAGAGAGAGAGAGACCGCTTCACACTGCCTGCACAGAGAGAGAGAGAGAGACCGCTTCACACTGCCTGCACAGAGAGAGAGAGACCGCTTCACACTGCCTGCACAGAGAGAGAGACCGCTTCACACTGCCTGCACAGAGAGAGAGAGACCGCTTCACACTGCCTGCACAGAGAGAGAGAGAGAGAGACCGCTTCACACTGCCTGCACAGAGAGAGAGAGACCGCTTCACACTGCCTGCACAGAGAGAGAGAGAGAGAGACCGCTTCACACTGCCTGCACAGAGAGAGAGAGACCGCTTCACACTGCCTGCACAGAGAGAGAGAGAGAGAGACCGCTTCACACTGCCTGCACAGAGAGAGAGAGAGACCGCTTCACACTGCCTGCACAGAGAGAGAGAGACCGCTTCACACTGCCTGCACAGAGAGAGAGAGAGAGACCGCTTCACACTGCCTGCACAGAGAGAGAGAGAGAGAGACCGCTTCACACTGCCTGCACAGAGAGAGAGAGAGACCGCTTCACACTGCCTGCACAGAGAGAGAGAGAGACCGCTTCACACTGCCTGCACAGAGAGAGAGAGAGAGAGACCGCTTCACACTGCCTGCACAGAGAGAGAGAGAGACCGCTTCACACTGCCTGCACAGAGAGAGAGACCGCTTCACACTGCCTGCACAGAGAGAGAGAGACCGCTTCACACTGCCTGCAGAGAGAGAGAGAGACCGCTTCACACTGCCTGCACAGAGAGAGAGAGAGAGACCGCTTCACACTGCCTGCACAGAGAGAGAGAGAGACCGCTTCACACTGCCTGCACAGAGAGAGAGAGACCGCTTCACACTGCCTGCACAGAGAGAGAGAGAGACCGCTTCACACTGCCTGCACAGAGAGAGAGAGACCGCTTCACACTGCCTGCACAGAGAGAGAGAGAGAGACCGCTTCACACTCCCTGCACAGAGAGAGAGAGACCGCTTCACACTGCCTACACAGAGAGAGAGACCGCTTCACACTGCCTGCACAGAGAGAGAGAGAGACCGCTTCACACTGCCTGCACAGAGAGAGAGAGAGAGACCGCTTCACACTGCCTGCACAGAGAGAGAGAGACCGCTTCACACTGCCTGCACAGAGAGAGAGAGACCGCTTCACACTGCCTGCACAGAGAGAGAGAGACCGCTTCACACTGCCTGCACAGAGAGAGAGAGAGACCGCTTCACACTGCCTGCACAGAGAGAGAGAGAGACCGCTTCACACTGCCTGCACAGAGAGAGAGAGAGACCGCTTCACACTGCCTGCACAGAGAGAGAGAGAGAGACCGCTTCACACTGCCTGCACAGAGAGAGAGAGACCGCTTCACACTGCCTGCACAGAGAGAGAGAGAGAGAGACCGCTTCACACTGCCTGCACAGAGAGAGAGAGACCTCTTCACACTGCCTGCAGAGAGAGAGAGAGAGACCGCTTCACACTGCCTGCACAGAGAGAGAGAGAGACCGCTTCACACTGCCTGCACAGAGAGAGAGAGACCGCTTCACACTGCCTGCACAGAGAGAGAGACCGCTTCACACTGCCTGCACAGAGAGAGAGACCGCTTCACACTGCCTGCACAGAGAGAGAGATCACTTCACACTGCCTGCACAGAGAGAGAGAGACCGCTTCACACTGCCTGCACAGAGAGAGAGAGACCGCTTCACACTGCCTGCACAGAGAGAGAGACCGCTTCACACTGCCTGCACAGAGAGAGAGAGAGAGACCGCTTCACACTGCCTGCACAGAGAGAGAGAGAGACCGCTTCACACTGCCTGCACAGAGAGAGAGAGACCGCTTCACACTGCCTGCACAGAGAGAGAGAGAGACGCTTCACACTGCCTGCACAGAGAGAGAGAGAGACGCTTCACACTGCCTGCACAGAGAGAGAGACCGCTTCACACTGCCTGCACAGAGAGAGAGAGAGAGACCGCTTCACACTGCCTGCAGAGAGAGAGAGAGCACAGAGAGAGAGACCGCTTCACACTGCCTGCACAGAGAGAGAGAGACCGCTTCACACTGCCTGCACAGAGATAGAGAGAGAGACCGCTTCACACTGCCTGCACAGAGAGAGAGAGAGACCGCTTCACACTGCCTGCACAGAGAGAGAGACCGCTTCACACTGCCTGCACAGAGAGGGAGAGAGAGCTCTTCACACTGCCTGCACAGAGAGAGAGAGACCGCTTCACACTGCCTGCACAGAGAGAGAGACCGCTTCACACTGCCTGCACAGAGAGAGAGAGACCGCTTCACATTGCCTGCACAGAGAGAGAGAGACCGCTTCACACTGCCTGCACAGAAAGAGAGAGAGACCGCTTCACACTGCCTGCACAGAGAGAGAGATCACTTCACACTGCCTGCACAGAGAGAGAGAGATCACTTCACACTGCCTGCACAGAGAGAGAGAGATCACTTCACACTGCCTGCACAGAGAGAGAGAGAGACCGCTTCACACTGCCTGCACAGAGAGAGACCAATTCACACTGCCTGCACAGAGAGAGAGAGACCGCTTCACACTGCCTGCACAGAGAGAGAGAGACCACGCTTCACACTGCCTGCACCGAGAGAGAGAGACCGCTTCACACTGCCTGCACAGAGAGAGAGAGAGAGAGACCGCACAGAGAGAGAGAGACCGCTTCACACTGCCTGCACAGAGACAGAGAGAGAGACCGCTTCACACTGCCTACACAGAGAGAGAGAGAGAGAACCCGCACAGAGAGAGAGAGAGAGAGACCGCTTCACACTGCCTGCACAGAGAGAGAGAGACCGCTTCACACTGCTTGCACAGAGAGAGAGGCCTCTTCACACTGCCTTCACAGAGAGAGCGGTTCACACTGCCTGCACAGAGAGAGAGAACCCGATTCACACTGCCTGCACAGAGAGAGAGAGACCGCTTCACACTGCCTGCACAGAGAGAGAGAGAGACCGCTTCACACTGCCTTCACAGAGAGAGCGGTTCACATTGCCTGCACAGAGAAAGAAAGACCGCTTCACACTGCTTACACAGAGAGAGAGACCACTTCACACTGCCTGCACATAGAGAGAGAGACCGCGTCACACTGCCTGCACCGAGAGAGAGACCGCTTCACACTGCCTGCACAGAGAGAGAGAGACCTGCTGAGAGAGAGAGAGAGACCGCTTCACGCTGCCTGCACAGAGAAAGAGAGACCGCTTCACACTGCCTGCACAGAGAGAGAGAGACCGCTTCACACTGCTTGCAGAGAGAGAGAGGCCGCTTCACACTGCCTGCACAGAGAGAGAGAGACCGCTTCAGACTGCCTGCACAGAGAGAGAGAGAGAGACCGCTTCACACTGCCTGCAGAGAGAGAGAGAGACCGCTTCACACTGCCTGCACAGAGAGAGAGAGAGACCGCTTCACACTGCCTGCACAGAGAGAGAGAGAGAGACCGCTTCACACTGCCTGCACAGAGAGAGAGAGACCACTTCACACTGCCTGCACAGAGAGAGAGAGACCGCTTCACACTGCCTGCACAGAGAGAGAGAGACCGCTTCACACTGCCTGCACAGAGAGAGAGACCGCTTCACACTGCCTGCACAGAGAGAGAGAGCGACCGCTTCACATTGCCTGCACAGAGAAAGAGAGACCGATTCCCACTGCCTGAACAGAGAGAGAGAGAGACCGCTTCACACTGCCTGCACAGAGAGAGAGAGAGAGACCGCTTCAGGCTGCCTGCACAGAGAGAGAGCGACCGCTTCACATTGCCTGCACAGAGAAAGAGAGACCGCTTCACACTGCCTGCACAGAGAGAGAGAGAGACCGCTTCACACTGCCTGCACAGAGAGAGAGACCACTTCACACTGCCTGCACAGAGAGGGAGAGAGAGCTCTTCACATTGCCTGCACAGAGAGAGAGAGACCGCTTCACACTGCCTGCACAGAGAGAGAGACCGCTTCACACTGCCTGCACAGAGAGAGAGAGACCGCTTCACATTGCCTGCACAGAGAGAGAGAGACCGCTTCACACTGCCTGCACAGAAAGAGAGAGAGACCGCTTCACACTGCCTGCACAGAGAGAGAGATCGCTTCACACTGCCTGCACAGAGAGAGAGAGATCACTTCACACTGCCTGCACAGAGAGAGAGAGATCACTTCACACTGCCTGCACAGAGAGAGAGACCGCTTCACACTGCCTGCACAGATAGAGACCGATTCACAGTGCCTGCACAGA
This sequence comes from Lithobates sylvaticus, assembly GCA_028564925.1. Classification (NCBI taxonomy): domain Eukaryota; kingdom Metazoa; phylum Chordata; class Amphibia; order Anura; family Ranidae; genus Lithobates; species Lithobates sylvaticus. The sequence goes on from CM053027.1 coordinate 233,924,168, forward strand.
GAGAGAGAGAGAGAGACCGCTTCACACTGCCTGCAGAGAGAGAGAGAGACTGCTTCACACTGCCTGCACGGAGAGAGAGAGAGAGAGCGATCGCTTCACACTGCCTGCACAGAGAGAGAGAGACCGCTTCACACTGCCTGCACAGAGAGAGAGCGACCGCTTCACATTGCCTGCACAGAGAGAGAGAGAGACCGCTTCACACTGCCTGAACAGAGAAAGAGAGAGACCGCTTCACACTGCTTGCACAGAGAGAGAGACCGCTTCACTCTGCCTGCACAGAGAGAGCGCTTCACATTGCCTGCACAGAGAGAGAGAGACCGCTTCACACTGCCTGCACAGAGAGAGAGAGACCGCTTCACACTGCCTGCACAGAGAGAGAGACCGCTTCACACTGCCTGCACAGAGAGAGAGACCGCTTCACATTGCCTGCACAGAGAGAGAGACCGCTTCACACTGCCTGCACAGAGAGAGAGACCGCTTCACACTGCCTGCACAGAGAGAGAGAGATCGCTTCACACTGCCTGCACAGAGAGAGAGAGAGAGACCGCTTCACACTGCCTGCACAGAGAGAGAGACCGCTTCACACTGCCTGCACAGAGAGAGAGAGACCGCTTCACATTGCCTGCACAGAGAGAGAGAGACCGCTTCACACTGCCTGAACAGAGAGAGAGAGAGACCGCTTCACACTGCCTGCACAGAGAGAGAGAGAGAGACCGCTTCACACTGCCTGCACAGAGAGAGAGCGACCGCTTCACATTGCCTGCACAGAGAGAGAGAGACCGCTTCACACTGCCTGCACAGAGAGAGAGAGACCGCTTCACACTGCTTGCACAAAGAGAGAGACCACTTCACACTGCCTGCACAGAGAGAGAGAGACCTCTTCACACTGCCTGCACAGAGAGAGAGAGACCGCTTCACACTGCCTGCACAGAGAGAGAGACCGCTTCACACTGCCTGCACAGAGAGAGAGAGACCGCTTCACTTTGCCTGCACAGAGAGAGAGAGACCGCTTCACACTGCCTGCACAGAAAGAGAGAGAGACCGCTTCACACTGCCTGCACAGAGAGAGAGATCACTTCACACTGCCTGCACAGAGAGAGAGAGATCACTTCACACTGCCTGCACAGAGAGAGAGAGATCACTTCACACTGCCTGCACAGAGAGAGAGAGACCGCTTCACACTGCCTGCACAGATAGAGACCAATTCACACTGCCTGCACAGAGAGAGAGAGACCGCTTCACACTGCCTACACAGAGAGAGAGAGACCACTTCACACTGCCTGCACAGAGAGAGAGAGAGACCACTTCACACTGCCTGCACCGAGAGAGAGAGAGAGAGATCGCTTCACACTGCCTGCACAGAGAGAGAGAGAGAGAGACCGCTTCACACTGCCTGCACAGAGAGAGAGAGAGGCCGCTTCACACTGCCTACACAGAGAGAGAGAGAGAGAACCTGATTCACACTGCCTGCACAGAGAGAGAGAGACCGCTTCACACTGCTTGCACAGAGAGAGAGGCCGCTTCACACTGCCTTCACAGAGAGAGCGGTTCACATTGCCTGCACAGAGAGAGAGAGACCGCTTCACACTGCCTGCACAGAGAGAGAGACCGCTTCACACTGCCTGCACAGAGAGAGAGACCGCTTCACACTGCCTGCACAGAGAGAGAGAGAACGCTTCACACTGCCTGCACAGATAGAGACCGATTCACACTGCCTGCACAGAAAAAGAAAGACCGCTTCACACTGCCTACACAGAGAGAGAGACCACTTCACACTGCCTGCACATAGAGAGAGAGACCACGTCACACTGCCTGCACCGAGAGAGAGACCGCTTCACACTGCCTGCACAGAGAGAGAGAGAGACCGCTTCACACTGCCTGCACAGAGAGAGAGACCGCTTCACACTGCCTACACAGAGAGAGAGAGAGAGAGACCGATTCACGCTGCCTGCACAGAGAAAGAGACACCGCTTCACACTGCCTGCACAGAGAGAGAGAGACCGCTTCACACTACTTGCACAGAGAGAGAGGCCGCTTCACACTGCCTGCACAGAGAGAGAGCGCTTCAGATTGCCTGCACAGAGAGAGAGAGCGCTTCACACTGCCTGCACAGAGAGAGAGACCGCTTCACACTGCCTGCACAGAGAGAGAGAGAGAGAGACCGCTTCACATTGCCTGCACAGAGAGAGAGAGAGAGACCGCTTCACACTGCCTGCATAGAGAGATAGAGACCACTTCACACTGCCTGCACAGAGAGAGAGAGAGATCGCTTCACACTGCCTGCACAGAGAGAGAGAGAGACTGCTTCACACTGCCTGCACAGAGAGAGACCGCTTCACACTGCCTGCACAGAGAGAGAGAGAGAGACCGCTTCGCACTGCCTGCACAGAGAGAGAGAAACCACTTCACACTGCCTGCACACAGAGAGAGAGAGAGACCACTTCACACTGCCTGCACAGAGAGAGAAAGAGAGACTGCTTCACACTGCCTGCACAGAGAGAGAGAGAGAGAGACCGCTTCACACTGCCTGCACAGTGAGATAGAGAGAAACCGCTTCACACTGCCTGCACAGAGAGAGAGAGAGAGAGACCGCTTCACACTGCCTGCAGAGAGAGAGAGAGAGACTGATTCACGCTGCCTGCACAGAGAGAGAGATTGAGACCGATTCACACTGCCTGCACAGAGAGAGAGAGACCGCTTCACACTGCATACACAGAGAGAGAGACCACTTCACACTGCCTGCACAGAGGGAGAGAGACCGCTTCACACTGCCTGCACAGAGAGAGAGAGAGACCGCTTCACACTGCCTACAGAGAGAGAGAGAGAGAGACCGCTTCACGCTGCCTGCACAGAGAAAGAGAAACCGCTTCACACTGCCTGCACAGAGAGAGAGAGACCGCTTCACACTACTTGCACAGAGAGAGAGGCCGCTTCACACTGCCTGCACAGAGAGAGCGCTTCACATTGCCTGCACAGAGAGAGAGAGAGACCGCTTCACACTGCCTGCACAGAGAGAGAGACCGCTTCACACTGCCTGCACAGAGAGAGAGAGAGACCGCTTCACATTGCCTGCACAGAGAGAGAGAGAGACCGCTTCACACTGCCTGCACAGAGAGAGAGAGACCGCTTCACACTGCCTGCACAGAGAGAGAGAGACCGCTTCACACTGCCTGCACAGAGAGAGAGAGAGACCGCTTCACACTGCCTGCACAGAGAGAGACCGCTTCACACTGCCTGCACAGAGAGAGAGAGACCGCTTCGCACTGCCTGCACAGAGAGAGAGAAACCGCTTCACACTGCCTGCACAGAGAGAGAGAGAGAGACCACTTCACACTGCCTGCACAGAGAGAGAAAGAGAGACTGCTTCACACTGCCTGCACAGAGAGAGAGAGAGAGAGACCGCTTCACACTGCCTGCACAGTGAGATAGAGAGAAACCGCTTCACACTGCCTGCACAGAGAGAGAGAGAGAGAGAGACCGCTTCACACTGCCTGCAGAGATAGAGAGAGAGAGACTGCTTCACACTGCCTGCACAGAGAGAGAGATTGAGACCGCTTCACACTGCCTGCACAGAGAGAGAGAGAGACCGCTTCACACTGCCTGCACAGAGAGAGAGAGAGACCGCTTCACACTGCCTGCACAGAGAGAGAGAGAGACCGCGTCACACTGCCTGCACCGAGAGAGAGAGAGAGACCGCTTCACACTGCCTGCACAGAGAAAGAGAGAATGCTTCACACTGCCTGCACAGAGAGAGAGAGACCGCTTCACACTGCCTGCACAGAGAGAGAGAGAGAGAGACAGCTTCACACAGCCTGCACACAGAAAGAGAGAGACCGATTCACACTGCCTGCACAGAAAAAGAGAGACCGCTTCACACTGCCTGCACAGAGAGAGAGAGACCGCTTCACACTGCTTGCACAGAAAGAGAGACCGCTTCACACTGCTTGCACAGAGAGAGAGACCGCTTCACTCTGCCTGCACAGAGAGAGAGCGACCGCTTCACACTGCCTGCACAGAGAGAGAGAGACCGCTTCACACTGCCTGCACAGAGAGAGAGAGACCGCTTCACACTGCCTGCACAGAGAGAGAGAGACCGCTTCACACTGCCTGCACAGAGAGAGAGACCGCTTCACACTGCCTGCACAGAGAGAGAGTGAGAGACCGCTTCACACTGCCTGCACAGAGAGAGAGAGAGAGACCGCTTCACACTGCCTGCACAGAGAGAGAGAGACCGCTTCACACTGCCTGCACAGAGAGAGAGAGAGAGAGACCGCTTCACACTGCCTGCACAGTGAGATAGAGAGAGACCGCTTCACACTGCCTGCACAGAGAGAGAGAGACCGCTTCACACTGCCTGCACAGAGAGAGAGAGAGACTGCTTCACACTGCCTGCACAGAGAGAGAGAGAGACCGCTTCACACTGCCTGCACAGAGAGAGAGAGACCGCTTCACACTGCCCGCACAGAGAGAGACCGCTTCACACTGCCTGCACAGAGAGAGAGAGAGAGAGAGAGACCGCTTCACACTGCCTGCACAGAGAGAGAGAGAGACCGCTTCACACTGCCTGCAAAGAGAGAGACCACTTCACACTGCCTGCACAGAGAGAGAGACTGCTTCACACTGCCTGCACAGAGAGAGAGAGACCGCTTCACACTGCCTGCACAGAGAGAGAGAGAGACCGCTTCACACTGCCTGCACAGAGAGAGAGAGAGACCGCTTCACACTGCCTTCACAGAGAGAGAGAGAGAGACAACTTTACATTGCCTGAGAGAGAGAGACCGCTTCACACTGCCTGCACAGAGAGATAGAGAGACCGCTTCACACTGCCTGCACACAGAGAGAGAGAGACCGCTTCACACTGCCTGCACAGAGAGAGAGAGATCGCTTCACACTGCCTGCACAGAGAGAGAGAGAGACCGCTTCACACTGCCTGCACAGAGAGAGAGAGACCGCTTCACACTGCCTGCACAGAGAGAGAGAGACCGCTTCACACTGCCTGCACAGAGAGAGAGAGAGACCGCTTCACACTGCCTGCACAGAGAGAGAGACCGCTTCACACTGCCTTCACAGAGAGAGCGGTTCACACTGCCTGCACAGAGACCGCTTCACACTGCCTGCACAGAGAGAGAGAGACCGCTTCACACTGCCTGCACAGAGAGCGAGAGAGACCGCTTCACACTGCCTGCACAGAGAGAGAGACCGCTTCACACTGCCTGCACAGAGAGAGAGAGAGAGAGAGAGACCGCTTCACACTGCCTGCACAGAGAAGAAAGACCGCTTCACACTGCTTACACAGAGAGAGAGAGACCACTTCACACTGCCTGCACACAGAGAGAGAGAGAGAGAGAGACCACTTCACACTGCCTGCACAGAGAGAGAGAGAGACCGCGTCACACTGCCTGCACCGAGAGAGAGAGACCGCTTCACACTGCCTGCACAGAGAGAGAGAGACCGCTTCACACTGCCTGCACAGAGAGAGAGACCGCTTCACACTGCCTGCACAGAGAGAGAGAGAGACCGCTTCACACTGCCTGCACTGCACAGAGAAGAGAGAGAGACCGCTTCACACTGCCTGCACAGAGAGAGAGAGACCGCTTCACACTGCCTGCACAGAGAGAGACCGCTTCACACTGCCTGCACAGAGAGAGAGAGAGAGACAGCTTCAGAGAGAGAGAGCGCTTCACACTGCCTGCACAGAGAGAGAGAGAGACCGCTTCACACTGCCTGCACAGAGAGAGAGACCGCTTCACACTGCCTGCACAGAGAGAGAGAGAGAGAGACCGCTTCACACTGCCTGCACAGAGAGAGAGAGAGACCGATTCACACTGCCTGCACAGAGAGAGAGAGACCGCTTCACACTGCATGCACAGAGAGAGAGACCACTTCACACTGCCTGCACAGAGAGAGAGAGAGACCGCTTCACACTGCCTGCACAGAGAGAGACACCGCTTCACACTGCCTACACAGAGAGAGAGAGAGAGACCGCTTCACACTGCCTGCACAGAGAGAGAGAGACCGCTTCACACTGCCTGCACAGAGAGAGAGACCGCTTCACACTGCCTGCACAGAGAGAGAGAGACTGCTTCACACTGCCTGCACAGAGAGAGCGCTTCAGATTGCCTGCACAGAGAGAGAGAGAGAGACCGCTTCACACTGCCTGCACAGAGAGAGAGAGAGACCGCTTCACACTGCCTGCACAGAGAGAGAGAGAGAGACCGCTTCACACTGCCTGCAGAGAGAGAGAGAGAGACCACTTCACACTGCTGCACAGAGAGAGAGAGACCGCTTCACACTGCCTGCACAGAGAGAGAGAGAGAGACCGCTTCACACTGCCTGCACAGAGAGAGACCGCTTCACAGAGAGAGAGAGAGACCGCTTCGCACTGCCTGCACAGAGAGAGAGAAACCACTTCACACTGCCTGCACAGAGAGAGAGAGAGAGACCACTTCACACTGCCTGCACAGAGAGAGAAAGAGAGACTGCTTCACACTGCCTGCACAGAGAGAGAGAGAGAGACCGCTTCACACTGCCTGCACAGTGAGATAGAGAGAAACCGCTTCACACTGCCTGCACAGAGAGAGAGAGAGAGAGACCGCTTCATACTGCCTGCAGAGATAGAGAGAGAGAGACTGATTCACGCTGCCTGCACAGAGATAGAGATTGAGACCGATTCACACTGCCTGCACAGAGAGAGAGAGACCGCTTCACACTGCATGCACACAGAGAGAGAGAGACCACTTCACACTGCCTGCACAGAGGGAGAGAGACCGCGTCACACTGCCTGCACCGAGAGAGAGAGATAGACCGCTTCACACTGCCTGCACTGAGAAAGATAGAATGCTTCACACTGCCTGCACAGAGAAAGAGAGACCGCTTCACACTGCCTGCACAGAGAGAGAGAGAGAGACAGCTTCACACAGCCTACACAGAAAGAGAGAGACCGATTCACGCTGCCTGCACAGAAAAAGAGAGACCGCTTCACACTGCCTGCACAGAGAGAGAGAGACCGCTTCACACTGCTTGCACAGAGAGAGAGACCGCTTCACACTGCGAGCACAGAGAGAGAGACCGCTTCACTCTGCCTGCACAGAGAGAGCGCTTCACATTGCCTGCACAGAGAGAGAGAGACCGCTTCACACTGCCTGCACAGAGAGAGAGACCGCTTCACACTGCCGGCACAGAGAGAGAGAGACCGCTTCACACTGCCTGCACAGAGAGAGAGAGACCGCTTCACATTGCCTGCACAGAGAGAGAGTGAGAGACCGCTTCACACTGCCTACACAGAGAGAGAGAGAGAGACCGATTCACACTGCCTGCACAGAGAGAGAGAGACTGCTTCACACTGCCTGCACAGAGAGAGAGAGAGAGACCGCTTCACACTGCCTGCACAGTGAGATAGAGAGAAACCGCTTCACACTGCCTGCACAGAGAGAGAGAGAGACCGCTTCATACTGCCTGCAGAGAGAGAGAGAGAGACTGATTCACGCTGCCTGCACAGAGAGAGAGAGAGAGACCACTTCACACTGCCTGCACAGAGAGAGAGAGACCGCTTCACACTGCCCGCACAGAGAGAGACCGCTTCACACTGCCTGAACAGAGAGAGAGAGAGAGAGAGACCGCTTCACACTGCCTGCACAGAGAGAGAGCGACCGCTTCACATTGCCTGCAAAGAGAGAGACCACTTCACACTGCCTGCACAGAGAGAAAGACTGCTTCACACTGCCTGCACACAGAGAGAGAAACCGCTTTACACTGCCTGCAGAGAGAGAGAGAGACCGCTTCACACTGCCTGCACAGAGAGAGAGAGAGAGAGAGAGACCGCTTCACATTGCCTTCACAGAGAGAGAGAGAGAGAGACAACTTTACATTGCCTGAGAGAGAGAGACCGCTTCACACTGCCTGCACAGAGAGATAGAGAGACCGCTTCACACTGCCTGCACAGAGAGAGAGAGAGACCGCTTCACACTGCCTGCACAGAGAGAGAGCGACCGCTTCACATTGCCTGCACAGAGAAAGAGAGACCGCTTCCCACTGCCTGCACAGAGAGAGAGAGACCGCTTAACACTGCCTGCACAGAGAGAGAGAGAGAGAGACCGCTTCACGCTGCCTGCACAGAGAGAGAGCGACCGCTTCACACTGCTTGCACAGAGAGAGAGGCCGCTTCACACTGCCTTCACAGAGAGAGCGGTTCACATTGCCTGCACAGAGAGAGAGAGACCGCTTCACACTGCCTGCACAGAGAGAGAGACCGCTTCACACTGCCTGCACAGAGAGAGAGACCGCTTCACACTGCCTGCACAGAGAGAGAGAGAACGCTTCACACTGCCTGCACAGATAGAGACCGATTCACACTGCCTGCACAGAGAAAGAAAGAACGCTTCACACTGCTTACACAGAGAGAGAGACCACTTCACACTGCCTGCACATAGAGAGAGAGACCACGTCACACTGCCTGCACCGAGAGAGAGACCGCTTCACACTGCCTGCACAGAGAGAGAGAGACCGCTTCACACTGCCTGCACAGAGAGAGAGACCGCTTCACACTGCCTACACAGAGAGAGAGAGAGAGACCGATTCACGCTGCCTGCACAGAGAAAGAGAAACCGCTTCACACTGCCTGCACAGAGAGAGAGAGACCGCTTCACACTACTTGCACAGAGAGAGAGGCCGCTTCACACTGCCTGCACAGAGAGAGCGCTTCAGATTGCCTGCACAGAGAGAGAGAGAGCGCTTCACACTGCCTGCACAGAGAGAGAGACCGCTTCACACTGCCTGCACAGAGAGAGAGAGAGACCGCTTCACATTGCCTGCACAGAGAGAGAGAGAGAGACCGCTTCACACTGCCTGCACAGAGAGATAGAGACCACTTCACACTGCCTGCACAGAGAGAGAGAGATCGCTTCACACTGCCTGCACAGAGAGAGAGAGAGACTGCTTCACACTGCCTGCACAGAGAGAGACCGCTTCACACTGCCTGCACAGAGAGAGAGAGACCGCTTCGCACTGCCTGCACAGAGAGAGAGAAACCACTTCACACTGCCTGCACACAGAGAGAGAGAGAGAGACCACTTCACACTGCCTGCACAGAGAGAGAAAGAGAGACTGCTTCACACTGCCTGCACAGAGAGAGAGAGAGACCGCTTCACAATGCCTGCACAGTGAGATAGAGAGAAACCGCTTCACACTGCCTGCACAGAGAGAGAGAGAGAGAGACCGCTTCATACTGCCTGCAGAGAGAGAGAGAGAGAGACTGATTCACGCTGCCTGCACAGAGAGAGAGATTGAGACCGATTCACACTGCCTGCACAGAGAGAGAGACCGCTTCACACTGCATACACAGAGAGAGAGAGACCACTTCACACTGCCTGCACAGAGGGAGAGAGACCGCTTCACACTGCCTGCACAGAGAGAGAGACCGCTTCACACTGCCTACAGAGAGAGAGAGAGAGAGACCGATTCACGCTGCCTGCACAGAGAAAGAGAAACCGCTTCACACTGCCTGCACAGAGAGAGAGAGACCGCTTCACACTACTTGCACAGAGAGAGAGGCCGCTTCACACTGCCTGCACAGAGAGAGCGCTTCAGATTGCCTGCACAGAGAGAGAGAGAGAGAGAGCGCTTCACACTGCCTGCACAGAGAGAGAGACCGCTTCACACTGCCTGCACAGAGAGAGAGAGAGACCGCTTCACATTGCCTGCACAGAGAGAGAGAGAGAGACCGCTTCACACTGCCTGCACAGAGAGAGAGAGACCACTTCACACTGCCTGCAGAGAGAGAGAGAGATCGCTTCACACTGCCTGCACAGAAAGAGAGAGAGACCGCTTCACACTGCCTGCACAGAGAGAGACCGCTTCACACTGCCTGCACAGAGAGAGAGAGACCGCTTCGCACTGCCTGCACAGAGAGAGAGAAACCACTTCACACTGCCTGCACAGAGAGAGAGAGAGAGACCACTTCACACTGCCTGCACAGAGAGAGAAAGAGAGACTGCTTCACACTGCCTGCACAGAGAGAGAGAGAGAGAGACCGCTTCACACTGCCTGCACACCGAGAGAGAGAGAGAGAGAGACCGCTTCATACTGCCTGCAGAGATAGAGAGAGAGAGACTGATTCACGCTGCCTGCACAGAGAGAGAGATTGAGACCGATTCACACTGCCTGCACAGAGAGAGAGAGACCGCTTCACACTGCATACACAGAGAGAGAGACCACTTCACACTGCCTGCACAGAGGGAGAGAGACCGCGTCACACTGCCTGCACCGAGAGAGAGAGAGAGACCGCTTCACACTGCCTGCACAGAGAAAGATAGAATGCTTCACACTGCCTGCACAGAGAAAGAGAGACCGCTTCACACTGCCTGCACAGAGAGAGAGAGAGAGACAGCTTCACACAGCCTACACAGAAAGAGAGAGACCGATTCACGCTGCCTGCACAGAAAAAGAGAGACCGCTTCACACTGCCTGCACAGAGAGAGAGAGACCGCTTCACACTGCTTGCACAGAGAGAGAGACCGCTTCACACTGCTTGCACAGAGAGAGAGACCGCTTCACTCTGCCTGCACAGAGAGAGCGCTTCACATTGCCTGCACAGAGAGAGAGACCGCTTCACACTGCCTGCACAGAGAGAGAGACCGCTTCACACTGCCGGCACAGAGAGAGAGACCGCTTCACACTGCCTGCACAGAGAGAGAGACCGCTTCACATTGCCTGCACAGAGAGAGAGTGAGAGACCGCTTCACACTGCCTACACAGAGAGAGAGAGAGAGAGACCGATTCACACTGCCTGCACAGAGAGAGAGAGACTGCTTCACACTGCCTGCACAGAGAGAGAGAGAGAGACCGCTTCACACTGCCTGCACAGTGAGATAGAGAGAAACCGCTTCACACTGCCTGCACAGAGAGAGAGAGAGACCGCTTCATACTGCCTGCAGAGAGAGAGAGAGAGAGACTGATTCACGCTGCCTGCACAGAGAGAGAGAGAGAGACCACTTCACACTGCCTGCACAGAGAGAGAGAGACCGCTTCACACTGCCCGCACAGAGAGAGACCGCTTCACACTGCCTGCACAGAGAGAGAGAGAGAGAGAGACCGCTTCACACTGCCTGCACAGAGAGAGAGCGACTGCTTCACATTGCCTGCAAAGAGAGAGACCACTTCACACTGCCTGCACAGAGAGAAAGACTGCTTCACACTGCCTGCACACAGAGAGAGAAACCGCTTTACACTGCCTACACAGAGAGAGAGAGACCGCTTCACACTGCCTGCACAGAGAGAGAGAGAGAGAGAGACCGCTTCACATTGCCTTCACAGAGAGAGAGAGAGAGAGAGACAACTTTACATTGCCTGAGAGAGAGAGACCGCTTCACACTGCCTGCACAGAGAGATAGAGAGACCGCTTCACACTGCCTGCACAGAGAGAGAGAGAGAGACCGCTTCACACTGCCTGCACAGAGAGAGAGCGACCGCTTCACATTGCCTGCACAGAGAAAGAGAGACCGCTTCCCACTGCCTGCACAGAGAGAGAGAGACAGCTGCACACTGCCTGCACAGAGAGAGAGAGAGAGAGAGACCGAGAGAGAGAGAGCCCGCTTCACGCTGCCTGCACAGAGAGAGAGCGACCGCTTCACATTGCCTGCACAGAGAGAAAGAGAGAGAGACCGCTTCACACTGCCTGCACAGAGAGAGAGAGAGAGAGACCGCTTCACACTGCTTGCACAGAGAGAGAGACCACTTCACACTGCCTGCACAGAGAGGGAGAGAGAGCTCTTCACATTGCCTGCACAGAGAGAGAGAGACCGCTTCACACTGCCTGCACAGAGAGAGAGACCGCTTCACACTGCCTGCACAGAGAGAGAGAGAGAGAGAGACCGCTTCACATTGCCTGCACAGAGAGAGACCGCTTCACACTGCCTGCACAGAAAGAGAGAGAGACCGCTTCACACTGCCTGCACAGAGAGAAAGAGATCACTTCACACTGCCTGCACAGAGAGAGAGAGATCACTTCACACTGCCTGCACAGAGAGAGAGAGATCACTTCACACTGCCTGCACAGAGAGAGAGAGACCGCTTCACACTGCCTGCACAGATAGAGACCGATTCACACTGCCTGCACAGAGAGAGAGAGACCGCTTCACACTGCCTACACAGAGAGAGAGAGACCACTTCACACTGCCTGCACAGAGAGAGAGAGAGACCACGTCACATTGCCTGCACCGAGAGAGAGAGATCGCTTCACACTGCCTGCACAGAGAGAGAGAGACCGCTTCACACTGCCTGCACAGAGAGAGAGAGAGAGATACCGCTTCACACTGCCTACACAGAGAGAGAGAGACCGCTTCACACTGCTTGCACAGAGAGAGAGGCCGCTTCACACTGCCTTCACAGAGAGAGCGCTTCACATTGCCTGCACAGAGAGAGAGAGACCGCTTCACACTGGCTGCACAGAGAGAGAGACCACTTCACACTGCCTGCACAGAGAGAGAGAGAGAGAACGCTTCACACTGCCTGCACAGATAGAGACCGCTTCACACTGCCTACACAGAGAGAGAGAGAGACCGATTCACGCTGCCTGCACAGAGAAAGAGAGACCGCTTCACACTGCCTGCACAGAGAGAGAGGCCGATTCACACTGCCTTCACAGAGAGAGCGCTTCAGATTGCCTGCACAGAGAGAGAGAGAGAGCGCGTCACACTGCCTGCACAGAGAGAGAGACCGCTTCACACTGCCTGCACAGAGAGAGAGAGAGACCGCTTCACATTGCCTGCACAGATAGAGAGAGAGAGACCGCTTCACACTGCCTGCACAGAGAGAGAGAGACCACTTCACACTGCCTGCACAGAGAGAGAGAGAGATCGCTTCACACTGCCTGCACAGAGAGAGAGAGAGAGACCGCTTCCCACTGCCTGCACAGAGAGAGAGACCGCTTCACACTGCCTGCACAGAGAGAGAGAGACCGCTTCGCACTGCCTGCACAGAGAGAGAGAGACCACTTCACACTGCCTGCACAGAGAGAGAGAGAGACCACTTCACACTGCCTGCACAGAGAGAGAAAGAGAGACTGCTTCACACTGCCTGCACAGAGAGAGAGAGAGAGAGAGACCGCTTCACACTGCCTGCACAGTGAGAGAGAGAGAAACCGCTTCACACTGCCTGCACAGAGAGAGAGAGACCTCTTCATACTGCCTGCAGAGAGAGAGAGACTGATTCACGCTGCCTGCACAGAGAGAGAGAGAGAGAGACCACTTCACACTGCCTGCACAGAGAGAGAGAGAGAGACCGCTTCACACTGCCTGCACACAGAGAGAGACCGCTTCACACTGCCTGCACAGAGAGAGAGAGAGAGACACCGCTTCACACTGCCTGCACAGAGAGAGAGCGACTGCTTCACATTGCCTGCACAGAGAGAGAGACCGCTTCACACTGTCTGCACAGATAGAGAGACCACTTCACACTGCCTGCACAGAGAGAAAGACTGCTTCACACTGCCTGCACACAGAGAGAGAAACCGCTTTACACTGCCTACACAGAGAGAGAGAGAGACCGCATTGCCTTCACAGAGAGAGAGAGAGAGAGACAACTTTACATTGCCTGAGAGAGAGAGACCGCTTCACACTGCCTGCACAGAGAGATAGAGAGACCGCTTCACACTGCCTGCACAGAGAGAGAGAGAGAGAGACCACTTTACACTGCCTGCACAGAGAGAGATCGATTCACACTGCATGAACAGAGAGAGAGAGACCGCTTCACACTGCCTGCACAGAGAGAGAGAGAGAGAGACCGCTTCACACTGCCTGCACAGAGAGAGAGAGACCGCTTCACACTGCCTGCACAGAGAGAGAGAGAGAGACCACTTCACACTGCCTGCACAGAGAGTGAGACAGAGACCGCTTCACACTGCCTGCACAGAGAGAGAGAGACTGCTTCACACTGCCTGCACAGAGAGAGAGAGAGAGAGCGCTTCACACTGCCTGCACAGAGAGAGAGAGACATACCACTTCACGCTGCTTGCACAGAGAGAGAGCGACCACTTCACACTGCCTGCACAGAGAGAGAGAGAGACCACTTCACACTGCCTGCACAGAGAGAGACCACTTCACACTGCCTGCACAGAGAGAGAGAGAGACCACTTCACACTGCCTGCACAGAGAGAGACCGCTTCACACTGCCGGAACAGAGAGAGAGACCGCTTCACACTGCCTGCACAGAGCGAGAGAGAGCACTTCACACTGCCTGCACAGAGAGTGAGAGAGAGACCGCTTCACACTGCCTGCACAGAGAGAGAGAGAGACCGCTTCACACTGCCTGCACAGAGAGAGAGAGAGATAGAGAGAGCGCTTCACACTGCCTGCACAGAGAGAGAGAGACATACCACTTCACGCTGCCTGCACAGAGAGAGAGCGACCGCTTCACACTGCCTGCACAGAGAGAGAGAGACCACTTCACACTGCTGCACAGAGAGAGAGAGACCGCTTCACACTGCCGGCACAGAGAGAGAGACCGCTTCACACTGCCTGCACAGAGAGAGAGAGAGAGAGAGAGAGAGAGACCGCTTCACGCTGCCTGTACAGAGAGAGAGAGAGAGAGAGACCGCTTCACACTGCCTGCACAGAGAGAGACCGCTTCACATTGCCTGCACAGAGAGAGAGACCGCTTCACATTACCTGAGAGAGAGAGACCGCTTCACACTGCCTGCACCGAGAGAGAGAGAGACCGCTTTACACTGCCTGCACAGAGAGAGAGAGAGAGACCGCTTCACACTGCCTGCACAGAGAGAGAAAGACCACTTCACACTGCCTGCACAGAGAGAGACCGCTTCATACTGCCGGCACAGAGAGAGAGACCGCTTCACACTGCCTGCACAGAGAGAGAGAGAGCACTTCACACTGCCTGCACAGAGAGTGAGAGAGAGACCGCTTCACACTGCCTGCACAGAGAGAGAGACTGCTTCACACTGCCTGCACAGAGAGAGAGAGAGAGAGAGAGAGAGCGCTTCACACTGCCTGCACAGAGAGAGAGACATACCACTTCACGCTGCCTGCACAGAGAGAGAGCGACCGCTTCACACTGCCTGCACAGAGAGAGAGAGAGACCACTTCACACTGCCTGCACAGAGAAAGAGAGAGACCGCTTCACACTGCCTGCACAGAGAGAGAGAGAGAGACTTCACGCTGCTTGCACAGAGAGAGAGAGAGACCGCTTCACACTGCCTGCACAGAGAGAGAGAGAGAGACCACTTCACACTGCCTGCACAGAGAGAGAGACCACTTCACACTGCCTGCACAGAGAGAGAGACCGCTTCACACTGCCTGCACAGAGAGAGAGACCGCTTCACACTGCCTGCACAGAGAGAGAGACAGACTTCACACTGCCTGCACAGAGAGAGAGAGAGAGAGCGCTTCACACTGCCTGCACAGAGAGAGAGACCGCTTCACACTGCCTGCACAGAGAGAGAGACCGCTTCACACTGCCTGCACAGAGAGAGAGACCACTTCACACTGCCTGCACAGAGAGAGAGAGACCGCTTCACACTGCCTGCACAGAGAGAGAGAGAGACCGCTTCACACTGCCTGCACAGAGAGAGAGAGACTGCTTCACACTGCCGGCAGAGAGAGAGAGAGACCGCTTCACACTGCCTGCACAGAGAGAGAGACAGACCGCTTCACACTGCCTGCACACAGAGAGAGTGAGACCGCTTCACACTGCCTGCACAGAGAGAGAGAGACCACTTCACACTGCCTGCACAGAGAGAGAGAGACCGCTTCACACTGCCAGCACAGAGAGAGAGACCGCTTCACACTGCCTGCAGAGAGAGAGAGAGAGAGAGAGAGAGAGACCGCTTCACACTGCCTGCAGAGAGAGAGAGAGAGAGAGACCACTGCACACTGCCCGCACAGAGAGAGAGACCGCTTCACACTGCCTGCACAGAGAGAGAGACCGCTTCACACTGCCTGCACAGAGAGAGAGAGAGACCGCTTCACACTGCCTGCACCGAGAGAGAGAGACCGCTTTACACTGCCTGCACAGAGAGAGAGAGAAACCGAGACAGAGAGAGAGAGAGACCGCTTCACACTGCCTGCACAGAGAGAGACAGACCACTTCACACTGCCTGCACAGAGAGAGAGAGAGACCGCTTCACACTGCCGGCACAGAGAGAGAGACCGCTTCACACTGCCTGCACAGAGAGAGAGAGATCGCTTCACACTGCCTGCACAGAGAATGAGAGAGACCGCTTCACACTGCCTGCACAGAGAGAGAGACCGCTTCACACTGCCTGCACAGAGAGAGAGAGAGAGAGAGAGAGACCGCTTCACACTGCCTGCACAGAGAGAGAGACCGCTTCACATTGCCTGCACAGAGAGAGAGCGACCGCTTCACACTGCCTGCACAGAGAGAGAGAGAGACCGCTTCACACTGCCTGCACAGAGAGAGAGACCGCTTCACACTGCCGGCACAGAGAGAGAGACCGATTCACACTGCCTGCACAGAGAGAGAGAGACAGAGAGAGAGACCGCTTAACACTGCCTGCACAGAGAGAGAGAGAGAGAGACCGCTTCACACTGCCTGCACAGAGAGAGACCGCTTCACACTGCCTGCACAGAGAGAGAGAGACCGCTTCACACTGCCTGCACAGAGAGAGAGAGACCGCTTCACACTGCCTGCACAGAGAGAGAGAGACCACTTCACACTGCCTGCACAGAGAGAGAGAGAGAGAGCGCTTTACACTGCCTGCACAGAGATAGAGACATACCACTTCACGCTGCCTGCACAGAGAGAGAGACCGCTTCACACTGCCTGCACAGAGAGAGAGACCACTTCACACTGCCTGCACAGAGAGAGAGAGACCGCTTCACACTGCCTGCACAGAGAGAGAGAGAGACCACTTCACACTGCCTGCACAGAGAGAGAGAGACTGCTTCACACTGCCGGCACAGAGAGAGAGAGAGACCGCTTCACACTGCCTGCACAGAGAGAGAGAGAGACCGCTTCACACTGCCTGCACACAGAGAGAGTGAGACCGCTTCACACTGCCTGCACAGATAGAGACTGCTTCACATTGCCTGCACAGAGAGAGACCGCTTCACACTGCCTGCACAGAGAGAGAGAGTGAGACCACTTCACACTGTCTGCACAGAGAGAGACCGCTTCACACTGCCTGCACAGAGAGAGAGAGAGAGATCGCTTCACACTGCCTGCACAGAGAGAGAGAGACCGCTTCACACTGCCTGCACAGAGAGAGAGAGAACGCTTCACACTGCCTGCACAGAGAGAGACCGCTTCACACTGCCAGGGCACGGAGTGAGGAACGATTCACACTGGGCATGAACAGAGAGAGAGAGACCCGCTTCTCACTGCCTGCACAGAGAGAGAGAGAGAGAGACCCTGCTTCACACTGCCTGCACAGAGAGAGAGAGACCGCTTCACCTGCCTGCCCAAGAGAGAGAGAGAGACCACTTCACACTGCCCCACAGAGAGTGAGACCGAGACCGCTTCACACTGCCTGCACAAGAGAGAGAACGCTTCACACTGCTGCACAGAAGAGAGAGAGAGAGCCGCTTCACACTGCCTGCACAGAGAGAGAGACCGAGCTGCCTGCACAGAGAGAGAGACCGCTTCACACTGCCTGCACAGAGAGAGACCTAGCTTCACACTGCCTGCACAGAGAGAGAGAGACCGCTTCCCACGCTCCTGCCTGCACAGGGAGAGAGGAGAGACCGCTTCACACTGCCTGCACAGAGAGAGAGAGACCCGCTTCTACACTGCAGCACAGTTGATCCAGAGAAGGCAAAAACAGAGCGCTTCCACACTGCTAAAGCAGAGAGAGATTCCTTCCACTCCCTGCGACAGAGATCGGACCCCTTCACACTGCCTAGTACACAGTTATATTATGTACAGAGAGAGACCGCTTCACACTGCCTGCCAGAACCACCTCTGAGAGACCGCTTCCACATTTTCACAGCTCCTACTGTGAAGAAAGAGAGAGAGAGATAAAATCTAATTCACACTGCCTGCACGTAGAGAGAGAGCCCGCTTCACACTGACTGCACAGAGAAGAGAGAGATGACCCCTTAGATTTAGATCACATGTTGAACAGAGATCCCCCGCTTCACACTGCCTGCACAGAGAGAGAGACCTTCACATAGCTGCCTGCATGCCAGAGAGAGAGACCGCTTCACACTGCCAGCACAGAGAGAGACCGCTTCACACTGCCTGCACAGAGAACAGGGGCAAAGAGACCGCTTCACACTACCTCTGCATACAAGAAGAGAGAGAGCTTGGCGCTTCACACTGCCTGCACCACTAGAGAGAGATTCCCCCGCTTCACACTGCCTGCCAGAGATGAGAGAGACCGCTTCACACTGCCTGCACAGAGCATAACTTTAGAGATCAACTTAAACCCCATCTGCCACAGCACCAAATTAGAGAGCAGAGTTGCTTCACACTGCCTGCACTGTAGAGAGAGAGAGACCGCTTCACATGAAATTGCACTTTTGATCCCAGACCCAGAGAGAGAACCGCTTCACACTGCCTGCACTGAAGAGAGAGACCGCTTCACACTGCCTGCAGAGTAAAGCCCCATAGACGGTCGGATTTTCCGCTTCACACTGTCCTCAGACAATGAGAGAGAGACCGCTTCACACTGGACTGCACAGAGAGAGACTGCTTCCGCTCTCCTGCTGGATAGATTTTGACAACAAAGTCCATCACACCAAATCCGAGAGAGAGAGACCGCTTCACACTACTGCTGCTCAGAGCGAGAGAGAGAGCATTCACAAGACCAGAGAGAGAGATTGGCCGCTTCACACTGCCTGCACAGAGAGAGAGTCACCGCTTCACACTGCCTGCACAGAGAGAGAGAGACCGCTTCACACTGCCAACATCGGAGAGAGAGAGAGACCTTCACACGTCCTGCCTGTATGGGGAGAGTAGATTTAGACCGCTTCACCATGCAGAGAGAGAGACCGCTTCACACTGCCTACACAGACCGAGAGAGGGACGCTTCACACTGCCTGCACAAATCCAAGTAGAGAGAGACCGCTTCACACTGCCTACCACTTCACGCTGCCCTGCACAGAGAGAGAGCGACCGCTTAACACAGCTGCACAGATGAGAGAGACTACTTCACACAGCTTGCACAGAGAAGAGATACCCTCCGCTTACACACAGCCTGCACAGAGAGAGATAGACACTTCACACTGCCTGCACAGAGAGAGAGAGATGCTTCACACTGCCGGACAGAGAGAGAGAGCCGCTTCACACTGCTGCAACAGAAGAAAGAGACCGCTTCACCACTGCCTGCACACAGGAGAGTGAGACGGTTTTCACACTGCCTGCAGGTTATGGGTGACGCCTTTCACATTGCCTGCACAGAGAGAGACCGCTTCAACACTGCTGCACAGAGAGAGAGAGTGAGACCACTTCCCACTGTCTGCACAGAGAAGACCGCTTCACACTGCTGCACATAGGAGAGAGAGATCGCTTCACACAGCTGCACAGAGAGAGAGAGACCGCATCACACTGCCTGCACAGAAGAGAGAGACCGCTTCACACAGCCTGCACAGAGAGAGACCGCATTTCCCACAGCCCCCGGAAAAAGCCGAGCCAACTCGGACGGCTAAGCTCGCGGTCCCGCCGCCCTGCTGTTTCCGGAGCGAGCGCAGGGAGGCGGGACTACGAGCAGAGCCGAACAGTCTGCTCGGCTTTTTTCCGGGGGCGCTTCGGTCTTTTTCGGCCGCGCTTCGGGTTTTTTTCGGCAGCGCTCGCTATTTTTTTGGCGGCGCTTGCCATTTTTGTCATTTTTTTTGGGGGGTATCGGCGTATAACACGCACCCACGACTTTCCCCCGATTTTAAGGGGAAAAGGTGCGTGTTATACGCCGATAAATACGGTAGATACAATGGCTTTGAAATTACAAAGCTCAATTCTTTTAGGATCTGTGGGTGGATGCCATCAGGTCCAGGTGCTTTATCCACCTTTATACTGTCTAAATATTTCTGGACCATATCACTTTTGAGCCATTGTGGATTTGGGGCTGTGTCACTACCACCCCCATTATGGACATGAGCTCCCCCATGCTCCTTTGTATACACAGAGCTGAAGAAAGTATTTAATAAATTCCCCTTCTCTTTGTCCCCAGTCACCCACTCTAGATTATTTTGTAAAGGGCCTACATGCTCAGCCTTTACCTTTTTACTATTAATATCTCAGCTCCCCTCTTACTGGCCACCCTCCTGTGTTTCCAGGAGCCTGTGCTGGCTTGTGCCCAGACTTGGTTGCAGCCACACAGGTGTAATGCTAGGGAAGCCTGGCACTTGATTTAGCAAGCTTCGGTAAGAGCCGTGTGTCGGTGTGTGCTCTGGGGTGAAAGTTTCCCAGCCATCAGAATACAGTGATCACTGCCAGCAGCTATAGCAGCCAGCAGTGATTGACATAAAAAAAAAAAAAAAAGACGACACGCTGGTTGTACTGGAGTCAGTTGATAGATCGAATTCTGTGCAACCAGTCTGCACATAGATAGATGGTCCAGCACATATTTCAGTCTGTCTATGGTGGCCTAAGTCCACCAGTCTCTAGGTTTAATAATATCCTCAAATCTTCTGAAAGGAGTGCTCCACTTAGGTGTAGAAATTAACTTTAAATTCCACCTTATATACAGAACTCTCTTTAGGTATAAGATGTGCAAACAATAAGGTGAGAGCCCATCTAATCCCTACAGAGAGCAATGGAAATAAGGTGCGTTCAAAGTGAAGCGTGCCATTACCTGGAGGGATTGGCACTTAGAAGGTTAAAACAGGCAGGGAGGAAATGTGATGATACCTCCTCACTGCCTGTCAAATGCCTCAGAAAAGTGACCCGCGCATGGATCGCTTTTCAGTGGAGTGGCAGTGCCTGAGACAAGTGAATAGCCTTTGGGCTAACACTGGTGTGCTGTGTTTGGCTGCAGTGCAGGTGTACCGACGGGTTTCCTTAGCCGCAGCCCTTCAGATATCTTTTAGGTTGCAAATTTTTGCTGCATTTTCTAAACGTGCACCAAAGATGCAGCATGCAGGACTTTTTTTATGCACTTTCAGAACATGCAGTAAAATGTGCAACCTAATAGTGGTCTATGGGACTAGGGCCACCATGCAGAAAGACTACCAGCTCTGCAGCATACCAGTGTCAGTATGAACCTCGTCATACCACCTAGGAGGGCAAGGTACTGCTAGAAAGAAAACTCTTTAGCTGCAGAGTGGGATTTGGGAGAGAGAGAGCAGGGAGGGAGGAGGAGCTCACTTACATAGACGCTCACTGGATTCTAGACATGGGAGCCGCCAAACATTTTTTTTGTTTCGTTCCGTTCCGTTTCATATAAAAAAAAAATCATAATTCGTGTAAGAAATTTAATTCTGATTCCTACGAAATACGAATTTCTTACGAATCGTTAACGAATACAAATTTGTTTACGTATTTCGTATTTCGTACTTCCTCTGAGTGATTGGTGAACAATAGACAATAGACTTGTGTTATGTAACGTTAATAAGTTTTCGGATAATTTGTTATTATTCGTAGAGTGTCGATATTCGTTACACTGAATCTCGAATTCATTCGAATCATTCGTTATATCCGCTATAATTTCTTTCGTATTAGTTGAAATTAGTTATTTGGTAGTTTGGATTCGGATAATTTGGATCCGAAATTCGTAAACGAAATTTCGTATTTCGTACAGAATTCGTATTCGTAAAAATTTGTAATTCGGATTCGTACGAATGTACGCATTTCCGGAAATTCGTACGAAACGAACTGCACATGTCTACTGGATTCCAGCCGACTGCTCGGTTTTAACTTTCCCGCCCATTCAGCCTCTTCACAGTCAGCACACGGGTTGCCCGGAGTGTGGGCGGGGCTTCCCAGAGTGTGGGCGGGGCTTCACGGAGTGTGGGCGGGGTAATAAAGAGCAGATCTACCAGCCATTCATGTGAAGGAGGGAGGGGATGGACAGGGCTGCGCTCTTGTAACACAGACTTTCCAGTGACAGAACACATTGCTGGATGGAGCTGCCGCGCTCGGCCAGCTCAGAAACTGTGCATGCCCAGTTGTGAGCTGGTGAAACAGCGGCCAAATAGTACAGCACATCAGAGCGGCCCGGGGGGGGCAATTGCATCCCTGCCCCCCGGCCCAGCCCGCCTCTGCCCTGGGCATAAGAATAAGAAAGCTGATGCTCTTTCCAGACAGTTCATTACTTCTGAAGAGGATTGGCCCACCTCACAAAATTACCGCACAGATATCTATGGCTCTTTCCCAACAGCTACAAGAAACCCAGAACCGTGTTCCTCAAGGCTTGAAGATACCACCAGGTCACCTGTTCGTAGCCCCTAGCCTCCGAAAACCTACTCCTCTGGGCACATGATGGTGTGTTATCCAGTCATCCTGGTATCACCAAAAAAGATGTTACTGACTATGTGGCTGCCTGTCCAACTTGTGCTGCTAATAAAGTACCCGGCACATTGCCTACTGGACTGTTACAACCACTTCCTGCACCTCGCCAGCCTTAGACCCATTTGACTATAGACTTCATTATCGAGTTTCCCAAGTCCGAGGGCATGACTGCTATATGGGACATAGTGGATCGCTTTTTCAAAATGTCTTATTTTGTACCGCTCCCTAGCGAACCTACAGGAAAAGCAACCTCTTCCTTTCCCATATTGTGAAACATCATGGCATACCTACCAATGTCATCTCAGACCGCGGATCCCAGTTTGTTTCCCAATTCTGGAGAGCATTCTGTAAGAAACTAGGAGTAACGCTCTCACTCTCTACCTCACATCACCCTAAAAAACAGATGGTCAAACCGAACACATGAACCAGACCCTGGAGTCCTATCTTCGACATTATGTCAATGCGTTACACTCCAATTGGTCTGAGTATTTGCCTTTTGCTGAATTCGCCATTAACTCCCGTTCTTTTCACACCACACCAATCTATGCAGCCCTAGGCTATAACCCTCAGACTCTTCCCCTACTTCAACCTTCTACTGGTGTACCAGCAGAAGATCAGCGGGTGAAAAATATTCTGCTACACTGGAAAAAAATGTGCTTATTACTACGGAAGTCAGCAGGCAAGAATGCTCTTTTCTCCAATAAACGAAGACGCCATATACCTCCATATGTGGTGGGGGACAGAGTTTGGCTATGAACCAAATACGTGAGACTGAAATAACCTTCTACCGAATTGGGCCCCTGATTAAGTTTTCGTCTGAATCCTCAGCATACAAGCTCCACTTCGGACACTACCTATCACAGGTATCTTACAAGCAACCAGTCAGTGAGCGGTAATGATACACTCCAACCTCTGGCAACCGATCACAATCGCTGCCTAATCTGATTCAGTAAACAGATATTGAGTCTAGCTGCTATTTATTGTCCAATCAATATTAAAGACGGCCCTGCCCATATACTTGTCCTTTTAAGAGCACCACAGCAACCTGATAACTATGCACCTGAGCAGCATAGGTGTCAGCTTACTGTCACCATGTTAAAAGGGCAGAAATATGGGTGGCATTACAATGAGTGTTATTAGGCTAGGTTTACGCTAAGTAAATCTGCAGTGGATCACTTTTCAGAATGCTGAAGTGGCTGCTGTAAGTTTATTCAGGAGGCCAAATGGCAGTTTATAATTGTGCTAATGCACCACATCCATGAGCCAAGTGTTTGGCTCGCAGTTGTGGTGCAGCCCTGTTGACTTGAATCAGGGGTCAAGTCCTGGGGAAAAAAGTGTGGGAACTCCCACCCAAGATGCACCCCCACCCAAAAAAATAAAAATAAATTATACGCTCAAATGCATATATATTTCACAGAAAATAAAGTGCAACATTTATTGAAAAGTGCCAGTTTACAAAAACAAAATAAGTTAACTTGTCAAACTAACAGAATAATCACCACAATGGGTGATGATCTTTCCCTCGCAGGGAATTTCTAACACAAATACACCCTGTTCCAAATTATTATGCAAATTCTGTGTTACACAACCCATCAGAAAATATCCCACAAACTGGAATAACGTTGTCCTTGCCGTGCAAGATTATCAACTTTGCGAGATTTCGTCTCATCTGCGCTGTGATGTGTGGTTAGCCATTTTGTGACGTATGGTAAAGGATCCCAAAAATGCACAGGGGGGCTAATGAGACTAATAAACATAAGAGAAGACAGGCGTTCAATGCCAAGCCCACTCCTAATGGGTGACATCACCAAATTCATCATACTGAAGCCCCTTTCACAATCACCGGATGTCACTGGAAGAATGTTATCTGCTGTCACCACTGGTTTCAGCTTTTCAGGAATCTTTTCACCACCGTTATCAATGTAGTCTCTGAAACCTTCACAGATGGATGGATTATAGCTGAGACGGAATCTTTTGCACAGCTTCTCCAGCTTCACTTCTACTTCAAACCACGGACTGTCCACATTGATTGGCCAGTGTTGTGAATTCAAGATGTCGATTTCTGATACAAGACTTTCAAATTCACCTGACTGTGATGAAGCTGCAGGTCTGTTGCTCGCAGTTAAAGCAAAGAGTCTGGAGCGCAAATTATCCACCAAACATTGGTAGAATTGAGGGAGATTTATCTTCACTTGGCCTTTTGATCTCTCTGGATTCATGGTTACACCTTTGAAATTCCCTTCCTCCCGCGATTCCATGACTTCTTTCAGATGTTTGCCAGGCATGTCTTTCATTTTTTCAACTGCACGAATTGAACGATTAATTAGCTGATAGGCTCGTGGAAGTGTTATGTCATCTCTTTGTAGAGCTTCAGATAGCAGTCCCATTTCCTGAACAGCATCCGCAACCCCTGCAAGGTTTAACAAATAATCTTCTGATGTCAAGACCTTGTTAAGGCCACTAAACAGAGATTTCTGTTGACTGTTATGAGTGGAGCTTAAGCTCGCTTTCAAGAAATGACTGTGTAGTGCAGGATATGACTCCCAAACTGCTCGTATAGCTCTCTGGCTTGAAGCAACCCATCTAACTGAAAAAACTTTTCCAATTTTAAGAATTTGTACTTCTAATTCTTTTGCACATTGAGAGAGCTCTGCCAGTTTTTTGGGGGACTGATGATACACAGCATGCAACTTCTCAAAAAATGATGTGAAATGATGAAGACCAGGAATAGAATGAATTGTGTCTGAAATGCACAATTCAAGCCTATGACACAAGCAGTGCCATTTCACAAGCTGTGGATATTTTTGACTGAGTCGTTCCAGAACCCCTGCCTTTCTTCCAAGCATTACACTTGCACCATCACTGCAAGCCCCAATCCAGTTTTTGGCAAGAAAGTCATTACTGAATCCAAATTTAGAAAGGCAATCTAGAAGAGTGTAAAAAGTAGGAATAAGTGTAAAATGCGCAACAAACCAAAATCCAGCCCGTGCGCCAAGGACAACCAACCTAAAGCTAAAAGCTGCTACTAGTATGGGTGTATATAGAGAAAGGGGATCAAACAGTAGTCCGAATCGGATGTAGCCTGATAAGTAGCGCTGAAGTAAATCACATAAAAAATAATAAATAATGAATACTAAAATAAATAAAATAATACAAAAGAACTAGACAGATATAACTTTACAAATAATCCCTCGTGATGACTACTATAGAGTGTCCTAAACAAGAAATCAATATTATACACAAACAATTAAAGATGACCTTCAAACAATATAGTGTATAAAATAGATATAGACAAAAAAGTGCTCCAGTGTTGATAAGTGTTCATAAAGATATAAAACAAAAAATATCTGCAGGTGAAAAAACAAATGAATGGTGCTCCTATGAAAAAGACGTGTATCTTCACAAACGTATATAATCGATCAATCTTCCACCACACCGTTGTGCTCAAAAGTGTCCACTCCCTTAGGAAACTCACTCACCGAATATCGCTGCCCACACTCACGTGTAAGGCTAACTCGCATAAACACTTTCCCACACTCGGTCAGCGTTCTTCCAATATTTTCTCCAGTATTATCAGCTTAGTGAAAACGCAGTGTTCCATATGCAAATAAACAAATGTGCTCCAATAGTGTATTATTGCAAATTTATTAAAATAGCCCACACTTCAAGCTTCAAACATTGAACTCACATTTTAAAAGAATAAAAGCAGGAAAAGGATCACCAGACGCCACAGCAAGCTCCACTTCAATATTCAAAGACACTGCAATCTCACTTCAGACTATAAGTACTAGGCCACGGCGGACCTGGGGTGTTTGCAAGACCACCCTGTAGTTCTCACCCTCCACTGTTATTGGAACGCCTCAATATTTCCACCGCAGCTGGTAGGGACAAGTGGTTCATACAAATGCTAGAATCGAATGCCGCTAAGCCACGCATTCGATTCTAGCATTTGTATGAACCACTTGTCCCTACCAGCTGCGGTGGAAATATTGAGGCGTTCCAATAACAGTGGAGGGTGAGAACTACAGGGTGGTCTTGCAAACACCCCAGGTCCGCCGTGGCCTAGTACTTATAGTCTGAAGTGAGATTGCAGTGTCTTTGAATATTGAAGTGGAGCTTGCTGTGGCGTCTGGTGATCCTTTTCCTGCTTATTTTATTCTTTTAAAATGTGAGTTCAATGTTTGAAGCTTGAAGTGTGGGCTATTTTAATAAATTTGCAATAATACACTATTGGAGCACATTTGTTTATTTGCATATGGAACACTGCGTTTTCACTAAAAAGCTGATAATACTGGAGAAAATATTGGAAGAACGCTGACCGAGTGTGGGAAAGTGTTTATGCGAGTTAGCCTTACACGTGAGTGTGGGCAACGATATTCGGTGAGTGAGTTTCCTAAGGGAGTGGACACTTTTGAGCACAACGGTGTGGTGGAAGATTGATCGATTATATACGTTTGTGAAGATACACGTCTTTTTCATAGGAGCACCATTCATTTGTTTTTTCACCTGCAGATATTTTTTGTTTTATATCTTTATGAACACTTATCAACACTGGAGCACTTTTTTGTCTATATCTATTTTATACACTATATTGTTTGAAGGTCATCTTTAATTGTTTGTGTATAATATTGATTTCTTGTTTAGGACACTCTATAGTAGTCATCACGAGGGATTATTTGTAAAGTTATATCTGTCTAGTTCTTTTGTATTATTTTATTTATTTTAGTATTCATTATTTATTATTTTTTATGTGATTTACTTCAGCGCTACTTATCAGGCTACATCCGATTCGGACTACTGTTTGATCCCCTTTCTCAATCTAGAAGAGTGGCTTCAATAGACTGTGCATCGGCTTTAGGCAAATCAAGCAAATCGAGAAAGAAAGTAACTGGGTCTTTTCCATTAACAGAGGCACGAATATAAACGATTAACGCGGAATGGGTAGAAACTGTTGTAGACTCATCAATATAAACAGAAATTTTAGAAGCCTGCTCAACAATTGCTTTGCAAAGCTTTTTCCTAATTTCACTAGCAATGCAATCTATTATTTATGCTGCTGTGTACTCACTATGGAAAATACTTCCTAAGTCAGCTCCATTTGCAACTTGCAAGCTGATAAGATCTGGGTAGTCTGTGAAAGGGCGATTTTTTTTCGCACAAAAGTAGGCAGTACGAAAGACTTTAGTGGTGGACTCAAACTTATGCTTCTGCTGTTCTGCAATATTGGATTGCAGTATCTCCTTTCTGGATACTGCTTGGATATTTCCTGCCTTTACATGTGCTTCTGAAAACCTATGTACATAGATTTTTTTACGCAGTGAGGTCAACATATCTTTTTTTTGTTTGGCCATATGGAGTAATTGTACCAGTGCTCCATTCTTTGGAAATGGATACACCCTGTGAAACAGACACTCCAAGGTGTTTAACCTTACGACACACTTTGCACCCTAAAAGACCATTTTCTACAAACAGCCAAGGGTACTTTTTTTTAAATTCTATCCACTGATTCTGGTCCCAACATTCCGGAAGAATAATGATATCACTGACATTGGCAGCGGTATCTTCAGCCACATCAGTAATAAAGTCAACAGCCGATTCACTGACTGGTGTAGTTTCTGCAGCGGACACCACCTGCTGAAGCAAAGGCTCAGCCTGAGTTGAGCAACTTGCAGAATCAGAGATTTCTTACTGGATACCTTCATGAAGAAATCTGTAATGCTGCTTTTTCGTTTGCTCATTTTTGTAATAATAAAAACAATAAATAATGGTGTAAAATAGGGTGCTGACCTGGCTGGTCCCAGGGTGCTGTCCTGGCTGGTCTCAGGGTACTCGGTACTGGCCTGGCTGGTCTCAGGGTGCTGACCTGGCTGGTCTCAGGGTGCTGACCTGGCTGGTCTCAGGGTACTCGGTACTGACCTGGCTGGTCTCAGGGTGCTGACCTGGCTAATCTCAGGGTGCTGACCTGGCTGGTCTCAGGGTGCTGACCTTGCTGGTCTCAGGGTGCTGTCCTGGCTGGTCTCAGGGTGCTGTCCTGGCTGGTCTCAGGGTGCTGTCCTGGCTGGTCTCAGGGTGCTGACCTGGCTGGTCTCAGGGTGCTGTCCTGGCTGGTCTCGGTGCTGGCCTGGAACTCACCCAAGATTCCCTACCTCGAAAATACAAAAAAGTGTGTGTGTGATATATATATATATATATATATATAATATATATATATATATATATATATATATATATCATACTCCTTTAACAAATAAAGTGCAACATTTATTGTGCCAAACTGTGCCAAAAAAAGGTGCAGCACTTGTGCATGTGAATTTTGTGAATTTTGGAGGTGTCTTCGTAAACTACGAAGACACCTCCAAAATTCACAAAATTCACATGCGCAAGTGCTGCGCCTTTTTTTGAGTTTTTGACAGAACACCGGCCCGGAGCTCCTCTTCTCAGGCTGCCTGTATTGTTTGTGCAAAGTGGGCCTCAGGCCACTCACTCATCTGTGCCCATCAAATGCAGCCTGATCAGTGCCCATCAAATGCAGCCTGATCAGTGCCCATAAAATGCAGCCTTGTCATTGCCCCCATCAGAGATCAGGTGTCCCCCTCAGACAGCCCCCCCATCAGAGTGTCCCCATAACAGTGCCCTCATCAGAGAGCAGGTATTTCCACGGAGGTAGACAGCAGCAGAACGGAGGGGAAGTGGGGGACAGCAGCAGAACGGATGGGAAGTGGGGGACAGCAGCAGAACGGAGAGGAAGTGGGGGACAGCAGCAGAACGGAGGGGAAGTGGGGGACAGCAGCAGACCGGAGGGGGAGTGGGGGACAGCAGCAGACCGGAGGGGGAGTGGGGGACAGCAGCAGACCGGAGAGGGAGTGGGGGACAGCAGCAGAACGGAGGGGAAGTGGGGGACAGCAGCAGAACGGAGAGGAAGTGGGGGACAGCAGCAGAATGGAGGGGAAGTGGGGGACAGAAGCAGAACGGAGTGGGGGACAGCAGCAGAACGGAGGGGGAGTGGGGGACAGCAGCAGAATGGAGGGGGAGTGGGGGACAGCAGCAGAACGGAGGGGGAGTGGGGGACAGCAGCAGAACGGAGGAGTGGGGGACAGCAGCAGAACGGAGGAGTGGGGGACAGCAGCAGACCGGAGGGGGAGTGGGGGACAGCAGCAGAACGGAGGGGAAGTGGGGGACAGCAGCAGAACGGAGGGGAAGTGGGGGACAGCAGCAGAACGGAGTGGGGGACAGCAGCAGAACGGAGGGGGAGTGGGGGACAGCAGCAGAACGGAGGGGGAGTGGGGGACAGCAGCAGAACGGAGGAGTGGGGGACAGCAGCAGAACGGAGGAGTGGGGGACAGCAGCAGACCGGAGGGGGAGTGGGGGACAGCAGCAGAACGGAGGGGAAGTGGGGGACAGCAGCAGAACGGAGGGGACAGCAGCAGAACGGAGTGGGGGACAGCAGCAGAACGAAGGGGGAGTGGGGGACAGCAGCAGAACGGAGGTGGAGTGGGGGACAGCAGCAGAACGGAGGGGGAGTGGGGGACAGCAGCAGAACGGAGGAGTGGGGGACAGCAGCAGAACGGAGGGGGAGTGGGGGACAGCAGCAGAACGGAGGAGTGGGGGACAGCAGCAGAACGGAGGAGTGGGGGACAGCAGCAGAACGGAGGAGTGGGGGACAGCAGCAGACCGGAGGGGGAGTGGGGGACAGCAGCAGAACGGAGGGGTAGTGGGGGACAGCAGCAGAACGGAGGGGGAGTGGGGGACAGCAGCAGAACGGAGGGGGAGTGGGGGACAGCAGCAGAACGGAGGGGAAGTGGGGGACAGCAGCAGAACGGAGGGGAAGTGGGGGACAGCAGCAGAACGGTGTGGGGGACAGCAGCAGAACAGAGGGGAAGTGGGGGACAGCAGCAGAACGGAGTGGGGGACAGCAGCAGAACGGAGGGGGAGTGGGGGACAGCAGCAGAACGGAGGTGGAGTGGGGGACAGCAGCAGAACGGAGGGGGAGTGGGGGACAGCAGCAGAACGGAGGGGAAGTGGGGGACAGCAGCAGAACGGAGGGGAAGTGGGGGACAGCAGCAGACCGGAGGGGGAGTGGGGGACAGCAGCAGACCGGAGAGGAAGTAAGGGACAGCAGCAGAACGGAGGGGAAGTGGGGGACAGCAGCAGAACGGAGGGGAAGTGGGGGACAGCAGCAGAACAGAGTGGGGGACAGCAGCAGAAAATAGGGGGAGTGGGGGACAGCAGCAGAACGGAGGGGGGGTGGGGGACAGCAGCAGAACGGAGGGGGAGTGGGGGACAGCAGCAGAACGGAGTGGGGGACAGCAGCAGAACGGAGGGGGAGTGGGGGACAGCAGCAGAACGGAGGAGTGGGGGACAGCAGCAGAACGGAGGAGTGGGGGACAGCAGCAGAACGGAGGGGGAGTGGGGGACAGCAGCAGAACGGAGGGGAAGTGGGGGACAGCAGCAGAACGGAGGGGGAGTGGGGGACAGCAGCAGAACGGAGGGGAAGTGGGGGACAGCAGCAGAACGGAGTGGGGGACAGCAGCAGAACGGAGGGGGAGTAGGGGACAGCAGCAGAACAGAGGGGGAGTGGGGGACAGCAGCAGAACGGAGGGGGAGTTGGGGACAGCAGCAGAACAGAGGGGGAGTGGGGGACAGCAGCAGAACTGAGGGAGAGTGGGGGACAGCAGCAGAACGGAGGGGGAGTGGGGGACAGCAGCAGAACGGAGGGGGAGTGGGGGACAGCAGCAGAACGGAGGGGGAGTGGGGGACAGCAGCAGAACGGAGTGGGGGACAGCAGCAGAACGGAGGGGGAGTGGGGGACAGCAGCAGAACGGAGGGAAAGTGGGGGACAGCAGCAGAACGGAGGGGGAGTGGGGGACAGCAGCAGAACGGAGTGGGGGACAGCAGCAGAACGGAGGGGGAGTGGGGGACAGCAGCAGAACGGAGGGAAAGTGGGGGACAGCAGCAGAACGGAGGGGGAGTGGGGGACAGCAGCAGAACGGAGTGGGGGATAGCAGCAGAACGGAGTGGGGGACAGCAGCAGAACGGAGGGGAAGTGGGGGACAGCAGCAGAACGGAGGGGGAGTGGGGGACAGCAGCAGAACAGAGGGGGAGTGGGGGACAGCAGCAGAACGGAG
The DNA here is from genome assembly GCA_028564925.1 of Lithobates sylvaticus. Classification (NCBI taxonomy): domain Eukaryota; kingdom Metazoa; phylum Chordata; class Amphibia; order Anura; family Ranidae; genus Lithobates; species Lithobates sylvaticus. The sequence goes on from CM053027.1 coordinate 233,955,706, forward strand.
GGGGAGAGGGGGACAGCAGCAGAACGGAGGGGGAGTGGGGGACAGCAGCAGAACTGAGGGGGAGTGGGGGACAGCAGCAGAATGGAGGGGGAGTGGGGGACAGCAGCAGAACGGAGGGGGAGTGGGGGACAGCAGCAGAACGGAGGGGGAGTGGGGGACAGCAACAGAACGGAGTGGGGGACAGCAGCAGAACGGAGGGGGAGTGGGGGACAGCAGCAGAACGGAGGGAAAGTGGGGGACAGCAGCAGAACGGAGGGGGAGTGGGGGACAGCAGCAGAACGGAGTGGGGGACAGCAGCAGAACGGAGTGGGGGACAGCAGCAGAACAGAGGGGAAGTGGGGGCCAGCAGCAGAACGGAGGGGGAGTTGGGGACAGCAGCAGAACGGAGGGGGAGTGGGGGACAGCAGCAGAACTGAGGGGGAGTGGGGGACAGCAGGAGAACGGAGGGGGAGTGGGGGACAGCAGCAGAACGGAGGGGGAGTGGGGGACAGCAGCAGAACGGAGGGGGAGTGGGGGACAGCAGCAGAACGGAGGGAAAGTGGGGGACAGCAGCAGAACGGAGGGGGAGTGGGGGACAGCAGCAGAACGGAGGGAAAGTGGGGGACAGCAGCAGAACGGAGTGGGGGACAGCAGCAGAACGGAGGGGGAATGGGGGACAGCAGCAGAACGGAGTGGGGGACAGCAGCAGAACGGAGGGGGAGTGGGGGACAGCAGCAGAACGGAGGGGGAGTGGGGGACAGCAGCAGAACGGAGGGGAAGTGGGGGACAGCAGCAGAACGGAGGGGGAGTAGGGGACAGCAGCAGAACGGAGAGGGAGTGGGGGACAGCAGCAGAACGGAGGGGGAGTTGGGGACAGCAGCAGAACGGAGGGGGAGTGGGGGACAGCAGCAGAACTGAGGGGGAGTGGGGGACAGCAGTAGAACGAAGGGGGAGTGGGGGACAGCAGCAGAACGGAGGGGGAGTGGGGGACAGCAGCAGAACGGAGGGGGAGTGGGGGACAGCAGCAGAACGGAGGGAAAGTGGGGGACAGCAGCAGAACGGAGGGGGAGTGGGGGACAGCAGCAGAACGGAGTGGGGGACAGCAGCAGAACGGAGTGGGGGACAGCAGCAGAACGGAGGGGGAGTGGGGGACAGCAGCAGAACGGAGTGGGGGACAGCAGCAGAACGGAGGGGGAGTGGGGGACAGCAGCAGAACGGAGGGGGAGTGGGGGACAGCAGCAGAACTGAGGGGGAGTGGGGGACAGCAGTAGAACGGAGGGGGAGTGGGGGACAGCAGCAGAACGGAGGGGGAGTGGGGGACAGCAGCAGAACGGAGGGGGAGTGGGGGACAGCAGCAGAACGGAGGGAAAGTGGGGGACAGCAGCAGAACGGAGGGGGAGTGGGGGACAGCAGCAGAACGGAGGGAAAGTGGGGGACAGCATCAGAACGGAGTGGGGGACAGCAGCAGAACGGAGGGGGAATGGGGGACAGCAGCAGAACGGAGTGGGGGACAGCAGCAGAACGGAGGGGGAGTGGGGGACAGCAGCAGAACGGAGGGGGAGTGGGGGACAGCAACAGAACGGAGGGGAAGTGGGGGACAGCAGCAGAACGGAGGGGAAGTGGGGGACAGCAGCAGAACGGAGGGGGAGTGGGGACAGCAGCAGAACGGAGGGGAGTGGGGGACAGCAGCAGAACGGAGGGGGAGTTGGGGACAGCAGCAGAACGGAGGGGGAGTGGGGGACAGCAGCAGAACTGAGGGGGAGTGGGGGACAGCAGTAGAACGAAGGGGGAGTGGGGGACAGCAGCAGAACGGAGGGGGAGTGGGGGACAGCAGCAGAACGGAGGGGGAGTGGGGTACAGCAGCAGAACGGAGGGAAAGTGGGGGACAGCAGCAGAACGGAGGGGGAGTGGGGGACAGCAGCAGAACGGAGTGGGGGACAGCAGCAGAACGGAGTGGGGGACAGCAGCAGAATGGAGTGGGGGACAGCAGCAGAACGGAGGGGGAGTGGGGGACAGCAGCAGAACGGAGGGAAAGTGGGGGACAGCAGCAGAACGGAGGGGGAGTGGGGGACAGCAGCAGAACGGAGGGGAAGTGGGGGACAGCAGCAGAACGGAGTGGGGGACAGCAGCAGAACGGAGGGGGAGTGGGGGACAGCAGCAGAACGGAGGGGGAGTGGGGGACAGCAGCAGAACGGAGGGGAAGTGGGGGACAGCAGCAGAACGGCGGGGAAGTGGGGGACAGCAGCAGAACGGAGGGGAAGTGGGGGACAGCAGCAGAACGGAGGGGGAGTAGGGGACAGCAGCAGAACGGAGGGGGAGTGGGGGACAGCAGCAGAACGGAGTGGGGGACAGCAGCAGAACGGAGGGGGAGTGGGGGACAGCAGCAGAACGGAGGGGGAGTGGGGGACAGCAGCAGAACGGAGGGGAAGTGGGGGACAGCAGCAGAACGGAGGGGAAGTGGGGGACAGCAGCAGAACGGAGGGGGAGTAGGGGACAGCAGCAGAACGGAGGGGGAGTGGGGGACAGCAGCAGAACGGAGGGGGAGTTGGGGACAGCAGCAGAACGGAGGGGGAGTGGGGGACAGCAGCAGAACTGAGGGGGAGTGGGGGACAGCAGTAGAACGAAGGGGGAGTGGGGGACAGCAGCAGAACGGAGGGGGAGTGGGGGACAGCAGCAGAACGGAGGGGGAGTGGGGGACAGCAGCAGAACGGAGGGGAAGTGGGGGACAGCAGCAGAACGGAGGGGAAGTGGGGGACAGCAGCAGAACGGAGTGGGGGACAGCAGCAGAACGGAGGGGGAGTGGGGGACAGCAGCAGAACGGAGGGGGAGTGGGGGAAAGCAGCAGAACGGAGGGGGAGTGGGGGACAGCAGCAGAACGGAGGGGGAGTGGGGGACAGCAGCAGAACGGAGGGGGAGTGGGGACAGCAGCAGAACGGAGGGGGAGTGGGGGACAGCAGCAGAACGGAGGGGGAGTGGGGACAGCAGCAGAACAGAGGGGGAGTGGGGGACAGCAGCAGAACGGAGGGGGAGTGGGGGACAGCAGCAGAACGGAGGGGGAATGGGGGACAGCAGCAGAACGGAGTGGGGGACAGCAGCAGAACGGAGGGGGGAGTGGGGGACAGCAGCAGAACGGAGGGGAAGTTGGGGATAGCAGCAGAACGGAGGGGAAGTGGGGGACAGCAGCAGAACGGAGGGGAAGTGGGGGACAGCAGCAGAACTGAGGGGGAGTGGGGGACAGCAGCAGAACGGAGTGGGGGACAGCAGCAGAATGGAGTGGGGGACAGCAGCAGAACGGAGGGGGAGTGGGGGACAGCAGCAGAACGGAGGGGGAGTGGGAGACAGCAGCAGAACGGAGGGGAAGTGGGGGACAGCAGAAGAACGGAGGGAGAGTGGGGGACACAGCAGAACAGAGGGAGAGTGGGGGACACAGCAGAACAGAGGGGGGGTGGGTCAGTGGGGGACACAGCAGAACAGAGGGAGAGTGGGGGACACAGCAGAACAGAGGGGGGGTGGGTCAGTGGGGGACACAGCAGAACAGAGGGAGAGTGGGGGACACACAGCAGCAGAACGGAGGGGGACTCTGGGGAGCATGCTTGCCTGAGCCTCACTGTAACAGTGTAACTAAGTGTGTGACATGACAGACAGACAGTGTAATGCCTCGTACACACGTACGGACTTTTGCCGGCGGACCTAAGTCCAGCGGACAATCCGCTGGACTTTCCGGCTAGGTCCGCTGGACTTTCCGAGGGTGTGGACTTGCCCACACACGCACGGACTTGTCCAGCGGATAATCCGCCGGCCAAAAGTCCGCGGGACTTTTGAAAATGAACGGACTTGCCCACACACGGAGCAGTCCGTTCATTTCGAACGTAACTTCAGGTTACGTAGCTAGCGTAGGCAGTAAATGCCGCCGCGCTAGCTCCGCAAGCTGGCATGGATTTAAAGGGAATCCCCACGCCGAAAAAACGGCGTGGGGGTTCCCCCCAAATCCATGTCAGACCCTCATCCGAGCACGCAGCCTGGCAGGCCAGGAAAGGGGTGGGGACGAACGAGCGCGCCCCCCCCCTCCTGAGCCGTACCAGGCCGCGTGCCCTCAACATGGGGGGTGCCCTGGGGAAAGGGGGGCCGTGCGGCCCCCCCACCCCAAAGCACCTTGTCCCCATGTTGATGAGGACAAGGGCCTCTTCCCGACAACCCTGGCCGTTGGTTGTCGGGGTCTGCGGGCGGGGGCTTATCGGAATCTGGGAACCCCCTTTAATAAGGGGGCCCCCAGATCCCGGCCCCCCACCCTATGTGAATGAGTATGGGGTACGATGTACCCCTACCCATTCACCTAAGGTGTAAAATGTAAAGTAAAAAAAAAAACACACACACTTTTGAAAAAAAAAAAATAGTTTATTGCACTGCTCCGGGGGTCTTCTTCCGTCTTGGGGTCTTCTCGCCGGACTCCCCCGCCATTTACCAAGCTCTTTTACCGAGCGAGGGGAGTCCGGCTACCTTCTTCGTCGTCGCCGCCGTCGTCTGGGGGTCTCGATCCGCCTTCGGGGGTCTTCCGGGGGTCTCTTCTGTTCTTGCGGCGGTCGTCGTCTTCCGCGCCGCCGGCGCCTTCTCCTTCTTCTTGTCCTTCTTGTTCTTCTTCTTCTTCCGATGTTGACCCGTCGCTCTCTCTGCCCGGAATGCCTGTGCCGATCTGCGCTCGGACTTATATAGGGACATGGGGGACAGGGTCACATGTTCATGTCACATGGTGACCCCGCCCCCTTGCGATGTCACAGTCCCAGCATCCTCCGGGACTGTGACAACGCAAGGGGGCGGGGTCACCATGTGACATGTGCATGTGACCCTGTCCCCATGTCCCTATATAAGTCCGAGCTCAGAGCGGCACAGGCATTCCGGGCAGAGAGAGCGTCGGGTCAACATCGGAAGAACAAGAAGAAGGACAAGAAGGAGAAGGCGCCGGCGGCGCGGAAGACGACGACCGCCGCAAGAACAGAAGAGACCCCCGGAAGACCCCCGAAGGCGGATCGAGACCCCCAGACGACGGCGGCGACGACGAAGAAGGTAGCCGGACACCTCCCCTCGTGAAAGAGCTAGGTAAAAGAGCAGAAGAGAGGGGAGGAGTCCGGCGAGAAGACCCCCAAGACGGAAGAAGACCCCCGAAGGCGGATCGAGACCCCAGACGGCGGCGACGACGACGAAGAAGGTAGCCGGACTCCCCTCGCTCGGTAAAAGAGCTTGGTAAATGGCGGGGGAGTCCGGCGAGAAGACCCCCAAGACGGAAGAAGACCCCCGGAGCAGTGCAATAAACTATTTTTTCAAAAGTGTGTGTGTTTTTTTTTTTACTTTACATTTTACACCTTAGGTGAATGGGTAGGGGTACATCGTACCCCATACTCATTCACATAGGGTGGGGGGCCGGGATCTGGGGGCCCCCTTATTAAAGGGGGTTCCCAGATTCCGATAAGCCCCCGCCCGCAGACCCCGACAACCAACGGCCAGGGTTGTCGGGAAGAGGCCCTTGTCCTCATCAACATGGGGACAAGGTGCTTTGGGGTGGGGGGGCCGCACGGCCCCCCTTTCCCCAGGGCACCCCCCATGTTGAGGGCACGCGGCCTGGTACGGCTCAGGAGGGGGGGGGGCGCTCGTTCGTCCCCACCCCTTTCCTGGCCTGCCAGGCTGCGTGCTCGGATGAGGGTCTGACATGGATTTGGGGGGAACCCCCACGCCGTTTTTTTCGGCGTGGGGATTCCCTTTAAATCCATGCCAGGTCACGGAGCTAGCGCGGCGGCAGTAACTGCCTACGCTAGCTACGTAACCTGAAGTCACGTGCTAAATGAACGGACTTGCCGATGAGCGGCAAGTCCGTTCATTTCAAAAGTCCCGCGGACTTGCCCACTAACGGCGGGATTGTCCGCTGGACTTCCAAGTCCAGCGGATAATTTGAGAACAAAACCTGAAACTTTAGTCCGCCGTACTTTGGCGCCAAAAAGTCCGCCGGCGCCCACACACGAGGGGATTATCCTCTGGACTTCAGTCCAGAGGATAATCCCGCGGGATTGTCCCTTCGTGTGTACGCGGCCTAAGAAACACTGTAACACACACTAACCTGCAGGTTTGTTGTCAATGGCGGGCTGCAATCTCGCGGCGGACCTCGTGGGCGGGAGGACTCGAGGGCTCAGCTCAGGAGAGGAGGAGAACTGGAGACATCTGGCAGCACTTCTGCTGGCAATGTGCTGCATCGACTGCGCCTGCGGGAGTAGTTGGCGGCGGCCCCGGGACTGACTGGGCAGTGGTGGGCACAGCAGGCTGGATCCTTTCCAGCAGTGTGGGTGGCTATGTCTGGTATCATGTGACTGTCATGTAAGGCGCTGCTCAGCCGTAGGTGCACTGCATTGACTCCTGTGCCCACGTGTCAGCAGACGTCATGTGACTTGGTTGCTAGACGCGGAGCGGCCCTAGCCTAGCAACCACTCAGGCATTAGGCATATGCAGGACTCGGCTGGCGGCTGCTAACAGGAACGGAGTTCCTGTTGGGGAAAATAGCAAAGGAACTCTGTTCCCATGCTGGGCATCGCCTTTAGTGAAGGATTGGCTGGCTCTAGTCCTGCAAAGGGAACGGCGTTCCTGCTGTGAAAAAAGTGCAGGGACGCCGTTCCCACGCGTTCCCGCAGGACTCGATCCCTGACTTGAATAGCCGAGTTTGATAGTCAATTTGAATTGCCACAGTAAATTTTTCATAACAGCCATAGCATGTGAGCAGCCTCCTCAAGCATCCCCGCCCCCTTGGGATATCATCGACCCAGCATGACCCTGGCCGACAATGCCACAAGGGGTGGGGTCACTCGGTCACATCACCAGGTGGCCCCGCCCCTTAGTTATTTAAGAACTGTAAGACAGCAGAGCCCCTGTCAGGAAAATCGCGGTTCTAGGCGACTGGTGCCTGATCTTCAGTATACCTGATACCTTGCGCCAGTAATTTGCCTTGTTCCAGTGATTTACCTTGCTCCAGTGTGATACCTTGCTTACCTGTGTGACTCCGGCTTACCCTTTGGACTACTTGGATCTCCGCCTGCCTCAGACCCCTGCTTGACTGACCATTCTTCTGCCAGCCCCTCTGTACCTTGCCGCCTGAACGTTGCCGACTTCTGCTTGTACCCGGACTGCCTATCTCTCCTGCTCAAGGGACCTGTGCCTGCTTATCCAGTACCACATCCGACTAACAGTGAGTCGCACCATCTGTATTTGAAACCCCACCAGTATCCCTCTTCCGCTGAGTGACGTGTGTCTGCTTGCCATTACTTCGCCTTGCCATCAGTGAACATTGCATACCGGTACTTCACCCTGCCATTTGTGAACTCTGCTTACCTGTGCTTCATCTTGCCACCAGCCGACCTCCATTACCAACTTCCGGAACCCTTCCATCAGGCTCCCTTACCCTTCTTGACTTCCGTGCCTCCTGTACCCACCTCCAGTGGCCGTGAGTCAGACCCGTACGGGAGACCTCCTTCTGCCCAATTGGACTCATCTGTCAGGTACGTGCCAAGCTTGATAGTATCAGGCAGCCATGACCGAGTCCGGGCAGGGGGCCTCCCCCATGGACGAACTGTGTAGACATTTAGCGGGTCTTACCCAAGCAGTGAAAGGACTACAGGAAGGTTACTCTCGTTTGGAGGAACAGGTTCAGACTCTGTCCGCATCCGCTAACACTCAGGGAGCACCCTCTGTAGTCATGCTACCTCCAGAACCCAAAGTACCCATACCTGAGAAGTTTTCTGGAGAACGAATTAAGTTCCGTGCCTTCCGCAATGCCTGCAAGCTCTATTTCGCCTTACAGCCACGGACCTTCTCTTTGGAAGCTACAAAGGTGGGCTTCATTATCTCCCTCCTGACAGGGGAACCTCAGACCTGGGCCCACCGCCTGCTGGAGCAAAAAGCTGTGTCCTTGGACTCCCTTAATAGCTTTTTCACTGCAATGTCACAACTATATGAGGACCCTCAACCCACCGCTACGGCCGAAACCGCATTACAGTCTTTGCAGCAAGGTCGCAGAACAGCCGAGGATTATGCCGTTGAATTCAAACGTTGGAGCTCTGATACAGAGTGGAATGACGTGGCACTACGCCATCAATTTCGCAAAGGATTATCAGACCCTCTGAAAGATGAGCTGGCTCGGGTGGGGATTCCTCAAACTTTAGATGAACTTATCAAACTATCGGTTCAAATTGACCGCCGTCTCAGGGAAAGGCGGGCTGAAAGATCTTCTGGACCTCCCCGTCCCTTCTGGATGGTCCCCAAGGTACACCAGCCGCCCGGTCTGGTTCCTCCAGCCTCATCTACCCCAACACCAGGAACTCCGGAACCAATGCAGATTGGGTTGCTCAGACCTTCCTTAACTCCTGAAGAGAAGATGCGCAGACGGGCTCATAACCTGTGTCTATACTGTGGGGAACCTGGACACTATGCAAGAGTGTGCCCCAACAAGACACGTAAGGGCCTGTTCTCTTCTTCCTTGTGTGCACCTGTCTTGCTTCCAACTGGCACTCAATTGGCTATCCCCATTGTTTTGCAGTTCTCCAGCCGGAGCATTCCAGTATTGGTCATCATTGACTCGAGCATGCAGCTGTTTCATTGACCAAGCTTTTGCAACCAACCATGGCATTCCTCTCCAACCCAAGACCCGGGGCCTTGCAGTACACCTGGCGGATGGTTCCACACTTAGTTCCGGTCCGGTAACCCACGAAACCATGTCCCTATTGACCACCATAAACTCTCTGCACCAGGAGCTCCTATGTCTGGATGTTATACCATCTCCGCTTTTTCTGATCATATTGGGGATGCCCTGGTTGCGGGCCCACAACCCCAACATTAACTGGGCAACAGGGGAAGTCCAGTTCTCTTCTGAATATTGCCGTCAGAACTGTCAATGTCAAATTTCCGGCAAACCGGCTTCACTTCTTTGCATGGGGACTGATTCCGAACTCCACCAGTCCATTCCTGAACCTTACCGGGACTTTGTTGATGTATTCAGTAAAAAGGGGGCAGAGACTCTTCCTCCACACAGGCCTTATGATTGCCCTATAGAATTATTACCTGGAACGGAAGTTCCCTTCGGACGGATTTTTCCACTGACCGAACAGGAGTTGGGCACTCTAGAAGACTACATAGATGAAAATCTGGCGAAAGGCTTCATCCGCCCCTCTACGTCCCCGGCCGGCGCGGGCATCTTCTTTGTTGAGAAAAAGGACCATTCCTTACGCCCCTGCATCGATTACCGGGAATTAAACAAAATTACTATTAAAAACAGATATCCTCTTCCACTGGTGCCAGAACTCTTTCAAAGATTGGGGACAGCTAAAATCTTTACGAAATTGGACCTTCGCGGAGCTTACAACCTAATCCGCATCCGAAAAGGGGACGAGTGGAAGACGGCCTTTCTTACTCGATTCGGATATTATGAGTACCTGGTCATGCCTTTCGGCCTGTGCAACGCTCCAGCGACTTTCCAGCATTTCGTCAACAATATTTTCCACGATTATCTGGATCTGTACGTCATTGTTTACTTAGATGACATCCTAGTTTTTTCCGCACCCCTGGCCGATCACCGCAGGCATGTCCGAAATGTTCTTATCCGCTTGAGACAGCATGGACTATACGCCAAACTTGAAAAATGCAGTTTTGAAATTCGAAGTGTACAATTCTTGGGATTAATCATTTCAGCTGATGGAATAAGAATGGACCCTGAAAAGGTATCCGCTATCCTGGACTGGCCAGCACCCATAGACAAAAAAGGAATACAACGTTTCATTGGCTTTATCAATTTCTACAGAAAATTTATTAAGGGCTTCTCCTCCATCATCTCTCCTATTACTGAACTTACTAAACAGGGAACTCGGTTTCACTGGACTCCTAAAGCACAACTGGCCTTTGAGGAACTCAAGAAACTTTTCACTTCGGCCACCATCCTTAAACACCCAAACCCAGCCTAGCCCTTTGTCTTAGAGGTTGACGCCTCTGAGATCGCAGTAGGAGCCGTGTTGTCTCAGCGACAGGGTGCCAAGGCTCTTCTTTATCCCGTGGGCTTCTTTTCCCATAAACTGACCTCCTCAGAACGGAACTATGACGTGGGCGACAGGGAACTTCTTGCCATCAAGGTAGCCTTGGAGGAATGGCGCTATTTGCTCGAAGGTGCTGCACATCCTGTTCTGGTGTACACCGATCATAAAAACTTGGAGTACCTAAGGACAGCTAAAAGACTAAGACCTCGGCAGGCCAGGTGGGCCCTATTCTTCTCACGTTTTCAATTTCATATAACGTATCGGCCAGGCTCCAAGAACATCAAGCCAGATGCCCTTTCTCGAATGTTTTCAGATACCGAACATGCTCTACTCCCTGACACCATTTTACCCGCTGGAAACTTCCTACTCTTACAAGGGGACCTCATTTCCCAGATCAAAGAGGCTTCCGTTGGGATGCGTCCTTTGGATGGGGTGTCCATGAAGGACGGCTTGCTCTGGCATGAAGGTAAAATTATGGTACCGGAAGAATTGAGGGTGCATGTACTGGAATTATGCCACGACCACAAATTTGCAGGACACTTCGGCACTCTAAAAACAATTAATCTGTTACAACGTACCTTTTGGTGGCCCCACCTGACCCGGGATTGTAAAAAGTATGTTGAGTCGTGCAATGTCTGTGCTCGAAACAAAACCAGCCGGACAAGAGCCTGGGGTCTATTAAAACCTCTACCAGTCCCAGAAAGACCATGGAGTATGGTTTCAATAGACTTTATTGTCGAACTTCCCCCATCGGAAGGTTTTTCCTCTATCTTCGTCATAGTGGACAGACTATCAAAGATGGCTCATTTTCTGCCCATGAAGGGCACTCCTTCAGCTATGGAAACGGCACAAACATTAAGGAAGTGGTAAGGTTGCATGGAATTCCAAGAAATATTGTTTCAGATCGTGGTGTCCAGTTCACCTCTAGATTCTGGAAGGCCCTCTGTGGCTCTTTGGAAATTGAATTGGCGTTCTCCTCTGCATATCACCCGCAGACAAACGGCCAGACTGAGAGAACCAATCAGACTCTGGAGCAATATTTACGCTGTTTTTCTACTTTCTCTCAAAACGACTGGGCTTCTCTGCTTCCCATTGCCGAGTTCTCATATAACAACTCACTACACTCATCCATCAATCAGACACCGTTTTTCGACAATTACGGCTACCATCCATCCTTTCTACCTCAATCAATACCTGAGTGTTCCGTGCCCGCAGTATCCAAGACCCTGGATTTTTTCTCCACTAACAACAAATTGCTGCAGGAGACCATGACTAAGGCTCAGGAAAGTTACAAGAGAACCTTTGATGAAAAGAGACGTGGGGAATTTATCCTAGAACCCGGTAGCCAGGTCTGGTTGTCCACCATCAATTTGAAGTTGGCTTGCCCTTCGAGGAAATTGGGTCCTAAATTTTTGGGGCCTTTTCCTGTGAAAAGGAGAATCGACAATGTCGCTTATGAGCTAGATTTACCTATCTCCCTCCGGTCTTCCACGTTACTCTTTTGAAACCCGTGATTTTGAATTCCTTTGTTGGCTGTAAGGTCGGTCCCCCCGAACCTATCATTATCGATGACGAAGAGGAATTTGAGGTTTAAGCAATCTTGGATTGTAGAAAACGTCGTAACCAAATCCAGTTTCTTATCAAATGGAAGGGATATGGGCCCGAAGACAATTCATGGGAGCCTGAGGACAACCTGCATGCCGGTGAGTTACTACGAACTTTCAAAGACTCACATGCTTCCAAATTGGCGCAGCTGGGCATCCGGAGGCTGCCCTTAAGGAGGGGGCACTGTCAGGAAAATCGCGGTCCTAGACGACTGGTGGGCGCGCCGGCGCGCCGACGCGGGCTGATATGCGCGCTCCTGTGGGCGCGGGCTTGCGTGCGCGCGCGCGTTGGCGTCCGGGGGTGCGCGCGCTGTGATTTGCACACACCTGTGCAGGCTGTTGGTGCCAATTGGCCTATTTAATCAGGCAGCACCTGCTGGCTAGTGCTGCCTGATTTTCAGTATACCTGATACCTTGCGCCAGTGATTTACCTTGTTCCAGTGATTTACCTTGCTCCAGTGTGATACCTTGCTTACCTGTGTGACTCCGGCTTACCCTTTGGACTACTTGGATCTCCGCCTGCCTCAGACCCCTGCTTGACTGACCATTCTTCTGCCAGCCCCTCTGTACCTTGCCGCCTGAACGTTGCCGACTTCTGCTTGTACCCGGACTGCCTATCTCTCCTGCTCAAGGGACCTGTGCCTGCTTATCCAGTACCACATCCGACTAACAGTGAGTCGCACCATCTGTATTTGGAACCCCACCAGTATCCCTCTTCCGCTGAGTGATGTGTGTCAGCTTGCCATTACTTCGCCTTGCCATCAGTGAACATTGCATGCCGGTACTTCACCCTGCCATTTGTGAACTCTGCTTACCTGTGCTTCATCTTGCCACCAGCGGACCTCCATTACCAACTTCCGGAACCCTTCCATCAGGCTCCCTTACCCTTCTTGACTTCCGTGCCTCCTGTAACCACCTCCAGGGGCCGTGAGTCAGACCCGTACGGGAGACCTCCTTCTGCCCAATTGGACTCATCTGTCAGGTACGTGCCAAGCTTGATAGCCCCCCTGACCCAAAGCAACCCTCATGTTGAGGATATGTGGCCTGGTATGGTTCAGGAGGGGGGTCTCGCTCGCCCCTCCCTTTCCTGGCCTGCCAGGCTGCATGCTCAGATAAAGGTCTGGTATGGATTTCAGGGGGGGACCCCACACCATTTAAAAAAAAAATTAGTGTGGGGATTCCCCTCAAAATTCATATCAGACCTGAAGTGCCTGATATGGATTGGGGGGGACCCCACGCTGTTTTATTTCTTAATCTGTATTGCCGGCATTTTTATTTATTTTATTACATTCATCTCAGCTGATGAGTCATCGGTTGTTAAGGACTCTCCTTAACAATCTGCTAGTGGCAGCCTGTGCTAAGGACACCGGCTACCACTGGTGGTAAAATACTGCATGACTTCATGAAATTACTCATGTGGTATTTGTGTAGCGTTTTTTAGTGAATGCTAAAAAATGTTTTGAAAAGCGATGGGCGGTATCTTACCGCAGACTCAGATGCAGTAAGATTCCACTTTGTGAACTGAGCCCAATGTGATATGTCATTAATTTTTATGCTCCACAGCTAAACTGCAGTGTGTAGAAGTGCAGAACAAAATGGAGCTGTGGGTGAGCTGTGGTGTGGAAGGGGAAAATGCAGACATGCTGCAGATTTCTGTACCACACTGCAGCTCACCCAAAGGCTGTGTTTAAGTGTGAACAGGAGACAAAGAAAACAATTATTTTCTGTGTACCCTTTCTCTACTGTAGAGAAAAACAGATCTTCACACAAGTTTAAACATAGAGGACATTTCTAAATGCAAATACAGCGGGTAAAATAAGTATTGACCATGTCACCACTTTTCTAGGTGAATATATTTCTAAAGGTGCTATTGACATGAAATTTTCATCACATGTCGGTAACAACCCATGCAATCCATACATACAAAGAAACCAAAACAAATATGTTCAGAAAATAAATTATTCCCTCTCTATATGTGCTGGGTTGTATGTTGTTATTGTTGTTTATGATGTTTGTATATAAAAGAAATTTAAAATTATTTGATTTAAAAAACAAAAAAAAAATAATTAAGTTATGTGTAAAAAAATAATTTATGACACAGGGAAAAAGTATTGAACACATGAAGAAAGTGAGGTACAAAAAGGCATGGAAAGCCAAGAAACCAGCTAAAATCTATCAGTAATTAGAAAGCAATCCTGCCCCTTGTCTAGATTAGAGTATACAGCTCAGTCTCAAAGATTAGGGTATACAGCTTAGTTTTACAGCTCAGGGTATACAGTTTCGCCTCACAGATTAGGGTATACAGCTCAGAGTATACAGCACACCCTCACAGCTCAGAGTATACAGCTCAGCCTCACAGATTAGGGTATACAGCTCAGCCTCACAGATAAGGGTATACAGCTTAGCCTCACAGATCAGGGTATACAGCTCAGGGTATACAGCATAGCCTCACAGCTCAGGGTATACAGCTCAAACTCACAGATAAGGGCATACAGCTCAGGGTATCCAGCTCAGAGTATACAGCACAGCCTCAGCTCAGGGTATACAGCTCAGCCTCACAGATGAGGGAATACAGCTCAGGGTATACAGCTCAGCCTCACAGATTAGAGTATACAGCTCAGGGTATACAGCACAGCCTCACAGCTCAGGATATACAGCTCAGGGTATACAGCACAGGGTATACAGCACAGGGTATACAGAACAGGGTATACAGCATAGCCTCACAGCTCAGGGTATACAGCTCAGCCTCACAGATGAGGGAATACAGATTAGGGTATACAGCTCAGCCTCACAGATTAGAGTATACAGCTCAGGGTATACAGCACAGCCTCACAGCTCAGGATATACAGCTCAGGGTATACAGCACAGGGTATACATCACAGGGTATACAGCACAGCCTCACAGCTCAGGGTATACAGCACAGCCTCACAGATTAGGGTATACAGATCAGGGTATACTGCACAGGGTATAGCGCACAGCCTCAAAGATTAGGGTATACAGCTCAGCACTGCCACCCCCGGTCCGGTGGCACCTACCACTCTGTGGTGGGGCTCTCATCCTCCTCTCCTCGAGTGGCGGCTGGCAGGGCTCTCCTCTCCTCTGCTGGAGTGGTGACTGGCAGGGCTCGCCTCCTCCTCCCCTGAAGTGGGAAGCGGCGGCTCCGGTGTGGCTTCTTTCTCCGTCGTGTCTCCTCTTCCACCAAAGCACTAGTCATACAATAGTATCACCTGATGCTGTGGCCAATCAGATAACAGGTCTCACAGACCTGCCTCCTGATTGGTGGGGAGGAAGGTTAGTGTGAAAATACCGAAAATTAATTTGCTATCGTCACACAACAGGGTGGGATCGGGACGCAGTGCTTTGTAGCCTATTAGAGCCTATTTTGTAGCCAATTAGAGCCTCTGGCTCTAATCACGTTCTTCAAAATACACACCCCCCTCCTATTCCCGCCATAGTAATTCATGTGTCTGGCGTCCTGAAAGGGGCTGGATGCATGGATAGGGAAGGTAGCGAAGGTGATGGGGGGGGCAGCGCCAGTGCGAGCTGTAGGTGCATTTCCATGCTTCCATCCTTTCCATTTAATTGTGTTTAGAGTGTTTAAACAAATCCTGGACACCCTTTTTTCATTATACACAGTGAAACTATTTGTACCTAAAAGCAGCTAAAAGCACCTTGTCATTGAAACTATTGAAAAATAATTTCATGCATTTGGAACTGTCCTCAAAGTGCATAAAAATTTCAAGTTTGACAGTGCCTTAAGGCCTCATGCACATTGGGTGTTTAGTTGCTTTGCGTCAAATCCTGGAAGGCACAGGTACTGTGCCCAGTCCTGCTGCCTACAGCCTGTCAAAGTCTATGACAGGTTGAAATACAGTGCTGTGAAAAAGTATTACCTACCTACCTGATTTATTTATTTTTTGCATATTTGTCACACTTAAATGATTCAGATCATCAAACTAATTTTAATAGTACACAAAGATAGCCCGAAGAAATCATTTAAATAGAAGCTGTCTGACAAAGTGAAGCATGCTAAAAGATCTCAAAAAGCAACATATCATGCCGTGATCTAAAGAAATTGAAGAAAAGATGAGAAACAAAGTAATTTACATGTATCAGTCTGGAAAGGGTTACACAGACATTTCTAAGGCTTTGGGGCTCCAGCAAACCACGGTGAGGGCAATTTCCACAAATGGAGAAAACTTGGAACAGTGGTGATCCTTCCCAGGAGTGTCTGGCCAGAGGCGGCCCTCTAATCAGGCGAATAAGGCGGCCGCCTAAGGTCTCGCACTCCCAGGGGCCTCGTGGCGGCCTAATATGTCTAACGCGTGTGTGGGAGTTGCAGGGAACGTCCCCCGGTCAGTGTCCCTGTCTTGCGTCCGGGGCCGCAACTCGTTTTCCCCATCCAAAGGCAGACTGTCACTCATCACTGACCGAGGTCGGAGGGTCAGTGGATGGAATCATGCACTCCTCTCCCCCGGCTCCTGCCTCCTGCCGTGCACCGTGGATCTTTGACTCCGGCTATGTGCAGGGCTTGGATAATGCCTGCAGTGGCTGAGCAGCTCCCCCGGGTCACTGATCTCCTCTGCAAGGTGGACAATCTGAAATGGAAGAGGACCTGTCAGAGCTGACGCCCAGCGATCATCCAGGAGCCAGTCTGCAACTAACAGCCTCAAAGGTACAGTCCTGCCCGTGCCCGACACTGACACATCCCGACCCGTGACGTCACCTCCTGACTGAGGGTGCCCCAAGAATTACTGCTGCCTTCCGACCCCTGTGATCTCACACACACTGCCCTGAGTGATGATATGCATGCAATCCGGCATATGATGCCACTTTAGCTGGTGGAGGTGTGCACTGGATATTGGTCCTTTTGAGGACGAACACACAGCGGTGATTGTTTTTGAAGCATTGACACAGATGAACAGTTTTTTTCAATTTTTTTGACATTTTAAATTTTTACTTTATAATATTGTTTTTTTGAAATGTTTGATATAAATTTTGTATGCACATTATTTAATTAGACACAGTGTTGCACTATTTAGAAAACAATATGATTCCACCTACTGACCCCATGCTATCATCATTATCCCTCTCATCCCCCTGTTCCTGGCATCCTACGTCTTGTAATACTTCCCACTGTCAGCTTCCTACCAACTTACATCTGTCATCATCTCCATCCTCATCCTAATTCCCCTGTTCCTGGCATCCCACCACCCTACCATCATCTCTGCTGTACCGCACTGCCAGCTGACTACCACCTCACCCCCTGTCATCATCATCCCCTACCCAACCTCTGACATCCTACCACCCTGCCTCCTGTCATTATCATCGCCATGTACCCCACCTCTAGCATCCACCACCCTACCCCTGTTATCATCATCCTTATCTTCATCCCCCGCTGCCTACCATCCCACATCATCATTATCCCCCCTGTACCCCACTGTCAGCTGCCTACCACCTCATGTCCTCATCATCCCCCCTGTACCCCACAGTCAGCTGCCTACCACCCCACGTCATCATCATCACCCTGTACCCCACTGTCAGCTGCCTACCACCCCACGTCATCATCATCCCCCCTGTACCCCAATGTCAGCTGCCTACCACCCCTCGTCATCATCATCCCCCTGTACCCCACTGTCAGCTGCCTACCACCCCATGTCATTATCATCCCCCCTGTACCCCACTGTCAGCTGCCTACCACCCACATCATCATCACCTCCCCCTGAACCCCACTGTCAGCTGCCTACCACCCCACGTCATCATCATCCCCACTGTCAGCTGCCTACCACCCCACATCATCATCACCTCCCCCCTGTACCCCACTGTCAGCTGCCTACCACCCCATATCATCATCATCTCCCCCCTGTACCCCACTGTCAGCTGCCTACCACCACATGTCATCATCATCCCCCCGCTGTATCCCACTGCTGACATCACACTCATCAACATCCCCATCATCCCTCTGTATCCCACCTCTGGCATCCTACCACCCCACCCCCTGTCATCATTCTCATCTTAATCCCTCCTGTTACAAAACTGCCAGCTTCCTACCACCCCACCTCCTGCTGTCACCTCCCCAACTCCCCTGATATCCTTCCACCCTGCCTCCTGTCATCATCATCCCCAAGTAACCTACCTCTAGCACCACCCTACCCCTGTTATCATCCTTATCTTTATCCCCCACGTACCCCACCTCTAGCATCCACCACCCTACCCTTGTTATCATCATCATTATCTTCATCCCCTGTACACCACTGTCAGTTGCCTACCACCCAACCTCATCATCATCCCCCCTGTACCCCACTGCTGACATCCTACCACTGCGCCTATTGTCATCAACATCCCCATAATCCCTGTATCCCACCTTTGGCATACTACCACCTCACCTCCTGTCATTATAATCCTCATCCCTCCTGTACCCCACCTCTGGCATCCTATCACCCTACCCCCTATTATTATAGGGGAGATATGATCTCAGCCTCTCCCCAATACTGCCACCATCACTCCAAACTGCATCCTGTCATCCAAGCAACTGTACCCCAACAGTTGCATCACACACCACAATACTTCCCTGCCACCCAGTGAGCAGTAACCCATAGCAACCAATCAGTGAGCAGTAATAATGTGCAGTAACCTCTAGCAACCCACCAGTGAGCGGTAATAATGTGCAGTAACTTCTAGCAACCAATGAGTACGTGGTAATGACATGCAGTATCCTCTAGCAACCAATGAGTAAGCTGTAATGATGTGCAGTTACCTCTAGCAACCCATCAGTGAGCGGTAGTGAAGGTGCAGTAACCTCTAGCAATCCCTCAGTGAGCTGTAATAATGTGCAGTAGCTTCTAGCAACCAATCAGTAAGCAGTAATGATGTGCAGTGACCTCTAGCAACCAATCAGTGAGCCTGGAGCAATCAGAGAGTGTGAACTAGATCTTTATGTTTACATGTTTATGTTTTTTTAGATAAGTCTATGTCCATTTGTTTTTTGGGATGTTGGGATTGTAAACAAAATTGCTAAGGGGTGGGGGCCAGGAAAATGTTTGAATTCTTTTTTCCATTATGGGCGTGAGTGGGGCCTCATGCCTAAGATTTGCCTAAGGCCTTGCAAAGCCTAGAGTTGCCTCTGTGTCTGGCCTACCAAAATTACTCCAAGAGCACAACGATGATTCATTCAGGAGGTCATAAAAGAATCCAGAACAACTTCTAAAGAACTGCAGGCATTACTTGCCTCAGTTAATGTCAGTGTCCATGATTCAACAATATGAAACATACTAGGTATAAATGGCATCCATGCAAAAGGCTTGTCTCACGTTTGTCAAAAAAACATTTTGATTATCCCCAAGACTTTTGGGCAAATATTCTGTGGGCTGACAAAAGATGCACTTTTTGGAAGGTGTGCATTCCGTTACATCTGACGTAAAACTAACACAGTATTTCAAGTCCAGGACTACATCACCATGTCTCACTCAACCAGCAAGTGGAAAAACAGTAATTGTAAGTAAAAGCAAAAATGTTTGTTTAATGAATGAATGTAATATGATTTCAGAGGCCCCTCCCCTCTCCATTGTATACACTGACACTCGGAAAGTGAACTGTGCTCGCTGGAGGGACACCACACGGATATCACAAGAAAGCATGTACAAGGGCTGCTGCTTCTTGCATTTAGACTTCTCATGTAAGGTAAGCCCAACACTGGCCCCCCACTTGTCACCTGTGACATTGGCCCCCCCACCTGTGACAAAGGCCCCCCACCTGTGACACTGGCCCCCCACCTGTGACACTGGCCCCCTACCTGTGACACTGGTCCCCATCTGTCATCTGTGACACTGGACCCCCACCTGGGACACTGGCCCCACACCTGTCACATTGACCCCCCCCCCCCCACCTGCCACATAGCCCCTCTTTTATCACTCTGCCCACATTATACTATTTCCCCATCACATTGCCCCCCCCCCCACCTGTCATAATGCCCCCACCTGTCACACTGTCCCCTGTCACACTGCCCCTTGGCACAATACCCTCCTGTCATACTGCACCCCTTCTGTAACACTACCTCTTCATAATTCTGCCCCCTCGTCACACTGCCCCTTCTGTCATAATTACCCCCCTCCTGTCACACTACCCTGTCATACTGCCCCCTCTTGTTACACAGCCCCCCTCCTTTCACAGTGCTCCCTCATTACACTTTACCCCTCCTGTCATACTTCCCAGGTATACTTTTCCTGTCATACTGCCCCCCCTGTCATACTGCCCCCTCCTGTTACACTGCCCCCCATCGTACTGCCCCTTCTTGTCTCACTAACCCCCTTCTTTGACAGTGCCCCCTCTTATCACACTCCCCACTCCAGTCACACTTTCCAGATACCCTTCTTTGGTCACACTGCCCCCCTCCTGTCAAAATACCCCGTTACACTGCCCCAGTCAAACTGCCCCCCATCCTTTCACAATACCCCCCCATCATACTACGGGTCAGGGGCCCTTCATGGTTTATTGCACTGGGGCCCTGAAGGTTATAGTTACGCATCTGATTAGTGTTGGTGTACTGGCAATACTGAGAACATATTTTGTGCAGGTAAGAAGATCCTGGAATTCAGCTTTAAATTTACTCTGCAATCACTGCATTCTTTGTAAAGTACTTTTTGTTTTTTTCTCTTGATATGTTTTTTCTTTTAACTTTGTGTTTTCTTTTAACTTTTAATATGCTTTTTCTTTCAACTTTTTACTTTTTATAATAGCATTTTTACAGGTGGGGTCTTAGAGGTGGGTTCTAAAAGTTCACTTTGCCTTGCTTTCTTAGTACAGAGTGCCCTGCAAGTCTACAAATCCAAGGTGCCTTTATATGTACTGTAAATACTGACTTCCTACCAAGAAGGGATGCATGGTTCTGATGTTTGCTTATTAAAGTGCTTTGAGTCTGGGCTCCTGGAATGTAGCTGATAAATCTAGGTGTCTGTACTAACAGTCTGAAACCACTTAACAAGTGTGAACAGAGTCACCTTAAATCCCAGTATGCATCAACCTTTCTCTCACCTTGCTGTTGCCTGATTATTTATAACATAATGTCATTCTGAATTCAGCATGTTTATGGGTTTGGATTATTTTTAACAGAGGTAATACAAATCATAACAACAATAATACTAGTATAATGCTTTTCTTCCTAATGTTACACATTACTTAGGCATAAGACAAAAATATTATGCTGATAAATTCAGTGTCCATCAAGGACCTAAGGCACGTGAACATGGTAGGACAGCCATAAGGAGTCCAATGGGAGCACAAACCAGCCAATCAAACTGCAACGTTGTTTAAACCTTGTTTAACCACCTCAATACTGGGCACTTTCACCCCCTTCCTTCCCAGACCAATTTTCAGCTTTCCGTGCTCTTGCACTTTGAATGACAATTACTCAGTCATGCTACACTGTATGAAATTTTTATAATTTTGTTCACACAAATAGTTTTCTTTTCTTTGTATTTATTCACCACTGGGTTTTACATTTTTTGAGATATAAGAGAAAAAAGAGTGAAAATTTTGAAAAAAAACAATATTTTATACTTTCTGTTTTAAAAGGAATCCAATAAAATCAAATTTCGTCATAAATGTAGGCCAGATAGTTTAACCGCTCTGCGACCGCCGGCTGTCTATTGACGGCCAGGCGGCGCAGCTCTCAGGGCGGGAGGGCGTCATATGACGTCCTCCCCTTCCCGGCCCTCCAGGGAGCGTGCACGCCCGCCGATGCGCGTGCCCAGCGGCCGCGATGTCCGCCGGGCACCCGCTATTGCCCGGTAACACAGCGGGACCGTGGATCTGTGTGTGTAAACACACAGATCCACGGTCCTGTCAGAGGAGAGGAGCCGATGGTGTGTTCTCAGTACAGAGAAACACCAATCGGTCTCCTCCCCTTGTGAGTCCCCTCCCCCTACAGTTAGAATCATTCCCAGGGAACATGTTAACCCCTTCAGTGCCCCCTAGTGGTTAACCCCTTCCCTGCCAGTCACATTTATACAGTAATCAATGCATTTTTATAGAACGGATCGCTGTTTAAATGTGAATGGTCCCAAAAATGTGTCAAAAGTGTCCGATATCCAATCAGATTGCACAGTGTATGGGGAAATGAATTGCTCAGACAATTGAGTGGATTTCAACCTCATCCAATCGGATTGCACAGTGTATGGGAAACAAATTGTTTAGAATGCACAATACACAGACATGTATGAAGGCTGGCCGGAGGCTGTATTTGTAGGCGGAGCCTGAGAGGGCTATTTAAGCCTCCTCCTCCGTCAGGGCCAGGGTCGTCGGCTTCTGGGTTGGAAGCACGTCACTTCCGGTCGCCTGTCGGAGCGGCGGACAGCCGCAGCATGGTGTCGGTTCCTGGGCACCTTTGGGACCACTTGTCGTCCCCCCCATCATCTCTGGGTTTCCACCGTTCACCGGCTCTCATGCCTGGAGGAGCGGGGGGGTGCCAGTCCTTCCGCCGTCCTCCACTTCCCCACTCTCCCCACAGCCGCAGCCCGCCCGCTCTCCCGGCGCCCATGCCGGGGGGTGCGGGGGGGCGTCCGTCCGTCCATCCTTCCTGCAGTCTGCCCGCTCTCCTGGCGCCCATGCCGGGGGGAGCGGGGAGGCGTCCGTCCGTCCATCCTTCCTGCAGCCCGCCCGCTCTCCCGGCGCCATGCCGGGGGGAGCGGGGGGGCGCCCGTCCTTGCAGTGCTCACTGCGCTCTGCCTGGCCGGGCTTCCGCTCGTTGACTGGGAGGCGGGGGATGTTCGGCCGCCACCTACTCCTCTCCCCATACAGGTCCACGAGGGACATGTCTGCCTGAAGAGGGGGGGGGGATTCGGCCGCCCGCCCGCCGACTTCTCTCCCCGCATGGGTCCATGAGGGACATGTCAATTGGTGGGGGGTGGGGGTGTTCGGCCGCCTGCCGACTCCTCTCCCCACACACATCCATGACATGCATATCTGCTTGGTGCAGGGTGTTGGCCACCTGCCAGCTGCTTCTCCTGGGCTGAGCTAGCTCCATGTGGGGGCCTTCCGTTTCCTCCCGGTATTCTGTCGGGGGGAGGTGCATAGGCCGCCCGCCAGTTCCTTTCCCCTTTGGCAGATCTTTCTCGGTGTTCTCGGGGGGGGGGCGGCTTCCCGCCGGCTCGTCTTCTCACGAGTGTTGCACTGCAATCACAGTCACTGTGCATCTACCCTGCTTCCCTCAGAGTCCGGCCAGGGTACCGCCGTGCGTTTCCCATGAGGGGGTGTCGTCTGTCCATCCATCCTTCGCTGGGCTAGCGTTTTCTGCGGCCATTTCTGTCATAGCGTTTTCTGCCCGCCATTTCTTTCATAGCGTTTTCTGCCCGCCATTTCTGTCATAGCGTTTTCTGCCCGGCATTTCTGGCATAGCGTTTTCTGCCCGCCATTTCTGTCATAGCGTTTCTGCCCACCATTTCTGTCATAGCGTTTCTGCCCACCATTTCTGTCATAGCGTTTTCTGTCATAGCGTTTTCTGCCCGCCATTTCTGTCATGGCATTTTCTGCCCGGAATTCTGTCATAGCGTTTTCTGCCCGGCATTTCTGTCATAGCGTTTTCTGCCCGGCATTTCTGTCATAGCGTTTTCTGCCCGGCATTTCTGTCTCAGAATTTTCCCCCTGCGTTCATGTCATAGCGTTCTGTCATAGCGTTCTGCCCTAGCATTTCTGTCATTCACGCCATTGCCCCAGCTTTCAGGTCATTGCGTCATGCCCCAGCATTTTGTCTCGGCGTACAGTCTCTGCGTTTGTCATAGCCTTCCTGCCCCAGCATTTCTGTCGCAGTGTTCTGCCCAGCATTCCTGGCTCAGCGTTCAGTCTCAGTATTTCTGCCCCAGGTTTCTGTCATGGCTTTGCTGCCTCAGCGTTTCTGCCCAGGATTTCTGTCATTGCATTTCTGCCTCAGCGTTCAGTCTCAGCGTGTTTCTGCCCAGGTTTTCTGTCATAGTGTTCTGCCCAGAATTTCTGTCGTTGCATTTCTGCCTCAGAATTGCAGTCCCAGGGTTTCTGTCCTTGCGTTTCTGTCTTAGCGTTCGGCCCAGGATTTCTGTCAATACGTTTCTGCCCCTGGATTTCTGTCATTGCGTTTCTGCCCCTGGATTTCTGTTATTGCGTTTCTGCCCCTGGATTTCTGTCATTGCATTTCTGCCCCTGGATTTCTGTCATTGCGTTTCTGCCCCTGGATTTCTGTCGTTGCGTTTCTGCCCCAGGATTTCTGTCGTTGCGTTTCTGCCCCTGGATTTCTGTCGTTGCGTTTCTGCCCCTGGATTTCTGTCGTTGCGTTTCTGCCCCTGGATTTCTGTCGTTGCGTTTCTGCCCCTGGATTTCTGTTGTTGCGTTTCTGCCCCTGAATTTC
This sequence comes from Lithobates sylvaticus, assembly GCA_028564925.1. Taxonomy (NCBI): domain Eukaryota; kingdom Metazoa; phylum Chordata; class Amphibia; order Anura; family Ranidae; genus Lithobates; species Lithobates sylvaticus. The sequence goes on from CM053027.1 coordinate 233,979,717, forward strand.
TGTCATTGCGTTTCTGCGCCTGGATTTCTGTCGTTGCGTTTCTGCCCCTGGATTTCTGTCATTGCGTTTCTGCCCCTGGATTTCTGTCATTGCGTTTCTGCCCCTGGATTTCTGTCATTGCGTTTCTGGCCCTGGATTTCTGTCATTGCGTTTCTGCCCCTGGATTTCTGTCATTGCGTTTCTGCCCCTGGATTTCTGTCATTGCGTTTCTGCCCCTGGATTTCTGTCATTGTGTCTCTGCCCCTGGATTTCTGTCATTTCGTGTCTGCCTCAGTGTTCAGTCTCAGCGTATTTTTCTGTCATTTGCGTTTTGTCATGGCATTTCTGCCTCAGCTTTCTGTCATAGCAGTCTGCCCCAGGATTGCTGTCATTGCATTTCTGCCTCAGCATTTCAGTCTCAGCATTTGTCATCGCGTTCCTGCCCCAGGTTTTCTGTCATGGCATTTCTGCCTCAGCGCTTCTGTCATTACATTTCTGCCTCAACGTTCTGTTATAGCTTTGCCCAGGATTTCTGTCATTGCGTTTCTGCCCCTGAATTTCTGTCATTTCGTTTCTGCCCCTGAATTTCTGTCATTTCGTTTCTGCTCCTGTATTCATGTCATTGCGTTTCTGCCCCTGGATTCATGTCATTGCGTTTCTGCCCCTGGATTCATGTCATTGCGTTTCTGCCCCTGGATTCATGTCATTGCGTTTCTGCCCCTGGATTCATGTCATTGCGTTTCTGCCCCTGGATTCATGTCATTGCGTTTCTCCCCCTGGATTCTTGTCATTGCGTTTCTGCCCCTGGATTCTTGTCATTGCATTCCTGCCCCTCGACTGTGTCATTGCGTTTCTGCCTCAGCATTCAGCTTCAGCGTTCTGTCATAGCGTTTGCTGTCATCACGTTCTGCCTCAGCATTTCTGTCACCACGGTTCTGCCTCAGCATTTCTGTCACCACGGTTTGCCTCAGCAGCAGTTCTGTCATCACGTTTCTGCCTCACCGTTTCTGTCATTTCGTTTTTGTCATTTTGTTTCCGTCATTTCTTTGCCACCCTGGCATTCCTGTCATTGTGTTTCAGTCTCAGCGTTTTTTAGAGGGGCGTTGTTCACCCATGGCATACTCCGGTAGCTGTTTCGTTCGTTGGTTGTCATGTCTCATCGTATCTGTGTTTCATGTTGTACTTGGGTCAGTTAGTTAGGGCTCAGGATCAGTCACGTCTACAGATCCATACGGGCTGAGGTTTCGTTGTTAATTGATTGTTGTCCACAATCTTCTCGCCCGTATACCACACGTCACACGATGCTTCAGCATTTCTGTCATCACGTTTCTGCCTCAGCATTTCGGTCATCACGTTTCTGCCTCAGCAGTTCTGTCATCACGTTTCTGCCTCACCGTTTCCGTCATTTAGTTTCCGCCCTTGCATTTCTGTCATTGTGTTTCAGCCTCAGCGTTTCTCAGAGGGGCATTGTTGTTCACCCATGGCATACTCCGGTAGCTGTCTTGTTCGTTGGTTGTCATGTCTCATCGTATCTGTGTTCATGTTGTACCTGGGTCAGTTAGTTAGGGCTTACGTCAGGATCTGTCACGTCTACAGATCCATATGGGCTGAGGTTTCGTTTGTTAATCGATTGTTGTCCACAATCTTCTCGCCCGTATACCATACGTCATACGATTCATGTTCATTCACCACACTCATACGACTACCCACCACGGTCCGTGGGTACACCAGCCCTGAGTTTTCAGTCAATTACCTGTCTCTGCGCTGCAGGTTACTCAGGCTCACTTACCACTCACACGAGGGTGGGGGGGGGTTGTTCTGTCGTTAGGATCATCACGCGCAGTGGTCTTGACATTTCTGCTCATGTTCTCATTCTTAGGTAGGCACAGAGGGGCGGGCGTTGTTGTTCTCATGTCTGGTTGTCTGTCATTTTTCTAGTTTGTGTTCTCAGGTTGGGGCCGTCTTGGCATCCATACCTCCTTCCTCGGTTCAGGATTCAGACTCGGTAGTTGGGTCTCTGGCTGAAGCACGTCCCGATCTTATCAGGTAGGGCCGGTGTCTGGCATGGTTCTCCATGTGGATGTTGCTTATTGCCATGGCGCATGGGCCTTATCTACTTACTCCATCACTTGCATCAGGTATCCAGCATTTTGCACTCCTACCAGTGGTCCTTTTTTTGCCCTCACCCTCTCACTTCCCCATAGGATTTTGATCGCCCCGGCCATCATTCGCAGGGGTTCCTCGGGCCAGGCCTTGCTCCCTTCCCCCACGTATCCTCTCATTCGCAGGCAAGTTATTCTCATGTCTAAGTTGTCTCGGGCATCAGGCCCAATCCAATCTTGCACGGGACGTTCTGTTGGTTCTGGGTAGCTTTGCAGGTTCCATAGTGGGTTCCCTTCTCATCACCAAGTCTGGAGTCGGTGGGTTTCTCCTGTCACTGCGAATACTTAAGCCCCATACACACGGTCGGAAAATCCGACCACCAAATCCATCGGATTTGGTCCAACGGATTTAGTCCGACACTGGTGTCGCATACACATGGTCGGACAAAGTTGTCGGAAAATCCGATCATTCTGAACGTGGTGACGTTTGTTGCCTACGACGGGACTACGTAGAGGCTAGTAGCCAATAGCTTTGGTCTTGTAATGTGATCTGAGCATGCGTGGCACTTTGTCCATCGGAATTCGCTACACACGATTGGAATTGGTGTGATCGGACTTTGTTGTCGGAATATTTATAGAGCAGGAGATAGAACTTTGTCCGTCGGACAATCCGATGGAAACTGTCCGATGGTGCCTACACATGGTCGGAATTTCCGACAACATTGTCCAATAGGACAGAATCAATCGGAAAATCCGACCGTGTGTATGGGGCTTTACTGTTGCCTTCTGGGCGCAGGCCAACATACGTGTTGGATCATTACCTTCCCTTCTTCACCTAAATTTGTATCTTTTTGCCCTCTTCTCAGGCATACCGACCAGCTAGGCCAAGGCACACCTCAGGCCTTGGTTCTTAGGAATATCGCATTTCCCGCTTGAAGACTCTGACTACAAGTATGAAGACTATTCTCCATGTGATAAGGAAAAGCTCATTAACATGATCAGCATTACAATGAGCAAGTGCCCGATGTATAAGCAGTTGTGCAGTTATAACGCAGATGCGCCTGTGCGCAACACACATATTTAACAAGCTAAAGCATGTGCGCCCTGTCAGGCGAGGATGAAATGGTGTGCTTTGTCAATGTGCATGTGCAGTTGAGTAAGCTGAAAGAAAGGTGTAAAAAGGCTGAATAGTTGTAAGACAGATCTACATGTTCTGGACAGAATTTGTGCGTTTAAACAATATTATATACATACATTTTAGCCTGGCAATAGAAGATGGGAAACTGTAGTAAAGTTATCTACAGTATTCAGACAAAAATGTAGAAGATTACATTGGCTGCGCTTGCTAATGGTAGGCGCATAAGATTGCGCAAGTGCACAATAGCGCTTCCTATGTAAATATGGTTTGGTGCATGTGTGTGCGCCATCATTTTTGATAAATGTCTTGAGTCCCGTTTTTTGTGCAATTGCTCCAATTTCAACACTGCACCACAGGCGCAGGTCTTTAGTAAATCATCCCCTATGTGTCTACAAGCTATGCTACATATCACTGAAGATTGATCAATGGTGATGTACTGAATACCTATCTCATTTCTTGAGGCCCTAAAATGTCAGGACAGTACAAATACCTCCCAAATGACCCATTTTTGTATAGATGACTGTCCACAGTATTTAGTAAGAGGCATAGGGGGTTATTTACGAAAGGCAAGTCCACTTTGCACTACAAGTGCAAACTACAAGTGCAAAGTGCACTTGAAATTGCACTGAAAGTGCACTTGTAATTGCAGTCACTGTAGATCCGAGGGGGACATGCAAGGAAAAAAAAAACAGCATTTTAGCTTGTACATGATTGGATGATAAAATCAGCAGAGCTTCCCCTCATTTCAGATCTACCCCTCAGATTTACAGCGACTGCAATTCCAAGTGCACTTTCAGTGCAATTTCAAGTGCACTTTGCACTTGTAGTTTGCACTTGTAGTACAAAGTAGATTTGCCTTTTGTAAATAATACCCATAGTAAGTTTTTTGACGTTGCAATTTTTTGCCCACAATTGAATAATGTAGATCTTTTTTTTCTCTATACAAAATTGTCATATTAACAAGTTATTTCTTACACATGGCATAGGTAAATTTGCAATTACACACCAAAATATATTCTGCTACTCCTCCTGAGTATGCTGATACCACATGTGTGAGACTTTTCCACAGCCTGGCCACATATAGAGGCCCAACATGCAGGGAGCACCGTCAGGTGTTCTAGGAGCATAAATTACACATTTCGTTTCCTGAGTACCTATCACATTTTTGAAAGCCCTGGAGCACTAGGACAATAGAAACGCCCACAAAAATTACCCCATTTTAGAAAGCAAACACCCCGGAGATGGGCTTTAAGTGGACTTCAAATTGACTCCTGAGGTCTTTTTAACTATCCTGAACCTATTCTTGTGCCAAAACATGGCTCCATATTAGCTTCATTGTTTTACTTTTTATTTTACAGAAAGAAAGCATGGCTGCTGCCTGTCACCCCCAGTTGTAACTGACAGCTTCATTCTTCCCTAATGAGCAGAAACTAATCAGAGTGGTTTCCAATCTAGTGTTCACTATGTCAACTTTGAAATAGTATGTGAAACCAGCGCAAGGGATCAAAGTACAGTACAAGCAATAGTGTGTATTAGAAGCTAATACAGGGTGTGTTAGGCTTCCCCTGGTCTATAAGGTTGAATAGTCTTCTAGAATTAGTGGGTGGAGGTTAGGAGGATATTGCCTTGAATATTTGCCTTGAATGCCTTGAATATTTGTGAGGCCTCAGCCAATGCCCAGAAGCGGGCTGGCAGGGGGCAGAGCTTACCTCATAAATAGCCATGGGCCATGCCATCAGGGGCAGCCGGGTGGAAAATAGAGATACAGTGCTGAGGAGGTGGTCAATGGCCCTCAGGGGTGCCCCCTAGTCTGGGAGAGGGGTACCCTGCCTTGGGCTGGGGCTTGGGTGCTGGAAGGATCCTGCCATAATACATGGGAGGAAGCCCTTCCTGCAGGCACAGGAGCAAGAGAGGACAGAGTGAGTAGAGCAGCACTGTGGGACTAACAAAGGGGGGGGGGACTGCCACATGTAGCCAGTCTCCCTTAAAGACAGCGGTGTGCCTAAGTCTTCAGCCATTCCCTAGAGATCGCCTGAGAGTCAGCCAGGTGGGCTGGTGAAGAGTTAGTCGGATGGACTGGTGTGGAGAGACAGCCAGGAGGGGTGGTGAAGAGTTAATCGGATGGACTGGTGTGGAGAGACAGCCAGGAGGGGTGGTGAAAGGAGCAGTTGCAGCCAGGTGGGTTGGCAGTGCCTGAAGAGGTGGTGCTGGGAGCAGAGGCCACAGAGGAGAAGTTACAAGCTGTTTCACTACAACTGTGCAACAAAAAAGGGGGCTACGAGTTTCTGCCTGTAATGGGCTATTGGCTAATCTGACTGGGAGCCTGTCAGATAAATCAGAGTGATGCAGCTGGAGCAAGCAAGTGAATGTGCAGAAGGAAAGTGAATGAGACTGTATATAGACAGCATATAGGAAGATGTCCCTGAAGTTTTGCTGAAGTCAAGTGGGCTTACCATAACCTCCCATCCCTATCCAAGTTATTAACCCTCTAATAAAAAAAAAACTAAGTCAAGGACTGTTCTCTGACTCTGAATGCTCTGAAAAATGAAGGTGGGTCTGGCTGTGCAGGAGTGGGGTATCGAAGTTCATCAGCAGTCCCTATGGGGGTGTGCTACAAACAATAGGTGTTTATTGAAAAATCTATAAAAAGAAATGCCAGAAAGATCCATACTCAAAGGGCCTCTAGCTTTGGAAAGCCTTCGTACAAACTAGACAAAATAGGAAGCTGACCTGGGCAAGACCATGGATTAGGCAACATGGAACAACATTTGGTTGGCCTCCTCCAAGTGTTCTCCAAATATCTTGGCTCAAAAGAAAGACATGTACGGAGCTGCAGTGAAATGTAAGCGTAGTGCAGACATGACAGGGTGCAAGTGTTACTGGGAGGTTCAGTAAGGGGTTGGTATATTTACATAGGGGGGCTTACCTGATTGGAGTCCAGCAGTGGTGGGTGGAGTATAGGTCATTGGTGTGGTGGGGATCAAGGAAAGGTCACCAGTCCAGAGGCAGCAGGCAAGGAGAAACGTTGGGAGCAGGACCCCTAGAAAAGATGAGTGGGATGGAAAAAATGTGGGAGCAGCTTAGACAGGCAGCCGAACTACATGGCTCAGACTGGCTTCACAGCCAAATTGCAGCTAATTTACAGGGGGTAGGGCAGGGACCCCAGCCAGATAGGGACCCCCCTTTGCGGCCTCGGAGGTCTATCCCTCCGGTGCGCCTGAGCCCGGATAATACCCCGCGGACTCGACGCCGTATTGGGAGCCCCACTAGGGACCCTCCAGGCCCCTCTGCCAAGCAGACACCACGGTCGGCGGGCAGGGCCCCTGGGAGGAATCCCCGTCCACGGCAAAGTCCCAGAAGAGGGGGGGCACTCACCAATCCAGATCCTCTGCCCCCTCCAGGACCGTCCAAGCCGAGGTACACCAGGCAGCTGCTGCTGGCGATGCTCCGGTCGGGGCAGCCGTCCGACGCGGGAGGATGCGGGCTCCGGGTGCCGGCCTTGTCGGGGAAGCGGCCGGCGGCCTGCCACGTGTGGGCGCCATCTTGCCTCCTGGAGGAGGGCCAGCGCCATTGATCCAGCGGCAGTCGGGAGGCCACGCCTCCAGGCCCAAGTCCGGGTCTGGGAGGGAAGGTCGCTACAGCGCGTGCGCGAGCACGTCGACGGCGGCGCAGATGGATGACGTCGGCGGAACTGACGTCAGCAACGACGGCCGGAAGTCGGCAGAAGAAGATGGTGGCCGCCATCGGAACATCCAGGAAGAGGGTCGGAGGCGGCCTGGGGTGCCTAGCGGAGCAGCACAGAGGCCTGGGACGGCGACCGGAGGACGAGGAGACAGCAGCTGCGAGGAAGGGGAACTGATGGAAGAGGAAGAAGACCCGGCGGGAGCAGCGAGCGGTGTGGCTGGTGGGCCATCCAACCTACGGCAGCCAGGTAGAACACGGGGTGTTACTGGGCATCTGGGGGGGTGGGGGGAGCATGCACAGATGTGGGGGGAGCATGTACGGATATGGGGGGTCAAAGGGGGGGAGAGGGGGTTGTGTTGGAGGTGCTTAAGGCATTACTACAGAGGCTGGGAGGCGGGTCAATGCAGGCACCAGCCCCGACCAACCCCTGGGTGCCCCCCACCACGACACCGCAGGAGACAGGGCCCGGGCAGGGGACGAGGATCACGGCGGAAACACAGACAGAGACGTCGAGGGACAAAGCAGGTGCTGCGCTGGACAAGGATGAGGACAAAGGAAAGGATAAGGACGGCGATAAGAAGAAGGAGGCTAACAAAGATAAGGATGCTGAAAAGATTCGATTGGCGGATGCGGCCCGCTGCGAGGTGTATGTTTGTTTCGAGGGACCGCTGGGGGCGCATTTGAAAAAGGAGGTCAGGGAGAAGATCTGGAAGGACGAATTTGTAGAAATTTTTTCTTTACTCCCGTTAGAAAAATTTAATTTGGACAGGGTCAAGCCCGACGAGAGCAAAAAGGAGGAGGAGGAGAAGCGGAGGTATAGGCTGATTCCGCGCACCTTCTCTAATTGGCTGCAGGCATTTGCGATCCTGGCAAGTGTGATAGGGGAGAAGGCGCCGGAACATTGTTCGGCTCTCTTCTGTTACCTGGAGGCAATTAGCGAGGCCTATAGGGTTTATGGGGGGTTGGCGTGGCTCCGCTATGACGAGCAGTTTCGCCAGCGAAAAGCGGTGCGTCCGGCCATTAGATGGGACCATAAGGACATCAGCCTGTGGATGAAGTTGATGACCTCTCCCCGGGCTGCGGGACAGTTTTTTCAAGGGGGGGCCGGCGGCGCTTCCTCAGCAGGATCGCCGGCCCCAAAAAAGAAAGGGGTGTGCTGGCAGTTTAACGACGGAACATGCAAGTTTGGGAACTCCTGTCGTTACAAACACGAATGTTCCGGTTGCAGTGCGGCACACCCTTTCTCCAGATGTTTCCGAAAAAAACGCTCAGGAGACTCCACTGGAAAAAGGGACGACGCCAGTGAAGCTGGAAAGGATGTTGCCTTTCCTAAGTAGGTATCCTGACCGGGCGTCTGCCAGGTTGCTGGAAGCGGGTTTTAGGGAGGGGTTTAGGATTCCGAGCGTATTAGGTGAGGTTCCGCCAATTTCGGATAACTTGAGGTCGGCGTTAAAACATACGGAAGTGGTGTCAGGTAAATTGGGGAAGGAGGTGGCGCTTGGCCGGATGGCCGGTCCATTTGCTGTCCCTCCGGTGTCCAATTTGGTAGTTTCTCCTTTAGGAGTAGTACCCAAGAAGGAACCGGGGCAATTTAGGATGATTCACCACTTGTCGTACCCAAAAGGGGGCTCGGTAAACTATGGTATTGACCCGCAAGCTTGTGCGGTAACCTATACATCGTTTGACGCGGCGGTGTCATGGGTGAGGAAGTATGGACAGGGGCCTTGATGGCAAAGACGGACGTGGAGGCAGCGTTTAGGTTGTTGCCAGTTCACCCCCAGAGTATGCATTTGCTAGGTTGTTATTGGCAAGGAGCGTACTTCATTGATCGCTGTTTGCCCATGGGCTGTTCGATTTCATGTGCCCTGTTTGAAACTTTTAGTTCATTTTTTGAATGGGCAGTTAGAGAGACGGCGGGGGTGAATTCAGTCATCCATTACTTGGACGACTTCCTTTGCGTCGGCCCTCCGGGATCCCGCGGCTGCGGGATTTTGTTGGGGACTCTTCAGTATCTGGCGGATAGGTTCGGTATTCCTTTGGCGGCGGACAAAACGGAGGGACCAACTTCAGAACTGGTGTTCTTAGGAATTACGATTGATTCAGTGGCGATGGAGTGTAGGCTGCCAGAGACCAAGGTGGTGGCATTGAGGCAGGAAGTCAAGGAGGCACACGGAAAAAGGAAACTGAGGTTGAAGGAAGTGCAATCACTCCTGGGCAAATTGAATTTTGCCTGCAGGATTATCCCGATGGGGCGTGTTTTTTGCAGGAGATTGGCGGCAGCAACTGCGGGGGTTAGGATGCCCAACCATTTTATCAGGTTGTCAGAGGAGTTGAGGGAGGATTTGAGAGTATGGTACTCGTTCCTGGTGGAGTTTAATGGGCGATCAATGATGTTGGAGGGACCAGTCAGCAACGCTGACTTGGAACTGTTTACCGACGCGGCAGGTTCTGCGGGATACGGGGCTTATTGCCAAGGGAGTTGGAGTGCGGGGCCTTGGCCGGAGGAGTGGAGAGAAGCGGGTTTCTTGAAGAACCTGGCACTGCTGGAGCTCTTCCCCATACTGCTGGCGGTGTGGTTATGGGGGGATAAGCTGGCAAATAGGAAGGTGAGGTTCAATTGCGACAACATGGGGGTGGTGGTGGCTATTAATAACATTTCAGCCTCATCCCCCCTAGTAGTTAGATTGTTACGGCAGTTGATACTCTGTTGTTTGAAATTGAACGTGTTCATGTATGCGGTTCATATCCCGGGGATCGAGAATAAGTTAGCGGATGCTTTGTCTCGTTTTCCAGTGGGAGGAGTTCCGCAGACTGGCTCCGGAGGCAAACGCGACAGGGGACCCGTGCCCGCCGGATTTATGGAGGATTGCGTTGGGATCGCCGATGGATTGATTATGCAGTCGCTCAGCGAGAGTACTAGGATGGCGTATCACAGAGTGTGGAGTGAATGGTCCGCTTGGTTGGTAGAGGTAGGAGGGACGGAAGACCCCGGGGTATTGGTACATTGGGTGTTGTGCTTCATTTGCGGTAATTACGTGAAGGGGGTGTCGGGCACGGCTATCAGTAAGAAGGTATCAGTATAAGGGGCTGCCTGACGCGACCAAGAATTTTTTGGTAAGAAAAGCATTGAGGGGTTATAGGAGGGGCCTAGTGCAGAGGGACTCCAGGCGCCCCATTTCGTTTGCTGTGTTGAACATTTTATTGGAACAGGTGAAAAAGGTGTGTTCCACAGTTTTTGAAAAAAAACTTTTCCGAGCTGCCTTCCTGTTAGCATTTTTCGGGGCATTGAGAATTGGGGAGCTGGTGTCACCATCAAAATCCATTCCAGGTGGTTTGAGGTTTGGGGACGTTACATTGTCACAGTCAGCAGTAGTGCTATGGGTCAGGAGGTCAAAGACGGACCAGCTGGGAAAAGGTGCACGGGTCGAGCTTTTTTCAGGTTCAGAGCCACAGGTATGCCCGGTAGCAGCGGTGGGCCAATTTTTGAGGGCGCGCCCAGTAGGGGAAGGGGCCTTTTTGATTCATGAGGATGGCTCGTTGTTCTGTCCATCAGATGGATATATTCTGATTATCTGCATTTGTGTTGTTGTAAATGACATTTAATGTTGTTACCTTTTATAGGAATCATTTGCAGAGCTTAGGCGCCATCTAGCGTCCTTTTTTGGTATTGCTTCTGTGTGTATATTTTATTAATAAAGTTTATAACCTAGGAAGTACTTGGAAAGCAAAGTATTCTGGGTAAAGTCTCACAGGAAGAGACACATTCATCATGCTTTTCAGACTGCAAGAGGTCTTGTTTCAATCTCTTACCATCAATCCCTTATTGAACTTAAAAAGTAAGTTTTACTGTCTCATATTGTACTGTGTATATTTGTCTTTGAAATGTATGCTAAATTTATGGGATATTGTACTTATCAAGGTTTATTCTTGTTATTTGTAGTTTCACCTAGCTTGTTCCAATAAACTGCGATCGAAGAAATATGGTATCATGTTTATGGGATAAGAATGGTTTAGCTGAATGTCCTTGAGACAGAACAGTGAAATTTTTAAGCTGACCTCTGAAGGGAAGATAAGCTGACTTCGGAAGTCTGTACAGCCTGGGGCTACACAGTACCATACAGTCAGAAGCCTTAAAGAAGCAGGCCTGTGGGAGGCAAAGCAAGCAGCCACGCTACACAGAGACGCGCTCTGTCAAGCAGTACCGACACTAGAACGGTCTCTATACAGCAAGACAGCTTCTTCCCCGCAGCCATGTCTCACAGTAGAACATCTTCTTACAAAACACGATCACAAGCAAGCTCATCTAGGTCATCTGTCGCAAATGCAGCAGCTATCGCCCGTTCGAAAGCGGAAGCAGCAAGAGCCAGGGCCGCATTCGCAGACCAAGAGCTGCAGATGAAAAAAGAAAAGGCCCACCTTGAAGCAGAAAGGGTGAGACAGGAACAAGAGAGAGAGCAAGAAAGAGTACGCATGGAACAAGAGAGAGAGATGGAAAGAATACGCCTGGAAGACGAAAGAGCTCAGCAAGAGGCATCTCTGAAACTGCAGCAAGCTATCTTAGAAGCTAACATGGAGAAGCTGGCAGTGGAACGAGATGCTGCCGCCGCCATTGCAGAAGCAGAAGCTCTTGAAGCAGCCGTCTACGATGAGCCAAGAGCAGGTAGCAGCATACCAGGCCTAGAGGAAGACCACCAAGATTCATCGCAACGCACGTCGGATTATGTCTACCAGCACTGTGACCCAAGCAGCATCCCACAACAAGAAATTAAACATGATGTCAGGGAGTCACACCAAATCAAGCAGCAACAAGACGACCTTGGACCCCAGTGCCACAGGCAAGAAAAATCTGACAGTGTTCCAGACGTTCCAGTCCCAACCAAACCTTCTACTCCACAAGGTACTCAACCTTCATACAAACATCAAACACCTGTCTTCACTCCAAAGGTGTATGCATCGAGCCGGTACGAACTGCCAACCGTATGCAAGTTTGAGCCCAGAGAGCCTAAAGAAGAGACTTCTATCAGGTATGCCTTTACACCGCACCACAATACACCAGCAGCCTACCCCAATGCCAATCAGGCTACTGTAGACTTTGCCAAGTTCCTGGCCAAACGCGAGTTAGTTACCCAAGGACTTGCCAAATTTAGTGATCGCCCTCAACATTACAGGGTGTGGCGATCCTCTTTCCAGAGTGTTATCCAAGGTCTAGATCTATCTTGCAGACAACAAATAGAACTCCTTGTAAAGTGGCTTGGCAATGATTCTGCTGAACACGCCAAAAGGATCAGAGACATTAATATAAACCACCCTGAGATAGGCCTTACAAACATCTGGAACAGACTGGATAGATGTTATGGCTCACCAGAGGCTATAGAGAGTACACTTTTTAAAAGGATAGAAGACTTTCCAAAAATACCTAGCAGAGGTTACCAAAGACTCAGAGAATTCAGTGACCTATGTATGGAGTTACAAGTTGCTAAAGCGGAAGGTGACTTACCTGGCCTTTCTTATCTTGACTCTGCTAGAGGTATTAACTCCTTAGCTCAAAAACTTCCTTATGAGTTACACGAAAGATGGATTGCTCATGGCTGTAACTACAAACGGAAACACAATGTGCCCTTTCCACCATTTAGTGAGTTTGTGGACTTTGTAGACAGACAAGCAGGAACGAAAGATGACCCCAGCTTCATTTTTCCAGTGTCTTACATCACTTCTGCTGGCCCTAAGCAACTCAGAGCTCCAGTAGCAGTGCACAAAACTAACATTTCTTCCCACAGATTTGCAGAGTCTCAGCCAGAGGATCAAGACAATGACCCAACGAAGTTCTGCCCTCTACATAAGATGCCACATCCTCTTCTGAAATGCAGAGCCTTCAGGACAAAGACCATCCAGGAACGCAAAGCTTTCCTCAAAGAGAACAACATCTGTTACAAGTGCTGCTCTTCGTCTACACACTTCGCCAAGGACTGTAAGGTCAGTGTCAAATGCACAGAGTGTGACAGCACAGAGCACCACACAGCTTTACACCCAAAGCCTACTCCAAGAACCTTCCCACCTGTCCATGGTGACAAGGAGCAAGGCAGGGAGACCAAAGACTCTAGTACAGATACCACAGCAATCACTTCACAGTGCACTGAAGTCTGCAAAGGAAGTACAGGTGGCAGATCTTGCTCTAAAATCTGTCTAGTGAAAGTTTACCCAAAGGGACGCAGAGACAAAGCAGTCAAGCTCTACGTCATTTTGGATGATCAGAGTAATAAGTCACTAGCCAGACCTGTGTTTTTTGATATTCTAAACCTTAAAGGCCCCAGCAGCCCCTACTCCCTTAGGACTTGTGCAGGTACAGTGGAAACGGCGGGGAGAAGAGCTGACGGCCTACAAATTGAATCTATGGATGGTAAGACATGCCTACCCTTACCGACCATAATAGAGTGCAACCAGATGCCAGACAACAGATCAGAGATCCCCACACCAGATGCAGCAGCTCACCAGACTCACTTGAAGCACATAGCACATCTCATACCAGAACTTGATGATCAGGCTCAGATAATCTTACTCCTAGGGAGAGATATCTTGCAAGTCCACAAAGTAAGGAAACTGATCAACGGTCCTAAAAGTGCGCCATATGCCCAAAGACTGGATCTTGGGTGGGTCATTATAGGTGATGTTTGCCTGGGAGGTGCACACAAACCGGCATCTGTTAATAATCTGCTCACTAGTACCCTCGAGAATGGTCGTCCTTCTCTTTTCCAACCCTGTCAAAATCGCATCCTCATAAAGGAGCTACCTCACAACAACCCTGTACCTCTTCCTTTCCTAAGTCCCCTCTGTGACAGCAATACCTATGATGATGACCAAAGCGACTTAGGACACTCAGTGTTCAGGAGAACAAAGGAAGACAACCAGGTAGCAATGTCCATTGAGGATAGGATCTTCCTAGAGGTTATGGAAAGCAGTATGGAGAAAGACGTGACTAATAACTGGGTAGCACCTCTTCCCTTTAGGCCACAGAGACAACGTTTGCCTAACAACAGGGAACTAGCATATAAACGCCTCACTTCCTTAAGACACAATCTGCAAAGGAAACCAGAGATGAGAGAACATTTCTTTTCCTTCATGGGCAAAATATTCCAAAATGGCCATGCTGAGGTAGCTCCAGACCTCAAAGACTCAGAAGAATGTTGGTACTTACCCGTATTTGGCGTCTATCACCCTAAGAAGCCAGGGCAGATTAGAGTGGTGTTTGATTCCAGCGCCAAGCATGAAGGTGTCTCTCTAAATGATGTCCTTCTTTCTGGCCCTGACCTCAACAACAGACTATTGGGAGTACTTCTCCGCTTCCGCAAGGATTCAGTCGCATTCATGGCAGACATACAACAAATGTTCTATTGCTTTCTTGTTAAGGAAGAACACCGAAACTTTCTGAGGTTTCTCTGGTTCAGGGACAACAACCCCTCTGGAGACATCACAGAATACCGCATGAAGGTGCACATATTTGGCAACAGCCCTTCCCCTGCAGTTGCTATATATGGCCTCAGACACTCTGCTAGAGTGGGAGAGTCAGAGTATGGGTCAGACGTCAGACAATTTGTGGACAAGGATTTCTATGTAGACGATTGCTTGAAATCACTACCCACAAATGAAGCCGCAATCAGTCTCCTCAAAAGAACTCAGGCAATGCTTGCGTGTTCCAACTTAAGGCTCCACAAGATTGCTTCCAACAGTAGAGAAGTTTTAGAAGCCTTTCCTGTCCAAGACCATTCCAACGAGTTAAAGGACTTAGATCTAGGCACAGACTCACTTCCCATGCAACGCAGCCTTGGTTTGCTTTGGGACTTAAGATCTGACACCTTCACTTTCCAAGTAAGCACAGAGGAAAAACCCTTTACCCGTAGAGGTGTCCTGTCTACCATAAACAGCCTATACGATCCTTTAGGCTTTGCAGCACCTGTCACCATCCAGGGTAAGGCACTACTCAGAGACTTAACCTGTGAGTCGCTAGATTGGGACCACCCTCTCCCCAACGACAGGAAGAACCTATGGCTAGAGTGGAAGGACTCACTAACAGCGCTATCCAATCTTAAAATTCCACGCCCATATGCGCCTCTGTCATCCGCAGATGTTCAGATGCAAAGACTTTGTGTGTTTGCGGATGCTTCTGTTAAAGCAATTGCTGCTGTAGCTTACCTGAAAACCATAGACACTAAAGGACAAAGCCACATAGGGTTTGTAATGGGAAAAGCAAAACTTGCACCAGTGCCTGAACACACCATACCCAGGCTGGACACTTCAAGTTTCATTAATGCTCTTAGACGTTTCATTGCAATCCGAGGCCCAGTGAAACTCATTCGCTCTGACAGAGGATCTAACTTTGTAGGAGCAGTAAAAGAACTGCAAATTCCTTCCAACTTGGACATCCCCAGTGTAAAAAGGTATTTGAGTAAGCAAGACTGCACGTGGATCTTCAATCCACCTCACTCTTCTCACATGGGAGGTGTGTGGGAGAGGATGATAGGCATAGCCCGCAGAATTCTTGACTCTATCTTCCTACAAGTAGGAACTGCAAGGCTTACTCACGAGTGTTTAGTGACATTTATGGCAGAGGTTACAGCCATCATTAACGCCAGACCCTTAACTTCAATTTCAAGTGACTCTGAAGATCCAATGGTTCTCACACCTACCATGTTGCTCACGCAAAAGACTGGTCCTGTAGGTACTCCAGCTGGAGAGTTTTGTGAGAAGGACCTTTACAAACGTCAATGGAGACAAGTTCAAACTCTTGCCAATACCTTCTGGAGTCGGTGGAGGGAGCAATACACATCTACTCTTCAACCAAGGAGGAAGTGGCACTCAGAAAAACCTAACCTTAAACTTGGTGATGTTGTGCTCATGAGAGATTGCCAGACACTAAGGAACATGTGGCCTTTAGGTCTAGTCACCAAAGTACTGCCAAGCAAAGATAATCTTGTCCGTAAGGTCGAGGTCAAGACCTTTCAACAGAATGAGGCCAAAGTGTTCTTGAGACCAGTGACTGAACTTGTTCTGTTACTTTCTACGGAGGACTCTGTTAGTGACGTCACTTGACGTCAGGCGGGGAGTGTTCTGTCCATCAGATGGATATATTCTGATTATCTGCATTTGTGTTGTTGTAAATGACATTTAATGTTGTTACCTTTTATAGGAATCATTTGCAGAGCTTAGGCGCCATCTAGCGTCCTTTTTTGGTATTGCTTCTGTGTGTATATTTTATTAATAAAGTTTATAACCTAGGAAGTACTTGGAAAGCAAAGTATTCTGGGTAAAGTCTCACAGGAAGAGACACATTCATCATGCTTTTCAGACTGCAAGAGGTCTTGTTTCAATCTCTTACCATCAATCCCTTATTGAACTTAAAAAGTAAGTTTTACTGTCTCATATTGTACTGTGTATATTTGTCTTTGAAATGTATGCTAAATTTATGGGATATTGTACTTATCAAGGTTTATTCTTGTTATTTGTAGTTTCACCTAGCTTGTTCCAATAAACTGCGATCGAAGAAATATGGTATCATGTTTATGGGATAAGAATGGTTTAGCTGAATGTCCTTGAGACAGAACACTCGTGTCTATCCAGGTATCAGTTCACAGCTGTACTTAGAAAATGCTTGGAGGCAGGGGGCCTACCCCCAGGTGAGTATGCGAGTCATTCTTTCAGGATTGGCGCGGCTACGGAGGCTTCCAGGTGGGGTCTACCGGTGGAGGTTATACGTAAGATTGGCAGATGGGAGTCAGCACGGCACCAAGTATACATTCGCCCCCACCTGGTGTAATGTTGGGGGGGGTGAGGGGGGAGTGCGTGGGTATTATGTGTTTATTGGATACGTTTCTCGGTGTTAGATCTCGATCTCTTATGTTTTTCAGCCCCTGTGTGTCTCATATGGATCCTGGGACATTCGTTTGTGTTCTGGGGTGCTAGACGGGCGGATGTACGGCCGGACGGCAGACAGCTCAGGATGTCCAGGGAGGAAGGCAGGATTCGGTGGATCGGGGTCCCGGGTATGAGGTGGCATAGGGTGTTACCAGAGGTTCACAGGTTTGCAGGATTGGATCGACCTCCGGACGTTCTGGTCTTGCATGTGGGGGGCAATGACTTGGTGGTCCGACCCATGCGGCAGATAATCAAGGACGTACAGTGGGATTTTATTAGGCTCAGCACCGCTTTCCCCGACATGATCATAGTATGGTCAGACATTGTGGCCCGCATGTCGTGGAGAGGGGCCCGCTCCTGGGAGAAGATTAACAAGACCAGGATAAAGGTCAATAAAGAGGTTGGCAGGTTTATAGCTAGAAACGGAGGCATAGTGGTCAGACACCGGGACCTGGAGGTAGATACTTGGAGGTACCTTAGGGGAGATGGAGTTCACCTCAACCCTGTTGGGATTGATTTGTGGTCTCTGGGCTTGGAAGAAGGCAACATGAGAGCGATGCAGGTGTGGCGGCTGGCACAAGTGTAAGGTGTCACACTTGTCCCGCGGTGGCGTTTTGGTTTTCCTTGACGACACAATTTAAAAGTTACTCAGTTAAGAGGAGTTATTCAAAATGTAGGACCCATCACAGGTATTGAGTCCGCCCGGGTGGTCTGACAGTTGGCCAGACTCACGGGTTAATCTGTTGGGGGGTCTGTGGTCAGTTGGCAAGTCCCCGAGGCGAGTCTGCGGCTGGGGAGGTTGCCAACAAACGGGATTACAGGCTCAGTTGCAAGTAGTCGTCAGGGATCAGGAAATAATAAGTTTTATTAGCTGGATGAGGAGTTTAAGAAAAGGTAAAAAGTTTCAATGGTTCAGAAGTTAATAAAGTTTTATTGTTTGAGTTATTTTAACAAAAGGCCGAACAGGCCATTTACATCCAGCAGGTGTCAGTGTTTTTGTTATCATTATTATAGATGCATAAGGATATTTGGTACATGTGTGGGTCAGGGCAGTAAGTCATCTGGCTACCCTAGTCATGCATTTAAATTGCTTTCCCGTTGATACATGACCCCTGATCGCGTGTCCTGGTTTGTTCCTACAGCATCCCCAATGTGTTTTTGGGGCTGTAGAGAATTGGGTACCTTACTTACTTTGGTGGACTTGCCCTAAAGCCCTAAAGCGATCTGTTTCTGGTCTCAAGTGTATGCCAGAGAAGAACTGTCATAGGTGTGCCTCTGGCACATAACCTGTGGAAAGCTTTATTACATAAACCTATAGCAGCTTTGTCCAAATACTAGCGGAGATGGGTGGGTTTTGTTTTCTTGGCGGCCCGCCAAACACTGGCTAAGACCTGACATCAACAGTTCCTCCACCTTGCTGAAGTCAAATATCTACTCATGGGGACCATGGTGCATGAGAAGCTCACCTCTATCCTGAAGTATATGCATGCTCAATTTCTGAAAGTGTGGGAACCAGGGCTTGCACATAATGTTGATATGCACCTGGATCGCTTTTTTCTTTCAGTCTGAGGTCATTGATGAAACTCACATTGTGGCTAGGTAGTGGTCTCCCGCAGTACCCCTCCTCTCTCCTACCCCCCTTCTCTTTTCTCTACCAGGCAAAGGGCCTGGTATGGACTGGGGGACTTTTTTTAATTTTTCTATTGCCGGACAATTCCTAGCATTGTTTTCTTTACATTCATCTGTCAGTGGGGAAGCCTCCTGACAGACGATGACTCATAATTGTTAAGGACGCGAGCGGCCGACTTCCTGGCCCGCTGCTTAGCAACCAGCTATTTCTTCACACAGAATTTAAATTCGGTTGATTGTTTTTCAACCGATCCAAATTCGAATAGTTTAGAAAAGTTGGAATTCGTTAGAGAATTAATAAATAAAAACAAGTTTTAAAGAAAACTAAACAAATTTTTACGAAAACTAAACTAAACAAATTCTGAAACCAAACGAAACCAATTCATTGATGAAATTAAAAATAGTAACATAATGAATCTATCTGAAACAAAACTAATTTTTCCGTTCTGCACATGTCTAAATAATACAGTCCAATGTTTATTTCAAGATAAAACCTGCCCCACTTATTACATTGTGTCCTTACCAAGCTGCTTACATACTGCCAAGCCACTGTACAATATTTAACTATTGTCTCTGAAATAGTGTAACACTATAGTAACACTATAGTTACTATTTTAAGACAAAACCTGCCTTGTCTCTTCTTTTTGCTACTTATTCATGTGCTTGTGTACTGTCCAGACTTTGGTCAATTTCTACAAAATACATACGCCCTTCCACCCATCCAACTATTTACCAGTCACCTGTGCAGTAGGAGCAGCTGCCAGGAGGCCTGGCTGTTATGCTGGGAGCACTCTCTGTGAGGAGAGGCGTGCTGTCACTTGTAAACACAAAAGCTTGCACAGGAAGTTGGCTTCTGTTTGTAGAATAAGTGACAGTGGTGAACACAGGGCTAGTGCCGGAAGTGGTGGTACAGAGTACCGCTATGCTCTGGACAACAAAAAGCTCTGCTAACATTAGTGACACTGCAGTCACTCCTGTCAGTGTATAGGAGAGAAGGGAGCTTCTGGAGCTTCCAGCATGCGCCTGACTCTACATAGAGATGCTGCACCTGAGGCACATGTCTTTTCTGCCCCCCATTTTCCTCTTGAGAGAGGGGTTATGTAATTTAGGGTTGCAATTCAAATGTGTTTTTGTGCACTTTGTTTTGACATTACATTTTTAAGCAGTGTGAGGGTGTGAAAAAAAAAATCAAAAACTATACTTATATAAACTAAAATATTTTGGCAATTGCCAATTTGGCAGTTGAGGGCTTTAATTTGCCTATAACTTTTGGTCCTGTTGTGGCACCTACTTTAACTGGTGAATTAAAGTCTTTTACTGATTGAAGAATGGAAGATACCCCTGCAAAACATGGTTCTACTGGACCGACTATACCCTTTCCTTTAGTTATATCGCAGACCTCACCACCGGAACCTGGCCAGTTCATAGCCTTCACTCTTGGAGCCCTGACATGTACCTTTTGGGGGTTATCTCCCATGTCCTCCAGGAGCTTTCGCTCCTGAGGGCCACTGTATGATGCTGCTGGGGTTGGGCCTCTGATTGCACACCTTCTTCTTTTCCATATGGCCACCTTGTCACTAGCCTCTAGCTATGATCACTGTTCTGGGATCTGCAGAACAGGCTCCTGACTGCCTATGTGCCTGACCTGGATTTCATGAGACATATAAACCTCAAATCCTAAACCAACGGATTTCAAGAATCTACCCCAACACTCCACACCCTAGCACTAGCATGCTTAGACCAAACCCCTATGTGACATTTGTCTCTACTATATTCTGCAATTATCACAGGAAAGCATTGCCAGGATACCACATTTTTATCAAAATGGAAAACCAAACTGCAGACAACATTCTCCCAAGCCCAAACAGACTTTGGACACCTAATACTAAGAGAACGGATGCAAATTATTGACATGGTGTTAAGATCAATTTCGCCTGCTGGTGGCACTGTGGTGCTCTGGGCAGAAAGCTGCAATTTTATTGTCCACCAGCAGGTGACTCCCAGCAGCCAGCAGGTTCCAACGATCAGCCCCACCTGGGCACATCTGCTAGGAGGGTACTTAAAGTGTTACTAAACCCACAACAGTAAAATCAGTCTGTATATGCAGTAAAGCATGCTTGTTATACTCACTGTGTAACTTAAGGGGTTAATCCTCTGCATTGTGCAAATAGGCTTTTCAATCAAGTCTCCTCTGATCATCTCTTTTTTCCACTGTCTCAAAAAAATCACCTGATAGCTACAGAGCCAAGTACATGCTCACTTTGGTGTGTATTGCTAGAGAGTTTTTTTATTTTTATTTTTTCTTGGGAGAGTGCATGTAATATGCACAGGGCCAATCAGCACTGTCCAGACAGAGGGTCAGGGGTCCTGCATTCTTATTGGACAATCAGAGGAGAATGAAAACTCCTCCTACAAGCTTTAACCAGACACTCATAGAATTCACAGGACTGCACTAACTGCTAATGAAAAATAGGTATTTAGCAGTTTATATTTACTAACATAATTGCATTTCCATGTTCTGTGTACTGTGGGAGACCAGATATAGTAAATGAAGTGTCTTGGGTTTAGTAACACTTTAAGTTCCACCATTGCTACTGCTCCTTGCCTCTGTGTTTTGGCTGCTCTTGCTTGTACTGTTTGTCGTGCTGCTGCCTGACTCTTGCTGTTTCCCTTGCCTTGCATCCAGTATCCAGTAACTCAGTCCTAACATACGGTGGTATAAATCCCAGCAGCTATTACATCAAATATACCCTCAGGTATCACCTCTCTGTTAGCGGTGCCAAGACACAAAAATCACACTTCTACACATTTTCGTGGGCTTTCCTAGACTTCTGGTCTTTAATAAGAATTCCACGTCACCCTGGACCTGAGTAGATAATGACACTAAGTGTTAGGCCCCTTTTAGGTAGAGACCCCCCCCCCCCCCCCACAGTAATGGTCAGCACCCACATATAAGCTAAGCACATATGGGCTCTGGACAGGGCAGGAGGCTGGGTGGAGTGGACCTGTATGCAGGAGGAGCCGTCTGTAGACATTCTGTTCCTTAAGGTGTTGTGGGCTAGGGCGAATTGCAAAAGTACTTTTTTTAGGCCAGGTTGTAGATCCCTGTATGAGGCTGCTTCCCCAGAGGGTTCCTAGGAAAGGGGTACTCAGCTAGAAGGGATCTACAGACAACACAGTCCTGTGAGTTCTGATGACACTGGGCAGAGAAGAGACTAGAGGGAGATGGCTGTGAGGTGCTGCACATGCTTCCACTTGTGATTACTACAGATTATCCATGTTATGTGATTGACTGTGTATGTCAAGTGACTCCTGAATGTATATCCTTGTGATGTGACTATCTTGCCATTCCCTGAAAAACACCAGTAAAGTGCAGTGAAGCTAACCTTCATGTGGACATTTCTTATTTGAGATATAAAGATTTATGGTCAGGAATGATGTGAAGAGGCCTAGGGCACAAGATGGAGGATGGATGGGCCTTAGCAGGTGGGATTGTGTTCTTGCATCTTCTGGGGGGTTACCTCTCATGTCCCTTTAGGAGCTTTCGCTCCTGAGGGCCACTGTATGATGCCGCTAGGGTTGGGCCTCTGATTGCACACCTTGCACCATCCCGCCTCCCCCCTTTTTTTCCTTCTTTTTCCTGGACCACACTCCGGAGTCCTACTCTATATATATATAAGTGAAAGACGAATCCTGATGATGGATGAGTGGACCCTCCTTTTTCTGTGGTAGGGAACCTACTTTCAATAAGTGGATCTATTCTGGTCCATTTCCCTGAACCGTTCAGCTCTGTTTTGGTGTAACCACGGTTTTTGTTTTGCTTTTAATTTCAATCTCATTTGGACAGGGGGGTTCCCCTGCAGACGGGCTGATGTCAATAGTCAGCATGGGTTCACAAAAGACAGAAGTTGTCAAACAAATCTGATTTCTTTTTATGAAGAGGTAAGTAAAACCTTGGACAGAGGGGTGGCTGTGGACATGGTATACTTGGATTTTGCAAAAGCGGTCGATACAGTTCCCCACACACGGCTAATGTGTAAGGTTAAGTCTACAGGCTTAGAAAGATCAGTTTGTAAATGGATAGAAAACTGGCTATAAGATAGAATTCCGAGAATAGTGGTTAATGATTCTTATTCTGAATGGTCTAAGGTTATCAGTGGTGTACCCCAAGGTTCAGTGTTGGAACCCTTACTTTTTAATATCTTTATAAATGATATAGGGTTTGGGATTAAAAGTACCATTTCAGTCTTTGCAGATGACACCAAACTATGCAGTGAAATAATGTCCTTACAGGATGTCTCCAATTCACAAGCCAAACTCAATGCACTAATTGGGCGACTATGTGACAGGTTTAATGTTGATAAATGTAAAGTTATGCACTTGGGTGCTAAGAATGCATCATACATACTAGGGGGGGTACAACTGGGGGGATCCGTAGTGGAGACGGATCTGGGAGTTTTTGGTGTTAGTCAGCACAATAAGAAATAATAGAAAGCCATTGTCTTCTTACACTTCAAAAGACTAGAAAAATATCCTCTGTACTGCACTTATCTGAAGTAAAATTGTGTTAGATTCAACTTCTGTGGGTCTAAGGAGATATGTCAATGCATATATGGATATTTGAAACATAGCAATTTGTATCTGCCTTGCCTAGCTTTCAGAAACTATTAATCCCTCCTGCAAGGAGGAGGGCATGCATGTGTAGCCAGGTGCTTGACTACAGGCGGAGAGCAATTTAGGACACTGTGCTGCAGTGCTCTCTGTGCTCCACTGGACTTCAGTTGAATGGGTCAGCTTCACCTCTATCCACCAGGGGAAGTAACAAGCAGGAGGAACTCAAGAGACTGGATGATCGGCAGCATGGATCATGGGAGATAAAATTTGGGAAAGAAACTTTCCTATGGCAATTGACCACTTCCCGCCCAGCCAATGTACATAAACAATTTTCTCTAGTTCTAGTTCTGGGAGGCACAGTAGTTCTGGCACAGCAGAGCCACTGTGAGTTGTCCTGGCACTATATGATCGCTATGTCCAATTACAGCGATCACAGCTACAGTAGTAAACAAGGATGTTATTCTTGCTTACTATAGCGATCACATGGTAACAGGGCCAGTCACAGTAGCCCTGTACCATGTGATAGCTGTGATCAATCACAGAATCACAGTAGTAAACTGAGGTTTCATGAACAGAGCCTTTAAACAGTGTTACTGATTGCTTTTACAGTGATCCTCACTGTAATAATCTATCAGATTGTAAACAAAATCCCTGATCACCCCTCCAGAGTTGTACAGTGTCACTATGGTGACACTGTACCACTGTGGCAGTGATCATGTACAATGGTTGGCTGCTCTGATATCACTGTATGTTAGTGTTGCTAGGCATGATCTCTGATCACCACCACACCAGCTAGTGCCCCTAATCACTTCCACCCACTCACAGTGTCCCTTATCATCGCAGTCCACTCACAGTGTCCCTAATCACTGCAGTCTACTCACAGCATCCCTAATCACTGCAGTCCAGTCACAGTGTCCGTAATCACCGCAGTCCACTCACAGTGTCCCTAATCACCGCCACCCACTCACAGTGTCCCTAAGCACCAGTTATATGGTCCCTACTACACCAGTCATATTGTCCCTGATCACTGCCACACCAGATACAGCATCCTTGATCCCCACCATACCAGTCATATTATCTCTGATCAACGACATACCAGTTACTGTGTCCCTGATCACCATAACTCCAGTTACAGTGTACCTGAGTATTGTCACACTAGGCCCAGTGTCCATGATCATCGCTACACCAGTCATGTTTTCTTAATCACTGCCAAACTAGTCATATTGTCACTGATTACCAACACACCAGTTACAATGTCGCTGATCACTGCCACAACAGTTACAGTGTCCCTGATCACCACCACACCAGTGCAGCGTAGCCTTTGCCTGCTGCCTGTATTAACACTGGCCTGTTTATTGAGCACATTTCTGCCTGCTACCTGCACCGATTTGTGGCCTGTTTGCTGACCATGTCTCTGCCTACAGCCTGAACTGACCTATCTACACATCCTGCTCACTATGCTCCTGTGAGACACCAGATCAGTCAACACGGCATTCCTAGGGGCAGCCTTGTACGAGTAGGCTAGACGTGGTTGGCTTGGAGAAACGAGGACTGCTATAGGTAGCTCAAAACTACACTATATTCCCTGACCACTAGTATAGAGGTGATCATTACAGTACATTGGTTTTGACACAATACATACATAATAAGCCCAGACAGTGAAAAAGCTTCTCACATGTGATATCGCCATACTCAGGAGGAGTAGCAGAATGTGTTTTGGGGTGTAATTATAAGTATGCTCATGCTTGTGTGAAAAATAATTTTCTTTCTGCATTTTCCAAAAACTTGTGGAAATAAAATGAAACCTTCAAAAGACTTATCATGCCTCTTAAAAAATAACTTGGGGTGTTTCTACTGTCCTGGTGCTCAAGGGCCTCCAAAGGTACTAAGGAAATTAGATGCATAATTTATGCCCCTACCATACCTGAAGGTGCTTGCTTGGATTCTGGGCCCCTATATATGACTAAGCTGTGAAAAAGTCCCACACATGTCATTTCACCATACACAGAATAAGTAGCAGAATGTGTTTTGGGATGTAATTATAAGTGTGCCTATGATGTGTGTTAGAACTATCTTCTTACTTGACAACTTTGTGTAAAAAAAAAAAAAAACATTTTCATTTTCTCTCCTCCATTTTCCAAAACTTGTGGTGAAAAATTTCATTTTCAAAAGACTCACTATGCTTTTCAGAAAATAACTTGGAGTGTTTGCTTTCCAAAATTAGGTAATTTTGTGGGTGGTTCCACTGTCCTGGTGCCCCAGGGCCTCCAAAAATGTGATAGGTAGTCAGGAAATAGAAGCATAATTTATGCGTAATTTATTCTTCTTGAAAGCCCAAAGGTGCTCCTTGAATTTGGGCCCATCTATGTATCTAGGTTCTAAAAAAAAGTTTGACACTGTGGTATTCCCATACTCAGAAAGAATAGCAGAATGTGTTTTGGAGGTGTCATTCTAAGTAAGTATGCCTATGCGTATCTGAGATGAGATAGACAGTCAGTACATCAGGTTTGATCAATTTTCAAGTAAACTGTTTATACTATAGTTTGTAGACTCTATGACTTTCACACAGACTAAATAATATTCACTAGTTTTGGGTTATCGTACCAAAGAATTGTGAATACATTTTGGCCTACATTTATGACTAAAGTTTATTTATTTGCAACATTTATAACAGAAACTGGATTCACCCATTGGAGTTTACAGCAGTTGTTTTCTTTTCTGTTATAATTTCCATTGATAGCGTGGGAGCAACTCCTTTATAGTATAACAGAAACTAAGAAAATACATATAAAAGCAAAGGAGAAGGCCTTCAAATAATACAAGGTTGAGGGATCATCATCAGCATTCAGACTTTATAAAGAATGCAACAAGAAATGTAAGGGTGCAATTAGGGCGGCTAAGATAGAATACGAAAGACACATAACGGGGGGGGAGAAAAAAAAATTCTTTAAGTATGTAAACAGTACAAAAGTGAGGACAGACCATATTGGCCCCATATCTGGTTACAAATGTTGGGGAGATGGCAAAGGTATTGAATTTATTCTTCTCCTCAGTCTTCACGAAGGAATTGGGGGGCTTCAGTAACTGAAACTGCAGTGTTTATCCTTATGACACATCACAGGAAGCACCTCCATGGTTAACAGAGGACAGAATTAAAATTAGACGTGGGAAACTTAACATTAATAAATCACCGGGACCAGATGGCTTACATCCGAGGGTACTTAGGGAACTCAGTCAAGTCATTTCCAGACCATTGTTCCTAATTTTTACTGACAGTCTACTGACTGGAATGGTACTAGGTGATTGGAGAAAAGCCAATGTAGCACCAATATTTAAAAAGGGCCCAAAATGCATCCCTGGGAATTACAGACCAGTTAGCTTAACACTAGGGTTGAGCGAACCCCAAACTGTAAAGTTCGGGTTCGTACCGGACTTTTGGGTTTTTGGGTCCCGACCCGAACAATTAACTGTATGTTCGGGTTCGAGTTCGGTTTTCAGCAATGTAATGGCGCATTTTAAAAAGCTGCAGGGCAGCCAATCAACATTGTTTAACTCGTGTGCCCTTAGAAGCCATCAAAGCCATGCCTACTAAAGGCATGGCTGTGATTGGCCAGTGCAGCATGTGACCCAGCCTCTATATAAGCTAGAGGCACACAGCACAGCACGTCACTCTGCTATAGACAGTGTAGGGAAAGGTTGCTGCTGCTGCTTTGAGGGAGAGAATTAGATAGGAGTCCTGATTCAGAAATCTATTCTAATTACTCAGTGATCTACCTTGATTTAGTTGTGTGGGTGCAGTGCACAATCTTTTTACACTGCCCTGAGCCCAGTGCCAGAGAAAAGATAGATAGTGTAGGGAAAGGCTGCCGATTTGAGGGAGAGAATTAGATAGGAGTCCTGCTTCAGAAATCGAATTACTCAGCGATCTATCTTGATTTTCTTGTGTGGGTGCAGTGCACAATCTTTTTACCCTGCCCTGAGCCCAGTTTTTATTTTTTATTTTTTTGAAAGCCTGTGGCGTGCAAAACACACTCAAAAACTCACCCGGTGCATAAAAAATGTGCACAACATAAAGAGGTGACACAAAAAAGTGCAACGGTACTGTCACGTACCTGGTGGTGCGAGCCCGATATTGCAGAGAGAGACCTCCCTTGCGTCTCCCACTCCTGGTTCCCTGGTATGGGGACAGGAGACCCAGGAGTGAGGAGGAGCACGGGTGCCTGGCAGGATCAACAGACCGGTGGAGTGACCAAGTCAACTCAGCGGACAGGGTGGAGGCCTGGATAGCAGAGTAGACTGGATGCAGATGGATGAGCTGGTTCTACAGGCAAACAGGATAGCAGAGCTGGCTGGATCTGGACAAACAGCTTAGCAGACTGGACAGCAGAGCAGGATGGGTCTGGATGGACAGCTTAGCAGACTGGACCGCAGAGTAGGCCGGAACTGAACAGGTAAGCTGGTTCAACAGGCAAACAGGATAGCAGAGCTGGCTGGATCTGGACAAACAGCTTAGCAGACTGGACAGCAGAGCAGGATGGGTCTGGATGGACAGCTTAGCAGACTGGACAACAGAGCAGGCCGGAACTAAACAGGTGAGCTGGTTCAACAGGCAAACAGGATAGCAGAGCGGGCTGGATCTGGACAAACAGCTTAGCAGACTGGACAGCAGAGCAGGATGGGTCTGGATGGACAGCTTAGCAGACTGGACAGCAGAGCAGGATGGAACTGAACAGGTAAGCTGGTTCAACAGGCAAACAGGATAGCGGAGCTGGCTGGATCTGGACAAACAGCTTAGCAGACTGGACAGCAGAGCAGGATGGGTCTGGATGGACAGCTTAGCAGACTGGACAACAGAGCAGGCCGGAACTAAACAGGTAAGCTGGTTCAACAGGCAAACAGGATAGCAGAGCTGGCTGGATCTGGACAAACAGCTTAGCAGACTGGACAGCAGAGCAGGATGGGTCTGGATGGACAGCTTAGCAGACTGGACAGTAGAGCAGGATGGAACTGAACAGGTAAGCTGGTTCAACAGGCAAACAGGATAGCAGAGCTGGCTGGATCTGGACAAACAGCTTAGCAGACTGGACAGCAGAGCAGGATGGGTCTGGATGGACAGCTTAGCAGACTGGACAGCAGAGCAGGATGGAACTGAACAGGTAAGCTGGTTCAACAGGCAAACAGGAAGCAGGACTTTGGCACAGGCTGGATCAATGCAGGTGATCAGACTTGGTGCAGGAAACAGAACCTCAGAACGGACTGAAGCAGTACAGGTGATCAGGTTCATTACAGGGATCAGACTGCAGACCGGACAGGAACAATACAGGTCATCAAAGTTCATCAAAGGAAGTCAGGTCAGGAATCAGACTGGTATCAAGGTACAAGGGATGAGGCAGAAGGATGGTCACAATAAGCCGAGGTCGGGTACAGGCAGATAGCTGGGTAGTCACAGGTAAGCCGGGTCAACAGGACAGAAGAATCAGGATCAGATTAGTTACACCACAACGCTGTAGAGCAGACAGCAGGGACCGTCTGCTCAGGCCAAGTTTAAATAGGCTGACTGGCGCTAACTAGAGCGCACGCCCGTCTCCCTGTGCGCGGCCGCACACGTGCACGCGCCCGGGCGCGCATGCGCATGCGCAGTGGAATCTGAGGGCCAGGACGGCCCGGGTTTAAGTTTCTGGCAGGATCTTCATGACAGGTACACAAGTCCTCTAAAATCAGAGTACCTAGTCCTGAATCCCCCGGGGTGTTAGGCTCCAGACAGGGACAAGGACACATAAAACTTGGTCTTCATGGCCGAAACCAATCAGACCCCGTTCTCTGGAAGGTCTGCCGAAACAGACCCACCCAAATACTAGGTGAGGCTCCCCTGAAGGGAGACCCCAACCCTATGAGAGAGGGCGAACTAAGCCAGAAGGCCATGTCCACCCCCTCCCCAACTTTCAGGACAGGCCCTGGGACCTGTGACCCTACTCGTCACACGTGCTAAACCGTGTACAAAACTTAAAAATACAAAAAGTGACACGCAAAGGAATAAATAAAATAAAGTGGGGGAAGGGATAGCGGAGAGGAGAGTGAAGAAGTGGTCATTGTGTGGAACAATGACAAGGCCCTCCGGCCAGGAATAAAAAATTCCTCTGGTCCCAGCCAAAAGGCTGCCCAAGAGGCAGGTGCTAAAAAAGTGTGATATGGTGCAGTGACCGTGGTGCCATAAATCAAAGTGACCCTCACTCACAGTGATTGTACGGCACCCCTGGACTGCCACTCCAGGGGCACATACTCCATAGGCTTTCAAGACCGCCCTGACCAACGGTCCGGACCACAGCAGCCCCCACCCCAGGCAGGAAGGCATGAAGATCAGGAAGCTTGGTGAGAGCCCTTGCCATCAGGCTCCACCGTCACTCCCATCACTCCTACCTAATTACATTCGGGAATTACTAACCGCTCCTCCTCCACAGCATAAGGAGTGGCCGGTGTTCTATTCCCGAAAAACTGTTCGGGGCTAGAGCTACCCCAATACAGGCCAGAAGGCCAGATACTCAACCTTCTGGGTCAGACCAGTGGCAGCACCCATCCTCACCAGGAGTGCCCTTCCGGACGGCCCAGACTCGAACAAGCACGGGCTCCCAGTTAACCGTCGGGCAGCACGGTGTGTCCCCTACCGAAACCGTCTTTCCAGGTGCTAATTACGCCATCGGAGAGTGCTGGCTAAAACCCTCTCAAATAGGGATAGCACAGCGCCTCCTTTGGCAACTGATAAGAACAGATACTACACTTGATCTTAGCCAAAAGGCCGAGCCCAGTGCCAGAGAAAAGATAACTTTTATCTGTCTGTTAGTTAGGTTGGCGTCGGCGGGCATTTTATGCAAGCTCAGTGCACCAGCACTGCATATGTTACTGAGAGATAGTTTCATAGTTTCATAGTTAGTAAGGTTGAATAAAGACATCAGTCCATCCAGTTCAACCTGAGTGAGTGTCTACAATTGTCCCTATCCCTGTACATTGCACACTCACATCAGTCCCTACCCTCAAGGAGCCCACAATCCAAGGTCCCCAATACACCCTTTAGATACTGTTGCTCTATTCTGCTATTCTAAAAACACCCATTTAGGGACAAAAAAATATTTTACAGTGTTTCCTGCATATCTGTACATGTGAGATACACACTTTCGATACTGTTCTTCTATTCTGCTATTCAAAAAAAAAATTTAGGGCAAAAAATTTTTTTTTTGAATAGCATTTTCTGCATATCTGTACTTGTGAGATACACCCTTTAGAAATCAGGGCCAGAGAAAATATAACTTTTATCTGTCTGTTAGTTAGGTTGGTGATGGTGTTGGTGTTTCATTTTATGAAAGCTCAGTGCACCAGCACTGCATATGTTACTGTGAGATACACCCTTTAGATACTGTTGGTCATTTCTGCTATTCTAAAAAAAAAAAATTTAGGGCAAAAATTATTTTTTTTGGAATAGCATTTTCTGCATATCTGTACGTGTGACATACACCCTTTAGATACTGTTGGTGTATTCTGCTATTCCAAAAACACCCATTTAGGGCAAAAAATATATTTTGCAGTGTTTTCTGCATATCTGTTGGTGTGAGATACACAATTTATATAGTGTTCTTCTATTCTGCTATTCCAAAGAAAAAAAAATTTAGGGCAAAAATTTTTTTTTGGGAATAGCATTTTCTGCATATCTATACGTGTGACATACACCCTTTAGATACTGTTGGTGTATTCTGCTATTCCAAAAACACCCATTTAGGTCAGAATTTTTTTTTTCCAGTGTTTTCTGCATATCTGTAGGTGTGACATACACCCTTTAGATACTGTTGCTCTATTCTGCTATTCTAAAAACACCCATTTAGGGCAAGATCCTAAATTTGAGAAATATGAGGAGAACGTCAAAGAAGGGATGTCGCTCTGGTCGTGGTGCTGCTGGTGGAGCTCCTGTTGCAGGGAGAGGACGTGGTCGATCTGTGCCAGCTACAAGCACAAGGTGCAAGTAGACAGAGCCTGCAGCGGTATTTGGTCAGGCCTAATGCGGCTGTACGAATGTTGAGGCCAGGACAAGTACAGGCGATAGTAGATTGGGTTGCTGACAGTGCCTCCAGTTCCTTCACATTGTCTCCCACCCAGTCTCCTGCTGAAAGATCAGAGTTGGCACCTGCAGCCGATGTCCATCAGTCTTTCACCTCACCCCCTTGCAAACCAGCCAAGCAGTCTGAGCCCCAAATCATGCAGCAGTCTCTTCTGCTTTTTGATGACTCTGTTAGCAGGGTTTCCCAGGGCCATCCACCTAGCCCTGCCCCAGAAGTGGAAGAGATTGTGTGCACCGATGCCCAACCACTTATGTTTCAAGATGAGTACATGGGAGGACCATCGCAGCACGTCTCGGATGATGACAAAACACAGGTGCCAACTGCTGCTGCTTTTGCAATTGTGCAGACTGACAAGGAGGGCAGGGGTGAAGACTGGGTGAAAGATGATGTGGAGGACGATGAGTTCCTCGACCCCACATGGAATCAACGTCATGCAGGTGAACAGTGTAGTTCGGAGGAAGAGGCGGTGGTCGCACAGAGCCACCAGCACAGCAGAAGAGGGAGCAGGGTGCAAAAGCGGAGCGTCCATCCCCTAGACAGTACGTCTGCTACTGCCCAATGTGTAGTGGAGTGCAGATAGGCTTAGACAGTTCATGGTAATAGGGGATTCTATAATCAGAAGGACTGATAGAATAATTTGTCTCCAGGATCACCTCAACCGAATGGTTTACTGTCTCCCTGGTGCCAGGCTTTGACATGTGGTAAACCGGGTTGATCAATTACTGGGAGGAGCTAGGCATGAACCTATGACAGAATATATGGAAGGTGGAGGCTTCTTAAGCATTTTTAAATTTAAAGAACTATGCTGCAAGTTGAATGGAAGGACCTCCAAGGTGATATTCTCTGAAATATTGCCTGTGCCATACGCAACACAAGAAAGGCAGGGGGTGATTAGAGAGCTGTTTTTAGAGCACTGGGCTAACTTTTCATTGGGGTGCAACCTATATGCTAAATAGGTTGCACCTAAATAGAAGGGGGTCTACTGTGCTGGGGGAGAGGTTTATGGGAAGGAGAGAGGAGTATTTAAACAAGGATTGTGGGGGGAGGGTGAATTAGATTATAATGGGGCAGACAGGGCAGACAGGGGTCAGACCCTATTGGTTGGTGGAATGAGGAAAGAAGTCGGGAGGGCTATGATAGATGATATGAAGGTGCCTTTGTTAAAATCAACCATTAGAAATGGTACTATTTGTACTAAAATAAAAAATATGCAACATACGTTTGCAAATTGTGACAATGAATTAAAGTGTTTTTTTTCACCAATGCCAGAAGTCTGCCAAGCAAAATAGGTGAGTTGGAAGCTCTGGTGCTCGAGGAGAACTATTATCTAATTGGTTTTGCTGAATCTTGGCTTCATTCTTCTTATGACTGGGCTATTAATATTCCTGGCTATGCTCTTGTTCAGAAAGACACGGTAAAACAGAGGAGTGGTGGTGTCTGTCTCTATGTGAGAAGTGATCTCAAAGCGAGTGTGAAAGAGGACCTAGCTGATGGAGAGTGTGTTGAGTCTGAAGCATTATGGGTGGAACTGTACATGGGTGTGCATACTACAAAGGTTGGAGTTTGTTATAAACCTCCCAGTGTTAGTGAGGAGGTGGAGACTCAGCTCCTTGCACAGATGGAAAGGGCCGCAAGGGCTGGGACAGTGAGGCCTCATGCACAATGGACGTTAAAATAACGTTATAAAAATGTCAGTAGCTTTTCAGTGAGTTTTTCAACATTTTTCAGCTTTATTCAAAGTTTTTGCAATAGCGTTTTTTAGAGTTTATTAGCATTTTTAGCGTTTTTCCACGTTAGCTTCTTTTAGCGTTTTTTTTTTTTTTTTTTTTTTTTTCCAATGGATCAAAAACGTTAAAAACCACTGGTGAGCGACGTTTTTGAACGTTTATCAATGTTTATCAGCGTTTATCAGCGTTAGAGCATTTTTACAGATGAAAAACATCTCTTAGTTTGGGGTTTTTTTTACTGCTCAAAAACGTTACTGCCCAAAACTGCTGATAACAGCCTATGTGTGCATGGACACATAGGATAACATGATGGAGAGTTTAATGACTGTAGAAAAAAATGTCTACTGCCAAAAACAGCTGCTGTAAAACGTCCAAAAATGTCCAGTGTGCAAGAGGCCTGATAATAATGGGGGATTTTAACTACCCAGAAATTGACTGGAGTAATGGCACTGCTGGGACAAGGGCAAAAATTTATAAACCTATTACATGACAATTGTATGGTCCAGTTTATTGAGGACCCGACTAGGAATGACGCTCTGCTGGACCTGGTAATCTACAACCATGCAGAGCTTATTACCAATATTCATATAAAAGAACATCTGGATAGTAGTGACCATAACATGATTTCATTTAATGTTAGGTGTAAGCAACAAACACATACGGGTAAGATAAAAACACTTTAGGAGAGCAAATTTTCTAAGGATGAAGGCTGCTCTCCAAGACTTAGACTGGGAGGAAATATTGGCATCAATGGACACAGAAATGGGAATTCTTCAAAGTTACTGTATGTAAACTCACTGAAAAGTATATTCCCATGTGCAATAAATTTAAAAGGCTTAAAATAAAACCTATGTGGCTCACGGCAAAGTTAAAATGGCTATAAATAAAAAAAAAATATATAATAACGAAGGAACGATATCATTGTGTAAATGTTACAAAGAATATAAAAGAATATGTAAAAAGGAAATCAAGGACGCAAAAATTCAAAACATAATAAATCATTATCGTTTCCTATCCGACGTGGAACAAGACAGGGCTGTCCACTTTCTCCACTACTACAGTATTTGCGTTAGCAATTGAACCCTTAGCTGTAGCAATCCAATCCCACTCTAGTATACATGGTGCATGTTATGAACAACAAGAGCATAAATGTTCCCTGTTTGCTGACGACATCCTCATGTATGTCACTAATCCTCAAGTCACCCTGCCTACTCTGCTAACATTGTTCCACCAATTTTCCCATCTCTCAGGGCTTTCTTTAACCGCTTCAGCACTGGGCCATTTTACACCCTTCCTTACCAGAGCACTTTTTGCGATTCGGCACTGCGTCGCTTTAACTAACAATTGCGCGGTCGTGCAACGTTACACCCAACCAAAATTGTCCTTCTTTTCCCACAAATAGAGCTTTCTTTTGGTGGTATTTGATCGCCCCTGCGGTTTTTATTTTTTGCGCTATAAACAAAAGAAGAGCGACAATTTTGAAAAAAAACACAATATTTTTTACTTTTTGTATTTAATAAATATCCCATTTTTAAAAAAAAAAACAATTTTTTTACTCAGTTTAGGCCGATACGTATTCTTCTACATATTTTTGGTAAAAAAATCGCAATAAGCGTATATTGATCGGTTTGCGCAAAAGTTATAGCGTCTACAAAATAGGGGATAGATTTATTACATTTTTTTTTACTAGTAATGGCGGCGATCTGCGATTATTTTTTCGTGACATTGCGGCGGACACTTCGGACACTTTTGACACATTTTTGGAACCATTCACATTTACACAGCGATCGTTGCTATAAAATTGCAGTGATTACTGTGTAAATGTTACTGGCAGGGAAGGGGTTGACACTAGGGGGCGCTGCAGGGGTTAATGTATTCCCTATAGGAGTGATTCTAACTGTGGGGGGAGGGGACTCAAGGGGAGGAGACCGATCTTGTGTTCCTCCGTACTGGGATCACATGATCGGTCTCCTCTCCGCTGACAGGACGAAGAGCTGTGTGTTTACACACACAGCTCCACGGTCCCGTTGTTTTAACGGGCAATCGCGGGTGCCCGGCGGACATCGCGGCCGCCGGGCACTCGCACCGGGTCGGCCGGGAATGGGAGGACGTCATATGACGCCCACCCAGGATGGGAGATCCACCTTGTGGGCGTCATATGACTATGGGTGGGTAGGGAAGTGGTTAAATACCCAGAAAACAATGGCCCTTAATATTTTTTTACCCCCCTAGACGGTGCGGAAATCACGAACTACCTATAATTTTTAATGAGTGTCAAGCTCCCTCCCACATTTAGGCATCCAGCTGACATCTTCGATTAACACTCTGAATAGGGCTAGATATCCTTCAGTCTTTCATCAACTCTGGGAAGATCTGCAACGATGGGCAGACTATGCCTTAATTTGGTTTGGCAGAATCAACTCTATTAAGATAACATTTTTACCCAGGATACTTTATTATTTTAGAACTTTACCAATTGGGGTCCCAAGGGAAGATCTACAGCTATTACAATCTGATGTCCTTCGCTTTATTTGGGGTAGTAAAGAACCTTGAATGAATAAATTGACGTTATATGTCTCAAAACCGTGTAGTGGGCTTGGTCTCCCTAATTTACAAGCTTACTATCAAGCTGCTCAAATAACTTCACCCCTCTGGCTCTCTATTGAGCCTCTTTTGTGCCACCCTTTTGCCATTGGCTCCCTAATGTAGCTTCCTAGCCACTGTTGCCACCCTATTCTGTGCCCCACCCTATCTCACTCCCTAGCTGTCTGGGATGGAGTACAACTTCATAAATCCCTGTCGTCCCAGCGTACCCTGCTAGCCCCATTGTTCTATAACCCTGAGTTCTTCCCCTGCCTGGCTCCACTGTCTTTTTAGGTCAAGAGATTATCTCAATGGGGATCAGCCACATTCTTTGCAATATTTTAAGGACACATTACAGATGCCCTCTAGCAGTGGCGGAATTACCAGGGTCGCAACAGTCGCACTTGCGACGGGCCCTGGCATTTCGCCAGTATGTGGGGGCCCCAAGACCCCACACCTCCCCTGTACCTCCGGCTGGCATCTAACTATACAGGGGAGGAGGGCGGGAGGGGGAAATCGGCAGCTATGTGATGTCTGCGGGATGTCGCTCTAGCAAGCACAGTTCTCTTCTTTGTGTATACAATGGAGAGGGGAGGGGCCTCTGACCCGAGAAGGCACCAGATTCAGTGCACAAGTCTGTCGCTCTGCTTGTACACTCTTGCCGATACATGCTTGGGTCAGAGCCCCCTCCCCTCTCCATTGTATATACTCACACTCTGGAAGTGAACTGTGCTTGCTGGAGGGACATCTCGCAGATATCACAAGGAAGCATGTACAAGGGCGGCTGCTTCTTGCATTTAGACTTCTCATGTAAGGTAAGCCCGACACTGGCCCCCTACCTGTCACCTGTGACACTGGCCCCCTCCCTGTCACCTGTGACACTGGCCCCCTACCTGTCACCTGTGACACTGGCCCCCCACCTGTCACCTGTGACACTGGCCCCCACCTGTGACCATGGCCCCCCACCTGTCACTTGTGACACTGGCCCCCCACCTGTCATCTGTGACAATGGCCCCCCACCTGTCACTTGTGACACTGGCCCCCCACCTGTCACCTGTGACACTGGCCCCCCACCTGTCACCTGTGACACTGGCCCCCCAACTGTCACCCGTGACACTGGCCCCCCACCTGTCACCCGTGACACTGGCACCCCACCTGTCACCCGTGACATTGGCCCCCCACCTGTCACCTGTGACACTGGCCCCCCACCTGTGACACTGGCTCCCCACCTGTCACCTGTGACACTGGCCCCCCACCAGTCACCTGTGACACTGGCCCCCCACCTGTTACATTGCCCCCCACCTGCCACATAGCCCTTCTTTTATCACACTGCCCACATCATACTATTTCCCCATCACACTGCCCCCCACCTGTCATACTGCCCCACCTGTCACACTGTCCCCTTGGCACAATACCCTCCGGTCATACTGCCCCCCTCTTGTAACACTGCCCCTCCATCATTATGCCCTCTTCTTACACTGCCCCCTTCTGTCATTGTGACAGACCTAGCCAGGACAGAGGCTTTTAGAGGGGACTGCATGCCAGCCTCTTGCCTACCGATTATGGGCCCTGGCATTTGGGGGAATGGTGCTCTTTGTGAGCTGTATGCCTGGGGACCCTGGAGGTGGTGTTACTTTAGATTCAGGTCCATGTCCCCATGACACACAGACTCTGGGGACCCTGGATATGCCATTGTGACGGGAGTCAGTAATAGGGGCACAAGGTGAATGAGAACCCCACTATGATCTGTGCTAGTCAGACTCAATGCTGTATATATATATATATATATATTGTGTGCTGTCTCATTATGTTGTGCACTATTTGCTGTGATCGTTTGGGGTGGGGCTGTATTCCGATGTTCTATTGTGTCTGTCTGCTCTGGATATTATGGGATGTTTATCTCTATGCAGGGAGGGGGGATTCCTCCAGCAGCCCCCCTGCTAAGACTGTTTACTGATAAGAAGTTAAACACACCTGACCTGTGTGTCCATTGTCATTGGACAGTTTAACCCGCCCTGTTTTCCATGGGGTGGGGGGGAGTGTTTTGAAGTGGGATCTGTATAACATGTGCTTGAATAAAGATTCATTCCTGCTTGAGCCACAAGACAGAGCCTTGTCTCGTACTTGGGGGAGAATTATTTGTATGGGTTCCTTGTTCGGCTGATGGAAGTGTTTGGTAGCTGCCTTGGTGCTCAGAAAGGGAATGTCCTAAACGACTTTAACCCCTTTTATACTCGGGGTGTCGTTACAGTCATATTTACTCCCTCCTTTCACACTACCCCATCATACTGCCCACCTCTTGTTACACAGCCCCCCTCATTTCACAGTGCTCCCTCATTACACTGGCCCTCTCATGTCATACATCCCAGGTATCCTTTTCCTGTCACACTGCCCCCCTCTTGTCACAATATCCCCCTGTCATACTGCCCCATCATACTGCCCCCTCCTGTCACACTGCCCCGGTCGTACTGCCCCTTCTTGTCACACTGATCCCCTTCTTTCACAGTGCCCCCTCCTATCACACTTTCCAGATATCCTTCTTTGGTCACACTGCCCCCCTCCTGTCAAAATACCCCATCATACTGCCCCCGTAACATTGCCCCCCATCATTTCACAATATCCCCCCATCTTACTACAGGTCAGGGGCCCTTCATGGTTTCTTGCACTGGGGCCCTGAAGGTTATAGTTATGCCTCTGCCCTCTAGTGAATTGTTTAGGTACAATCAGCTTATTTATTTTGTGCAATCTAAACTTAACCTGCTAGATGGACCCCTTACACTTACAAACTTTGAATTATTTTGCCAAACGAGGGGCCTGCTACGGGGACGGGTATCTAAGATATATAATACAGTGAATAGTGCAAAAGGACAGAAAAACTGCGCTGTCTTATAAAGATATTGAAAAATATATGTATACTAGCGGCCTGCACAACAGGTAACTGTAATGAGTGAATAAAATTTAAATATAAAAAAGTGCGGCGCTCATAGAACACGAAATTAACAATTAATGTCTAAAAGTGATGATACTAAATAATGATACAGTATCCAAAAAAATAATAATTAATATATGAATGTGTGTCACTAAAAATAGTGAACAAACAAATGATAAATCAAATGGATTGTGAATCAAAAGATCATGTATATGGAAAGGGTTGGTAGACCTACTAATCACATAATCGCATAGATCACATATACAATAAATATGACAGTAGAAAAATCTTGAATATATATCACCATATAAACAAAACCATATAGCAATGTGTGTTACAAATAGTGATCTAAGCAAAAAACACCACCTAATAGTGACATAAATTCAACATTGGTGCGTTGAGAAATATATAACAGGTGACTTGGTGCAAGTTGTCTGTTGCAGTCCACCACCTCTTGGGAATGCGCTTACCAGATAGCGTGAACTCAGATAGGCTTACGCCATATATATAAGATATATGCTACTCTTACTGACCCAAATACTAAGCTCCCTTGCATGATTCAATAGGAACGGGACTTGTATTCCATTTTTTAATTATCTGACTGGGAAGATATTGCCTATGCTTCATCCAAAGTATCTATTAATACAACACTAATTGAAGCTAATTACAAGATCCTCTTCGCTGGTATTTGGTCCCAACCAGGGTTGCAAGGATGCATCCATCTGCATCCCCCACTTACTTTAGACATTGTGGCCAGATGGGTACAATGTATCATGTTTGGTAGCAGTGCCCCATTGTCACCAGATTTTGGATTTGAATATTATTTTTTTTTGACTGAAATGGATTTGAATATTTAACCTGGTGTATTCTTTGACAGGAGTTAATATCCGTAGATCCCTGGACTGAGCGCTTTTTCAAAAGCTTTCTGATGAGGTCGATGGTTCACCTTGACTACGTGAAGAATAAACTTGGCTGGACCAGGATTAATGACTCACCTGGATCCTTCACAATTCTACTAAGAAATTTGATGTGACATGGATATGATATATATCTGCACCTTAATGCACCTTTGACTGACCCTCTTTTTCTTTTATTTAATTTTTTTCTTTTCGCTCTTTTTCTTCTCTTTTATATATTTTGTCTGTCTGACTTCTTTTATGAATACAAGATGTCTTGATAAAGCATATAGTTCTAAGTTGATGATACTCATAGGAATGTGCAAAGGGGTTTCCCCCTTTTTACTGGTCTTTTCCCAGAGGAATTATCGCAGCATTAATTATCTTTGCTGTTACTGTTTACTAATGCCATTCCTTATTGTTGATTTTGTGGCTTACATGGTTTTCTAATTTATCTGCATAGCACTCCATTCCTAGTGAACATATTGCATACCTCCCAACCATCCCCGATTGCCCGTGAAAGTCCCGCCTTGGGAGGTCTGTCCCGCGTCCCGGGCACCTTCATTCCGGGACAATACAATGTCCCGGAATTGCCCCCTGCCTGGGCCGATCTGATGCCCCCTAAAAATGCCGCTGTTATCCCTCACGCTTTATTATTAACCCCCTGGCACTGCCTGGCTCACTGCTCAAACAACTGGTTGCTAGACACCGCCCACCTGGCGTGTAGCAACCAGTGACATTATGACGAGGAAGAGAGCATTCAGAGCGAGCCAGAGGAGAATATAACTTCCTCTACTAATCTCTGCCCCAACTCCGCCCCCAACTCCACCCACAACCCCACTCCGTCTCCAGGTACTGCCTGATGATTGTTCCTGCAGCTGGAAGAAAGGTAGGAGAAATGCTCCTTGCCTCGAGGATGCTCATGGTCACTCCCATACACTGCCCCCCTCCAGGCATGCTGCTGTACAGTTCCCCCCCATTCTGCCCACCACTATCCCACCTCCCATGATCATACTGCCCTCCACTGCCACCCCCTCCCATCATACTGCCCTCCTCTATCCCCCCTCCCATGATCATACTGCCCTCCACTACCCCCTCCCATCATACTGCCCTCCACTACCACCCCTCCCATCATACTGCCCTCCACTACCACCCCCTCCCATTATACTGCCCTCCTTTACCACCCGTCCCATCATACTGCCCTCCACTACCACCCCCTCCCATCATACTGCCCTCCACTATCCCCCCTCCCATGATCATACTGCCCTCCACTACCCCCTCTCCCATCATACTGCCCTCCACTCTCCCCCTCCCATCATACTGCCCTCCACTACCCCCCTCCCATCATACTGCCCTCCACTACCCCCCTCCCATCATACTGCCCTCCACTACCCCCCTCCCATCATACTGCCCTCCACTACCACCCCCCCCCCCCATCATACTGCCTCCACTACCAACCCCCCTCCAATCATACTGCCCTTCACTACCCCCCTCTCATCATACTGCCCTCCACTACCAACCCCTCCCATCATACCGCCCTCCACTGCCACCCCCTCCCATCAAAAATTGTAAAACTATAAAAAGTGTAATTGTAAAATAAAATATAATGGTAAAAATAACAAAAATGAAAAAACTACTGATACTGGTCACTGCCCTACTGATTATGTCCACTGCCCTACTGACAATATCCACTGCTCTACTGACCATGTCAACTGCTCTACTGACCATGTCCACTGCTCTACTGACCACGTCCACTGCTCTACTGACCATGTCCACTGCTCTACTGACCATGTCAGGACAACATGCAGGAATATTGCAGGACAACAAGAGCAGAGAAGCGTCTTGAGGCGATTCAGTTTGCATTTGCAGCGCTATACAAATCATTCATTCATTCAATCATGTCTACTGCCTTACTGACCACGTCCACTGCTGTACCGACCACATCCACTGCTGTACTGACTGACACCATTCACAGTCCACACTGACACCACTGACGGAACTACCAGCAAAGGTCGCACTTGCGACTGGGCCCTGGCCTTCTGCCACCATGGCGGGGCCCAAGACTGCAGGACTGCACAACATGTAAAAAGGGAACCCTGCACTGTGTACTTATCTCATTCCAGAACCCTGCACTCTGTACATAGCTCATCCCAGAACCCTGCACTCTGTACATAGCTCATCCCAGAACCCTGCACTGTGTACACAGCTCACCCCAGAAGCCTGCACTCTGTACATAGCTCATCCCAGAACCCTGCACTCTGTACATAGCTCATCCCAGAACCCTGCACTCTGTACATAGCTCATTCCAGAACCCTGCACTCTGTACATAGCTCATCCCAGAACCCTGCACTGTGTACTTACCTCATCCAGAACCCTGCACTGTGTATGCAGCTCATCCCAGAACTCTGCTCTCCATACATAGCTCATTCCAGAACCCTGCACTCTGTAAATAGCTCATCCCAGAATCCTGCACTCTGTACATAGCGCATTCCAGAACCCTGCACTGTGTATTTATCTCAACCCAGAACCCTGCACTGTGTATGCAGCTCATCCCAGAACTCTGCACTCTGTACATAGCTCATCCCAGAATCCTGCACCCTATACATAGCTCATCCCAGAACCCTGCCCTCTGTACATAGCTCATTCCAGAACCCTGCACTCTGTACATAGGTCATCCCAGAACCCTGCACCATGTACATAGGTCATCCCAGAATCCTGCACCCTGTACATAGCTCATCCCAGAACCCTGCACTTTGTACATAGCTCTTCCCATAACCCTGCACTCTGTACAACATAGCTCATCCTAGAACCCTGCACTCTGTACATAGCTCATCCTAGAACCCTACACTCTGTACATAGCTCATCCTAGAACCCTGCACTCTGTACACAGCTCATCACAGAAAGCTACACTCTGTACATAGCTCATCCCAGAAGCCTGTACTCTGTACATAGCTCATCCCAGAACCCTGCACTCTGTACATAGCTCATCCAAGAACCCTGTACTCTGTACATAGCTCATCACAGAACCCTGCACTGTGTACTTATCTCATCCCAGAACCCTGCACTCTGTACATAGCTCATCACAGAACCTTGCACTGTGTACTTATCTCATCCCAAAACCCTGCACTCTGTACATAGCTAATCCCAGAACCCTGCACTCTGTACATAGATCATCCCAAAACCCTGTACTCTGTATGAAATGCACTCCAAACCCTGCATGATTTTATTCTTTTTTTTTAAATGAATGTGCTGGGGTTTGTATGTATCCATGATACTCTTGCTTGCGGAACCAATAAGAAATGCATATTTTATAGGTACAAGGAAGCCCAAGTTTTGTTTAATGATGCCTCTTAAGAGATCCTCCAACTGTCAGAAGTTTAACAACGGCCACATTTGCCGCGGCGAGCTATGCAAGGTTACTTCCTTCCTCAAGTGTCCCTCATTATGAAGTTCAAAGTTGGGAGGTATGATATTGTATAGCAAACTGTGATTGACCTAATCCATGACTTATGCCCCGTACACATGATTGGACTTTCCGTCAGACTTGTTCCGGCGGACCGGAATCCGGCGGACATTCCGATCGTGTGTGGGCTCCAGCGGACTTTTTCTTCCCAAAAGTCAGGCGGACCTAGAAATAAAACATGTTTTAAATCTTCCCGCCAAAAGTCCGCCAGACCCAGCACCTGCCCGCGAGAATGTTTCCAGTGTGATCCTATTGCGCTGGTTCTCGGCTGCAGGATACTGTACATCTCACGCTCGCTGCAATAGGAAAAACACATTTTCGCAACGAGAGATAGGCGACAATGTCCCTTAGGTCTTGTATGGATTTTAAGGGTAACCTCCTATGCCAAAAAAACGGCGTGGGGGTCCCCCCAAAGTCCATACCAGACCCTTATCGAAGCACGCAACCTGGCCGCTCAGGAAAGGGGGTGGGGACGAGCGAGCGCCCCCTCCCCTCCTGAACCATACCAGGCTGCATGCCCTCAACATGGGGGGTGGGTGCTTTGGGGAAGGGGGGCGCCCTGCGGCCCCCCACCCCAAAGCACCTTTAATAAGGGGGCCCTCAGATCCTGGCCCCCCACCCTATGTGAATAAGTATGCGGTAAAAAAGTGTCAATAAACAAACACACTAGACAGGATTTTAAAGTAATTTATTAGTCAGCTCCGGGGGTCTTCTTCCGAATTCTCCCGCTCTCCGGCCTCTTCTCCCAGTCTCCGGTTCTTCTGCCGGGCTCCTCCGCTATCTTCTTTCAGCTCTTTTACTAGTGGTGGCCCGGTCTTCTTCTTCTTCCCTCTTCTGTTCTTCCGATGTTGACACGACACTCTCTCCCGCTGGAATGCTGTGTACAGCATGCACAACCACTTACATAGGCATGACCCCGCCCCTTATGACAGCAAGGTCCCAGCATGCCCCGGGCGCTGACATCATAAGGGGCAGGGTCCTACGGCATGCTGGGACTTTCCTGACCGGCCGGGCTGCATGCTCGGATAAGGGTCTGGTATGGACTTTGGGGGGACACCCACGCCGTTTTTTTTCGGCGTGGGGGTTACCCTTAAAATCCATACCAGGCGAAGGGGCTCGCAAGGTGTCAATCTCGCCAATGAAAGTGACGAGATTGACCTAGTCCGCCGGAAAGTCCGTTCATGTGTGCGCAAGTCCGCTCATTCGGAAAGTCCAGGGGACCTCCGCTGTAAAGTCCATCGGATAGTCCGCCGGACCAAGTCTGCCGGAAAGTCCAATTGTGTGTACGCGGCATTACTCATTTATCCACCCACGGATCCTAAAAGAATTGAGCTCTGTAATTTCAAAGCCATTGTATCTAATTTTTAGGGGCTCATTAATGACAGGAATAGTACCACTGGATTAGCGCAGGGCCAATGTGGTGCCTATATTTAAAAAGGGAACAAAGTCTTTACCAAGTAACTATAGACCTGTTAGTTTAACTTCTATAGTTGGGAAGATACTGGAGAGATTAATGAAAGACCACATAGACGAGTTCTTGCAGGAAAAATATATTTTAAGCAACAGACAGCATGGATTCATGAAAGACAGAAGTTGTTAGACAAACCTGATTTCTTTTTATAAGGAGGTAAGTAAAACCTTGGACAGAGGGGTGGACGTGGTATACTTGGATTTTGCAAAAGCGTTTGATACAGTTCCACACACACGGCTCATGTGCAGTGTTGGTCATCTTACTTTAAAAAAGTAATTAGTTAAGTTACAAATT
Source organism: Lithobates sylvaticus (assembly GCA_028564925.1). Taxonomy (NCBI): domain Eukaryota; kingdom Metazoa; phylum Chordata; class Amphibia; order Anura; family Ranidae; genus Lithobates; species Lithobates sylvaticus. The sequence continues at coordinate 234,024,237 of CM053027.1, forward strand.
ACTTCTCCCAAAATGTAATTGCGTTAGTAACTCAGTTACTACATTGAAAAAGTAATTAGTTACTCAGCAAAGTAACTGACTTTTTTTTAAATATTCTATACGTGTAACTAAGGGGCGCATTTATTATTATTGTTATATATCGTGTAACCAAGGGGCTGCTCTATTATTACTCTTACCAAGGGGCAGATCTGTTATAGCGTGTAAGCAAGTGGCGGGTCTATTATTATTATATCGTGTAAGGGGCGGATGGCTACAGAAGAGGGCGAATGTTAAATTAATGGGCAGAGCTCGATATATAACAATAATAATAATTGGTTACAGTAATACTAGACCCGCCCCTTACTTACACGATAGACGCCCCTTGCAGAGTAGCACGAGCATCGGGAGCGTGCGGCATCGCCTCGTACAATTACATGTTAACTGCACCTGCGCGGTGTAGAGTTCACTCAGAGCTGTTTAGGTTCGGCAATTTTCGGAAGCTCCGTAGTCCTTCGTGCAGTACGCGCAAGCCCTGCGCCTGCGCAGTACAGGGGGTCCTTATTCGGCGGGGGAACTTTTTCGGCAGGACACCGGAATTACACTACTGCCATCTAGTGGCGGTAGATGTAATTGGGGTAACTAAGCCAAAGTAATGGTAACTGAGTTACCATGAGGGGAAAAGTAATCAGTTAGATTACTAGTTACCCTCTAAAGTAACTGCTTTAGGTAACTCAGTTTATTTTAACTCAGTTACTTACATCACTGCTCATGTGTAAGGTAAAGTCTACAGGTTTGGAAATATCAGTTTGTAAATGGATAGAAAACTGGCTAAAAGACAGAATTCAGAGAGTAGTGGTTAATGATTCTTACTCTGAATGGTCTAAGGTTATTAGTGGTGTACCCCAACGTTCAGTGCTGGGACACTTACTTTTTAATACCTTTGTAAATGATATTGGGTCTGGGATCAAAAGTAACATTTTGATCAAAAGTAACATTTCCATCTTTGCAGATGACACCTAGCTATGCAGTGGAATAACGTCCTTACAGGATGTCTCCAATTTACAAGCCGACCTCAATGCTCTGTCTAATTGGGAGACTAGACCTCCAGGAGCGAGGTGATGGATCAGCTAAAGATGTTATATTAGTAGCCAAATCTCGTTCAACCAATAAGGAGTCCCCACCAAAAGCTACATTATATATTACGGACACATGGCCTGACGGTTCTTTCTTTCAGGATCTCACTGGTTTCACCTCAAGATTAGGCATGAGCCGAACACCCCCCGGTTCAGTTCACACCAGAACATACCGAACAGGCAAAATTTTGGCAGAACACACGAACACTGTTAAAGTCTATGGGACACAAACATGAATAATCAAAAGTGCTAATTTTAAAGGCTTATATGCAAGTTATTCATAAACAGTGTTTGGGGACCCAGGTCCTGCCCCAGGGGGCATGTATCAATGCAAAAAAAGTTTTAAAAACTCCATGTTTTTCGGGAGCAGTGATTTTAATAATGCTTAAATTGAAACAATAAAAGTGAAATATTCCCTTAAATTTCATACCTGGGGTGTCTATAGTATGCCTGTAAAGTGGTGCATTTTTCCTGTGTTTAGAACAGTCCCTGCACAAAATGAAATTTCTAAAGGAAAAAAGGTAATTTAAAAGTACTCACAGCTATAATCAATTGTTGGTCCCGGCAACACAGATAAACAAAGTCATTGAAAAAAACAGCATGGGATTCCCCCACAGTCCATTACCAGGACCTTTGGGTCTGGTATGAATATTAAGGGGAATCCCGAACCCAAATGTAAAAAAAAAAAAAATGGCGTGGGGGTCCCCCTCAAAATCCATACCAGACCCTTTAGGTCTTCTTCTCTTGCTCTGCCGATGAATCGAAAAAGAAAAAAAAAACAAAGCTGCGACCGACCCGCCTCCATGGGTGGCACCCGTCGTTTGACGCATCCTCGCAGGTGACAGTTCTTTTATAACTGAGGGCGGGGCCAAGCTGATCTAGTGCACTGATCATCTCTTTAGTATGGCCACCATTGGTTTAAGGTAAATGCCCCAACCCTATTATAATGAAATGGGTTGGTCACAAAAAAAGGGCCAATGTAGTATCTATTAGATGGCCAAGCCTCATTTCCAAAATAACATGGTTGCCGCAGTGAATATAAACCAGACCTCGGTTTCAACCAAGGGGAGAAAAACCAAGCCTCATTCTCAACTTAACACATTAAAATCTTATGCTCCCTTTGGTATAAACATTGATTGGGATATCAAAGCCTTTATAAACTATTCTTGATGTCCTTATTTATGGTTCTCTGTCATTTGTCCTTCATTAATAATTTATGTAAATTGATTGTTGTGTTATTAAAATGGATACAATTCATCATGGTGGCCCCCTTTCTTTTATGTTTACAGTGAGATAAAATGTTATTAATTTTTTACAACATTTTTTCACAAATTCATTCGATATTAAATAACAATTTTACTTATATACAATTCTCTTTTTCTATTTATGGTGATTACACCGTGCCATTTTTAATGGGATCTGGACAGTGCACCACCCTTTTTACTTGTTCCTTGCATTTTTGGTTTGCGCTGGACATTTAATTTTTATCTGGCGCGATTTCTAGATATGTTGGTTCCAGGGTGACTTTGCTGGATCTCTTTTTGGAAACGAGGCTTGGTTTTATTCCTGTGTTTCAAATCAAGGTCTGTCCTTCACTTAATGCCACAGTTGTGTTAAGTTGAGAACGAGGCTTGGTCCCCCTGTCCCTGTCAGAGCACAATAGAACAGCTGGGAATATCGCTGTACTGACATTGGATTGTTAGTACAGTGACTCCGACCAAGCTATCATTTTTTTTTTTCATTCAACCCGCTGAGATTATCAAAAAAAAACTAGTGGTGTGTACTAGGCTTAATTTTGTACCCGTTTAGTAAACTGCAAGTTATGCGGCGTACACACGCTCGGACTTTCCGGCGGGATTGTCCGCCGGACTTTCCAGCGGAGGTCCGCAGGACTTTCAGAGCGTGTCCACACTCATAGCTAATGAGTAAGCACTAGACATAGTGCGAAACGCGTCAGCTCTGTACCCCCTTTTTGTCGTGCTTTGGATCGAAGTGATTCCTGCTTTTAAATAAACCTTTTTGAATTTAAATTTTCCCGGTGTGCGGCTGTCCGGAGTTCTTCCTGATTTCCACCTTAGGTGAATGGGTAGGGGTACATCGTACCCCATACTCATTCACATAGGGTGGGGGCCGGGATCTGGGGGCTCCCGGATTCCGATAAGCCCCCTGCCCGCAGACCCCGACAACCAACGGCCCGGCTTTCTTCTTCGTCGTCACCACCATTGTCTGGGGGTCTCGTTCCGCCTTCAGGGGTTTTCCGGGGTCTCTTTTGTTCTTGCCTCTGTCGCCGCCTTCTGCGCCGTCTTCTTCTTCTTCCTCTTATTCTTCTTCCGATGTTGACTCATCGCTCTCTCTGGCCGGAATGGCAGAGACGCGCGGTGTTGTGACTTATATAGGGACAAGGGGCGGGGTCACATGCTCATGTCACATGGTGACCCCGCCCCCATATGATGTCACAGTCCCAGCATCCTCCGGGACTGTGACATCATAGAGGGGCGGGGTCACCATGTGACATGAGCATGTGACCCCCCCCCCTTGTCCCTATATAAGTCACAACACCGCGCGTCTCTGCCATTCCGGCCAGAGAGAGCGACTAGTCAACATCGGAAGAAGAAGAAGAAGAAGAAGAGGAAGAATAAGAAGAAGGGGGCGACAGCGGCAAGAACAGAAGAGACCCCCGAAGACCCCCGAAGGCGGAACGAGACCCCCAGACGACGGCGGCGACGACGAAGCAGAAAACCGGGCTCCTCCGCTCGTGAAAGAGCTAGGTAAAAGAGCAGAAGAGAGCGGAGGAGTCCGGCGAGAAGACCCCCCAAGACGGAAGAAGACCCCCGGAGCAGTGCAACAAAATATAAAAAAAAAAATTGTGTGTTTTTTTTATTTACACTTTTACACCTTAGGTGAATGAGTAGGGGTACATCGATAAGCCCCCCGCCCGCAGACCCCGACAACCAACGGCCAGGGTTGTCGGGAAGAGGCCCTTGTCCTCATCAACATGGGAAAAGGTGCTTTGGGGTGGGGGGGACGCACGGCCCCCCTTTCCCCAGGGCACCCCCCATGTTGAGGGCACGCGGCCTGGTACAAATCAGGAGGGGGGGGGGGCGCTCGCTCGCCCCCACCCCTTTCCTGGCCGGCCGGGCTGCGTGCTCGGATAAGGATCTGAGATGGATTTGGGGGGGAACCCCACGCCGTTTTTTCGCCGTAGGGATTCCCTTTAAATCCATGCCAGGTGACGGGGCTAGCGTGGAGGCATTCACTGCCTTCGCTAGTCCCGTCTACCTGAAGTCATGTACTAAATGAACGGACTTTCTGATCTTGTGTCTAGCACACAGACTGCGGGATTGTCCGCCGGACTCGCGAGTCCAGCGGACAATTTTAAGTCTGAACTTAAAACTTAGTCCGCCGGACTTTTGGCAGGAAAAAGTCCGCCGGCGCCCACACACGGGCGGATTGTCTGGCAGACTCCAGTCCGGCGGACAATCCCGCAGGAAAGTCCGCCCGTGTGTACGCGGCCTTACAGTTATTTCCTGTCTGATCATTCATCTGATTACTGCAGAGCTAGTAAGAGCTGGGAAATAGCCTGGAGAGGCAGGAGCAAACATGAACTGGGATGCAAGACATTAGGTTATCTCTCAGGACAACATCATGCAATATTGAAAAACGGTAACAGAATCAGGAGGCAAGATGCTGTGTCGGCCTGGTAAGCTACAAATCAGAGGGCAGGCAGCAGACAGAACAGATCCAAATACAAGCTAGGTCAGGTAGCCAGGTGCTCAGACAAAGTTTAGTTCAGGATACAAATGCTAGTTACAAAGTACCATAATCATAATCGAGCAATGAGCTGAAGGTAAATCTCAGAGTAAATAAAGACAGGTGTAAAAAACACACCTATTTCCTGCAGTCTAGAACATGCAGTGTGCAGTCTCCAGCATAATCAGGTTGGGTAGTGACAAGGGGGTGTCCATCAGCAACAATATGGGACAGAAAATATTTCATAATTATCATCTGCTCATAGATTATCTCATGTGAAACCTGCTGGGCTTTGTTTTCTGGGTTTCGTTTTATTCTGACAGACCACCATGCAGAAAAGAACATGAAGGTGAATGGTATTCTTGTATTCTTTGTTTTAGACAGGGACAGAGTGGAGAGGGATTTAAAGCTTGTCTGTTTTTATTGTGGTCTCTGCCCTGTTAAGGATTTCCACCCTCTCTATTTACCCTGTATATCAGCCCTCAAAATTTACACTCGCCTGCTCACATTTTGTGAGTGGAAAAAGCTTGAGGGCGAGTTTGGGGCTGCCTCGGAAGGGGGGGGGGTGGGCAAGCCCCCGACAGCAGAAGGGTTGAATGGGAGCCATTCTCCCAGCGATCGGCCAGGGGAAGGGAGAGGAGAGGAAGAGTAGAGTCGGCCAGATCATCACACAGAGCAGGGAACCCCTGCTGTGACAGTGTTGGTTTGAGTTTGCCTGGCAGTTACACAAAGTCCCACCTCCTGGACCAGCTCCTTTGATAACAGCACACTGGTCCAATGCCGGGATGTGTGACATCTATCATAGGAGCTGATCAAGGAGGCAGGACTTTGTGTGACTGCGGGCGCTTCAAATCAAAGCTGTCACTCTCTGTCACACTCTGTGTGATGATCCGGCCGTCTTTCTTCTTCCTCTCCTCTCTCTGATCCCTGTGCACTGGTCAGGCTGCATTGATGAGCACTGATCAGGCTGAATTGATGATCACTGGTGAGGCTGCATTGATGGGCACTGGTGAGGCTGCATTGATGGGCACTGGTGAGGCTTCATTGATGGGCCCTGATGATGCTGCACTGATTGACACTGATGAGGCTGCACTGATGGGCACTGATGAGGCTGCGCTGATGGGCACTGGTGGTGAGGCTGCATTGATGGGCAGGCACTGATGGGCACTGATAAGCTGCACTGATGATGCTGCACTGATAGGCTGCATTTATGTTCACTGATGAGAACTGATAGGCTCCATTTATGGGCACTGATGAGGCTGCACTGATGGGCACTGATAAAGTTGTTGTTAATATTTATTTTTGTAACTTAATTCTGCATAAAACATTTAACAGTGTCATTTCATGAGATAATTTATGAGGGCGTGTTTAGGGGAGGAATTCGGCACAGGGCAGGGTAGGGGTTGAGTGGGGCAACTGGTGGCAAGTAACCCTTAAAGCCTGGCTAGTAGCTCAGGACTTGAAATTTCATTATCATTGAGAGTGAAAGTAAAAGAAAATCCCACATTTTGGGTTGTTCCCAAAATAGTAATATAGGGGACATTTTTCCAATGGGGACACCCTTTAAAAACAATGAAAGGTTGACAGCCCCCCGAGCCAATTGTGGCTGCTTGCGGGTAATCGCTCATGGAGCACCTTCAAATGATTGGCAAGCACTCACAATTAGCTGCATAGTCCATCTCCAATTGCTTTCAATAGAGCTGCGGCTTGCAGCTAATCGTCAGCAATACCTGCTGTGATTTCCCGCATGTATTCTTTAAAGCGGAGCGCCACCTGAAAAAAAAAATGTAAAAGTCAGCAGCTACAAATACTGCAGCTGCTGACTTTTAATAAATGGACACTTACCTGTTCCAGGTTCCAGGGGTGTCGGCAGAAGATGACAAGCGATCGCTCGTCTCTCGCTGCCCCGCCGCCATCCTCTGTCAGGGAATCAGGAAGTGAAGACGCAACGTCTTCCCTGCCTGGTTCCCTACTGCGCATGCGCGAGTCGCGTTGCGCGCCTCTATTGGTCCCAGCGGACACAGCGGGGCATTCTCGGATAGAGGCGGGGCAGCTCGGATAATGCGTCCCGGAAGTGGGTGCAGATATCTGTATTATACAGGTATCTGCACCCCCCTCCCCCCTGAAAGGTGCTAATTGTGGCACCGGGGGGGGGGGGAGGAATCCTATAAGCGGAAGTTCCACTTTAGGGTGGAACTCCGCTTTAATGGCCCCATTCACAAGGGTGAATGGGGCCTTACTGTTTACCCAGCTATGCCTAGGCTAAATGAGCATTTAACCCTTTCCAAGCTGGGGGGCACTGCAAGAGTAATTTTACTGCTGCTAGGAGTTGGGCTAGTATGCATAGGAAAATGCCTTCACAATCATGTCACCAGTTCCTTGCTTTGGAAACAATTTCTTGCACATATTGATGGACTTCACAACTGTAACAAAGAGAGCACCTGAATAAATACTATCACAAGCACAGTACCATCTTTTGGAAATGGGGGTGGTAGGACAAATAGCCCTCCCCCAAGCAGGATAATGCGCTAAAAATGTAGGTAAATAAAAGAGCCAGAACTTTCGCTGTGGAAGAATGGGTTTGATAATAAAGTTGGCAGTGCCTCCACCCAGGACAGGGCCTCTGTGAAGAGGGGATTCCCTTCCTGGGAAACTAACCATTTTCTGCCCATACAACAAAAGCTGGTATCCTGCCATTTATCACTGAAGAAGAAGGAGTTTGTTCCCCCAAAACACGTTGGCTTGATGCACATGTTTCTCATTTTTAATAAAAATCCATGAACTATATTTTAGCAGTCACATTTCTCTGGAACCCGGGCACTCCTTCCTTTTTATCTAAGTCTAGAAGCTGAAACGACCTTAAGGACGCACAGAAAAGGCAGCAGCCCAATCCCCGAGAAGGCCCATCGCCACCATCCATCACTGGGCACTAGGGATGAGCTCGATGTTCCTGTCGAACGTAAGTTCGACTCGAACATTGGGTGTTTGCCCGTTCAACGAACATCGATTATTAACGGGTGTTCGTGGGAAGTTGAGCGCCGCCAAATGCCACATATTACACTGCGAAATCACAGTGCATTAATGTCTGATGATTGGCCAGAGCATGCATCTGACCTGCATGCTTTTGCCAATCACAACACGCTCTGCTGCGAGAGCCATAATTGGTAAAAGTCCATGCCCCACACTCTATAAGGCTGCTTACATAGCGGCCACATGTAGTGTTGTTGGCGTGGATGGAGAGATAGCTTGAGCTAGATTAGGCAGGCAGGTTATTTAACTAGTGGCAGTGTATTTGAGAGATATATATATATATATATATATATATATATATATATATATATATATATACAGTCAGTCCTGACTATATATTCAGTGCATACTCTATAGTCATCCAGTGCAGGCAGTGTATTTGATATATATATATATATATATATATATATATATATATATATATATATATAGATATATATATATATATATAGATATATATATACAGTCTAATATATATATATATACTCTGCATTCAGTGTAGCCTATATATACAGTGCATTTGGCGGTGTACAGTATATAACACACTTGAGGCAGTGTATTCATATATATATATATACAGTCTAGTACTGTAAATACATATAGTCAGGTCCATAAATATTGGGACATCTACACAATTCTAACCTTTTTTGGCTCTATACACCACCACAATGAATTTGAAATTAAACGAACAAGATGTGCTTTAACTGCAGACTTTCGGCTTTAATTTGAGGGTATTTACATCCAAATCAGGTGAACAGTGTAGGAATTACAACAGTTTGTATATGTGCCTCCCACTTTTTAAAGGACCAAAAGTAATGGGACAGATTAACAATAATCCATCAAACGTTCACTTTTTAATACTTGGTTGCAAATCCTTTGCAGTCAATTACAGCCTGAAGTCTGGAATGCATAGACATCACCATACACTGGGTTTCATCCCTGGTGATGCTCTGCCAGGCCTCTACTGCAACTGTCTTCAGTTCCTGCTTGTTCTTGGGGCATTTTCCCTTCAGTTTTGTCTTCATCAAGTGAAATGCATGCTCACTTGGATTCAGGTCAGGTGATTGACTTGGCCATTGCATAACATTCCACTTTCCCTTAAAAAACTCTTTGGTTGCTTTCACAGTATGGTTCGGGTCATTGTCCATCTGCACTGTAAAGCGCCATCCAATGAATTCTGAAGCATTTTGCTGAATATGAGCAGATAATATTGCCCGAAACACTTCAGAATTCATCCTGCTGCTTTTGTCAGCAGTCACATCATCAATAAATACAAGAGAACCAGTTCCATTGGCAGGGATACATGCCCACGCCGTGGCAGTACCACCACCATGCTTCACTGATGAGGTGGTATGCTTTGGATCATGAGCAGTTCCTTTCCTTCTCCATACTTTTCCCAAATGCCCCCCTTCTCCCTCCACATGGTATCAGTGCCCCCCCCCCCCACTCTGCAGAGTGCCAGTGCCCTACCTCTACATCATGCAGAGCATTAGTACTCCCCCTTCACAGAGAGCCAGTGCCCCCCTTTCCCTTTTTTTTCACAGACGACTGCATTGCAATGGTGATCAGTGTATGGTGGGTGCAATGCCATGTCCCTGCAGACTCTTCCCCCAGCCCTCTGTCTTTACCTCTGTACAGGCTTTCAGTTGGAGGGCTGGAGGAATGGCCGGTGGACTATGAATGTGGTGATGTTGCCACACTTGTTTTCCATTACGATCTACAAGTCCATCTACCATGGTGTGACATGGAACTTGTAGTTCATTCATTCATTCATAGATCTCTGTGAATGAATCAACTGTACAGTCAGAGACTGGCACTGTGCCAATTTCAAATTTGACACTTGCTGCGAGGAGGAAGAACCCAGCATGCTGTTCGGGGAATGCAGGGGCACTTTAGATGCGGAAGGGTTGGTTAGCTACATTTTACACACAAAATAGGGGTGTAACATGTTGCTAAAGATGGGGTAGCCTTTAAGGAGTATTTTGTGGGTACAAAGCCTGCAGCATGTGTGTGCAGGGTGTACTGCTTGTAGTCTTATACTATATTTAACAATGTTCCTTTATGCCATGTCCAATATCCAATGCAGTTTAGCCACACCCACACCTCACTGCAGTGCGCTAAGCACGCTGCATCTTTTTGCCTTTCAGGCTGTCCCTCATTGGTAATGTCAAATGTTGGGAGGTATGCCTTTGGGATGAATTAGAGGTGACACTGTGAGCCAAGCCTCCTCGTCCAACATCAGTGTCTGACCTCACAAACATTCCCATAGACACACTCCTAAACCTTGTGGACAGCCTTCCCAGAAGAGTTGAAGCTGTTATGGCGTGTACACACGAGCAGATTTTCCGTCGGAAAAATCTCGGATGGTTTTTCTGACGGAATTCCACTCAAGCTTGGCTTGCATACACACGGTCACACAAAAGTTTGCTGAACTTAAGACCGCCAAGAACGCGGTGACCTACAACACTACGATGAGCCGAGAAAATGAAGTTCATTGCTTCCGAGCATGCGTCGAATTGTTTCCGAGCATGCGTAGGAATTCTGCGTGTCGGAATTGGTACAAACGATCTGACAGAAAAAATTGAGAACCTGCTCTCAATCTTTTGCTGACGGGAATTCGGCCAGCAAAAGTCCGATGGAGCATACACACGGTCGCATTTTCCGACCAAAAGCTCTCATCGGTCTTTTGCTGGCCAAATTTTCGATCGTGTGTACGGGGCATTACAGCTGTAAAGGGTGGCCCAACTCAATATTGAACCCTATGGACTAAGACTGAGATGCCATTAAAGTTCATGTAAAGGCAGGTGTCCCAATACTTTTGGCAATATAGTGTGTGTGTGTGTGTATATAAGTAAATACCAATATATGTATAAAATGTCAAAGTGCTATTTTTGTGATTATCAAATGTGCAAATAAAACGTATAAACAAATCAAATCAAATGTTCATCATATATACATCATTCATACCACTATCTTGAAATAAAGTGCAAAAGAGCCAATCAAGGTGAGAAAAAAATAAAATTGTGCCACAGTCCACATCAACCAATGAACACACTTTATATTATTTCATATATTTATATATTTAGCACAAGGGGTTATTTCATATAAGGTCTAAAGTTATTTAGCGCAGTCGATCTTTGTTATATATGATATATATATATATGTATATATTTCAAATTGAATACATAGTTTTATAAAAATCAAGAATTCCATTGTTTAGCTCTCTAGGTCCTCTACTTTCAGAAAACCCACCATTTATGGGGCTGTCGGGGATTGTATGTGCAATTCATGATGCAAATGAAGATTTGGTCCAGCAGCGAAAGGGTTATGAGGGCGGAGCCAAGGCGACACATCAAGGGCTTGGAAAGCAGAAGGCAGAAGGCTGGATTCCTGGCACCCAGTCACAGGGCAGCTGCTGGCTGTGTTTAAGAGAGGTGCTGGGCAAAGGTGGACAGGGAGGGGGCACGTACCCACCGTGAAGCACAGGGGTGCACAGATCCTCTGCACAGCCGCTGGCAGCCCCCTTCTCCGTGCTGTGTACACAGAGAAAAGGTAAGCTGCAATGCTTTTTAAAGGGACAGCACTGAGGTACCCAATTCTTATTGATTTTGTGTGCGTGCCATTCTGAGGAATAGTTTGCTATCTGTACACAGGTACATTGGTCTGAAAGATTCAGATTCATAAAGGAAGAATCCTGCCAATGTAGAACTGGTGTGTTTACCTGTGGCATGCTTGATTCTTTTCTGCTCCCCCCTTTCTAGTGTCCACAGGTTGAAATCTGGACCATGTGACTGGCTCCCACTAAAAATGGAAAGTTGGCGTTCGTTTTTGTATGTGCGCTATTAGAAAATGGTACTTGGAGGAACGCACTCAGAAAGGCTGATGGCATTGCTTACCTATACCCCAACAGCTGTATTTCTGTGAAACATTCATATATGTCATTTTTAACTGTAATAGGGGATTTATGGTTTTTTTATTATTTTGCAGTAGCTGAAGATGAGCCATGAGAATTTGTTTATGAGTAAACTCAGTTTTTTTATTTATTTTATATTATGAATGGGCAGCATATTATTTGTAAACAGCCAAACTTACACTGTCAAGAATGGGACTATTGCCTAGGTTCACATATGTGCGGGTTGGGTATGCGCATTCTTTAGCAGACATGCGGGGGCACTGTTAAGTCTTGGGCGGGTGCACCATGCGGTTCCATGTGCCATGTTTTTAAAGTGACATTTAAAGGTTAATTTAATTTTTTATTTTTATTGCAAACATATCATACTTACCTGCTCTGTGCAGTTGTTTTGCACAGAGCAGCCCTGATCCTTCCCCATTCGGGTTCCCCGCCAGCGCCCTGGCTCCTCTTCAGCCAGTGCTCCCAATAGCAAGCCACTTGCTCTGTGCTTGGTTCTTGAGCCTTTAAAACCACTTTAAGGAAGGGTCAGGGGTTTCTTTCCCCATGTTTCTCATGGGTACAGCAACCTATTCAAATGAATGGGCTGCTGTACCCACGATGTGCCCACACAAACGTGCAGGCATGACCCGCACATATGTGAAACTGCTCTTGGCCCTGTTTACACTTGTAAAGCAGTGTGTGGAATTATAGTCATTCATAAAGCAAATGAAAATGTGCCAGGTGCACGGCAGTGCCAATCATTTTTAAGCGATTGTTCACGCTAGAATGCCATGGTGGAAACCGCGTTCCATGCAGGTTTCTGGCACCGCATTCAGAAGGCATTGCCATTGCTATCTTAAGCGGGTATCAGTGCAAAGTTAATGACACCCCAAACTCAGGTCGCAAACGCAGTGCATTTGCCCAAACCGAATCGCATGTTACAAATTCAGCTGCAAAAGTTATCAATGAGCTGAAACTGCACTGCACACAGTGGGGGTTATTTACTAAAGGAAAATCCACTTTGCACTGCAAGTGCACTTGGAAGTAAAGTCGCTGTGGATCCGAGGGGGACATGCAAGGAAAATAAAGAACAGCATTTTAGCTTGCACATGATTGTATGATAAAATCAGATTTTTTTATCAGATCTACCCCTAATGCTACGTACACACGACCGGAAATTCCGCAAGCAAAAGTCCGATGAGGGCTTTTGACTTTGCTCTGGCTCTGACTTTTGCTGGCGGAATTCCACTGCAGTGTATTGTAGTGTGATGCAGGTTCAGTAACAGGAGCCCATGCTTCTTTTATGAGGTTTTTGCACATTGGGTAACCCAGTTGAAATTAATGGGCTGCCATAAAAGCAACGCACCTAAACGCACAAGCACACCTGTACAGGCGTGAACAGAATGTAAATGCACAACCACACCTGCATAGGCATGAACAGAGCCTAACATACAGCCAGCTCAGGCTACTGAACATAAACCATGCATATGAATGAGAGACTGGACACCACTTATTTACTATAGTGAGGTGTATCACTTCTATAGATTATACCCATAGGTGTGCACCCCAAAGCTCAAACATACAGTAGACCTCTCACATTTTTGTAAATATTTTATTATAACTTTTCATGTGACAACACTGAAGAAATTACACTTTGCTACAATGTAAAGTAGCGAGTGTACAACTTGTATAACAGTGTAAATTTGCTGTTCCCTCAAAATAACTCAACACACAGCCATTGACGTCTAAACCGCTGGCAACAAAAGTGAGTACACCCCGAAGTGAAAATATCCAAATCGGGCCCAAAGTGTCAATATTTTGTGTGGCCACTAAATTTCCAGCACTCCCTTAAAGCAAAGCCCCACCCTGAAGTGGAACTTCCGCTCATCGGAACCCTCCCCCCTTCGGTGCCACAATTGGCACCTTTCAGGGGGGAGGGGGTACAGATACCTGTATAATACAGGTATCTGCACCCACTTCCAGGCATAGATATCCGCAGAATCTGCGGGTAATTATGCCACTCCCTGCGGGGCCCCCGCTGTCTGCTGGGAAACACACGGATCCCACAGACAGCAGGGACCGTCCTTATTGGCAGCGCGACCCGCGCATGCGCAGTAGGGAACCGGGAAGTGAAGCCGCAAGGCTTCACTTCCTGATTTCCATACCGAAGATGGCGGCGGCAGCACCCGAGAGCCGATCGACAGATCGGCTTTCGGGTGCCGACATAGCGGGCACACTGGACAGGTGGATGTCCCTATTTTATAAGTATTTGTAGCTGCTGACTTTAAAAAAAAAAAATTTCGCTGGACTCCCTCTTTAACCATCTTGGACATGGAGTTCACCAGAGCTTCACAGGTTGCCACTGGAGTCCTCTTCCACTCCTCCATGAGGACATCACAGAGCTGGTGGATGTTAGAGACTTTGCGCTCCTCCACCTTCTGTTTGAGGATGCCCCACAGATGCTCAATAGGGTTTAGGTCTGGAGAGATGCTTGGCCAGTCCATCACCTTGCTTAGCAAGGCAGTGGTCGTCTTGGAGGTGTGTTTGGGGTCGTTATCATGTTTCTGAAGGGAGGGGATCATGCTCTGCTTCAGTATGTCACAGTACTATAATGTTGGCATTCATGGTTCCCTTAATGAACTGTAGATACACAGTGCCGGCAGCACTCATGCAGCCCCAGACCATGACACTTCAATCACCATGCTTGACTATAGGCAAGACACACTTGTCTTTGTACTCCTTACCTGGTTGCTGCCACACACGCTTGATCCCATCTGAACCAAATAAGTTCATCTTGGTCTCATCAGACCACAGGACATGATCAGTTCCAGTAATCCATGCCCTTAGTCTGCTTGTCTTCAGCAAATTGTTTGTGGCTTTCTTGTGCATCATCTTTAGAAGAGGCTTCCTTCTGGGACGACAGCCATGCAGTCCAATTTGATGCAGTGTGCAGCGTATAGTCTGAGCACTGACAGGCTGATCCCCCACCCCTTCAACCTCTGCAGCAATGCTAAAAGCACTCATATGTCTATTTCCCAAAGACAACCTCTCAACTCTTTTGGTCGAGCATGGCAAGGCCTGTTCTGAGTGGAATCTGTCCTGTGAAACCACTGTATGATCTTGGCCGCCGTGCTGCAGCTCGGTTTCAGGGTCTTGGCAATATTCTTATAGCCTAGGCCAGTAGTGGCGAACCTTGGCACCCCAGATGTTTTGGAACTACATTTCCCATGATGCTCATGCACACTACAGTGTAGTTGAGCATCATGGGAAATGTAGTTCCAAAACATCTGGGGTGCCAAGGTTTACCATCACTGCCCTAGGTCATCTTTATGTAGAGCAATTCTTATTTTCAGATCCTCTGAGAGTTCTTTGCCATGAGGTGCGATGTTGAACTTCCAGTGATCAGGATGAGAGAGTGAGAGCGATGACACCAAATTTAACACACCTGCTCCCCATTCACACCTGAGACCTTGTAACACTAACGAGTCACATGACACCGGGGAGGGAAAATGGCTAATTGGGCCCAATTTGGACATTTTCACTTAGGGGTGTACTCACTTTTTTTTGCCAGCGTTTAAACATTAATGGCTGTGTGTTGAGTTATTTTGAGGGGACAGCAAATTTACACTGTTATACAAGCTGTACACTCACTACTTTACATTGTAGCAAAGTTTCATTTCTTCAGTGTTGTCACATGAAAATGTATAATAAAATATTTACAAAAATGTGAGGGGTGTATTCACTTTTGTGAGATACTGTATACTGTATGCATGTGTATATATACTGACGGTGTCAGTAGAGCAGTGGACGGTGTCAGTAGTGCAGCGAACAGTGTCAGTGGTTTTTATTTTAAAGCTGAGCTGCACCCGCACAAAAAATATTAAAAGTCAGCAGCTACAAATAGTGCAGCTGCTGACTTTTAATAAATGGACACTTACCTGTTCCTGGTTCCAGCGGTGTAGGCAGAATGTAATGAGAGAGACCACTCGTCTCTCGCTGCCCCGCCGTCAGGGAATCAGGAAGTGAAGACGCAACGTCTTCACTGCCCGGTCCCTACTGCGCATGCGCGCCCCTATTGGTCCCCGCTGTGTCCTGGGAAAGAGTGTTTCCCAAGACACAACGGGGAGGCTCCGGATAGGGGCGGGGCAGCTATCCAGAAGTATAATACAGGTATCTGCACCCCCCTCCCCCCTGAAAGGTGCCAATTGTGGCACCGGAGGGGGGGGGAGGAATCCGATAAGCGGAAGTTCCACTTTAGGGTGGAACTCCGCTTTAAGTAATTTTTACTATTTTTTTATTTGTATTTTTTTTTTTACAATTATTTTAGCAGAACTTTTTTTTGCTGAAATAAACGGGGAATATGCACCACACGGGGTGATTAGGGTGTGCCCAGGGCCCAGGCACACCTGGCACACCCTGTGCACACGCTTATGATCATACCTATCACATCAATTTAGTTTAACTACTTGCCTACCAGCCACGAACACCTCCTTACTGACCAAGCCATTTTTTAGCTTTCAGCGCTGTCGCATTTTGAATGACAATTGCGCGGTCATGCAACGCTGTACCCAAATAAAATTTTTATCATTTTTTCCCCACAGATAGAGCTTTATTTTGGTGGTATTTGATCACCTCTGCGGTTTTTATTTCTTGCGCTATAAACAAAAGAAGAGGGACAAGTTTGAAAAAACATAATATTTTTTACTATTTATTATAATAAATAGCCAATTTTTTTTTTTTTTTTTAAACAAATTTTTTCCTCAGTTTAGGCCAATACGTATTCTTCTACATATTTTTGGTAAAAAAAATCGCAATAAGCGTATATTGATTGGTTTGTGCAAAAGTTATAGCGTCTACAAATAGGGGATAGATTTATAGCATTTTTTATTATTATTTTTTTTTTTTACTAGTAATGGTGGCGATTTGCGATTTTTATCGTGACTGCGACATTGCAGCGGACACTTCGGACACTTTTGACTCATTTTTGGGACCATTCACATTTATACAGTGATCCGTGCTATAAAAATGCATTGATTACTGTATAAATGTGACTGGCAGGGAAGGGGTTAACGCTAGGGGGCGCTGCAGGGGTTAATGTGTACCCTATCTTGGTGATTCTTACTGTGGGGGGAGGGGACTGACTGGGGGAGGAGACCGATCGGTGTCCCTATGTACAAGGGACACACCATCGGTCTCCTCTCCTCTGACAGGACGTGGATCTGTGTGTTTACACACACCGATCCACGTCCTGCTCGATTACCGGGCAATCGCGGGTGCCTGGCGGTCATCGCGACCGCCGGGCACGCGCACCGGGGCCCCAGCTACGCGGCGGCGCGCGCGCGCCTCCCGCGGCGCGCGCGCGCCCCCCAGTGGCCAAATTGTAGACGACGTCATATGACGGCGTCCCGCCACAGTAGCTGAACCGTCCCGCCGTCATTTGACAGTGGGCGGTCAGCTAGTGGTTAAGCATTTTTTTTACTGTACTTCTATTGTATTCATTTGAAAAAGAATGGTCTGCAGCCTTTCAAAAATGTGTGCTGTCTGTACAATGCATCAGACACCACGGGGTAGATTTACTAAAACTGGAGAGTGTAAATTCTGGTGCAGCTCTGCATAGAAACCAATTAGCTTCCAGGTTTTATTGTCATAGCTTATTTGAACAAACTAACAAAGTTAGAAGCTGATTGGATACCATGCACAGCTGCACAAGATTTTGAGTGCATCGGTTTTATTTAATCTCCCTCAATGCATTGTGCTGTGTTGCAGTTCTCATGTGTTTTGGAGGTGCATTGGGATGGTACATGAAATAACATAATGTTGCCATGCCTTATTACAACGCAAGTGGTGTGAGTGGGCCCCAAGGTTGCTTTCAGATAGGAGCTATCAGCATTGCAGCTGACAGCTTTTCACAGTATTTTCTTCATGGCCACATGAACGACTGCATGTGACAGGACTACTGTCAGTGAAGTTCATTCACATTACAAGAAAAATTATAGAAAGCTCTGCTAAGTCATGGCATGAAGCATTTTTTTGGGGGTGATCCATCAACCTATTTATGACAGCCTACTGGTGGATTACACTGCAATAAATGGAACTGCATATGTTAAAGTTGAATACTGCATGACTTAAAGAGGAACTTCACCCTGGCGTGTGAAAATAAAAAGTCAACAGCTACAAGTAGCTGCAGATTTTTAGGAAGTGAATCCTTACCAGACCTAGAAGTCCAGTGCTATCTTCCCTGTAGCCAGTTCTTCTCAGGGATTCACATCTTCAGTGCCTCCATCTTGGCTTCGGGATCTGGCTGTCTTTTTTGGATGACTAACTGCGCATGTGCGAGATTGATGGGCACAAGGAGATTGGTCATGTAGCTTCCTGGGATGTGTGATGTTATCCCAGGTGGTTGCAGGTATGGGGGTGGGCTGAGACAAGATCATCCTAGGCCTAAGTGAGAATTTAGGAAGTGGCATCAGAGATAGTTGATCCAGGGAATATCTAAATGCCTCCTGGGGGATCAGGAAGGAATGTCTTTTTTCCCCATTGGATCAAATTAGCCCATGCATCGTTGGGATTTTTTTGCCTTCCTTTTCCTTCATAGATGTTAACCTAACTGCTTATCTTATTGTGGGTCTTGTCACAACAGGATTCATTAAATGATTACAGAAAAAAAGAATAAAAGAAAACCTATAGAAGATATACTTAGGGGTGTATTGATAAACATTTGCATAATAATTCACCTAGTGAAAATGCATCTGATTTAATTTCGCGTGGATGGGGTAAAATAACATTATTAGGCTATTTCCTGTTCCAGACAAATGTTTTTCACAATATTTTTATTGAATAAAAACAAACTCACAAAACAGTGAACAGACGCCAAAGCCAGTGGCGCACAGTAATTTGAGGAGGATAACATACATACCACAGACAAGTAGGTCTGTTAACCTCCCTGGCGGTATGATTATTTCAGATTTTAGGTGCTGAAAGCGGTACCATTATTTTGCATGGACATTTGACGTTTTATATTGTAGGCCTGCAATTCTTAGGAATAACTCACTTAAATCTGTACAAACCAGAGTCTAGTAGAAATCTCGGGTATGATAAAATTTGAAACACATAATCATAAATAATAATATAATAATACTTTTTATTCAATACATTTTAGTAAATAATATAATCAAAAACACTGACATTTTTTTGGCCAAACAATGGTGCAATATTAGTAGTCAGTAAATCAGTAGCCTCAGTAAATGTCCCGAGTATGGAAACATCCTTGTGGGTGCTGCCTTCTTTTCCGTTGGAGGAATGTGGTCCATAAAGTGACGACCAGTCAGGCATTCCGGGTTCACAACGCCAGCAGCACGACGTCCAGATCTATTTACAGTTGTTGGTGTTTGGTGCTTGAGAAATAAAAGTTTGGCAACTTTACAAACAAAGTCTGCATGAACTACAGGCTTGTCATTCTTTTTTTTTTTAGAAGAATGAAATCATTCCACAGGCACTGTTCATTTTTTTTGTAATATTTTTTTTGTTGCTTTCTCATGGCTGGATAAAAAGTCATGGCCTGGTCAGCTCTGTCAACACCTCCCATGGTGTTGTTGTAGTCCATCATGACTTGTGGTTTCATTACGTCTTTTCCACCTTTTGTGTGTACCATAACAGTACCATGACAGTAGAGGTGTTGTGACTAGTACTCATTAGGCACACATCTTTATTGTTGCACCATCTCAATGCCATCATTTTGCCTTTCTGCCAGGCAACTATTTCTCCTGCCTTGAGCTTTTTATTGCCAAAGGTTGGCGGCATTTCACGCCGGTTAGCTCTAACGGTCCCATATGCATCCGTCTTGTGCTGTAGAAGGAACGCATAGAGTTCTGGAGAAGTGTAAGAATTATTTGTGGTTACACAGTAGCTCTGATTCAGCAATGGCTCAATCAAAGTAAGAACGGAAGCTGTTGCCATTCCATAATTACTGAATCTTTCGTTGAATTTGGTTCCTTTTCCGGTGTAAAGGACCAAATTCCATATGTAGAAAGAAGAAAATTTCCCCTGATTGGTGGACTTTAAAGGCACAGCATATCTTTCCCCAAAAGGAGATTGAAATAGAGTATGAATATAGTATAACAAAATTTATTTGAGAAATAATATATACATAAAAAATATATAGAGCGTTTTTACAAAATCAGCATGATATAAAATGCATCAATATCATCATAGAGGTCAGACCCGACGCGTTTCGGAGTTATCTGGGGTTTCCTCCTTCTTCAAGGGTCACAATACAGGGAAACAAAGCCCTGTTCTAAATGCAAAAGATATAGTTTTAATATGATAATTATCACAGTTTTCAGGGAAAATAAAATAAAAAGCAGGGGGCAAGGTGGACAGACACAGAACATCAAAACAAATGAAACATGAACGTAACAGCAGTAGGAGAGCAACTTACATGAATGTGGATGCAGTAATTGAAAACACTCCATAGTATTACAAACAGTAAGGTGCATCAGGTGAGATACTTTCCATAGAGAAGTCCAACAGTTTTCATATAGGCCGGTGTTTAATATGCCTATAGTTGGTAGGGAGCTGTATCTATAGTGTGTGGTGGAATCCCATCCTTAGATGTGGAGTAATGCCTGAGAGCCACAAGCGGTGGAGGAGGAGCGTATCACTGGACCACTGGATTCACAGAGCATGAATGATTTTATGCCAAATCGTGCTTTCTTAGGCTGGATACAAAGGAAGACTCTAAGGCTGGATTCACACCTATGAATTTTTAGTGCTTTTTGCATTTTGCAGATTTGCACTACAGTCCATTTAACATGGTTTTCTATGGAACACATTCGGTAGTACAAATCTTCCAGACAGAAAATACTGTAAAACTGTAGGCAAGGGCACTGGGTAAAGAACTGGGGGCAAACTAAGGTCAATTTTATTTTATTTAGTAATGTAATCCAATAGGATTACAATGTATCAATGTGTTTGTGTTTTATACTGTTTGAATTTGCCGGCGGTTCCACCCCCCTGCTTCACAAAGCTCGCAGGGAACGGAAGCCAATGCATCGGGAGGAAGATCCGACTGCCGTACACAGCAGGACTACATCGCAGGATCGGGGTTACCGCTGATGGTACTGAAATCTCACCCCGAGCCACACTCGGGTATACCGCCAGGGGGGTTAAATGGTGTAGCTAGTAGCTTCAAACAAAGACAAAAGGTACAGTCAAATGTTTTTCATTGATTTAAAATGGTAAATATTGCATTTGGCCATTAGATGGTGCCAAGTATCATAAGACAATTCTGTGACACTTTATCACTATCCAGTTGCCAAATGCTATCTTTTCCATTTTAAATCAATAAAAATACTGACCCTCATAGAAAATAGTCTAATAACATTATGTTTTCCTCCATTCACACAGAATGAATGTACATGTATTTTCACTTGGTGAATTGCTGTGCAGATTTTTTAATAAATATATCCTATAGTAACCATTCACTGTTATTTATCATTCTCTTACATGCACTTGAAAATTTGTGGCTATAGCCAACAACTGCATTTGCTGTAGTTTTCAAGAATCAGCAGCACTGCATTGTTATTACATGTAATGAGGCAGAGCCTATTTTCTAATCACATAGCAGCTGTCCTTATTTATAACCATAAGTAATCTGTGTAAATGGCAAGGTTAATTTGTGCTTAGTATGAAGTACTGGAAAAATGGTTTTGGCAATTGCTTGGAGATCTATAAAAGTGACTGCTGCCCTAGAAATAAGGATCACTAGTCTACTGTTTGTATGCACAGGAGAAGATTGTTCAACAATCACAGCAGTTTTAGAAGGAGTCTGGTAGAAGTAATACTCTGGTAAATGCAGTATTCAAACTTCCAGCACCATTTGCGACCTTTAGTCTAGAAAAGGAAAATGTTAATTTGCTGATAAAATCTGTTTCCCAATGAAACAGAATTTACTTCCTTGATTATGTTCTCATTTTTCATAAATAACTAGCCACTGTCTGAGGGAACATATGCTTAAAGCTGAAAATAGGGAAATTGGGATTATGCCCATTTTATTTATATATAAATGCAGATTTGTTTAAAATGTATAAGATTTTATTACAAGACAAATATAACAAAACAATCATAGGTGCTTAAAATAACAGAGTAACATATAATAACTAATACTGGCCAGAGTATCCATATGCCTGTAGTAGTGACTGGTAGCGAATCCCTGCATGTTTCACCAAACATTGGCTTCTTCAGGGGAATGTGTAATTACCAGTGTGAGACAAAGGCTCTAATAACAATGGATTCAAAAACAACATTTCAGTAATTGGCAACAGATAAGTACTTGATTTACAAAGCACGCAAAATAACAAACGCATATACCAAACTGATTGTGTGGTATGGCTTGTGATATCACCCACCACATAGTCCTCGCCGACCTAAGAGTGCCCCCATGGGTAGGGCACACCCCAAAGGAA
Source organism: Lithobates sylvaticus (assembly GCA_028564925.1). Classification (NCBI taxonomy): domain Eukaryota; kingdom Metazoa; phylum Chordata; class Amphibia; order Anura; family Ranidae; genus Lithobates; species Lithobates sylvaticus. The sequence continues at coordinate 234,046,484 of CM053027.1, forward strand.
TCCAGCAACCATGAAGAAGCCAATGTTTGGCGAAACATGCAGGGATTCGCTACCAGTCACTACTACAGGCATATGGATACTCTGGCCAGTATTAGTAACTATGTGTTACTCTGTTAGTTTAAGCACCTATGATTGTTTTGTTATATTTGTCTTGTAATAAAATAGTACAGTAAACCCCCGCTATATTGCGGTTCAGTTATTGCGGTCCCGGTATATCGCGGTATTTTAATTAGGACCTGTTATTCTGATATTGTGGTAATATTTCACCATTTTCACAGTTATGTACTCTATTTTTTACTGTACTGTACAGTATACTGTACTGTTAAGACAATATTTTTGTGTTTTAAAAATCCTCTTGATCTCTCTCTCTATCTTTAATGTGTTTCTATTGCATAAAAGTGTGTTTAAAGACCTTTAAATGCTATTAAAAAATTAACAAAACATGCCTAGGGTGTATTTAAATAGGGTCTTTCTATTTCGCGGTTTTTCACTTTTCGCGGGTGGGTCCGACACATAACCCCAGCGATGGAGGGGGGTTTACTGTATACATTTTAACCGTTTCCCGACCGCCTCATGCAGATATACTGTGGCAGAAGGGCACATACAGGCAGAATCACGTACCTGTGCGTTGCCCTTTGAGAGGCGGTCTGCAGGCACGCGCGCCCACGGGAGCTTTATGAGCACGATCATGGGTTCCGCAGACTCCATGTCCGCGGGGATACCCGCGATCGTCTCACAGAGAGGAAGAACGGGGAAATGCTAATGTAAACAAGCATTTACCCGGTCTGCCTAGTGACACTGTCACAGATCACATCTCCCTGTAATCGGGAGCGGTGATCAGTATAGTGTCAAACACAGCCCCCCCCATTAGAATCACTCCCTAGGACACACTTAACCCCTACAGCGCCACCTAGTGGTTAACCCCTTGACTGCCAGTCACATTTACACAGTAATCAATGCATTTTTAATTGAACTGATCGCTGTATGAATGTGAATGGTCCCAAAATCACTCCAAAAGTGTCCGATCTGTCCACCATAATGTTGCAGTCACAATAAAAATCGATGATCGCTGCCATTACTAATAAAAAATAATTATTAATAAAAATGCCATAAAAACGATCCCCTATTTTGTAAACGCTATAACTTTTGCGCAAAACAATCAATAAACGCTAAATGCTATTTTTTTTTACCAAAAATATGTAGAAGAATATGTATCGGCTGAAACGGAGGAAAAAATATGTTTTTTATATATTTTTTGGGGATATTTATTATAGCAAAAAGTAAAAAAGAATGCAATTTTTTTCAAAATTTTCGCTATTTTTTTGTTTATAGGGCAAATAAATAAAAACTGCAGAGGTGATCAAATACCACCAAAAGAAAGCTCTATTTGTGGGAAAAAAGGACGTCAATTTTGTTTGGGAGCCACGTCGCATGACAGTGCAATTGTTAGTTAAAGCGACGCAGTGCCGATTAGCCAAAAACGCTCTGGTCTTTGGCCAGCTAAATGGTCCGGGCTTAAGTGGTTAAACAAATCTGCATTTCTATATATATATATATATATAATGTTGGGCACCGTCATAATCCCAATTTCTCTATTTTCTACTATTACCAGGGACGAGGTGCCGCATCTGTTGAAGTCACTCAGCCTACACCCTATCACATATGCTTAAAAAGTAAGGCTTGGTTCACATACATGCGATGCAGCACATCGCATGTGATCCGCACAGGAATCACACCTGTGCAAATCAAATGCGACGCCTGTTTGGTGCAATTTTAGCCATTCATTTGTATGTCTCAAATCGTGCCGCATCTGCACAAAAAAGGTGCAGGACCATTTTTTTTTCCACACTGGAATCGGATTGCATAGGTGTGAATACCTATGCGATCCAATTCTGTCAATCACACTATGTTTTTCAAACATTGTGGGCACTGTAGGGTTTCAATTCATGGTGGTGTATTGTGTTACCAACGGTTTGTTTGGTGACTGTGGTCCCATCTGCCTTGAGATCATTCACAAGCTCCTTCTGGTTAGTTCTGGGGTAATCCTTACCCCATGAGGAGAAATCTTGCATGGAGCTCCAGACCGAGGGCCATTGATGGTTATTTGGTATTCCTTCCATTTGGGAATAATCGCTCCAACAGTTGTCTCCTTCCCACCAAGCTTCTTGCTGATGGTCTTGTAAAAACAAACTGTTTGAAACTGACAGGGGTACTTACAATGGTCAGCTTTTATTAATTTATATAAAACATTGTATCCCAAGAAAATTGTATCACAAGCGTCACATTTGTGAGGAGCATCCCTGCCTAAACTCCAGGGTGTTACATATGTATAATATGTTTGTCATTTAAAAAAAAAAAAAAAAAAAAAACAACAAGCCTTTACAATCACTTTAAACAGTCCAATCTCGTGAAAGTCCCATAAAATGTAATAATCTTCACAAAGCAATCCAATCACCATGATAAAAAGAGTTGTGTTGTTTTTAACTTTCCTTACACTGTGCTCCACCACATAATGTATAAAATTCACACTCACCAACCATCTATAAGAAAATTTGCCTTATAATAATCCAGCTCATTGATCACCAGCCATCAGGGAGATCCTGTGGTAATATCAGCTCTCGAGCCCAGAAGTTTCTCCAGATAGCTCTCTCTCATACGTCATTCAAAAAACAGGCCCGGTAAAAGTATAAACATCATTGTACAGCATGTTTATTTAAAACTTAACCAAATCATAAAGGATATAAAATTGACACTTACATTTAAAGCGGGAGTAAACCCTCTGACATTTTTTTTTTTTTTTTTACACCTGTAAGGGAAAAGGCATAATGAGCTAGTATGCACCGCATACTAGCTCATTATGAAATACTTACCTTAGAAAGAGGCGTCGGTAATTCACCTGGTCCACGCCGAGGTCGCTGACATGTTGCCTCGGCGTGTCTTCCGGGTATCGCGACTCCAGCGATGTGAGTGGCTGGAGCCGCGATGTCGTCACTCCCGCGCATGCGCACGGGAGACTTCCCCGTGAGAATCCCCCGTGCGCATGCGCCGCTGCAGTCAGCGGCGTATTGCACGGGGAATATCTCCTAAACCGTAAAGGTTTAGGAGATATTTTTTGTACCTACAGGTAAGCCTCATTATAGGCTTACCTGTAGGTGAAAGTGGAAAATGTGACTTTACTTCCACTTTAATGGTGCTATAAGTCAGCACCAACATATACAGCATCAATGTGCGTTTGCCGTGTACTCCAAAAGCGGTGTGTTCCAACAGCTGGATGTACGACGCCAAGTAAAAACCCGACAGAGGTTCTAATCCAGCTGCACTCTATCCAAAACTAAAAATAATGTTTTGCCTTTAGTTACACTTTTTTTTACACTTTTTAAAAATACGTTTAATTGTGCTGTAGGGTGCTACATCCTCCCCCTGCCCAAAAAAACGACATCTCGGAGTTTGCAGGAAAAAATAATTTGAGCTCCCAAGCCTGAGAGCGAATGTCCTAGCAAAAACTGGGATGGGTGGGGAAACAGGGTAAAAATATCAAATAACTGTATATGTGGTGTACCACATGAAATAAACATAATATTATACACATGAGATAGTAAATCACATATGATAAGGAAGTATCAAAATTAGTTAGGTACAATTTTAAAAGTAAGCAAGAGCAAGTTTTGCTCCCTAACTATCTATCTAATATATACAGTAATAACAAGATATAGAAGGGTTAGTGTTGTTGTCTGGTTAGATCCCTGTCTCTCCTTAGCCAAGAAAGAAGCGCCGACTCAACAAAACCTGAAAAAGAGAGAGCAAAACAGTGCAAATGCATCCTATCCTAAAATGTAGTGCAATATGTGCATAATGATTTAAGCTGGTCCTCAGACGAAGACAGCATGACAGTTTAAATATATCCTATAAATGTCTACATTATTTACATAATGAAAGCAGGCCCTATTCTCGTTGAGAATGCCACCCCCTTTCCTAATTAGCATAGAACTTCAATAATGATTTTATCAAGTAACAGTCCTGATACAAAGGTTACATAGTTACATAGATATTCAGGTTGAAAAAAGACACAAGTCCATCTAGGTGAGTCCATTATTTGAAGAAAATAGGCAACTTCCACTTTATCACAGCCTATTCTAACTAAATACACACCTAGCAACTTCATCAGGCTTGACCTTAGGTAAAGGCGCAATAGTGCAAGCTTTGGGGACCCATTTAACCCCCTGTATCCTCCTTGACAGACTTGGTGATACTGACTAGCGAAGCTGCATTGGCAGGCAGCTTAATTTTGACATTGGTAGTAACAGTCTGCTGCCACAGGAGAATCCCACATTCTTGCACCTCACTCGGTTCCTCGTTGCTGTCTTCCCACTTCCCGGTATAGGATAAAGTGTCCGAAAACAACTCTGATAACCTGTCGGACGAGATATCCGAATATGAAGGGGTGGAACACTCTTCAGCCAGGAGGTAGTTGCGCTTAGCTTGCGCCTTAACCAGCACAACTATCTAATTTTTTTGGTTGGTTACAGGCATTTCCCCCACAGACACACTACTCTCACTTGCTTACCCAGCCCTGGTACTTTCCTCTCAGGAGACGTAGACATTAAAGCTAGCATTTGGGCCCGACCACGGCCTCAGGAAGCAACTGGTGTGCTGGGTCCTGGGATAGCCTTTAAGGCAGGAGGAGAAGTTTCCCCCACGACTTGCGTGACGGCAGGTGGGCACTTGGTATTACAGTGACATTTTTTCCCCAATCTGCCTGCAATATCCTCAGAGGTTGGGTTGTGGCGATAACCTCAAAAAAACTGTTCCCCACAACATCCGCAGACAATCTAAGGCCCCAACTGCGTGGTCAAGCCGGAACATCATTCAGAGATCAGTCCTAGAGCCTCATAGCCTCCAGCGGTATACAGGGCAACCTTACCCCTTGTGGCATACCACACTGTGATGCCTTTGGATTTGCTTAGGCCAAATCCGATATCTAGAACTTTCATCCGCCAGTCGGCCATCATGCTTCTCTTCCAAACTGCACTATCTCCTTCTGTAACCCACAAGCAGACACACATGGCAGCATTTCCTTATCCTCCTCTGCAGAGCAGGGGCTCCTCCCCCTGCCAACGGATTGGTGCAAATGTTCTTTGGGAACTGTGGTGCCCGCCTTCTTCTTGCTGCGCCAAAACTGTATTGGAGTCCATTTTGGAGTCTGTATTAACACTCACAGCGCTGGCGGGAAGTGTCAAAAGACCAGGCTGATCCTTTCCCCTGAGCACTTGTTGGTTCTCCCCCACATTGATAGTATACATGACCACACAGTCTATAAGAAGGGTAAAGGTTACTTTCCACCTTCCCACTGAGCCAGACTGAGTCCCGATGAAGCCGGTTGCTATGGGCTTAAACTAGCGGCGCTTTAGCGCCAACGCCTTCACCACCCAGTGTGAAAGTAGCCTTAGACAGGAATTATGTTACCGTTCATATCACTAGGTGACAATGAAGGAAAAAAGACTAAAAACAGGAAAATCAGCCACCACATCTAATGATTGGTAATCTGCGATATTTTAAATTTTCGGTTTTGACTTTAGATCCACATTAACTACAGAAAAAATTGTGAAAATGTTGCTGTACTTTCTGATCGAGGTAATAGCAACGTGGTTACATTTATCCTTTGTATTCATTACAGCCTGTTGTGTTTTTGTGTCAGCTCTGTGGTAGATCAATCGCTCATGTCAGCAGCTAACTAGGAGACTGGCTGTTATGTGTGTGGCAGAAGCTGGCTTAGCTCTCAGCGAAAACCCCTTCCCCTGCTGTGTGCTTCTGCAGTACAGCAGGACATTAACACTTTCTCAGCTAACAACCGTACTCTAATGTTCTTTTGAGTTGGGTTGATAAGGAGGAAGTAGGGTTTTCAGAGACCTGAACCATAAAGAGCATACAGCAAACATCCACCTTAGGGCATGTAGCAAAAGACAGTCGGTAAAAAGCGTGAAATCAAAACAGCACTTGCTTGCTTCATCATCACAAACAACATGTCTCTTAATGTGAACTTATTATCGTAAAACATGGGCTGTAGGCAAATAAAAAAAATCGGGGTCGTTTTACTTTTCGCACTATATAAATAAGACTGTGTGGGTGGTTTAGCACCTTTTGATTTCCATCAGGGTTTATTTCTGTGTGGTGTTGCAGAAAGCATATTTAGAGATTAAATGCAATACACCTGGTGCAGTAGTCACGATGAACTCTTTTGATACTCAAAGCCTTGTGCAATCTGCTATATACGTTATGCCTCTACGTATTTCATTACTAATTAACTAGAGCAGCTGTATAAGTAAGTGGGAATCAAAGCAGCTGGCTACACTCATGTAAGGCTGATTTAATCATCACAGGGATTTACATAGGATTTGTGTACTAGATACTGAGCACAAAGAGGTGGGCCTACTAATAGTGGTTTCTTGCAAGAACCAAGAGAGCATTATAGATTAAAGGGAAAGTAGAATGATTTTGGGTCAGTTTAATGTTAGCTTTTTTCAGTGTGTACTCTTTTTAAAGCGGTTGTATACATGTTTTTGGTCGGGTTCTTTTTAAAACTACCTGCAAGACAAAGTCATAATGAGCTAGTATGACTAGCATACTAGCTCATTATGCATCACTTACCTTAGATCGGGGCTCCCCGACGCCGTCCTCTTCTCCCCCTCCAGCCGCAGCCATCTCTTCACAGATACCCTTCCGGGTATCGCCGCTCCGGCCGATCAGAGTGCCGCTGCGGCACTGTGATTGGCCAGAGCAGCGAAGACGTCACTCCGCGCATGCGCGCTGGACACTTCAACTGCGGCGAGCCGTAGTTATGAATGGGCATTAACACGTTAAATGCACCGTTGTCTACGGCGCGCATGCGCCGTAGACAACGTTGTAAATCAGTCTTTGCAAATATCTCCTAAACCGTGCAGGTTTAGGAGATATTTATTGTACCTACAAGTAAGCCTTAATCTAGGCTTACCTGTAGGTGCAACTTAAAATTAGGGGTATACAACCGCTTTAACTGTTCTGTTATTATTATTATTATTTTTTTTTTGCTGTGTATACAATTGTATTAGAAATAAACCTTGAATACATGTCATAGGATTCCCAGAGTACTATGGGTTAGCTATAAGATAGCACTGGTTTCTTTCTGAATAGTAATTTGTCTGATTAAAACTTCAGACTGCATTAAGTCAGGGTCCATTCACATCAGTGTTCTGCTGTAATGCATGCTTTTTATTCTGACATTACACTTCTCCGTTCACGCATCAGATATACAGTATCTCACAAAAGTAAGTACACCCCTCACATTTTTTTAAATATTTTCATGTATCTTTTCATGTAACAGCACTGAAGTAATGACGCTTTGCTACAATGTAAAGTAGTGAGTGTACAGCTTGTATAACAGTGTAAATTTGCTGTCCCCTCAAAATAACTCAACACACAGCCATTAATGTATAAATTGATGACAACAAAGGTGCATACACCCCTAAGTGAAAATGGCCAAATTGGGCCCAATTAGCCATTTTCCCTCCCTGGGGTCATGTGACTCATACTGGTCACTGGAAGTTTAATATGGCACCTCATGGCAAAGAACTCCCTGAGGATCTGAAAAAAAAGAACTGTTGTTCTACATAAAGATGGCCTAGGCTATAAGAAGATTGCCAAGACCCTGAAACTGAGCTGCAGCACGGTAGCCAAGACCATACAGCGGTTTAACAGGACAGGTTCCACTCAGAACAGGCATTTCCACGGTTTACCAAAGAAGTTAAGCGCACATGCTCAGCATCATACCCAGAGGATGTCTTTGGGAAATAGATATATGAGTGTGGCCAGCATTGCTGCAGAGGTTGAAGGGGTGAGGGGTCAGGCTGTCGGTGTTCAGATCATACGCTGCACACTGCATCAAATTGGTCTGCATGGCTGTAGCCCTAGCAGGAAGCCTCTTTTAAAGATGATGCACAAGAAAGCCTGCAGATAATTTGCTGAAGACAAGCAGACTAAGGACATGGCTTACTGGAACCATGTCCTGTGATCTGATGAGACCAAGATAAGCTTATTTAGTTCAATGGTTTCAAGCGTGTGTGGCAGCAACCAGGTGAGGAGTACAAAAACAAGTGTGTCTTGCCTACTGTCAAGCTTGGTGGTGGAAGTGTCATGGTCTGGGGCTGCATGAGTGCTGCCGGCACTGGGGAGCTACAGTTCATTGAGGGAACCATGAATAGCAACATGTACTGTGACATACTGAAGCTGAGCCTGATCTTGTAAGGTTTCCACATCCTGCGCGGAAGTTATTGCCCTGCTTAGCTTTGTATCATCTGCAAATACTGAGATTGAGCTATTTATCCCTTTCTCTATATCATTAATAAATACATTTATACAGAGTTGGCCCAAGGACAGATCCCTGGGGAACCTCATTTACCACACCAGACCATTCCGAGTACTCGCCATTTATCACCACCCTTTGGACACGCCCCTGTAACCATTTTTTAACCCAGGTACATACCCTATGGTCCATGCCAAAAGACCTCAGTTTGTAAAGTAAAACTAGACTGTATCAAATGCCTTTGCAAAATCCACATATACCACATCCACAGGCCTTCCATTATCTAGATGGCAGCTAATTTCTTGATAGAATGTTAATAGATTGGTCTGGCAAGAACGCCCCTTGATAAATCCATGTTGATTACTATTAGGCTGCTTTCACACTGGGGCGGTTTGCAGGCGCTATTGCGCTAAAAATAGCGCCTGCAAACCGACCCGAAACAGCTGTTGCTATGTCTCCAGTGTGAAAGCCCCGAGGGCTTTCACACTGGAGCGGTGCGCTAGCAGGACGGTAAAAAAAGTCCTGCTAGCTGCATCTTTGGAGCGGTGAAGGAGCGGTGTGTTCACCGCTCCTATACCGCTCCTTCCCATTGAAATCAATGGGAGACCGCAGGGATACCGCCGGCAAAGCGCCGCTGCAGCGGCGCTTTGCGGAGGTTTTTAACCCTTTTTCGCCCGCTAGCGGGGGTTAAAACCACCCCGCTAGCGGCCGCATACCGCGGGTAAAACAATGGTAAAGCAGCGCTAAATATAGCGCTGCTTTACCGTCGCCGCCCCGCACCGCCCCAGTGTGAAGCCGGCCTTAATGATACTGTTTTCATTACTAAAATCTTGGATGTAGTCCCTTATCCCCTCCAGTAGCTTACAGACTATTGATGTTTAGGTTGACTGGCCTGTAGTTCCCAGTAGGGCTGCAACTAACGATTATTTTCATAATCGATTAGTTGGACGATTATTGTTTCGAATAATTGATTAATCGGTTAATAACCTTAAAAAAAAAAAAAAAAAAAAAGTGTGGTGTATAATTTAGTTAATATGTAAAGTTTTTAAAAAAACGCAATTTATTTCTTAAATATCTCTATGCAGTGGTAAATATAAATAACCAACTATATGGTTAGGGAGCAAAATATTTAATCCACTCTGAGAATAAACAGACAGAAGAGATATACTTTTTTTGTCCAATTTGTTGTTGGGCAGATAAAAAAACACAAATTTCTGCAAAAACACATTACATGCTTTTCTGCAGCTTCTCCATTGAAGTATATTGAACCAAAAAAAAAAATCCCTGACCCTTTCCAAACATCAGTGGTTGAAAAAAGCATAGATGTGAACGTGTCCCATAGGAAACCATGTAAATGAACTGTAGTGGTTTCTGCAAAAAGCACAAAAAAACACATAGGTGTGAGACATTTAGTAACATAATGGGGGTTAAAAAAACTAAAATTAACCCTTTATAGTAAAAAAAAAAAAAAAAAAAACAGATAATCACTACTGTAGGGGTTCATTTTTTTTTTTACTGTAGAACTGTGAAAGTAATATTTACAATAGCAATTTTTTGCTCTTTTTGTACTATAAAGGGCTCATTTTAGTTGTTCTTAACCACATTATATTACTGGCTGATTAATCGATTATGAAAATAGTAATCGATTAATTTCATAATCGATTAGTTGTCGATTAATCGATTAGTTGTTTCAGCCCTAGTTCCCAGGGATATGTCTCTGCCCTTTTTAAAATATTGGTACCACGTTGGCTTTACTCCAATCAACTGGTACCATTCCAATCAGTATGCTGTCCATAAAAATTAGGAGCAAGGCTATTCCTAAGTTCCTTAAGGACCTCCGGATGTACTAGTGATGCATGCGGCCTGGTGCGGTTCAGGAGGGGGGCACTTGCTCGTCCCCACCCCCTTTCCTGACCGGCCAGGCTGCGTGCTCGGATAAGGGTCTGGTATCGATTTTGGGGGGACCCCCATGCTGTTTTTACGGTGTAGGGGCTTCCCCTTAAAATCCATACCATGCGACGGGCTCGCAAGGTGTCAATCTTGCCGATAAAAGTGGCGTGATTGACTTCCTTTTCTAGTCCCGTCATAACTCATCACGTTCAAAATGAACGGACTTTGGTCCATGTGTGGGCAAGTCCGTTTGTTCGGAAGGTCCGTCGGAACTCCTCCGGAATTCCGGCGGGAAGTCCGTCGGACGTAGCCTGCTGGAAAGTCCGGTCGTGTGTACAGTGCATTACAAGATGTAAGTAGGAGTCGTGCTCATCATAAGTATGCCGGCCTGGCAGTTCTACTGCATCCCACAGGCTCCTCACACGATCCGGGTAGCTGGGAAGAGATCTGGTATGATGTTATGCTGAATGGCTGTACTTTCAGGAAAACCAGGAAGTAGTTAGCTTCACGCTGACCAGCTTGAACCGTGGAAGCGGAAATGACGTCACTAGCACGGGGCAGGAGGAAGGGGTCAGGACTGTCTCTGTGGAATTAAAGGCTACACGCTCGGAGCTCACAGTGTAAGGCCAAGGAACGCAATAAGAAATGTAAGACTGCAATCAGGGGAGCTAAAGTAAATACTAAGTGCTGCGCAAACTGTTGGCGCTATATAAATACTGTATAATAATAATAATAATAAATCACAAGAAACGCATAGCAGAGAAGAGTGATAAAAAAAAAAAATCCCCCCAAATGTTAAAAATATATATTAATTGTAAGAAACCGCGATCATAGAATATTGGTCCTATAAAGGATGATCAGGGGAACCTGGTTACAAATGACAAGGAGAAGGTGACTATACTAAATGCATTCTTCTCAGTTTTTACAGAGGAAAAGGAGGAGTATAATAATCAAGGCTGTATTGTTAATAACTCGGAATGTACCAATGTGGCTAACAGAACCCAGTGTCTAAAAAAGCCTTGAAAATTATAACATAAATAAATCACTAGGACCAGATGACTTACACCCAAAAGTCCTCAAAAAACTTAGCCAGGTTATTGCCAGGCCAGTATTACATTTTAAGGACAGCTTAGTGACTAGAATGATACCAGCTGATTGGCAAAAAAGACAACTATGTACCAATATTTACAAAAGGGACAAGATATTTCCCTGGAAACCACAGACCAGTCAGTCAAATATCATTATTTTGTAACCTATTGGAGGGACTATATCAAAGAATTTGTTTATAAAAACAGTATCATTAGTAGTAATCAGTCTGGAATTATGAAAGTTCTTTCTTGCCAGACCAATCTGCTAACATTCTTTGAGGAAGTGATCCGTCATCTAAATAGAGAAACGCCCATGGATGTGGTGTATCTGGACCAAAGCATTCAATACAGTTCCCCATAAACACTTAATTTACAAATTGAGGTCTGTTGGCATGGGCAATGGTGTATGTATCTGGATATAAAACTGGTTATGCAGGTGTGTTCAAAGGGTTGTGATAGATAGCGTATACTCAGAATATTCTGGTGTTGTGAGCATGGTACCCTGAGGCTCTGTCCTGGGACCAATTCTGTTTAATTTATTCATAAATGATATAAAGGTTGGTATAAATAGTTCAATCTCAGTGTTTGCTGATGATACAAAGCTAAGCAGGGCAATAACTTTGCAGCAGAATATAGAAACTTTACAAGAAGCCTGCAAAAAAATTAACTACAGCTAAACTGTCAACCACACGACAAATGAGGTTAAATGTTGAAAAGTGTAAAGAACTTGGGGACCAAAAATATCAATGCAAGTTAAACGCTAGGGGGAGAAACTTTGGGGCAATCTGAGATGGAAAAAGATCTGGGTGTCCTAGTAGATAACAGGCTCGGCAATAGCTAGCAATGCCAAGCTGAAGCTTAAAATAGTGTAGCATACTTAAAATAGGGTATTTTCTCAGGAGATGAGAAGGTCTGCAGTTAAAGCACATCTTGTTCGTTTCATTTCAAATCCATTGTGGTGGTGTATAGAGCCAAAAAGATTAGAATTGTGTCGATGTCCCAATATTTATGGACCTGACTGTAAGACTGTATATTCTGCAACTTTACAAAACTCCAGTCGGGCTACATTTTGGGTATTCTGTCCAGTTCTGGTCACCAGTTCTCATGAAGTATGTGCTGGAACTGGAGAGAGTCCATAGAAGGGAACAAAGCTGATAAAGAGACTGGAGGACCTCACTTATGAAGAATGAATACAAGCATTAAAACTTATTCTATCAGGAGAAGAAATGCTCAAGAGGAGATATGATATAAGAGAGATAAAAAGACACGTAGCCTCTCAATGAAGTTGGACAAGAAACTGTTTGACCTTAAACTCCGTAAGGGGTTCTTTACTTTCAGAGCTGTAAGGATGTGAAACGTCCTTCTTTGTGGTGTCAGCAGGGAGTGTTGATAATTAAAAAATCTCTTAGATGGCACCTTAGCAAACGCACTATACAGGAATATGGGCAATGGTATTGATATAAACACACACACACACCAACATGGACTGAACTGGATGGACCAGTGTCTTTATTCAACCTTACCAACTATGTAACCATATGTATTTTTTTTAATAAAATAATACCTGGCGATCCTGCCATGAAGGTCCTCATTCTGTCACTTCCTTTTATAAGAAAACAAGTGTTTTACTAAATAAGCACTTTAGTATTAAACAAAAAATAATAGTTATTTGATACACAGCCCTTTAGTAAATGAAATGTAATTTTGGTTAGAGTTTACTACCCCTACATAAATTATTGGTGCAGTGTAGCTTTACATGATCAGTTTTTTTGGAACTTCAGTGGACACTGTTAGCAGTCTTTCCTTTCTTTACATGGATATTGCAAGGACTGTGACCCCTTGACCCCCCCCCCCCTTTGTGTTTCACATGGGATATACCATCCCAATAGCAAGTGGATGTAAACCCTATTTTTGCATACATTGATTTCAGGTGTCAATCAATGTATGCAAAAATAGGGTTTACATCCACTTGCTATTGGGATGGTATATTCAGACTGTCAGTTTTTCATTTATTTTAAGCCACTGTTCCTAGAAAAAGATCATTTCCCTTGGCGGTTTTAACCCTTTTTTGGCCGCTAGCAGGGGTTAAAACCGCCCCGCTAGCGGCCGAATACCACGCTAAAACTACGTTTTTCCCGCCGACACCCCCACCGCCCCAGTGTGAAAGGGGCCTTATTAAAATCACCTACAAAACAGATTATGGTTAGACAGATTTGGATAACACTAATTACAATGCAATCACGGGTGATAGTCCTAGATACAAGTTACCTTGTTTTTTTTTTTTTTTTTGGTTTGGTCTTCCTGTCCATAATATTAACTTTGTTGGCCTGGCAATTTATAGGGAAGGGAAGCCTATTATTATTTTCAATCTTAACAGAAGGATGGGTTTTGTTTGCTCAGATTGGGCGAGATATCCCTGGGAACAAATTGCATTTAAAGAAAGCAGAAGTAGCTGCACCTTAAAGGGAAGGCAGAGGGAACATTAACACTTGCAATGGCTCTGTATGATGGAAATTTTTTCCTGTAAATGAATAGGATGATAAGAATTTGAGATCAGGTATACAGCACTGTTTAACAGAAGAAAGAGTCTTAGCACTTTCTTCTCATCTATAAGACGGTGATAAGAGATGCAGCAGATGTAGTCCACCCACATTCTCTCATTCTGCTCCTTTCTTAGCCAGCCTGTATTTCAGTCTTCTACTTGCAGATATCCTTCTCTGAAATATTGATTCATTGTCACCTGTCCTTCTGCGCAAATTTGTTTGATGTATGTAATCTGTCTTTTTTACATACAACCTGTCTCTATTTATAGCAACGAGTTCCTTCTTGGAAAGCTATCCTCCATTATTCGTTTGAACATTTGTGATTTTCAGAATTATCCCTTTTTTTTTTAAATCCCTTTATCCCCGCATTTCTTATGGGATGTACTTTTATTTTTTATTTCTTCTTTGTCTTTCCCCATGCCTTTACTTCCCATCCACAGTAGCTGTTTCACATACTGTATTCATTAATCTTTCCTTTTCTTTGGTCTCTCACACTTTTTTCTCTTCTGTACATGTAGGTTTCCTCTGTCACCATGAACAAGGTGAAGAACTTCAAGCGGCGATTTTCGCTCTCTGTTCCACGAACTGAAACTATTGAAGAGTCTTTAGCAGAGTTTACAGAGCAGTTCAATCAGATAAACAGCCAACATAATGGACGTGAGTACACATGTTACAGATGAACATTCACATGATGATGACTAATTAGGTCATAGCAGATATATGACCAGTTTGTACTCTATGCACTCTATGTCAGTTTTAGTTGTGCAGGGTGCTGTTTAAAAAGAATGTGCCGTAAATAGATAAAGCATTTCTTATCTGCTGCCTCTTTATCGCTTAGCAATAAACATAATCTGTTATTATATGAAGGATTAGGGTCCTATATCTGTTGTCTTTTGACAGATGTGGGCAAATGAACCTGTCAGATAGCCTTTCCTGCAGTGCAACAACTATCTGGTTTACTGACCAAAAACAAGTATGGACCAAATTAGGATTTCAACTTCATTGGCCGTGTTCTAGGTTAGTGACTCATAAAGTTATGAAGTCAGAGGTTCAAAATGAGTGCCAGCGAAAATGGCACTTTCAACTAAAAGTTCAGCAGTGGGAGCCTGGGGACAGGTTTCCCTTTCACATGGACATTTTCCCACCTATAAGACTAGGCCACAGTGTTATGCTCAGATGCAGCAATGTCTTACATTAATCGTAGGGGGAAACGGTATCTTTTAGCCTGGGGTACTAACACATCCAAATGGCCACCTGAAAGTACTGATTACTATAATTACTATGGAATATTAAGTATACAGCACAATGTAGAGTGAAAAGATATTTAATATAACAGGTATAAAGTACGATGGTGTGGAATAGGAAATGCTAAGCACAACGTACAGAATGGGGTTGTGTAAAATGTAAAACACAGCATGGAATGCCAAATGTACAGTACCATGTACAAGGAAAATGTAGAATATAAAACAGTAGTACAGAGGTGGGATAGTGTGGAATGCCAAATGTACAACTAAAAATAAATTATGCACACTTACTTTATATTTTCATGCATTTCCTCACTTTAAAGTGATACTAAAGTCTCCTTTTCTTCTCATGTCATACTTACCTGGATCCTCCTCTTCTCAGGGTCCCCCGCCGGCGCTCCTGGCCCCTCCCTTCTGTTGAGTGCCCCCCACAGCAAGCAGCTTGCTATGTTGGCACCCGAGCCCAGCTCCATGTATCCATTCAGACACGGAGCCGCGGTTCGGCCTCACCCCTTTTTTCTCCTTTTTCTCCTTCAATCTGACTTTGATTGACAGCAGCATAAGCCAATGACACCACTGCTGTGTCTCAGCCAATCAGTAGGGAGAGTCCCATGGCCAAGGCACTCGTGGACATCGCTAGATCGAGAGGGTGCTCAGGTAAGTATTAGGGGGGCTGAAGACACCGAACACTGAACTATTACTACTACTGGACACCAAAGGCTTTTTATCTTAATGCATAGAAAGTGAGTCCCGGAGCCCACAGCCAAAGGGGGGTAGGCGGAGGGACGGCATGACATGTGCTTGACTGCACAGTCGCCGTCTTAAGCAGAAGCGCCGCTTTAAGGCGAGGGGTGGGAGGAGCCTGGGGGCGGAGTCACGGCGCTCTGACGAGAGAGCGCCGCACAACGTGGTCATTCGAGGAGCGGGGAAGGAAGGAAGCAGTCGCACCCTCCCGCTCCGTGTACAGCAGCAGTAATGGCGGCGAACGAAGGCTTCTTGGCGCAATTGCGCGCGGCGATCACCACTCAGGGCGCCGCATGGCTACAGGGGCAGATCGCGGCCATGGCGGCAGATGAAGACGCAGCGGCCGGCAGGGGAGCAGCAGCTACACCTCGGGCTCGATGATCTAAGCCGCCCGAGCGGTACAGCCCGGAGGCAGGCCCGGGGGGCCCTCAGAGAGCGGCTCCAGGGACATCCGGAGACCACGGCGTGGAGGAGACCGGAGCTCGGCGTCAGGAATCCCCAGCCTCCACCCCCGCCGGGGCAGGGAGAGGAAGGTACGGCACCAGGAGTGGGGTGAGGAGGAGAGGCCAGGAGGCAGCGCTAGGAGGGTCAGACAACACGCAGGGATCGCCCCCCCCCCCCCGGCTCGGCGCCAACGCATGGGGCGGCCCACAGGCCCAAGAGAGGAAGATGCACAAAGCCAAGGCAGTCAGCGGGGGCAGGAGGTCCAGCGGGTGGGGGTCCGGACATCAGGCACGGCCCCCTGTCCCCGGTTAACCGGACGTAGACAGAGCAGTGTCCAGGAGGAGCCAGGCACCACACATGGATCGGCGCCCCCATTTCATCGCCGAGGTACGGGGCGGCCATTGGGCGCAAGAGAGACAGGAGGCAGTGGACGGCGGGGTCAGGCCGCACAGCGGGTGAGGGTACAGTCAGCTGTCACGCCCCCCTGTCCCAGGCAGACCGGTAGCGGGCAGATGGGCAGCCAGGGAGACGGAGGGATAGACCGGAGACGCAGGAGCCCCTCACCGCGGCGGGAGAGCAGGGATGGAAGGCAAGGCAGCAGGGACTCTCGTTCACAGCACCGCAGACCATTGGCCGCGGAAGCGGGCCCATCAGGGAGTCGCAGTCCACACATCCAGCAGGTGGTTGACGAAGGAAGATCCGAAGGTGAATTGTCGGAGTCCGAGGGCGGAGAAGAACTCGATCAGCCATCAGCGTTGGGTCCGAGGGAGGCGGCTGTGAGGCCCGGTCCTGGGCAGCCCGGTGAGTGTGATTCTTCTGCTTCGATTTCATCTTTTTTACATGACTTGTTGAAACGGGGTAGTCCGCAGGGTTTAGGCACCGGTAGGGGGAGAGAGAGGGCCGGGGGCGTAGTGGAGGACATCCAGGTTCCAAGGGAACAAGAATCGCGGGCAGGGCAGGAACGCCTGGGGGGCCTGTTGTTGGGGCTCAAGGAGCTGGTTCAAAGGTTTGAGCAGGGGGGAGCGAACGGGCCGGCGCAAGCATGGCTTCCGGTGGCGGGGCCGGTCTCGGTCCCGCAGGTAGGGGTTAGTGGGGCGCAGGCACCTTCGCCCGCCCCGGAGCAGTCATCGATCACCGAGGCGCCGGCAACGCCGGCGGTTGCTCAGGCGGACGGGGAGACAACTAAGTCGGGGGAGAAGAGCGCGGACTCCGTGTGGTTGGCAGATGCGGCGAAGAGCGAGGTCTACGTCTGCTTTGAGGGCCCGTTGGGAGCGCATCTGAAGCCGGAGGTGAAAGAGAAGATTTGGAAGGGTGAGTATATCGAGCTCTTCACCCTATTGCCCCTGGAGAAGTTCAACCTGGACAGGTTGAAGCCTGAAGAGAGGAAGAAGGAGGACGAGGAGAAGCGCAGGTATCGGTTGATACCTCGGACTTTTTCCAATTGGCTGCAAGCATTTGCCATATTGGCGAGCGTCGTGGGAGAGAAGGCGCCGGAACACTGCTCGGCGCTATTCGTGTACTTGGAGGCGATCAGCGAAGCGCACAGAACGTACGGAGGGTCGGCGTGGCTACGTTATGATGAGCAATTCAGACAACGGATGGCAGTCCGACCGTCGCTTCGCTGGGACCATAAGGACATCAGCTTATGGATGAAGCTAATGACGGGGGCGCGGGCTCCTAACCAGTTTTTTCAGCCGGGGGTCGGAGGTTCAGCAACCTCAGGACAACCGACCGGAAAACCTTGGGGTTTCTGCTGGCAGTTTAATGAAGGCTCATGCAAGTTTGGGGCAAACTGCCGTTTCAAACACACATGTTCCGGCTGCGGGGGAGCACATGCTCTGTCCAAATGCTTTAAAAAAGGAAAAGGGCGTCCCGGAGATCTTGCAAATAAGAGGGACGACCCCGGTGCGGGTGGAAAGGATGCTGCCTTTCCTTAAGAGATACCCCGACCGGGCGGGGGCGCGCTTGTTAGAGGAGGGGTTTTCGGCGGGTTTCAAGATCCCCTGTTCACTTAAATCAGTTCCGCCCCTGGCTAAAAATTTAAAGTCCGCTTTACTGCACCCAGCGGTAGTTACTGAAAAATTGGGAAAGGAGGTGGCACTGGGACGCATGGCCGGCCCTTTCCACGTAATGCCCCTTCCGGATCTGGTGGTCTCGCCGCTGGGGGTGGTGCCAAAAAAGGAGCCCAACAAGTTTAGATTGATCCATCATCTGTCGTTCCCGAAAGGGGCTTCCGTTAACGATGCCATTGCTCCGGAGGAGTGTGCAGTGTCATACACTTCTTTTGATGCGGCCGTTGCGTGGGTCCGGCGGTGTGGCCAGGGCACGTTGATGGCAAAAGCAGACATTGAATCGGCTTTTCGGCTTCTGCCGGTGCACCCGGACAGTTTTCGACTGCTGGGATGTTCGTGGAAGGGGGGGTTTTACGTGGATCGATGCCTGCCTATGGGATGTTCTATTTCCTGTGCCTTCTTTGAGCAGTTTAGCTCCTTCTTAGAGTGGGCCGTTCGGGACTTGTCAGGCATCAACTCGGTCATCCATTAGCTGGATGACTTCTTATGCGTTGGCCCGGCGGGCACCAACGTATGTGCGGTGCTTTTGGGAACTCTACAACATCTGACGGAGCGTTTTGGGGTACCGCTGGCCCCGGGAAAGACAGAGGGGCCCAAGGAGTGCATTACGTTTCTGGGGATCGAGATAGATTCCGTAAAAATGGAGTGTAGGTTGCCGGCGGACAAGCTGGAACGGCTGCAAGAGGAAATACAAGGGACCATAGGAATGAGAAAGTTGCAACTACGTCAGTTGCAGTCGTTGCTAGGAAAACTTAACTTCGCTTGTCGGATCATACCGATGGGGCGGGTTTTTTGCCGCCGGCTGGCGGCCGCTACGGCGGGCATCCAGGGTCCGACACACTTTGTGACCCTTAATCGGGAACATAGAGAGGACTTGCAAGTTTGGCAAGAATTTTTGGAGTCATTCAATGGCCGGGCACTTTGGATGTCTGGCCCCGTAAGTAATGGTGACCTGGAGTTATTCACAGATGCGTCAGGATCCACGGGTTTCAGGGCCTTCTTTAAGGGACAATGGTGCGCGGCGCAATGGCCGGCGGAGTGGTCCGAGGCTGGGTTTCTAAAGAACCTGGTCTTATTGGAGTTATTCCCCATTGTAGTGGCGGTGGAGATTTGGGGGGAGGCGTTCCGCAACAGGAAGGTGAGATTTAATTGCGATAACTTGGGAGTAGTACAGGTGGTCAACCGGCTGACGGCGGCCTCCGGGCCGGTTCTCAGGCTGCTACGACACTTGGTATTGCGGTGTTTGCAGGTGAATGCTTTCATCTATGCTGTGCACTTGCCTGGGGTGGAGAACACACTGGCTGACGCTCTGTCTCGTTTTCAGTGGGACAGGTTTCGGGGATTGGCACCGGAGGCGGAGCGTCATGGGATCGACTGCCCCGAGTGGTTGTGGAGCATAGTAATGGAGTAGCGGCAAGGTGGATCCAGCAATCTGTGAGTAAGGCTACATGGGGTGCCTACTCGAAAGTATGGCAGGAGTGGTCGGCTTGTCTGAACGCGATCGGCATGGCCCCGGGAGATGCGGGCATGGCTCAAGCGGTGTTTTACTTCCTCAGCATTGCTATGGAAAAGGGGGTATCGGGGGCCACGATTGATCGAAAACTGGCGGGGTTGGCATTTTTGTTCAAATGGCAGGGACAACAGGATTATACGAAGGAATTCTGGGTGAGGCAAGCGATAAAAGGCTATCGGAGGGTACACAAGAGCAGGGATGGGAGAAGGCCGGTTTCCTTTTGCCTACTTCGGGGTTTGTGCCAGGCAGTAGTAGGTGTTTGCAGTTCAGCGTACGAACAGGCGTTGTTCCGGGCGGCATTCGCCCTCGCGTTCTTTGGGGCGTTCAGGGTCAGCGAACTTTTCAGCCCGTCAAAACGTGCGATGGGGGGTTTGGCAATGGGGGATGTAGAGCTAGGCCGGGAAGTGGTCAGGATCTGGATTAGGCGGTCTAAAACAGATCAAGAGGGCAGAGGGGTTCGGGTGGAGGTAGCCAAGATCAGAGAGGACGACATCTGCCCAGTGAGGGCAGTGGACAGATTTCTGGTAAGTCGACCACGGGGCGCGGGCCCCTTTTTCATACACTTGGATGGGTCCGCGCTATCCAAGTTCCAGTTTATCTCCGTTTTTCGTAAATGTGTAGTGGAAGCGGGTTTCGACCCGAAGAATTTTTCTTCCCACTCCTTTAGAATTGGGGCAGCTACGGAGGCATTCAGGGCGGGCCTGGGGGCTGAGGCGGTCAGGAGGATTGGAAGGTGGGAGTCAGACCGTTTTAAACTGTATGTCCGCCCGCAGTTGCTGGTTTAAGCTGCTGCTGTCAGGCATTTGGGGGGGTCTCACGGGGGGGCAAGTTGGATGTTCAGGTTGTTTTTTCAGTGATTTTAACCCCCCCCCCCCCTTGTTTCTTTTCATCTGCAGGTTATGAAGTGGGCCTGGTGTGGATACTGGGCCATTCGTTTGTTTTTTGGGGTGCTAAGAGAGCTGACATTCGGCCGAACGGCAGGCAACTTCGTATTCCCAGACAGGAGGCACAGGTTCGGTGGATCGGGGTCCCCGGCATGCGGTGGAACAGGGTTTTAGGGGAGGTTCATAGATTCTCAAACCTTGACAGACCACCGAATGTTTTGCTATTACACGTGGGGGGCAACGACATGGGGGCGAGGTCCATGAGGCAACTTATCCGGGATATCAAGTGTGATTTCCTGAGATTAAAATCAGCTTATCCGGGCATGGTCTTGGTCTGGTCTGACATGGTGGGCAGGACGGCATGGAGATGGGCACTATCAGATAAAAAGGTGGACCGGGCCAGGGTCAAAGTAAATAAGGAGGTGAGCAGGTTTTTCATCAGAAATGGGGGCCTGGCGATACGCCATAGGGAACTAGAGATCGATACCTGGCGGTACTTGCGTAGTGATGGCGTCCACTTGAATGACGTGGGGACCGATTTATGGGGGTTGGGCCTTCAGGAGGGCATTCAGTTGGGGCTGCGCGTGTGGAGGTGCTCGAAAGGGTAAGGCGTTACCCCTTTCGGGCTGTGGCGGTTCTTGGGGCTTTCCGAAGAGGAAGTAAAGTACAGGTAAAACCTGTTGTACCCATCCATGGGATGGGAGTGGTGTTACGTACGAGGGGTTAACCTCGAAAAGTTGAATAAGGGTAGGTCACGGTACAGTTGGTTATAGCCTCAGAGACAGGGGTTGCCGTCTGGAGGTCAAGAGGTTAAAGTGGGAGTTGTTGGCAGTGACCAGTTATGTTGTTATGTACCCATGCCCCTTTGAAAGGCTGGGAATGTTTATGGTAACAAAGTTTATTAAATCTATTTAAAAGAAAATATATTTGTTTAATAAAAAGTTTAGGCCTGACGGCCATTTAATCCAAATCATAGTCCCGTTGTGTTTATGGGGGTTTGGAGAGGGTTACCGGTTATGGTAAGGGTAGTGGTACAGATATATGCACATACACCTATGTAAGTGTATATAGGTCACTGGGTAAGGCATACAGAGGTCATGCATTAGGATAAAAAACCTTCTGCCTCTACAACCACTTTAAGAAAATTAAAACAATTAATAGAAAAAAAAACATCCTATTATTTCTAGCTCTCTAACCTAATTTTATTTATGCCCACTCTCACATTCTCCAAGGTTTAAATAAACCCTTTAAGCACTCTGGATTTTACCCCTGCTAGCACATAAGGATGAGCTCAGGCGTGTTTGCAACACACACATGTAGAGCCCACCAGGAAGTCGTCACTGCACAGCGCTAATCACAGGCAGTGAGACATTTCTCGATCTCTGCAGCCGCAGATCAGGTAAATGTCTCACTGCCTGTGCTTAGTGTTGTGCAGTGCCGACTTCCTAGCAGGCTCTAACACACCTGAGCTCATCCGTACTAAAACATAGAACAGTTTTGTGTAGTGTATTTTTGTTTTATTTTAACTAATTGTCTTAAGGCCAGGCCACAGCCTTAAGACTGGCAACAGGATCAAAAAGGCAACTTGCCTGCTCCTATGGCATTGCTGCTGCAGAGTTTTGGTCAATAAGGGAGCAAGATGGTAAAAGCAGGTCATTGACATGTCACTAGAAAACTGCTACTGGTTAGAGAATTTCTGGTATGACCCCCATGTGGTCAGTTGGGAAACCACTTGGCACAGGACACGGCAGATCACTGTAGTAGTGGCCCCTCAGGTATGAGATGGTCTAAGCTAGCCAATTTAAGCATGCATATCTTATACCTGAGGGATTGCTGACCATACACATATCAAAGTCCCTGATGAACCGGACGAAATTTGATCCATGTATGGATAGGCTGATTGTACCCAAGTCGATCCATCAATCAACTTGAATACAAACAGCCTTAGTTTTTTATGTGCACTGACTGCTGATGGCTTTAACTGCTAACAGTAATCATTGTGTTCTGCTGGCCAGGATGGCTCCCTGTGTCCCACGCCGGCAGAACACAAAAGCACATTGAGAGGCAGTGAATCATCTATAGCAATGATGGCGAACCTTGGCATCCCAGATGTTTTGGAACTACATTTCCCACGATGCTCATGCACTATGCAGTGTAGTTGAGCATAATGGGAAATGTAGTTCCAAAACATCTAGGGTGCTAACGTTTGCCATCACTGATCTATAGGCTGTTTAAGAATGCCATTAGTATCATACCTGAAGTTCAGCTTTCAGTTCTCATTTACATTTTTGTGTTCTGTTAAAGCAGCCTATTCGTTTAAATGGGATGCCTAATTCACCACAACTTACAAGAAAAGGTGCATGCAATATTTCAAGCAATGCAGTGCACCACAGGGCACAGTACGGTATTACCATGTGTTGCAGTGCTCTGCGTCATTCTTAATGGCTCTGCAGCGCACCAATGTGCATAACATGCATGCCATGTGTTACTACAATGCGACAGTGTGTACCTAGTGTGAAAATTGGCAGTAGCACATTGATAATACTTGTTTGCTACAAACCTAAAGCGGTAATAACCTTAAAAACAAAAACACCACTTGTTGCCCTCTTGTGAAAGACCAGAGTTTTTATACCTGTCTGTCCATCCCAGCCTCAAACTCAAGGTTCCTCAATGCTTTTGTGCATAACTGAAGATTTTATATGAAATTACTTCATACAACAGACCTGCCACACACACATATATACTGATAGTCCATATTACCAGTTAGGGAAGCTACCCATACCAAGATAGGTCCCAACCCGTACCACACCATATATATATATATATATATATATATATATATATACCATCACCATTCCGACCTTCAGGAACCAGAGACCCCTGCCACAGATGCCCACCAGTGATCCCTTGCGCGTGGGCGACCCGTAACAGCCGTTAGGCCCATTGGAGACCTTCCTGGAGCCCTAGGAACCATATATCAATTCCCACTGCGAAAAGATGTACCCCATCACCCCTTAAGTAGAGGCCAATGTCTCTCTCTAACTCACAATGGCGTACCGCCATCCCACCGTTGCGAACTACAAACTTTGCCACAGCCTTATTAACCCTCATTTTGGCTTTGTTAACACGTTCCACTGACCGTGCCCCCCGCCAGGCCGCCCTCCCAATAATGTCACACTATCACCACACTATCGTCACACACTATCACTATCACACTATCATCACACTATCACCATATCCGGGAAGGCCACCCTAAGTCGGAGGAAATCCCACTTAACATCTCTGATAAGCTCCCTGGAGGCCCTGAGGCAAAAATCATTGCCCCAAACATGTAAAAGCAGCACATCCGGGGGCCTGTCCAAACGAGCATAATGTTGGATTTCCGGCAATACCCTGGACCACAGCATCACTGGAATCCCTGTCCACCACACCGTGGCCTCCACCCAGGTGAAACCCAACTGTCTTCCTTCTGGCCTGATTAATGCCCTTTTTGCCCCCCAGCGTACGAATGGCCCAGGATCCACATCAAACATACCGGGCCTGTAAGAAAGAAACAAAGAGACCCAGGGAACAAGCACCATACACACGCCCATCATGCACATGCCCCAGAAAGACAGCCCACATAACAAACACAGACACGAAAAACACAACAAACGGGACATACTCCCCCCTCCCCCTACAGGAGGTGAAGGCAGATGTACAACCGATGAGATTCCCAACGCCAAATACGCTGTAAGATTTGATCACTCAAAACCCACCGCAATGCTTCTGTTGCCATCCCAATTCTGAACGAATGAGACGAATATTACGACACAGAGACCCCCCTCACCTCCAGGCATCTTTTGAACACCGACACAAATTGGTACCTAGACAGAGGCAACCCTGCTTCATGAATCAAAAGTGGACCTACCCCAGGAGGCCGTAACCCCGACCACTCCCAGAGAACCTTGACCGGACATAGCGACAAGCCAGGGACACTCCCCAGTACAACCCTGGTACCTTTTCCCAACGGATCTGTCTTTGACTTACGGATGAGCAGCATCACTGAATCACCCTGCATTTACACGTCCGAGACGTCTAATCCCCCAACCACCGACTTCGATGGACTGACCAATTCGCCCACTCTCAATGCCCCGAAAAAGGCCAACACAAAAGCCGTCTTAAACAACTGAACTTCAAATGAAGGGAAGCACACCTGGGGTAACACCGCCGCCAAAACCTCTAACATCCCCAATGACACCGGGCGCGTAGAATCAGGCCACGCCCGCCCCTTCCTATAACCCTGTAACGCCTTACGCACAATGAAAGCCTTAGTAACATCTTCAAAACCCCCCAATTTAAAAAAAAAAGCCAAACCAGCCATCTTACAATTCAAAGAAGCTACCAACACTCCCTCCTCGCAATTCAAGAAAATAAAGCAACACATGGAGCCTGTCATCGTTGCCGGGACAACCACCAATGCTACTCACCAGCTCGCACCACTCCCGCTAAACCCGCTCGTAGGACCTCCGAGTGGATTCAGCGACCGACCGCCGAACCAACGCCATCACGGTGCCAGCACAAGATCCCATAAACAACTGGGGCACGGAACCCCCACGAAATACTCCCCTTCCCAACTACATCCCAATAAACGCACGCTATCCGTATGTACTGGCAACAAGCGAAAGGCCGACTCAATGTTGATCTTTGCCATAAGCGCCCCCCCCCCCTACCTAACCGCTCCACCCACCGCACTGCTTTGTCAAAGGAAGCATAGGACACAGAGAAAAGCGCTGGATCAATCGCATCATTCACCAACCTACACTTTGGGTGAGAAAGGTGATGAATAAGCTGGAACTGATTCGGTTCTCGCTTATGGACCACCCCCAATGGCGATACCACCAAGTCCCCCAATGGCGGTACCGCGAATGGACCCGCCATCCTGCCCAATGCTACCTCCGTCCGCAGTTTACTAGAAACTACATCCGAGTGATCATATGCAGACCGCAGGTTGGCCGAGACAAGAGGGACTTCTGCCAATTTGCTGGGAATCGGGAAACCCTCCTTAAAGCCCAACTACAGCGTCTGTGCCACCTCCCTGTTTGGATACCTACTTAGGTACGGTGCCATTTTTTCCACCTTCACGGGTGTCCTTCCTTTTTCTAGCGTCGCTCCTTTTTTTTCCTCTCTTGAAGCATTTGGAGCAAGGGATGTGCTCCCCCACAGCCCGAACACTCATGCTGAAAACAACATGATCCCCCAAAACTTGCAAATGCCCTTGTTGAACTGCCAACAGAACCCCTTGCGCTTACTGGTTGATGGTGAAGAGGCTTGGGCAACCCCGGCCCCCCTGATGAAAGGGCTGCGGTGCGACCCTGGCTTGCGTCATGAGCTTCAATTTATAAACCAATGTCCTTGTGATCCCATCGCAATGTTGGTCTCACTGCCTTCCGTTGCCGGAACTGCTCATTGTAGCGCAGCCACGCCACCCCCCCATACACCCTTTAGGCCTCACTGATGGAATTGAGATAACAGAATAGGGCCGAACAGTTTTCTGGTGCCTTCTCCCCGATAACACTAGCTAAAATGTTAAAGGCTTGTATCCAGTTCGCAAATGTGCGTGGGATAAGGCGATAACGCCGTTTTTAATCTTCTTCCTTTTTGCTCTTTTCTGGCTTAACCTTATCCAAATTAAACTTCTCAAGCCAGCAGCAGCGAAAAGATCTCCACGTAGTCACTCTTCCAGATCTTCTCCCTCACCTCCGCTTTTAAGTGAGCCCCCAGGGGGCCCTCATAGCAAACATAGACCTTGCAGCGAGCTGTGTCCACCAGCCGAATCCCATCTGCGTTCAGCGACCTTGCAGTGGTGCTACCCCGTACTCATCTTGGAGGCTCCAGCCAGTTCTGGCGGAGTAGCACCCTCCCCCAAACTCACCTGAGAAGCTCCTTCCACTGCAAGAGGGGTGGCTCCCACCCCTGTACTCAACGGCGGGGCCCTCACTAGCGCTGAGGGAACCCCAGCCACCCTGGTTACTACGCACTGACGCACCGCAGCCGTTAGTGGGACAGAAGGCGGGGAGAAGGTGACAGGTCGCGCATCCCCCCGACCACCCATGCCGCTGCTGGTGAGATCATGGCAGCAACGGGCGCTGCTGCGATGCCCCTGCTCACCATATCTCTGCAGCCCGCTAACAAGGACACCATTAATTTCTGCATCAACACTTCCCCAGACCCCGAGTCACTGCCCACACCCAAGGCCCCTACCCCGTTCCCTGTTGCCAAAACTGTAGCCGTTATTGGCCCATCTCTACCTGTAACCCAAGAGGAGGTGACAGCAGGGGGGAAGGGGGAGACACAGACAACATGGACATAGGAGCAGATAAAGGGAAAGAAAAAGAAGAGGACTTACCAGGCTACCCAGGGGAAACTGACCGAACATCCGCCACTCCAGATCCCTGTAGAGGCCCCGACAGGCCCGCCGCCATTTCTGGCACATCCAAATCCGAATCAGACAGCTCGCCCTCCAATCGCTGGTCCTCCTTGCCAGCAGGGGACGCTGTGGAAGCCGAAGGGACTGGGCGCTCGCGGGCGAAAGTAACATCAGGGGCCCTCCTCACCACTCGGCTTTCCACCACTGACCTCCCACGTGGGACCCTCTGCTCCTTGGGGAGTGGCCTGCGGCCCATTCCAGCAGTTCTTCCCCGCACAGGGCGGAAGGCCCCGCGCGCGCCGCCGCCGAATCCTGATCCAATGCCGCTGCAGGCCTGGAGGGGGAAGGGGAAGCCACCCTCCTGGCTGGGTCCCACCTGTGACGGGGATTCCTCCCAACCCCCGCGGCCGGAGCTGGGGCATGGCGCTTGGCCCAGGAGCTGGAGGGTCCGGTTAGCGGGCTCCCTGAACGGCAGCCAACACTGGGAGATGTATCAGGGCTGAATCTCACCGGAGGCCGCGACCTGGGCGCGGTGTGGGGGGAAAGGGGGTGACTGGCCGGACATACCTTGCCCAAACCCGGGAACAGCTCAGCCAGCTGTGTAGCAAACCACTCCGGCCCGTGCACCACGACTGCAAAGCGGAGCTGCTCTAGTATCCGGTCTAACATCTCCATTAAGAGGTAACAGCACAAAAACTCTAAGCTCTAACCTCTTCCACGTTGTGCCTGAATGGTAAGCCTCGCCCTACCCTTGTGCTAATAAAAGACTGAGGGTCCTCCCCTGAGACCCACAGAAATGCCTCCCCCTTCCTGCCCACTACTTCCTGGTGCATATTTTTACAGCGTCCCCCCAGTCATGCGACCCCTCCACTAAAGTTCCTTCTGCTCCGGGGCTTATCTTTTTCTGTGCTTTGCAATTGGTGATCAGCACCTCTAATTTAAGCTGTTTTCCTTTATGCTTATCTCCATGAGTATTTACGAAAGTTCTGGCTCCTGTTTTGGTAAACTTAAAGTGGATCTACACCCAAAAGGGGACTTCCGCTTTAAGCACTCCTCCCCCCTCTTATACCACATTTGACATGTAACTTTTTTTTGGGTGGAGCGGGTACCTAGTTTTGCCAGGTACAAAGTCTCCTCTCCCCCTTCCTCCCTGCAATCTTCTGGGACATGTCACGGGTCCCAGAAGATTGCCCGGCCATTCAGGAGGCGCAGCACGACTCGTGCATGTGCAAGCTGTCACAGCCAGGTGCCCACAGTTGTAGTACCAGGGAGAGGAGAGGGAGAAAATCGAGGGTTTGGGTGGCCACATCGCTGGATCCTGGGACAGATGAGTGTGTGTTTATTAAAACCCAGCAGATATACTTTTTGTAGCTGCTGACTTTTAATAAAACACAAAAACGACTGGAGCTCCTCTTTAAAACTTTAAAACCTATGACTGGTTAAAAAAAAAAAAAATGTTTTACTTACTATCAATATGATGTGTCCCTAGTGCTCCTGGCTCCTGCTTTGGTCGAATATGTGAATGAAAAACGATCTATGATTGGAGGAGGTGAAGCTTTTTTTTTCATGCGTGTCCTCCATTCATAGATGATCTTTGATTCATGGAAGCTATAGTGCAGCTTCTATGAATAGTAGAAGTGGATGGAAAATACAAGCATATAACAGGTCTCTCATCTCTGTTACTCTCAGACTGCATTAAGTACATATCCTCTCTAAAGCTGGCCATACACAGTGCGAATTTCTTTCCTGCAACCACGGGTTGCAGGAAAGATATTTGCTCAATTTGCCCCATCAAAAGACAGTTTTGACAGAGGAATCCCTCCTGCTGGGTCATTGCATTCTCCTGACGACAGAAGCCTTCCCCATCGGGAGAAGACCGTCATTATTGCTACTGGCTATACCAGCCACTAGCGATAATCGCATGTAAGAACCAGCAGGCTGGTTGTACCCAAGTTGATCAATTGATCAACTTGGTAAATTCAGCCTGCCCACACATGGTTCGAATTTCAGGAGTTGAACTGTCTATGGCCGGCCTTAAGCTTCTGTTTTGGTCTTGGAGTATCACTTTAACTTTCCACTAGCTTCTTCTAATGCTATTACTCCCTTCCTTCTTGCTTTCCCTGAAGCCATTCCATACCCCTGGCCTTGAGCCCCCTCTGTCTACCCTGTCTTCACTACCACTCTCACTAGACTATTATAATATTTTATACTAACATGCAGATCTGACTCATGTTTAAGCTGGGTTCTCCGAAATATATGGATGCCATGGAATCCTAATGTATTTTTAAGCAGATAATAAATTTTTCCTACATCAATCATGTAGATCCTAAAATTGTTATGCCATTATTACATTACATAGTTATAACAGCTCTAAATTATGGCAATTATATTACCTATTATACAATTACACTTAAAATTATACTTCTGTGTTCCATCTTGTTATACCTGCAATGAAACTGTGAACAATACAGGAAATCTGGTAGGGGAAAATCGTTGTAAAGGCATTGTATAAATATTAATAAAGAAAGTGGACCAGCTGTGACATACAAATGTGAACAAATGTAATGGTACCTTTCATCAAATAAAAAAAAAGAACCCACAGTTTTATCTGAAATAACTTGAAAGTGACCAAAGTAATTTCCATCCATCATTGTTTATTCCATATTCAATCAAAATCAGACTTTGCTTTCGATTTTTGATTCAACTGAATATTTTATTAAATAAGTCAAATGAAAATAGCATGGTCAAAAATAATATTACCCCAAAGCTCATATTTTGTTGCACAACCTTTAGAGGCAACCACTTCAAACAAGCAATTTTGGTAGCACTCAGTGATATTTCTGTACTTGCCAACAGGTAGTTTGGCCCACTCTTTTTGAGCCAGCCGCTCCAGGTGTCTCAGATTTCAAGGGTGCTTTCTCCAGAGAGCATGTTTCAACCCTGTTGATCGGATTTAGATCAGGGTTCATAGAAGTCCCCTTTGGTCCGATGTTTTGTTCTTAGCCATTCTTTGGTGATTCTAGCTGTGTGTTTTGAGTCATTCTCCCATTGAAGGGCCTACGACTTGTGACTGAGATAGAGCTTTTTGACACTGGGCAGTATATTTTACTCCAGAATTTCTTGACAGTTCTGAAATTGTGCTCTGCACAGATTCAAGGTGCCCCATGCTACATGAAGCAAAGCAGCTCCAAAACATAACCAAGCCTCCTCCATGTTTTAAGGTAGGCCCAGTTTTCTTTTCTACAAAGCTTCATTTTTTCATCTGTGAACATAGAGCTAATATGACCTGCCAAAAAGCTCTTATTTTGTTTCATCTGTCTAAAGGACATTCTTCAAGAAGCATTTTGGATTGTCTGTGTGCATTTTTGCAAATTCCACAGTAACTAGAACGAGATTTGTAAAGGGCATTAACACCCTAAATGTATCCAGGTGCAGAAAAAGAGGGCACTGGTGCAACTGACAAAAACAAATAAAACAAAATGGGCAAGGAGTGATAAATGAATGAAGGGAGTCTTTTTAGTCCTTAAGAAAAGTCCATAAAAGTCACTGTGGCATAAAGTACACATTACGGCAGCGCCCGCAGTCTCTCTCTAAGTGTAGCATTTATTAAAACATATTGGTAAAATGAAAAACAATAAATATGCACTCACGTTTAAAATACATTAACCACTTCAGCCCGGAAGGTTTTACAGGGTCGTAGATAATTTTTTGTTCTGGGGGGGTTCAGCAGCAGATACTAAGTAAAAGTCTTTTTAAATAACACAATATGCATCAAATTCATAAAGACTGGAAAAAGGAAAACCTATGTGTTGCTTATAGTAAGCAATCACATCCTTGATCCTCTTGAGAATTGAACCAGATTTCTGTTTTGCCTTCTTGCAGTTTTTATGAACATTGCCCAGTGAGATTGGTGGTGTACTGTAATAACCAAACTTACTGGGAAGGTGCAAAGGGGCACCATCTTTTTTTTTGTTTACGCAGCATACTAGGCAAAAGAAGTGGTACTGTGTAAAGTCCATACAAACAGAACGTACCTCTCAACTTTCGAGCTTGAGAATGAGGGGCATGACAGGAAGGCAGTGATCTTAGCTTGCCACTGCAAAAAAGTGGGTATGGCCAAACATGATAGTGGGAGGGTCTTAAGGGACGTGGTTAAACAAAATCTGGGCTTCCTTGTAACTATAAATATGCTTAGGCTGTGTCTTCCATAATCGCGGTTGTATTACCCTTTTAGGCCCGACTGTTCACAATTCCAAATCACACTGCAATGTTGGCAAAACGCAGCACATGTGTTTGTGTTCCATTCATTTTTAGTGGCACCAAAACACGGTGTGGTTTTGGATGCTTGTGTGATAAATCACTCAACACTCACAGCAAAAATACATCACATTGTGGTGCCAGTAAAAAATGAATGGAACACAAACACATGGGCTGCCTTTTGCCAGCATTGCAGTGTGATTTGGAATCGGGTGCGGTGGCGGGCAGAATCACAGCAATATTCTGCCCACGATCCCAAATCGCTACATGTGCCTAACAGGCTAACACAACAGCAATTATGGAAGACTCAGTCCAGTGCCTCAATCACCAACTTTGCCAACAGTTGCCACAATCTCAGATACCTAGTAGAATGACAGGAATAAATTCTGCAGCACTGCAGTTCTAAGCTAGTCTGACTAAGGCCCCTTTCACACGGGGCGGATCCGTATTGATCCGACCCGTGAAGATCCGCTGCTCAGCGGGGATCGCACAGCTGATCCCCGCTGAGCCGGCTGATGACAGGGCGGTCCCTCCACTCTGTGCAGGGACCGCCCTGTCAGTTCTCGGCTCTCCTCTATGGGGGATCAGATGAACACGGACCGTCTGTCCGTGTTCATCCGATCCGCTCTGCAGACGGATGAAAAAGTAGGGTTTTCC
The DNA here is from genome assembly GCA_028564925.1 of Lithobates sylvaticus. Taxonomy (NCBI): domain Eukaryota; kingdom Metazoa; phylum Chordata; class Amphibia; order Anura; family Ranidae; genus Lithobates; species Lithobates sylvaticus. The sequence goes on from CM053027.1 coordinate 234,078,564, forward strand.
TCCGTCTGCAGAATCGGACAATAGCGGAGGCGGACGGTAGCGGGTGTCAGCGGATGCTCATTCGCTGACACCCGCTATCCCATAGACATGCATGTATGTCCGTTTTTCATCCAAAAATGGATGGATGAAAAACGGACATACGGTCCGCATGTGTGAAATGGGCCTAAGGAAGACACAAGGGAAAGAGGGACACACCTAATAACCCAGGATGGACTGGGTGGGTTAATGGACAGCAGCAGCCAGCAGCACTTCAGAACATCATCCACATCCAATTGGAATGAATCAATGTGTGGTGCTGCGCTCCCAAAGGTTGTGCTGGATGGTTAAGTTAGGATGGCAATGGTGAGCAATAGGGGATGGTGGAGGTCTTACCAAAATTAAATAAATATACATATAAAATAAATAAACAATAAAAAAACACTTGTGACTGATGTGCATAAATTGCTAAAATCAAGTGGGATAAATTAAAAAGAGTGGAATATGATAAACGTGCTAAAGTGTGCTATAAAGTAACAATAAGAAGGTGCACAGTTAATTAGGAATCGCAAAACCATTAAACGATGTTCCAGTGGAACTAAAAACAAATTAAAGGTCTCTAGATAGGATGGAAGTGCAAGAGAAGTAATAAAACAGATAAATGCATGTAAAATCGCATTTAAAAATTCCAAAATCGCATAGAAGTTCCAAAAATCGCATAAAATTTCAAAATCGCAAAAGTTGCGTAGTAGGTTAAAAGTTCAAAATCTTATACTAGTTCAAGACACAAAAGTGTGTAGTGCCCATGGGGAAGGAAAATAAATAGAACAGTGGTGCTGCGACAACGCAGTAGTGATGCTATATAGTGATTTCTGCGGTTCTTGCGGGGGCAGATGCAGCGTGGAGAGATGGTTGGTGCTGATGGGTTTTTACATATAATAGCGTTGTGACTGAAAAAAACGTGATTGCTTGGTGCTCTGTGCTGTGGTTCTTCGGTGTATGGAAGACACCTAAGGGTGCCCTAAATGGTTACCTTACTGCTGTAAGGTAACAGCATTGGATAGAAACCAGGAAGGTGTAAGGCCACTCCAGAGGGGGATTAACGGTCTGGTCTGCAGCTCTTCCTTCTGTGTCTGGTGAGGGCTGTTTATCTATTTAAAAAGCAGCTGGGGATCAGGGTAGGAAACGAGCGGCTTGCTCGCGTCTGAACGTCACTTCCGGTGTCCGGTGGAATTTTTAAATGCGATTTTACATGCATTTATCTGTTTTATTACTTCTCTTGCACTTCCATCCTATCTAGAGACCTTTAATTTGTTTTTAGTTCCACTGGAACATCGTTTAATGGTTTTGCGATTCCTAATTAACTGTGCACCTTCTTATTGTTACTTTATAGCACACTTTAGCACGTTTATCATATTCCACTCTTTTTAATTTATCCCACTTGATTTTAGCAATTTATGCACATCAGTCACAAGTGTTTTTTTATTGTTTATTTATTTTATATGTATATTTATTTAATTTTGGTAAGACCTCCACCATCCCCTATTGCTCACCATTGCCATCCTAACTTAACCATCCAGCACAACCTTTGGGAGCGCAGCACCACACATTGATTCATTCCATTTGTTTTTTTGGGTACAGTTTGACCCTTCGGTGTTGCCGCATACCTTCCCCCTCCCCTCACTCTGGTTACCATATTAGCGCGGAAATACCAATACTTGCATTATCCACATCCACCCTTGAGGGTCAAGCTCCTCACCCAAGCGGCAGTCAAAGGAAGAGAGAAATGGTGCGCTGGTAGGCCGGCCACTCCCCCTCTGCTCAGTGCTGCTTCTTGTCCTGGTGGCTGGACAAGTCAAGAAGATATGATCTCATATAAAGGAGCCTGGACGCACTGAGGTGCAGAGGTGGAGCAACAAGAGCCAGGACCCTCTATAAATTGAAATGGACCCTGGGCAAACATTTTCAAAATGAGTTTACTGCAGCAGATCTGGCAGAGATTGTGATTGGTTGTGGTAAATCTAGATTGTAACATAATAAATCTCATTTAGTGAAATAAAAAAGAACAAGTCCCAGGTAGGTCAGTCCAAACAGAAGACAGGATCCACACCAGTAGGCTAGTTGTTCTCTTAGGAAACAGATGCTGAATGAAGTTTGTAAATGTGACATCCAATGTAAGATAAGATTGAATACTCTTACCGGATCCAGTGGACCTGGATGTCAGCGACACCAGGTCAATAAAGCATGGATAACGGGATCTTCAGAATGACAGGAACACTCCAGGAGGTCCAGTCAGGTCCGGAAATCGATCGCTGAGGTCTTGATGGCACAGACAGCCACCGACAGATGATAGCCACGAAGACCAAAAAAAACTCACATCCAGAGAGATATGGAGAGAGAAAAGGGGCTTCCAATGGTGCAGGTCAAAAACAATAGGTTTTTATTTAAAAAAAAAAAACAACATACAAGATAAAAGCTGTGATCACAAAATAAGTAAAAAAAGCAATATGGGGAGCAGTGAAACCAAGCTGATGCATTTCATCCTACTAGGACTTCTACTGGGGCAACCTGACATGTCAAGTTTCACAGGCGGCGTCTCCATTAAACTTCCCCTCTGATCTCACAGTTCCCGCATAATCAGAGACTGCGGATAGATTACAGGGGATAATGAGTGACTGCCGATAGATTACAGGAGATAACCAGTGACTGCAGATAAATTACAGGAGATAACCAGAGACTACGGATAGATTACAAGAGATAACCAGTGACTGTGGATACATTACAGGAGATAACCAGAGACTACTGATAGATTACAGGAGATAACCAGAGACTGCGGATAGATTACAGGAGATAACCAATGATTGCGGATCGATTACAGGAGATAACCAGTGACTGCAGATAGATTACGGGAGATACCGTATTTATCGGCGTATAACAACACGCACCGGCGTATAACACGCACCCCAAGTTTAGGAGGGCATTTTAAGGAAAAAAAGTTTTAGGAGGGAAGTTTAGGGAAAAAACGTACATTTAAGCATCATTTGCAGCTTGCCCAGCGTCATTTGCAGCTTGCCCAGCGCCATTTGCAGCCTTGCCCAGCGCCATTTGCAGCCTTGCCCAGTGTCATTTGCAGCTTGCCCAGTGTCATTTGCAGCTTGCCCAGTGTCATTTGCAGCTTGCCCAGTATCATTTGCAGCTTGCCCAGTGTCATTTGCAGCTTGCCCAGTGTCATTTGCAGCTTGCCAGTGTCATTTGCAGCCTTGCCCACGCTTAAATTTCCCGCCGCCGAGACAGACCGCGCGAGCACCGCCGATAAAGACCGAAGCGACACCGAAAAAGACCGAAGTGTCGCCGAAAAAGACCGAGCCGACTGTTCGGCTCCGCTCGCAGTCCTGCCTCCCTGCTGTTTCGGGAGCGAGCGCAGGGAGGCGGGACTGCGAGCGGAGCCGAAGAGTCGGCTCGGTCTTTTTCGGCGGTGCTTCGGTCTTTCGAAAAAGACCGAAGCGCCGCCGAAAAAGACCGAGCCGACTGTTCGGCTCCACTCGCAGTCCCGCCTCCCTGCTGTTTCGGGAGCGAGCGCAGGGAGGCGGGACTGCGAGTGGAGCCGAAGAGTCGGCTCGGTCTTTTTTGGCGGCGCTTCAGTCTTTTTCGGCGGCGCTCGCTATTTTTCGGCGCCACTCGATATTTTTGTCACTTTTTTGGGGGGGATCGGCGTATAACACGCACCCACGACTTTCCCCCAATTTAAAGGGGGAAAAAGTGCGTGTTACATGACGATAAATACGGTAACCAGAGACTGCGGGTAGATTACAGGGGATAATGAGTGACTGCCGATAGATTACAGGAGATAACCAGTGACTGCAGATAAATTACAGGAGATAACCAGAGACTACGGATAGATTACAGGGGATAACCAGTGACTGCAGATAGATTACAGGAGATAACCAGAGACTGCGGGTAGATTACAGGAGATAACCAGAGACTGTGGATAGATTACAGGAGATAACCAATGACTACGGATAGATTACAGGAGATAACCATTGACTGCGGATAGATTACAGGAGATAACCAATGACTGCAGATAGATTACAGGATGACTGCGGATAGATTAACCAATGACTGCGGATAGATTACAGAAGATAACCAATGACTACGGATAGATTTCAGGAGATAACCAGAGACTGCAGATGCAACATACTACACGAGATGATCAAGTAGCCATTTTTTTAATTGTACCTTTCAGCAATGCACAGCTATACAGGGGGTAAACAACAATGTAAGTGAGGGTATGGGCGGAAACACCTACCTGTCCTGCCGGGCTCACCTCCCGCTCTCAGCGGTCGGGGCTTTCATCGGCCGGGGGCGGCGCTATCAGTGGCCGGGGCGGGCCCTCAGTGACTGGGGGGCGGAGCTCTCAATGGCCAGGGGGCGGGATGCTCAGTGGCCGGAGGAGGGGCTCTCCGCGGCTGGGAGTGGGGCTCTCAGCGGCCCGGGGGCTGGGCTCCCATCGGTCCGGGTGAGGTGCTCCCACTTGGTTTCTCTGTTCCGAGCCTCCAAGCTCATACAGCACATACAGGCTGCATGGGGCCTCCCTGCTGACAGAGCCTCCCTCAGCCTAAGCCAAGCCCAATAGCTGCCCCGTGGTCTGGCGTTATAATAGCATGCCAGGCTCAGGCAGTACACAACACAGCGTCAGTGCCGAGTGCCAAGGACCGGGCGCCGAGAGGCCTCATATTTGCGTGCGGCCGGTGCTAAGAGGTTAATGTTGGTAAATGTAAAGTTATATACTTGGGGGCTAAGAATAAGCTTGCATCATACATACTAGGGGAGTACAACTGGGGGAATCAATGGTGGAGAAGGATCTGAGTGTTCTGGTAGATCATAAATGTAATAATAGCATGCAATGCCAAGCTGCGGTTTCCAAAGCGAACAAAATCCTTTCTGGTGTTAAAAGAGGTATGGACTGAAGAGTTAGAGAGGTATAATGTTGCCCCCATTCAAATCATTAGTAAGACCTCGTCTGGAAAATGCAGTTTAGTTTTGAACACCAGTTCACAAAAAGGATATTGGGAAACTGAAGAAATTGCAGAGAAGGGCAACCAAACTGTTAACAGGCATGGATGAACTCAGCTATGAGGAAAGATAGGCTGAACTGAATTTATTCTCTCTCTGAATCTGAAGGACATTTGGGGGGGGGGGGGGGGTATGATCAACATGTATACATACATAAGTGGTCCATATAGTGAACTTGGTGTAGAGTTATTCACCTTAAGTTCATCGCAGAGGTTTAATCTCCAAATATGGAAAGGCTTCTTCACAGTAAAAGCTGTGGAAATGTGGAATAGACTCCCTCAAGAACCGGTTCTGGCCAGCTCAGTAGATGTTTTTTTTTTTTTAAAAAAAGGCCTGGATTCCTAACTAAATGCACAAAATATAACTGGGAAACTAATATTTATATGTAAAGTTGATCCATGGAATATCCAATTTGCTTCTTGGGGGATCAGAAAGGATTTTTTCCCCGCTGGAGCAAATTGGATAATCCTTTATTGTTTTTTTTGTTTGTTTTTTTGCCTTCCTCTGGATCAGCTGTGGGTATAGGATAGTGTATATAGAGGTTTTTCGATTTTGTGTGTATTTTTTTTTTCCTATGTTGTTTGAACTGAATGGACTTGTGTCTTTTTCCTTCCAGATTAACTATGTAGGGGTTTTTAACAGATAAGCCCACCCTAACACTAAAATCGCTACATCTACAGATATCCATGATCTAAAACTAACCTATCTAACCCCATAAAGAAGAAATCAGTATACATACCTTTTTTAAAGCTCATCCGATCCAGTCTCCAGCGGTGGAAGCTTTTGGCCATGACATCTCAAAAGCTCCATCATGTCACTTACAGTCTAGACAAAAATGGCACAGTCCTTGGCTACTAATTGCATTTTGTGTCTTTGACAACATTCAAGATTGTAGTTTTTTGTTAGATTGGCGTTAGCAGACCTTATCAGCGAGCTAAAGCCCCATACACACGGTCGGAAAATCCGACCACCAAATCCATCGGATTTGGTCCGACAGATTTAGTCCGACACTGGTGTTGCATACACACGGTTGGACAAAGTTGTCAGAAAATCCGATCATTCTGAACGTGGTGACGTTTGTTGCCTACGACGGGACTACGTAGAGGCTAGTAGCCAATAGCTTTGGTCTTGTAATGTGATCTGAGCATGCGTGGCACTTTGTCCGTCGGAATTCGCTACACACGATCGGAATTGGTATGATCGGACTTTGTTGTCGGAATATTTATAGAGCAGGAGATAGAACTTTGTCCGTCGGACAATCCGATGGAAACTGTCCGATGGTGCCTACACACGGTCGGAATTTCCGACAACATTGTCCGATAGGACAGAATCCATCGGAAAATCCGACCGTGTGTATGGGGCTTAAGAGGATCAGCAGTAAGAGAACGCAAATTATGTAATGAGCAGATAATAGAACTTCTCTGTACATCTGTATATATAAAAAAAGGGTTTTAAAACATTAACACACTGCGATTAGAGTAATTTCATTCATATCTGAATTATATTAAAAAGGCTCTTGGCCCACATTCTATCACTTTACTGATCTGCTAGACTTTACAGTTCAGGGCTTGATCCTGTTGCTTCCACCTACAGAAGTTTTCATCCTGTCCCTCAGTCTTTCATCAAATAGGATGTAGAGGTCACAGTTGCAGAAGCTCTCAGTGCCGTGCATGATAAATTGATTTTCACCATGTAGCAGAGGGAGAAGCCACATAGACAGATCCTTAATTAGAAAGGGAATTTGCAGGGGACAGAACAGTGTGTGGGCACAGGGATAATAAGAGCAAGGGAGCATCAAACGCACGGGGGTGCCTAAATCCAGAAGTTTTTTTCAAAGATGCTCATTATCTGCAAGCGGTACATGATAAAGGATCCCAAAAAGCCTAACCTTTTAAATCAGGGATTCACTAGAATGCACACACCATTATCTTTCGTTTCTTTTCTACTTTTTCACTTGGTGTAATGCCACCTAGTGCTGTTTAATTTTCAGTTTCTTTATAGCTATCATTCTGTAAAGACAGTGTTACCAAACACAGAACAGCTGAATGTATTAAAGCGTGTAGTTTTCCAACTAGGTGTTTGCCATTGGTTCTTGGAAGACACGCAAGTTCACCAACCCTCTTAGATGTATGTAGCGACTGCTCTGTATTTGTTGTAATAATCCATGATATTTTAGAGACAAAGCATTTTTATAGTGTGTGAGAAGAGAGAATGACATTGCCTCAGCATCAGTTCTAAAGCACCACAGGCCGCATAGCTGATGTAACCTCCTTCATTTCTCTATAGAAATCCAGACATTCTGTAGAGGTACTGCTAAAAATAGAGCTGTGCTACCCATTTTTTAACATTTAGTTAGATTCTAAAATCCTTCTGTCTGGAGAAATTGATCTTAGTAAACAGGGTAGTGCTTTTCATACAGAGTTTGTGAGCGCTGGCTTTAGACAAACATTTTTGCTGCCATGTTTTTCTTGCAAGTGGGAAATGTTTTGCTATTATGAATAATGTCATTCTCGGTGATCCTTTCAAGAAGTGATATGTCAAGCACGTGAATGAATGCTAGGCTTCCAAAATTAGCCCTTGGACAAATGATATGGTGCTGTTTTGGTGCTATCTGATTGGCTCTTCAAGTTTTATTCCAGTTTTGATAAACAATCCCTATTTTTTATAGTGATAATAAATTGACACTGAACTCTGGTTTTAAAAGAAAGAAAATCTATTTGTATGTATTGTGTGTATTCAAAAGGTGGTTCTAAAGGCGGAAGATTTTTTTTAACCTTTAATATATTCTCTGCATTAAAAACCTTCTGCATCATGCAGCTCCCCCCCCCCCCCCCAAGCAACTTGCTCTGGCGGCATTTGACAAGGGGGAAGAACCAGGAGTGCTGGCAGGGGGGCCTGAGAAGGGGAGGAGTGGGGCTGCTCTGTGCAAAACCATTGCACAGGGTAGGTTAGTATGACATTTTTTTTTTTAAATGAGCCCTCACAATCACTTTAACTCAAAAACACTATGTATTGTGCTCAGCCTCCTCCAAATTCTTTTTTTTTTTTTGCTGCTTCTAACTGTTGGTGGCTACATTTATTCTCCATGGTCCCACTATATGTGTAAATGTAGCCACCTTCCCTTGCTTGCTTGCTTTTGACATGGACTATGGGATTTTTAGTATGCATAGAGCAGTGCACATGACTGCAAGAAATGGATGTGAAGGAGAGAGGGAGAGGTTTGGGAGCTCATGGAGGACATTACAAGAGACAAAAAACACAGCAAGAAACAATTTAATTAAAAAAAAATTGATTATGAGTAGGGTTGAGCGAAACTGAACTGTAAAGTTTGGGTTCGTACCGGACTTTTGGGTTTTTGGGTCCCGGACCCGAACAATTGACTGTATGTTCAGTTTCGGGTCCGGTGTTTGGCAATGTAATGGTACATTTTAAAAAGCTGCAGGGCAGCCAATCAACATTCGTTTAACTGGTGCATGGCTGTGATTGGCCAGTGCAGCATGTGACCCAGCCTCTATATAAGCTAGAGGCACACTGCACAGCACATCACTCTGCTTTAGACAGTGTAGGGAAAGGTTCCTGGCTGCTGCTGCTGTGAGGGAGAGAATTACATGATAGGAGTCCGGATTCTGAAATCTATTCTAATTAGTCAGCGATCTACATTGATTTAGTTGTGTGGGTATAGTGCACAAGCTTTTTACACTGCACTGAGAGAAAAGATAGCCAGTGTAGGGCAAGGTTCCTGCTGCTGCTTTGAGGGAGAGAGAATTATCTAGGAGTCCTGATTCAGAAATCTATTCTAAAAACTCAGCGATCTACATAGATTTACCTGGTTGGGTTGCAGTGCACAGTCTTTTTACACTGCCATGAGCCCAGTGCCAGAGAAAATACAACTTTTATCTGCAAGCTCAGTGCACCAGCACTGCATATGTTACTGTGAGATACACCCTGTACATACTGTGGGTGTATTCTGCTCTTCCAAAAACACCCATTTAGGGCAAAAAAAAAAAATTGCAGTGTTTTCTGCATATCTGTAGGTGTGAGATACACAATTTATATAGTTTTCTTCTATTGTGCTATTCAAAAAAAAGTTTTTTAGGGCAAAAACATTTTTTTTGAATGGCATTTTCTGCATTTCTGTAGGTGTGAGATACACCGTTTACATACTGTGGGTGTATTCTGCTATTCCAAAAACACCCATTTAGTGCAAAAAAAAAAATTGCAGTGTTTTCTGCATATCTGTAGGTGTAAGATACACAATTTATATAGTTTTCTTCTATTGTGCACCTGGGGAGCAACAAGTGGATGGCCACAAGTTTATTGCAGCCAAGAAAGGGGTGCTGCTTGGTCCTACGAGGTGAGGAGGAAACAAAAGGAACACCGCTCTGGGAGAGGGAGTCAAATTTATGAGTTAGGTCCTGCAGGTGGAAGTATGGGCAGGGCATACCCAGTGGTAGGCTGACATGTAGTTGTCAGGAAATCTCTTTTTTACATGATGTCATATTTTCTTTGTTTTTCTTTCCATCAGCAATTGTATTTGCATATGCACCCCTGTTTTTTTTTACTTTTTCATTATTATATCAGTATGTTATATTGTATCTTTGTACAACTGTATATATAGTGACTGCAAGCACCTTTCTTAACCCTCTGGCACTAAGCCCAGCCACAACAATGTAAAAATCTCTACTGTTGGGTACAATTTAGAACATAAGTTAAGCTATGGATCTAGCATATGTCCAGGATCCAAGGGGTTTAACAGAAAATGAGCTTAGGTTAAACACAGATATTTGTGCTTGCACTTAGGGGATTTTGACAGTTGGTATATTTTCCAAACTGGCAGATTCACATTAATGACTTTCTGCACGTTTCCCATAAACTGGAAAATATAAAACAAGCTTTGCGTTATTCTCTTTCTTTTCTGTCTCCAAAGGACTAGGTCACTCCAACCTGCAGATGGCTCACTTGAGTCCAGGAAGTGCAGCACTAACTCCCTCAGATGTAGAAGGATTATCGCCCACAGCACTGAGTTATAGGAATGCCACCCATCGTCGTCTCTCCATGGAGGTAAATATGCAATTTTGTGCTACCATTTGGGCTCTATTCACACATTGTGACTGGACTAAAATGCATGTTATCAAAGACAATGTTACAGAAAGAACGTATTAAGGCTGAGGTCCGCACACTGCTGCAAAAATTAAAAGCCAGCAGCTGCGCATACTGCAGCTGCTGACTTTTATAATTGGACACTTACCTGTCCTGGAGTCCAGCGATGTCGGCACCGCAGCTGATGTTTCCATCAGCTATCTGGTGCATGCCGTCTCCATTGCGAGTAAGGGAACCTGGCAGTGAAGCCTTACGGCTTCATGCCGGGAACCCTACTGCACATGCGCAAGGTTCCGCTCTCTCCGTTCCCCAGAAGTGGGAACAGGATACCTGTGAAAGACAGGTATCCTGCCCCCCCCCCCCCGGAAGGTACCAAATGTGGCACCTGAGGGGGGAAGGAGTAGAACGAGTGGGAGTTCTACTTTTGGGTGGAACTCCGCTTTAACATCTGTGAGCTGTGCTGCAATGTATTTGTTTAGATAGCTCAGGCCTGCTATTTTTGTCTGTTTTAATGTTTTTTATGTGCCCATAGAAGTCAATGGTAACACCTAAAAACAAATATAGGGTGTGTTTTGCATTTATTTTCATGGGTTTTCAGCCCCTAGTAACAAGCCAAAATATTTTTTAATTGGCCAACATGAAAAACGCACTAAAAATGTGTGTCAACACATTTGCAAAAGGCGCATCAAAGCACATTGAAAAATGGTGTGAACCTAGCCTATATGTTCAAGAGAAGTAGGAGAATTTGAGGCAGACAAATCTGGATATGAATGCTTCAAGGGTTTGTTAACCCACACGTGTCACTTTCTATAACCCATTCTGTCTAATAAGTATATGCCCCCGTGTGTCTGTTGTATACAAAAAAAGCCGTATATACCTTATCTGTGACCGCTGATCACCTGACGCGCTGCATCTCTCCTCTCTACGTGTGACAGAAGCAGTGGGAGGGGCCGAGATGCCCCCGCTTACATCACTCTGGAGGGGGGGGGAGAGAGAGGAGGAGAGAGTCGGACAGATGTGTGGCATCACATGACCACTGATTAGCGGTCACAGATAAGATATATATACGGCTTTTTTTTATACAGCAGACACACAGGGGGACATATACTTATAAGACAGAACGGATTCTAGAAAGACGTGTTATTAAGGCAGCAGCCCGGGGGGGCAGAGGGGGCGTCGGTGGACCCTGACACAGGAGCCGAAAAGCAGGGATGGGAAGGGGGAGGATGACACAAGAACAGAGAGGATATACGGGAGACAGCAGATGACGGAGGCACGCAAACTGACCACGGTGTCAGGGCTTAGCAGCCATGATTACCGTGGTCAGTTTACAGAGTGGAGGGGAGAAACTGGCAGGATCAGCCAGGTTTTTTAGGTGTTAGAGGGGTCCAAATGACATAGGACAAGCACTGTGTCATATAACATGCTTTAAAGGAGCAGGATCCATTTTTTTTTCTTGGGGTTAACATACACTTTCATTCCACTGGGCTTACATAACTTATACCTTTCTTTCACAGCAACCATCAGCAAAGAGGATAGTTTCATTTTCCCAGACTCATCGGCTCTGGGCTAGGAGTTCTACTTAGCAAGGTTTATAGAAGTGTTATATAAGTTAAAAGCAGACACAAATCCATCTAGTTCAACCGATAGAAACAAAATAAATAAATAGAAAACCACCATATACAGAACCCTATATGCAGGGTTTATCCAGAGGAAGGCAAAAAACCCAAAAAGCATAGTCCAGTTTGTTTCAGTGGGAGAAAAACAAATTCCTTCCTGGTCACCAGAAGACAATCGGATATTCACTGTATTAACAATCTCTGGTGTTATTACCTATACATGTTAGTATCCAGTTACATTTTCTGCATTTAGGAATGCCTCCAGTTCATTGATTACCTCAAGTTAGCAAGCCGCTGAGAGGCTAAGACAGCCGCTCCCACCCCCTCCACTGCCCAGCGCTCCAATGAGCGATTGAGGGGCAGAGAACCAGTGTCTGACAGTCACCAGTTCTCTGCAGGCTGATGACCTAGAGCTGAACGATCAGCAGTGTTCGATCGCTCAGTTCTCGGTCTTAGAGGTGACAGGGGACAGCTGCAGCTTGGATCGGTGCTGCAGCCATCTAGGTGAGTATGTGTTTTTTATTTTTTTTTATATTCCCATACTTCTCTTTTAAGTCTGTGATCTACCAGGTCCTTTTTGACCATTGACTTCCCCAGCTGTTCTCCTGGAATGTATGATGTATGCCTAGTTTTAGCCCCCAAGTGCATAACTTTACCTCACTTACCACATAGTTGCCCAATCAAACAGTGCATTAGGGTCTGCTTGTAGGTTAGAGATATCAGGTAAGGATGTTATTTCACTACCTAGCTTGGTGTCTGCAACAACTGAAATGGTGCTTTTAATCCCAACTCTACATAATTTATAAATATGTTGAAAAGTAAGGGTCCCAACACTGAACCTTGGGGTACAACACTAATAACCTTTAGACCATTCAGAGTATGAATAATGAATAACTTTTCTTTCACCTAATAGCTATAACCAACGTTTTGTGATCAGACTTTCCTGGTACAGATGGGACAGACAATACCATGAGCGTCAAAAGTATATACAAAGTTTATTATAGTTAAAGTCACATATTTAAAAGAAAGACTACACATTTTTGGGATCCCCAGAGTATTGGAGGACCAACATAGCACATATATACTACTCAATTGTTGTTTGAGCCCCAAGAAGATTAACCAAGAGAAGAGAGTACGACGTGTTTTGCTTTGACTGCTTCCTCCTTGCTATATGCACATGCAGAGAGATACCGATGTGTGACTTACACATTGTCCTAGGGATGTAGGGATTGGCATAGAACCAGCGGAGGATGGTGGCGAGTCCCAGGGAGGACAAATAAATAGAACCAACCTAGTTACTCCAAGACCCTGTGGATATAGTGCCTCCCAAGAAAACTAAAAAAATCTAAATAAGACTACAATGTTCCATATGATGCAACTATTAATAGTTTATATAGGAGAAAAAAGGGGAGAATCAATCAATGGGCCACTTACTTTACATTCACTTGACCCAATAAAGAAGACTGTTGGTCAATTAATCATGTAGGGTTCCTTCACATAAGACCATCTGAGAACAAAATTTAACATAACCACAATCCGTGTCACTACAATATTTATCCAGAAGTTGTTTAAATTCCCAACAGAAGAGAATATTAAAGTACCATGTATTTACCTGGGATATGTTATCAATTATATTGTCTCTAACTCCGGAATAGCCAACATAAAAGTCAAGGCTCTCCAAGCACAATATCAGTAAACTATAGTGGTTTAAACTATAGTGGTCCCATCTTTGAATCTTTTAAGCCTGTAAACTTTAACTTCGACATCAGTTAAGTTGTGTGTCAAACATTTTCTTTGCTAAATATATTGTACAAGTATATACACAGTATATATGTGTATATGGATAAAAAGGTGTAACTTCACGGCCTATAATAAACCACTCAGTGCCAATTAAGTCCCACTATCCTCTAGCAGTACAAAAAACAATTAAAAACTTTCTAATTCTCTTTATAGTGTAAAAGAATAGTGCTATGCAGCTATTTAAAAAAAGACAAAATATAAGAGGGTGGTATAGGAAGAAAACAGTCGAAAAAATTTTTTTAAAAGTCAGCCGCTACAAATACTGCAGTGGCTGACTTTTAAAATAAGGACACTCACCTGTCCCAGGGTCCAGCGATGTCGGCACCCGAGGCCGAACCATCCCTCGGTCTTCGGATGCTGCCGCCGCCATCTTCGCTATGGGAATCAGGGAATTAAGCCTTTCGGCTTCACTTTCCAGTTCCCTACTGCGCAGCGCAATCAGAACAGTCCCTGCTGTCTCTGAAACCCATGTGTGTCCCAGCAGACAGCGCAGCAGGACAGGAAGAGGCATAGACTCCCGTGGGAGTCTATGCCCGGAAGTACGTGGAAATACCTGTCTTAGACAGGTATCTGCACCCCCCTCCCCCCTGAAAGGGGCCAAATGTGACACCGTAGGGTTCCGAAAAGCGGAGGTTCAATTTTTGTGGGAACCTCCGCTTTAAGGAAAGTGTTCCTCAACCAATTAGATCTGTATCATCATCATCCACAGAGTTCCAGAGATACAGTATCTCACAAAAGTGAGTACACCCCTCACATTTTTGTAAATATTATATTATATCTTTTCATGCGACAACACTGAAGAAATGACACTTTGCTACAATGTAAAGTAGTAAGTGTACAGCTTGTATAACAGTGCTGTTCTTTTAAATTTGCTGTTCCCTAAAAATAACTTAACACACACCCATTAATGTCTAAACAGCTGGCAACAAAAGTGAGTACACCCCTAAGTGAAAATTTCCAAATTGGGCCCAAAGTGTCAATATTTTGTGTGGCCACCATTATTTTCCAGCACTGCCTTAACCCTCTTAGGCATGGAGTTCACCAGAGCTTCACAGGTTGCCACTGTAGTGTTCTTCCACCGCGACATCACATTTTAAAATTAGCACTGTTTTAGTATCCGATCATTACAGGAATTGGACTGTTTTTTCCTATACTACTCTCTTATGTATGTGTATATGTAGATAATATATCCACAGTCACTCCTTTGTCTAAGTCTTTGCATACTTCCTTATATGCACCCATCAGGGGCACCTACGTAGAAAAATGTTTTGTGTTATATATATCGCCGCACACGCCGGAGTAAGAGCAATAATTCTAAGCCCATTATTCATGGTTATCTCTAGACTGATAAACTGTAGGGGCCTTTAAAGCATTGCCTATGGAAAATATATAGTACCGAAGGTCATCTTCATTTTGCGGGCACATGCAAATTTAAAGCTTTACATTTTGGGTATCGTGCAACCTGATCTTTTTATATTTTAGCAAAAATTGGGCAATATATTGTGAGGGCTGGGCTCAGCCCTTCCTTCTCTGAGCTAGCCACTCAGCTGTCTGCTAATTGCCAGCTCCCACCTCTCTCCACAGTTACTTAGCTGTTGCTGATATCCTGCTCATCAGTCCTGCCTACTTAAGCGTCCAGTCCAGAGGAGCTCTGCCTTCGCCTTGGTCAACATCACAAGAAACATCTCCTGCGTTCCTGTTTAAAGACTGGCTTTGCTGACATCCCTTCTGGCTCCGGATCCTGCTTTCTGTTCCACTACTTTGATCCCTGACTTCTGGCTTGGCTGACTATCCTTTCTGGTTTCTGAACTTTGGCTATGTTTTGACTACGTTTGTTCTTTTTACTTTTATTATTAAACAAGTGGGATTTAACTGTACTTTTGTCTCGGTCTGATTTCATGGTTTCTGCCAGTGGGCGAAGGCCATGAATTCAGAAGATGCAGTCAATCCACTTGTTGGTAATATTTTTTCCAGATTCGATGAACTGGATCACTGCATGGATCAGTTTGTCATGGCGTTACAAACACTCCTGAGTCACATGGCTCACCTGTAATCTCCCACTGTGGCCGTCCGATACAACCTATGTTTGCAGGCCAACCCTGCTGCTAATCCAGTCTCTGTGCAGGCACCCGCCTCGAGTATTACCTCTATAAGAGGTATGTTTGGTTTAGTTCCGCTTCCCCAGCGATTTGGGGGCGATCCAGTCCAATGCAGATGGTTTCTCAACCAGGTTGAGATATACTTTGAGATGCTGCCCCAGACATTTCCTACGGACAGAAGCAAAGTAGGTTTTGTGATATCTTTGCTTTCTGATAGAGCCATTGCCTGGGAAACCCCTCTATAGGAGATGCAAAAACCTGTTGTCTTGAGTTACCCTGAGTTTGTGGCTTTGTTTAAAATTTTATTTGACATTCCCGCACGCTCCACTTCTGCTGCCAAGTGCCTCATGTCCATTGAAAAGAGTACGAGAACTGTTGTCGACTACGCCATTGAATTCCGTACTCTGGCAACAGAGGTTGCGTGGAGCAATGAGGCCCTCGTGGCTGCTTTTTCTCATGGTCTCTCGAATACCATAAAGGATGAGATAGCAGCCCGAGATATACCCACTGTGCTGGAGATGTTGATCACGTTTGCCATCCTCATTGACTACAGACTCAGAGAAAGACTCTATTTTAAGGTAGCTTATGTATGCCTCCTGTACGTCTCCGGATTTGCAGTCCCACCCGTGCCTCCCTCACCTCCCTTGCCTCCTGGTTCAGAGTCCGGCAGTGAAGGTGAACCCATGCGCTTGGCTTTCACGCGTCTCTCTGCAGATGAGAGAACCTTTAGGAGGAGGGAGAGATTGTGCCTTTATTGTGGACAGGCAGGTCACTTTTTGAAGTTTTGTCTTACCCGTCCAGGGAATGCCCGAACCTTGAGGTCATGTCACGGACAGACCTTAGGTGGCGTTGTTTTATCCCCAGTAATCCAGAAAGATAAGCCCCTGGTTTCGGTCACCCTTTCTTGGGTTGAGTCGTCTGTCGAGATACAGGCTCTAATCGACTCTGGGGCTGCAGGCCTGTTCATTGATGCTGCCTTTGTATCGAAGCACTCAATTCCACTGCAGCTGCGTGACACTCCACTTGCCATTGATGCTCTTGATGGGAGACCTCTACAGCCTGCCCATGTAACTCATGAGATGGTTCCGTTGTCCATGGCCATAGGGGCTCTTCACCATGAGATAATCCAATTCCAAGTTGTTTCCTTCACCTAAGTTTCCACTGGTTATTGGTTGACTCCATGCTGAGGTTCTCTCCTGGTCACCACAATGCAGGGAGACATGCTTTCAGAAGCAAGCCAAGGTCATGTGCACCTCTTCAGTGCAATTTTAGCAATGGCTTTGACAAAGGTCAAGCCAGTAGTTGGCCTCCACACCGGCCGTATGCTTGTGCAATTGACCTTTAACCTGGTACCCCCTGCCGTTGAGGAGGGGGTACTGTCAGGGCTGGGCTCAGCCCTTCCTTCTCTGAGCTGGCCGTTCAGCTGTCGGCTAATTGCAAGCTCCAATCTCTCTCCACAGTTACTCAGCTGTTGTTGATATCCTGCTCGTCAGTCCTGCCTACTTAAGCCGTCCACTCCAGAGGAGCTCTGCCTTCGCCTTGGTCAACATCACAAGAAACATCTCCTGCGTTCCTGTTTAAAGACTGGCTTTGCTGACATAACTTCTGGCTCCGGATCCTGCTTGCTGTTCCACTACTTTGATCCCTGACTTCTGGCTTGGCTGACTATCCTTTCTGGTTACTAAACTTTGGCTATATTTTGACTACGTTTGTTCTTTTTACTTTTATTATTAAACAAGTGGGATTTAACTGTACTCCTGTCTTGATCTGATTTCATGGTTTCTGACATATATTTTGTTTGTGTGCCCTAAAATTAAAGTATAATTAAAAGCAAAACTTTTTCCTTCATTTTGGATTAAGTAGAAAGGGCCCCTGTCAGGTTTTTATTGCTGTCTGTGGCCCCGTTAGGGAGATTAATCCTCTTTGTTTGTCATGTTTACTGACTATTGCTTTCCAAAATGTAAAACTAAAGTTTTGCTCTTAGTTCTAGTTTAACTGTTTGCAGACTGTATACTGTATATAAATATGGCAGCAAGGTGACTCTCCTGTGCAAAATCACGTACCTGTACGTGATTCTGCACTTCTGAGTCTGGGGCCCGCACACATGCTGCCGGCGACCCGCTCTTGTGATCCTGTGTTCCTACAAAACAGGAACATGGATATCTGCCTTCCTATAGTAAAAGCACCCCCACACAGTTAGCAAGCACTCCCTAGGCACACATTTAACACTTTGATTGCCCCTTCCCTGCCAGTGTCAGTACAGTGATAGTGCATATTTTTAGCATTGATCACTGTATTAGTGTCACTGGTCCCCAAAAAGTGTCACTTGGCATCCAAATTGTCTGCCACAATGTCGCAGTCTGGCTATAAGTCGCTGATCTCCGCCATTACTAGTAAAAATAAATAAATAAAAACTCTCTAAATCTATCCCATAGTTTGTAGACACTATAACTTTTGTGCAAACCAATCAGTATACATGTAGCAGAATACATATTTGCCTAAATTGATGAAGAAATTAGATTGTTTCAATTTTTTTTATTGGATTTGTTTTATAGAAGTAAGAAATATATATATTTTTTTCAAAATTGTTGGTGTTTTTGGTTTATAGCGCATAAAATAAAAACCACAGAGGTGATCAAATACCACCAAAAGAACGCTCTATTTGTGGGGAAAAAGAACACACATTTTATTAGGGTACAGCATGGAAAAGGACCTGGGGGTCCTAGTAGATGACAGGCTCATTAATGGCATGCAATAAAAAGGGAATTAACTCCAGAGATAAAACAATAATTCTCCCACTCTAAAAGACTTTGGTCCAGCGGCACCTGGAGTATGTCGTCCAGTTCTGGGCACCAGTCCTCAGGAATAGGGATGGGCCCGGTGTTCGATTCGAACCCATGTTCGGCGAGCCCAGAACTATTTAGCCGCTCGCATCAAATTCGTGTGATGCGAGCGGCCCGCAATGCATTGCGCCAGTCGCAGTGCAATGCTGGCTGATGATTGGCCAAGCATGCACTGTGACCCCGCATGCTTGGCCAATCACAGCGACGGCAGCGAGGAGAGCCATAATTGGCTACAGGCAGGATGCCTGTAGCCAATTATAGCTCAGGGGCTTTAGTACACGCCCCGCGGTATAAGCCTCACATATTGTGTTTCAGTGTTAGTGTGCTGCTGACTGCTGAGAATATGTGCTCTATTTCTGGGGATTTGTGTGTGCGTGCTGTTAGTACAGCATTGCAGTATCACATCTGGGGGGTGTCTATAGGTTGCCTGTGAAGGGGGGCAGGTTTCCTGTGCTTAGAACTGTCCCTGCAAAAAGTGTAATTTTTGCAGGGAAAAAAGCTATTTAAAAGCACTCGCGGCTAATGAATTGATGGCTCCCGTAACACAGAGAACTGTCATTCATTGATAAAAAACACAAAAAAAAAGCGTGGGGGTCCCCCCAAATTCAATAACCAGGCCCTTCAGGTCTGGGATGGATATTAAGGGGGACCCCAGCGAAAAGAAAAAAAAATGGCGTAGGGTCCCCCTCAAAATCCATACCAGACCCTTGAGGTCTGGTATGGATTTTAAGGGGAACCCCAGCCAAAAAAAATGGCGTGGGGTCCCCCTCAAAATCCATACCAGACCCTTATCCAAGCACGCAACCTGGCAGGCCGCAGGAAAAGAGGGGGGAGGAGAGCGCCCCCCCTCCCACCTGAACCGTACCAGGCCACATGCCCTCAACATTGGGAGGATGCTTTGGGGGTCTGAGGACAAGGGCCTCTTCCCCACAACCCTGGCCGGTGGTTGTGGGGGTCTGCGGGCGGGGGGCTTATCGGAATCTGGAAGCCCAGTTTAACAAGGGGACCCCCAGATCCCGGCCCCCCCCTGTGTGAAATGGTAAGGGGGTACTACCATTTCACCAAAAAAGTGTAAAAAATTGTAAAAATTACAGGAGACGGTCTTTGACAATTCCTTTATTAAAATCTTCTTTCTTCTTTCTTCTGATCTTCCTTTCTTCATCCTTCGGTTTCTTCATCTTCTCCTTCCGGCATCTTCTTCCATCTTCTTCTTCCATCATCTTCTTCCTCCGATCCGATTCTTCTTGCGCTGGTCTTCTCGTCCTTCTCGTCCGGCATCTTCTTCCATGGCGTCGGCGTCGGTGTCTCTTCTTGGGCCGCTTCTCGCAATGGTAGGCTCCCGCTGTGTGAGGCTTCGCTGCGTCTGACAGGTCTTTTATAACGGAGGGCACCTGGTGACCCCGCCCCCTCTGACGCAGGGGGACATCATGGGGAATTCCCTATGGCTTTCCCCATGACGTCAGAGGGGGGCGGGGTCACCAGGTGCCCTCCGTTATAAAAGACCTGTCAGACGGAGCGAAGCCTCACACAGCGGGAGCCTCCCATTGCGAGGAGCGGCGCGAGAACAGACGCCGACGCCAAAGCCATGGAAGAAGATGCCGGACGAGAAGGACGAGAAGACCAGCGCAAGAAGAAGCGGATCGGAGGAAGAAGATGATGGAAGAAGAAGATGGAAGAAGATGACGGAAGGAGAAGATGAAGAAACCGAAGGATGAAGAAAGAAGATTTTAATAAAGGAATTGTCAAAGACCGTCTCCTGTAATTTTTTCAATTTTTTACACTTTTTTGGTGAAATGGTAGGGGTACTTTTGTACCCCCTTACCATTTCACACAGGGGGGGGGATCTGGGGGTCCCCTTGTTAAAGGGGGCTTCCAGATTCCGATAAGCCCCCCGCCCGCAGACCCCCACAACCACCGACCAGGGTTGTGGGGATGAGGCCCTTGTCCTCATCAACATGGGGACAAGGTGCTTTGGGGGTCTCAGACCCCCAAAGCATCCTCCCAATGTTGAGGGCATGTGGCCTGGTACGGTTTAGGCGGGAGGGGGGGCGCTCTCGTCCCCCCCTCTTTTCCTGCGGCCTGCCAGGTTGCGTGCTCGGATAAGGGTCTGGTATGGATTTTGAGGGGGACCCCACGCCATTTTTTTTTGGCTGGGGTTCCCCTTAAAATCCATACCAGACCTCAAGGGTCTGGTATGGATTTTGAGGGGGACCCTACGCCGTTTTTTTTTTTTTTTGGCTGGGGTCCCCCTTAATATCCATCCCAGACCTCAAGGGCCTGGTTATTGAATTTGGGGGCACCCCCACGCTTTTTTTTATTATTTTTTTTTATTTTTTAACAATGACTTTATTTTTATGAATGACTTGCAATGAATAACTGTTCTCTGTGTTACGGGAGCCTTTTAATTCACATTAGCCACGAGTGATCTTAAATAGCTTTTTTTCTTGCAAAAATTACATTTTTTGCAGGGACAGTTCTAAGTACAGGAAACATGCGCCCCTTCACAGGCATACTATAGACACCCCCCAGGTACGAAATTTAAAGGAATATTACACTTTTATTGTTTCAATTTAAGCATTATTAAAATCACTGCTCCTGAAAAAACGGCTGTTTTTAAAAAAAATGTTTGCATTGATACATGTCCCCTGGGGCAGGACCCAGGTCCCCAAACACTTTTTATGACAATAACATGCATATTAGCCTTTAAAATTAGCACTTTTGATTTCGAACGTTCGCATCCATTATAACTAATAGGGTTCTAAAGCTCGCACGGACTTTAGGTCCGTTCGCGGGTTCTGGTGCGAGCCGAACGGGGGGGGGGGTGTTCGGCTCATCCCTACTCAGAAAAGATGTGCTGGAAATTGAGAGAGTACAGAGAAGGGCAACAAAGCTAATAAATGGACTGGAGGATCTTAGTTATGAGGAAAGATTACTAGCTCTGAACATATTCTCTCTGGAGAAGAGACGCTTGAGAGGGGATATGATTTTAATGTACAAATACAGTACTGGGGACCCCACAATAGGGATAAAACGTATCCGCAAAACAGTTACCAGTTTAGAGTTACAGAGGGGGTCTTTGCTAGAATTATTGCTTTTGCTCTGACAATCGCAGCAATACCTCACTTTTATTCCTGTCACAAGAAATGTAAACATCCCTTGCGACAGTAATAGGCAGTAACAGGCACTCTTTATGGAGGGATCTGGGGTATAAAAGACCCCAAATCCCTCCTTTGCACTTAAAAGTATTCAAAACTCCAAAATCTGCGTTCTGGAATGCTAGGGATTTTTTTAAATCAGTGCCATTGGCAGCCAAGTAAACTGGAAGTGACATTGTCACTTACCGGCAGTGATGTAAGTAACTGAGTTAAAATAAACTGAGTTACCTAACGCAGTTACTTTAGAGGGTAACGAGTAATCTAACTGATTACTTTTCCCCTCATGGTAACTCAGTTCCCATTACTTTGGCTTAGTTACCCCAATTACATCTACCATCACTAGATGGCAGTAGTGTAATTCCGGTGTCCTGCCGAAAAAGTTCCCCCGTCGGATAAGGACCCCCTGTACTGCGCAGGAGTACGGAGCTTCCGAAAATTACCGAGCCTAAACTAAACAGTGAACTCTACACCGCGCAGGTGCAGTTAACATGTAATTGTACGAGGCGATGCCGCACGCTCCTGATGCTCGTGCTACTCTGCAAGGGGCGTCTATCGTGTAAGTAAGGGGAGGGTCTAGTATTACTGTAACCAAGGGGCGCATTTATTATTATTGTTATATCGAGCTCTGCCCATTAATTTAACATTCGCCCTCTTCTGTAGCCATCCGCCCCTTACACGATATAATAATAATAGACCCGCCACTTGCTTACACGCTATAACAGATCTGCCCCTTGGTTAGAGTAATAATAGAGCAGCCCCTTGGTTACACGATATATAACAATAATAATAAATGCGCCCCTTGGTTACAGTAATACTAGACCCGCCCCTTAGTTACACATATAGAATATTTTAAAAAAAAGTCAGTTACTTTGCTGTGTAACTAATTACTTTTCCAATGTAGTAACTGAGTTACTAACACAATTACTTTTTGGGAGAAGTAATTTGTAACTTAACTAATTACTTTTTTAAAGTAAGATGACCAACACTGCTTACCGGGTTACTACATCGGAGACCCGATCAAAGCCCATTCTGGCTTTGTTTGGGACTCCGGCCAGCCTGGTGGGACAGGAGCCCCGGCGGAGCAGCAGAAGGTGGTGGGAGGGGGTACATCCCCTCCTGCTCTTTGTGATAACGGTCGATCAGACGCTGAGCCACATTGATTGTTATCATCAGAAAGCCGACCACCAGCTCTAAAAAATCAGTTTCAGTTCTAAGCACCTTCTAGTCTTGTTCTGCTGAGACCTGCAGCCATGCGTTCCTCTGTGTTCATCACTGGGGTGAACTGAAAAAACACTTTACTAAGCATAATGATTAGAGTTGAGCGGACACCTGGATGTTCGGGTCCGGCGGGTTCGGCCGAACTTCGGAAAAAAGTCCGGGTTCGGGACCGAACTTGACCCGAACTTGACCCCGAACTCCGAACCCCATTAAAGTCAATGGGGACCCGGACTTTTGAACACTAAAATGGCTGTAAAAAGGTCATGGAAAGGGCTAGAGGGCTGCAAATGGCAACAAAATGTTGTTAAGAGCATGGCAAGTGATCTGCAAACAAATGTGGATAGGGAAATAACTTAAAATAACATTAAAAAAATAAAAAAAAAATGCTGGAGGCCCCCTTCTCAGCAGAAGAGGTACAGGAAGTCATTAAGAACCTCAGAAACTCAACGGCACGATGCCGCACATATGGTGGGAATACCCCAGAATACGCACTTTCTGGAAAAAATTCTTCAATTTAATGGATAAGATAGTGGGAAAATAAAATACTTGGAAATTTAAAAAAAAATGAAAAAATTATAATCTTGACCTAGGAGGACGAAATTCAAATGGAGTAGGAGGTTGAGGTGGCGGTGGATGTGGCGGTGTAGGTGGAAGCGGTGGTGGAGGAGGACGAGGTAGCCAACACTGGTTCAAAAATACAACAATGGCTGGGTAAGGCTAGTGGTGAATGATGTGTCGAATTCTGTCCCCCGTCGCATAGTGTCCGCCCTGTACTGCGCTTGCTCAGTACGTAGGACAAGGGGATTTTGAAACTCTCCGAAGACGATGCGCGGTGACTCCAGGTTCAAGCCACATCATCCGAGGTTGAAGCCTAGCCAAGCGAGCCCGTGAGGGGCCCTGTTACTATGTGCTACCGTATGTCCACTTGGATGGTCGGGCTTGAACCTGCACTCACTGCGCAGGCGACGTTCATCTTTGGAGATTTTGTGAATCTCCTTGTCCTCCGTACTGCGCAAGCACTGCACCTGCGCAGTAAGTGGCCGGACACTATCCGATAGCAAGACAGTTTTCGTCAGAACACCGGTATATGTGTCTATTCTGCACAAGGTACGGCCAAGTCCTGTGGGATGCATGCCTGGTTCATTTTAATGAACGTGAGCTTGTCCACATTGGCTCTGGACAGGCGGCTGCGCTTGTCTGTGATTACGCCCCCTGCCGTGCTAAATACACGTTCAGATAATACACTGGCGGCAGGGCAGGCCAGCACCTCCAAGGCGTAAAGGGCAAGCTCAGGCCATGTGCCCAATTTGGAGACCCAGAAGTTGAAGGGGGCAGACCCGTCATGCAGTACGTGTACGCGTGTGCACACATACTGCTCCACCATGTTGGTGAAATGCTGCCTCCTGCTAAGACGTTCCATGTCAGCTGGTGGTGCTGGTTGTTGTGGCGTGCCGACAAAGCTTTTCCACATTCTGGCTATGCTAACCCTGCCTTGCGAGGTGCTGGCGGTGCCCCGGCTGCGTTGGCGACCTCTTCCTCCTCCTCTGCCTTCGCCTTGTGCTTCCACCGTACCCCCGCTTCCAAGTGGGAATGCCACCAGCAGCGCTTCTACCAGCGTGCGCTTGTACTCGCGCATCTTACGATCACACTCCAGTGAGGTAATTAAGGACGGCACGTTGTCCTTGTAACGGGGATCCAGCAGGGTGGCCACCCAATAATCAGCACCAGTTAAAATGTGGGCAACTCGGCGGTCGTTGCGGAGACACTGCAGCATGTAATCGCTCATGTGTGCCAGGCTGCCCAGAGGCAAGGAAAAGCTGTCCTCTGTGGGAGGTGTATCGTCTGTGTCCTCTGTATTCCCCCAGCCACGCGCCAGTGATGGACATGAGCTGGTCTGGGTGCCACCCTGCTGTGAACATGGTTCCTCCTCATCCTCCACCTCGTCATCCTCCAGAACTGTCAGGAAAACCTTCAGTTTAGCGATGTGCACCGAGTACCTGTGCGCATGCGCGGCGGAACGGCACTCCGGCGCATGCGCATTCGCGGCTCGGCGCTCCGACGCACGCGCATGTGCACTAGCGCACGCCTGAGCGTCCCAGTGCGCGGTAGCGTCACATGACCACTCACACCGCCCATGTAAGGAAGTGCATGAGACCAGTCCAGCGCTGGCTTGTCTTCAGCTTCCTGCCAAAGCTCTGTTCCTGTTTCCTGGTATCCTGATTGCTTGATTTGACCCGGACTTCGCCTTTGACCTTGCTGCCTTCTCCTGCCCTTGACCTTTGGACTGTATACTGGACTTACCTGCTTGCTTGCCTCTGGCCCCTTGAACCTCTGCCTGTGACCCGGATTTGCTTGTTGTCTCCTGCCCTGTGATCTCTGCCTGTGACCCAGACCTGCTTATCTTCAGCCCTGTACCTGCACCTGTGTTTCTGGAACTTCCCAGTGTCTCCCGGACCCCAGCACTTGGCTCCTTCTTCAGTCCTCATCCTCTGGTTGGGTAGCCTGTGCCTCTTTGTGCCATTCACCACCTGTCTCACCTCCAGGGGGGCGGACTGCGCTCAGTGGCAAGGGTGAACCACTCTCGGCATTTCGGCCTCGGTAAGTACTCTCCTGATAAGAACTGTGCCCTTGCTGCCAGACAATTGTGTACCTGGCGCTTGTTGGTGCAGGAACCCACCCTCGTAGCCACTTGTAAATGACTGCCCTGAAAGCCTTGGAAATGAACCCTCTTCCTCCTCCTCCTCCTCCTCCTCCTCCTCCTCATCCTGTGCCACATCCTCTTCCATCATCGCCTTAAGAGTTTTTTCAAGGAGGCATAGAACTGGCATAGTAACGCTGAGAACGGCGTCATCGGCACTGGCCATGTTGGTGGAGTACTCGAAACAGCGCAACAAGGCACACAGGTCTCGCATGGAGGCCCAGTTATTGGCGGTCAAGTGGTGCTGTTCTGCAGAGCGACTCACGCGTGCGTGCTGCAGCTGAAACTCCACTATCGCCTGCTGCTGCTCGCACAATCTGGCAAGCATGTGCAAGGTGGAGTTCCACCTTGTGGGCACGTCGCATATGAGACGGTGAGCGGGAAGGCCGAAGTTACGCTG
Organism: Lithobates sylvaticus; assembly: GCA_028564925.1. NCBI lineage: Eukaryota > Metazoa > Chordata > Amphibia > Anura > Ranidae > Lithobates > Lithobates sylvaticus. Next base: position 234,104,545 of record CM053027.1, read on the forward strand.
CAGCGCTGACAGGCGAGCAGCAGCAGGGTGAGAACGCCGAAAGTGCGCACAGACGGCCCGCACTTTCTGCAGCAGCTCTGGCATATCGGGGTAATTCTTCAGGAACCTCTGGACCACCAAGTTCAGCACATGCGCCAGGCAAGGGATGTGCGTCAAACCGGCAAGGCCCAGAGCTGCTACGAGATTTCGCCCATTATCGCACACCACCAGGCCGGGCTTGAGGCTCACTGCCACCAACCACTCATCGGTCTGTTGTTCCATGTCCCTCCACAACTCCTGCGCGGTGTGGGGTTTTTCCCCCAAACAGGAAAGTTTTAGAACTGCCTGCTGTCGTTTAGCCCTGGCTGTGCTGAAGTTGGTGGTGAAGGTGTTACGCTGACCGTATGAGGAGGTGGTAGAGGATGAGGAGGCGGAGTAGGAGGAGTTAGCAACAGGAGGCAAACTGAAGTGCCCTGCAATCCTCAGTGGTGGAAGGACATGTGCCAAAGTGCTATCCGCCTCAGGCCCAGCCGCCACTACATTTACCCAGTGTGCTGGTAGGGAGATATAACGTCCCTGACCGTGCTTACTGGTCCACGCATCCGTAGTTAGGTGGACCTTGCCACAGATGGCGTTGCGCAGTGCACACCTGATTTTGTCCCCCACTTGGTTGTGCAGGGAAGGGATAGCTCGTCTGGAAAAGTAGTGGCGGCTGGGCACGACGTACTGTGGGACAGCCAATGACATCAGCCTTTGAAAACTCTGCGTCTCCACCAGACGGAATGACAGCATTTCAAAGGCGAGCAATTTTGAAATGCTGGCATTCAGGGCCAGGGATCGCGGGTGGCTAGGGGGGTACTTCCTCTTCCGCTCCAGTGTTTGGGAAATAGAGAGCTGAAAGCTTCCATGGGACATTGTGGAGATGGTTGGTGACCCAGGTGGTAGTTTTGCTGGCAGATCCTCTGTTTGCGGGTTGGCAGGTGTCACTGTCACTACAGAGGTGGATGAAGAGGCCGAGACTGCAGCAGAAGAGGAAGCAGGAGGAGCCAGAAACCTTTCTTGGTTTTTGCGGTGTCTACTCCACTGCATCTCTTGCTTTGCACTTAGATGCCTGGTCATGCAGGTTGTGCTCAGGTTGAGAACGTTTATGCCTCGCTTCAAGCTCTGATTGCACAGCGTGCAAACCACTCATGTCTTGTCATCAGGACATTGTCTGAAGAACTGCCACGCTAGGGAACTCCTTGCACCTGGCTTTGGTGTGCTCGGTCCCTTGCTGCGTTGGGCAGTAGCAGACGTACTGTCTAGGGGACGGACGCTCCGCTTTTGCACCCTGCTCCCTCTTCTGCTGTGCTGGTGGCTCTGTGCGACCACCGCCTCTTCCTCTGAACTACACTGGCCACCTGCATGACGTTGATTCCATGTGGGGTCAAGGACCTCATCGTCCTCCACATCATCTTCCACCCAAAATTCACCCCTGCCCTCCTTGTCGGTCTGCACAATGGCAAAAGCAGCAGCAGTTGGCACCTGTGTTTCGTCATCATCCGAGACGTGCTGCGTTGGTCCTCCCATGTACTCATCATGAAACATAAGTGGTTGGGCATCGGTGCACACAATCTCTTCCACTTCTGCGGCAGGGCTAGGTGGATGGCCCTGGGAAACCCTGCTAACAGAGTCATCAAAAAGCAGAAGAGACTGCTGCATGATTTGGGGCTCAGACTGATTGGCTGATTTGCAAGTGGGTGAGGTGAAAGACTGATGGACATCGGCTGCAGGTGCCAACTCTGAACTTTAATCAGGAGACTGGGTGGGAGACAATGTGAAGGAACCGGAGGCACTGTCAGCAGCAACCCAATCTACTATCGCCTGTACTTGTCCTGGCCTCGACATTCGTACAGCCTCATTAGGCGCGCCAAAATACTGCTGCAGGCTCTGTCGCCTACTTGCACCTGCGGAAGGTGTTTCACTAGTGCGTGTAGCTGGCACAGATCGACCACGTCCTTTCCCTGCAACAGGAGCGCCACCAGCAGCACCACGACCCGGGCCACGTCCCCTTTTTGATGATCTCCTCATATTTTCAAAATTTATGTTCTCGCCCTAAATGTTTTTTTTTGTTATAGCAGAATACACGTACAGTGTGTAAAGCGTTTATGAAAACGCAGAAAATGCTATTGGGAAGAAAAAAAAACACTGCAAAATTTTATTTTTTTGCAATGTTTTTGCAATATCAGACTACACGGACAGTATCTACAGCGTTTATGAAAGCGCAGAAAATGCTATTGGGAAGAAAAAAAAACACTGCAAAATTTTATTTTTTTGCAATGTTTTTGCAATATCAGACTACACGGACAGTATCTACAGCGTTTATGAAAACGCAGAAAATGCTATTGGGAAGAAAAAAAAAACACTGCAAAATTTTATTTTTTTGCAATGTTTTTGCAATATCAGACTACACGGACAGTATCTACAGCGTTTATGAAAACGCAGAAAATGCTATTGGGAAGAAAAAAAACCACTGCAAAATTTAATTTTTTTTGCAATGTTTTTGCAATATCAGACTACACGGACAGTATCTACAGCGTTTATGAAAACACAGAAAATGCTATTGGGAAGAAAAAAAAAACACTGCAAAATTTTATTTTTTTGCAATGTTTTTGCAATATCAGACTACACGGACAGTATCTACAGCGTTTATGAAAACGCAGAAAATGCTATTGGGAAGAAAAAAAAAACATAGCAAAATTTTATTTTTTTGCAATGTTTTTGCAATATCAGACTACACGGACAGTATCTACAGCGTTTATGAAAACGCAGAAAGTGCTATTGGGAAGAAAAAAAACACTGCAAAATTTTATTTTTTTGCAATGTTTTTGCAATATCAGACTACACGGACAGTATCTACAGCGTTTATGAAAACGCAGAAAATGCTATTGGGAAGAAAAAAAACCACTGCAAAATTTAATTTTTTTTGCAATGTTTTTGCAATATCAGACTACACGGACAGTATCTACAGCGTTTATGAAAACGCAGAAAATGCTATTGGGAAGAAAAAAAAACACTGCAAAATTAAATTTTTTTGCAATGTTTTTGCAATATCAGACTAAACGGACAGTATCTACCGCGTGTATGTAGGAACACGCAGAAAATGCTATTGGGAAAAAAAAATAAAAAGCAAAATTCAATTTTTATGCAATGTTTTTCCAATAGCAGAATACACACAGACTGTGGTGTACCTCTTAGTATATGCAGTGCAGTAATGTTGCACTGAGCTTGAAGGTAAAACGTTTAGATTTTGTCTGGCACTGGCCTCATGGCACTGTTACTGTGACTGTGCACTGCACCCCAGCCAGGGTACAATTGATTTAGGAATCTCTTCAATAATTATGTCTGCCTCTTTCTTTTGCAAAAGAAAGAAACTCCCTCCCTACTCTAGCTATCTAGATCGCTCACTGATCTAACTAATTAGAATAAAATTCCAGGAATGTGGACTGACTTTAGCACACTAACTCCTAAAATCTTCTATCTATCTGCAGCACAGGAACCTGCCTAACAGTGTGTGTCTAACAGAATGACGCTGTGTGCTGTGTGTGGGCTATATATAGAGGCTGGGTCACATTCTGCACTGGCCAATCACAGCCATGCCATTAGTAGGCATGGCTGTGATGGCTTCTAGGGCACATTAGTAAAACGATCATCCATTGGCTGGCCTAAAGCTGTGAAAAAGGCGCCGAACACCGGACCCGAACCCGAACTTACAGCCAATAGTTCGGGTTCGGGTCCGGGTCCTGGACACCCAAAAGTCCGGTACGGACCCAAACTTTACAGTTCGGGTTCGCTCAACCCTAATAATGATATAATATGGTATATAGGATTTCTTCAAGACCTCAGCCCTCAAATTGTCACTGCTGAGGTGTCTGGCTCTATCCTGGTACAGGATACAGTAACTTCTGTTCTACCTGCCGAGAGGAGCCTCATCTCCAACCCCCTGTGGGCAAAGGAACTTACAGATTAATAATGCATATAACGTGACATCTTTACCTACAGTCTCTGGATCAGAGATTGTTGCATTTACAAAAAATATCTAATATTTCTGACTTTTTTTACACAATACAGAATATCTATTTGTGGCTAAAAAAAATGCATAATAATAAAATGTGTATGCATAGTGAAGTGTAATTCATAGGAAAATGTGCTTACTATGATAACTTATAAAAGTAGCATGAGAAATCACTTCCAAAGAGAATTGTAAGAATGAAGCAGATATTGGTCTTAAAAGAGGTATCACTGGGTAACAAAAGCACAAATGTAAAGCCATGTAAAATGTGTATTATGTTTGCTCCTCCTGATATACAGTAAGTCTGTCACAAATCACTATCAGTATTGGAGTGTCAACAAAATCCCTGATTTAGCAACATGAACCGCAGTATTTTAGTAGAAATGTTTTATAATATAACAATCTCTATTTACTTTCAAATGCTTAGAATTTTTTTTTTTGTACTCAATGTTAATCTGAAAACTCCACCTACTCCTTTGGGTGTGATAAACAAGAATCTGAAAAACTCTTGGATGGCACAATGAAAGATGCACAGTTAATGACGTTCTTGCAGGTTGCTTCCATATGTACATGCCAAACTTGTAAGGGTATATTGATTAAAAATTTCAAGAATGAGCCCTTCAAGGTTGCCCCCTCTCCCCACTCATTTTTATCCTGACCATGGAACCAGGGCTCGAGTCCTGCGGGAACGGCGTCCCTGCACTTTTTTCACAGCAGGAACGCCGTTCCCTTTGCAGGACTAGAGCCGCCCGAGGCTCTAGCAGATAGCCGGCTGTTGGGCTCGGCTTAGGCTGAGGGAGGCTCTGTCAGCATGGAGGGGCGGGGCAGGGAGTTCCACTGACGCTCTGACCCTGCCCTGCCCCGCCCCATGTACTCTGTATGTGCCTCGGAGCACTGAAATCTCCTCTCCTGGACTACGAATATTCCCGCCCTACCGATGTAAGCCCCGCCCCTAGCGCCGTAAGCCCCGCCCCTGCCGCGGAAAGCTTCGCCTCCGGACCTCTGAGAGCGGGAGGTGAGCTCGGCTGGCCAGGTAGGTCTTTCTGCACTGACAATGTTGTTAACCCCCCCTGTATAGCTGTAAGTTTAAATTTTAAAACTGGCTACTTGGACATCTCCTGTAGTATGTCACATTCGCAGTCTGGTCATCTCCTGTAGTATGTCACATTCGCAGTCTGGTCATCTCCTTTAGCATGTCGCATTCGCAGTCTGGTCATCTCCTGTAGTATGTCTCATTCACAGTCTGGTCATCTCCTGTAGTATGTCTCATTCGCAGTCTGGTCATCTCCTGTAGCATGTCGCATTCGCAGTCTGGTCATCTCCTGTAGTATGTCGCATTCGCAGTCTGGTCATCTCCTGTAGTATGTCGCATTCGCAGTCTGGTCATCTCCTGTAGCATGTCACATTCTCAGTCTGGTCATCTGCTGTAGTATGTCGCATTCGCAGTCTGGTCATCTCATGTAGCATGTCGCATTCACAGTCTGGTCATCTCCTGTAGTATGTCACATTCTCAGTCTGGTCATCTGCTGTAGTATGTCGCATTCGCAGTCTGGTCATCTGCTGTAGTATGTCGCATTCGCAGTCTGGTCATCTCATGTAGCATGTTGCATTCGCAGTCTGGTCATCTCCTGTAGTATGTCGCATTCGCAGTCTGGTCATCTCCTGTAGTATGTCGCATTCGCAGTCTGGTCATCTCCTGTAGTATGTCACATTCGCAGTTTGGTCATCTCCTGTAGTATGTCGCATTCGCAGTCTGGTCATCTCCTGTAGTATGTCGCATTCGCAGTCTGGTCATCTGCTGTAGTATGTCGCATTCGCAGTCTGGTCATCTCATGTAGCATGTCGCATTCGCAGTCAGGTCATCTGCTGTAGTATGTCGCATTCGCAGTCTGGTCATCTCCTGTAGTATGTCACATTCGCAGTCTGGTCATCTCCTGTAGCATGTCGCATTCGCAGTCTGGTCATATCCTGTAGTATGTCTCATTCGCAGTCTGGTCATCTCCTGTAGTATGTCGCATTCGCAGTCTGGTCATCTCCTGTAGTATGTCGCATTCGCAGTCTGGTCATCTCCTGTAGCATGTCACATTCTCAGTCTGGTCATCTGCTGTAGTATGTCGCATTCGCAGTCTGGTCATCTCATGTAGCATGTCGCATTCGCAGTCTGGTCATCTCCTGTAGTATGTCACATTCTCAGTCTGGTCATCTGCTGTAGTATGTCGCATTTGCAGTCTGGTCATCTGCTGTAGTATGTCGCATTCGCAGTCTGGTCATCTCATGTAGCCTGTCGCATTCGCAGTCTGGTCATCTCCTGTAGTATGTCGCATTCGCAGTCTGGTCATCTCCTGTAGTATGTCGCATTCGCAGTCTGGTCATCTCCTGTAGTATGTCGCATTCGCAGTTTGGTCATCTCCTGTAGTATGTCGCATTCGCAGTCTGGTCATCTCCTGTAGTATGTCGCATTCGCAGTCTGGTCATCTGCTGTAGTATGTCGCATTCGCAGTCTGGTCATCTCATGTAGCATGTCGCATTCGCAGTCAGGTCATCTGCTGTAGTATGTTGCATTCGCAGTCTGGTCATCTCCTGTAGTATGTCGCATTCGCAGTCTGGTCATCACCTGTAGTATGTCTCATTCGCAGTCTGGTCATCACCTGTAGTATGTCACATTCGCAGTCTGGTCATCACCTGTAGTATGTCGCATTCGCATTCTGGTCATCTCCTGTAGTCGCATTCGCAGTCTGGTCATCTCCTGTAGCATTTCGCATTTGCAATCACTATATTTTCTGTGAAATATATATGCATATGAGCGTATCATTTTTTTTTTTTTGGTGGGGGAGTGGATCTTGGGTGGGAGTTCCCACACTTTTTTCCCCAGGACTTGACCCCTGCATGGAACCCATGATTCGAAAGCTAAGAGACAATCCCACCATCAGAGGCATTGAGTCGCAAGCAGTATAAAATAGCCGCCTATGCGGACGACAACCTGCTTTTTCTCACTGACCCCATCACAACTATCCCCAATCTTTTGGCTGACTTCTCTCTATTCCGCTCCATATCCAGCCTTCGAGAAATCAAAAGCATTGAATATAACTCTGCCAACCGCTCTAGTTCAGCAAAGCAAACTTAACTTCCCGTTTGGATGGGAAACACATGAACTTTCCTATCTCGGAATCAAAATTCCAACCGATCTCCGTGATCTATTTACCAGGAATTTCTCACAGGCACTGCTATCCATACAAGGTGACCTTCAGAAGTGGCATCTGGGCTCTTTATCTTGGATGGGTAGGATCGCCTTACTTAAAATGAATATTTTGCCCAGACTCCTTTATCTCTTTCAAGCAGTCCCAATTAGGTTACCGACCTCATTCTTTAGTGCCTATAAACGTATGTGTAGGATCTTTATATGGTCCTCCAAGGCCCCTCCCATAAGTTGGGATAGGATGGTTTTGCCCAAGGTGCTAGGAGGTCTCGGTCTCCCCGACTTACAAAAATACCACTGGGCTGCACATCTCACTAGAATTGTTGACTGGCATGCACATCAGTCATACCAAAGATTGGATCACACTAGAAGACTCCTTCGCACCTCTCCCTTTACCCAACTCACCCTGGATAGACCTTAAATATGTCCCCAAAGACTACACATTGAACCCGCTCACTGGAGCCACTCTATCCATCTTTAAACTGGCTTGCAGAACGCTTGGCTTTGTACCCTCTCATGGCCCCATGACCCCACTGGAAAACAACCCTGAATTCCCCCCTGGCTTTTTTTTACGTAAAACGACCTGCAATACCCGCACCCCCCATGCTAGGGCACAAAGCTTTTTCCGAGACGGGGCACTACTGTCCCACCCTACCCTATCTGCAACACTGCCCGAATACAATATCCCATTTTTCGCGTACTTACAACTGCGACATTTCTTTAACACAACCACTCCTACCCCCTCATGGCACAGGGATTTCACACCTTTTGAACTTTTATGCACCAGTACAGAACCACAAAGCCACTTGATTTCCTCCATTTACGCCCTCCTATTCTCTCAACATGTGATCAAAGATGACAAACTAGTTGCTCAATGGGAGTCGGATCTTGCTTTAACCCTTACCCAGGCTGACTGGGAACGCATATTCACTCTCATTCACAAGGGCTCACGTTTCAACACAAGAAAACAGATATAAACTCTTCTCTAAAGTGGTACAGGACTCCTGACAAAGTTCATTATTTCCACCCGAATATTCCGCCAACTTGTTGGAGGTGCAACGCCGCACGGGGCACCCTCCTTCATGTGTGGTGGGATTGCCCCTGCATCCAGCCCTTCTGGTCAGAAATCCATACGCTGATCTCCCACATCACCACCGATCCACCAGCCTTTACCCCTGCACATTACCTACTGCACCATACCCCCAAACCTCTTGGCTCGTACAAAAAGTCTTTATCCTTACAACTGGTCAACGCCGCTAATCTTTGCGTCCCTGCTCTTTGGAGAACTACCACTCCTCCCTCAGTTGATGACTGGATTCGTCGGGTGGACAGAACAGCTGACATGGAACGGCTCATTTGTCAGGCACGTGACAACCCAACCAAATTTACTAACACTTGGGCCTGTTGGCTGCACTTTCGTAATTCCACATCACCGACCTCTCCGCCTCCACTTCCCCCACCCCCACCATAAACTTACTACACTATTCCTCGCTCATACACCTACATGTTCTGACACTCCCACCTCGCCACTCCTTACATCTCCTCTATCTCTCCTTCGTTGCCCTCTCACACTAACCATGCCCCCTTATCGTCCAAGAACCCTCTGTGTTGCCACGCATGGCACCTGCTCTTCCCCCACTTCACTACTTGTTTTCTCACATGCGAACACTCCCCCAACTGGTCACTGGAATCCCCTTCACCCCACCTCTTCCCCCACCCTCCCTCACACGTTCCCAGCCTTTTGGGTTTTGTCTGCGAGTCATGGTACACCTTCTATATTTACAATACTCCCCCTTAACTCTCGGGCCACATACCATTCACAGCAAGTCCCCTATAGGGGTCAATGGTATTCAGGCCACTCACGGAAGCTGTATCCATAACTCACATTTTCCCCTTTAATCATCACACCCACTAGCGCTACATATCACTTACCTTACTGGTCACTGTACTCTCAGACCAAATTATACTATACTCTTGACTCCATATTACCACGGCTCCATCCGGCACCGACTCCCCCTGCTGGGGAATATGGAAGCATATCTTTATACTACTGAACACCACTATCTCTTCCACGAATACACCCATTACAGCAATGTTACTTATGTTTATTATACAAACTTACTTCTTGATGTTCCTGCTATTTCCAATCGCTTTGTATGTTACAATTTCCTGTTAACCTGTTAAAACTCAATAAAATTCTTTGAAAAAAAAAAAAAAATTCAAGAATTTTTCTGTTGAAAGAGTATTTTATATTTTCAAGAAGCTGTGAAGCTCCTGGCTAATTTTGATGCTTCATAAGGCTGATATCAGATGGGCAATCCCCAGTACAATACAAAAATTCCCTAGTACAGGCTCCAGCTACTTAGCCAAAAAGCATGTTTAAACTGTTTCAACATGTTAGGTTTACAAATACAGTATATGTAAAACGGGAACTCCAAAAAAATGGGAACTCCAAAAGAATCTGGTTCCAAAACAAACACATGACATATGAACCACTCTTCGACCCGACGAAGATATTTTTGTCTCCACTTCACATAAAACTTGGACTAGTGAAAAAGGTTGTGAAATCGATGAACAAGAAAGGTGAAGGCATTCATTATTTTTGACAGATGTTTCCAAAAATAACTGATGCCAAGATTCCGGAAGTCATTTCTGTTGGTCCACAGATCAGTTACATCATCAATGACAAATGGCCAGAGAAAATCACCTGGAAAGCATTCAAGGGTGTACTGTATTTGAAAATGTTCTTGGCAATTACAAAGCATTTAGCTACATTCAGCTGATTGACAAAATTCTTACTTCTTACAAGACCATGAAGTGCAACATGTCACTAAAGAGTTAATTTTATATTTCACAAGATTCCTATGCGATACATTCATTCTGAAATAATACATGTGTGTTCAGTTTGAAGGGGTCTATCATAATCACCAAAAGTTTTTCAAGAAGCAAAACTTTTGAAAAAATTTGTTGTGCAGTATTACCACCTACAGAGTGCAAAAACAGAAAAAAAATATTTGAATTTGTAGCACTACCCAAGTAGGAGTCGCTAGTAATAACTGGCCCTTCCCCAAACAGTGCAGAGGCCACCAATCACCCAAACAACAATACATTCACTTCTGGCTTCAGTAAGCAGTCTAGGGGTTGTCTCTTTATAATTTATTGCTTGTAAAACATGGGATGGGAAAGGGTGAGAGTGGTATGGGATACTCAAGGCACGCTGAGTAAGATTACAGCAAATGGAGGGAACATGTGGGTTAATTTGCTAGAGGCTTAGTGACAGGTGAATCTCTGCAGACTTCCATCATCTAATCATGTGCAAGGAAAAATGCTTTTTTTTTTTTCTTCCATGTGATTGGGTATTCTTTGATAAATTAAACTTTAGCACATTTGCTAAAGTCTGGAGATAATTCCCTTGCAAAATGCATCTTCTCTTGCAAAGCGAACAGTGTATTTCCTTTAGTAAAGCAACCCTTTAATGTTTTTCTTGTCCTGTTATGAGAACTACCAGCCCTGGGTTCTGTTTCCAGAAAATGTACATTTATTTTGTATTGATGTTTGGTCGCATGCTGCATGGAATTGTACCCATTGCTTGGGCAAAGAGAAAAAGGTAGTTGCTTATGCCATATCAAACATTGGTTTAGAGTGATTTAATTACTTTCCATCTCTTTCTATTTTTCTTGAATTTTTTACTAAGAGTGTGTGAAGAAGTAATAGATCATATGTCTGTTATTTTTTCAGGATGTGAGTAAAAAGCTGTCTTTACCCATGGACATTCGTTTACCTCCAGAAGTTCTTGCAAAACTGCAGATGAATGATACAGAAGATGATCCAAAACCTTTGACAAGGTTATCAAGAAGAGCTTCTTTGGTTAGTAAGTTTACGCATGGATTTGCTGATTCCATACACTAGCAGGAATTTCAAATCAGCTTTAGAGTATCAAGTTTAGTATCTGTATTTCCTGAAATGAAGGTAGTTGCAGAGGACATGGCTTATTCACAGTCTCTGGCAGTTTGCTAATGCTAATGCTTTGAATTAGCAAGCTCACTGTAGCGCATATTTAGGAAGTACCTAAAGATATTAGATGAAACTTGTTTGGTCTGGCCAATTTTCCAATAGGTTGCTGCTGTTCAGTCATGTCTGAGTAGTGCTAGATGTCACCAGCTGCTCTCAAGTGGTATTAGCAATCAGACCAAAACCTTTCGTTCCACCACTAATAAGCTGAGACTTTCAGCTTCTGCCTTGCTTTCTCCTTATCCTCCCTCTTGCCTTGGCAATCAGAATTACTTTTCATCTTGGGAGAGTGCCCTGCAACAACTTATAAACTAGTCATACAGTAATCGAGAATCGGCCGTTCCAGCAGGTACTGGACAATTTTCAATCAGTGTGGGCTCCCCTGCTCAACAAAAATCAATTGTTTATTCAACTTCTGTTGAAGGGACATGTTTTTAAAATATTCCATCATTCAGCCGCTGCAACCGCTGATTAGTGTATTCTGAAAGTGGATAATGGGGATTCCAATATTTCCTGGTGTGTGGGTATTCCACACAAACAAGGTGTATGGAAGAATCTGTTTGAGGCTGTACGAGAAAACAATGTGTTTGGCCATCTTAAGGTATTCTGCCACAAGGGCAGTCGAATTGTACATGTGCATCAGATTGCCTTCCAAAGTCTTCAGGCAGCCTTTAATCACTGTATAAAGTGTGTAAGACAGTTCTTGGGCTTCATTGAGACAAGTGCTGACACCTGTACTTGCGCGCAAGAGGCATTTGTTTTGGCATCTGCATCCGCCCCGAGTTGTGTGCAGGTAGGCTATGGAAGTGGAAGAGATGCAGTGACTGCATAAACACAACCGCATGTCAACATTTGACAACTATACAGGACCAGTAGCATGGCCCCAAATGCACACTGTCTGCATTCACTGCTGTAGGCTGCTGCACGCAGCTTGCACACAGCTCGGGGTGGATGCAGATGCCAAAACAAACACCTTCTGCACGCAGTATGAGTGCCAGCACGTGTCTGAATGACGCTGTCTGAAATTTTGCACACACCTTTTAGACATAGGAAACATTAGTAGTTCTAAGTCAATTATGGTGGGCCAGTATCACATGTAGTCATTAATTAGGGAAGTCGGCATGCAAATTCATCCGGTTTAAGAAGACCCACTCCCCCATACTGATATCTGCCTATCAAGGAATTTTGATATTGCATAACTCCTTCCCAGCCCATTGCTTATATCTGGGCTGAGGGCTCTTGAGAGTAGTACTGAGGGATGAGAATAAAGTAAAATATGGAGCACTAGGTAGGCAGCTAGTGGAGTGATAATTAAAAGAGTTCCAATAGGCCAGAGAATGTCCTAAGGAGCATAGTCCATATGCTACTAAAGCTAGACCTGTGGAAAGGTTCTGGCTAGTATCAATGTCAGCAACCGTCTGTTAGAGCAGAAGGAGACTCTGTATGCAAATGAGAGAAGGAGAGAGAACAGCGCCACTCTGAGTGCTACACACATCCTGACAGCTCTTCCCACCAGCCATGATCTAAATGTATTGCATACTGAAGCACAGGTAGACAGTGGTTCTAAAAGAACGTATGCATTTAATTAGCATATTAATAAATTGTGATATGAGGAACTAGGGAAGGCAAAATACAAGCAATAAAAAGTTTGGCATTAAAATGGCATTAAAAGATAACTAAACCCCAAAATTGTAATATATTGCAATTTACTAGTCCTTACTTGTGGTGGTTGAATTTATTTTGTTTTTTATGCTTAACATTTTCAAAAAATATGGAAAGTACTTGTTGATTTTGCCTGAAATGTAGTGTCTTTGTCACTCCCTATGAGCTCACCTGGAAGCATAAAACTATCTTATTTTTATCTTATTTTTTTAAATACTAATCCCATCAACCCCAATGGAGATGAGTAGAGTGAGTGAGCATAGCCACCCAGGCACAGGCAGTGTGTTATTTATAATAAAAAAAAAAACTAATGCAGGCAGCTAATATAAGAAATAGTAAGCTACATTTAAATTAAAGTAAATTACAAATTTAAATTACAGTAAATTACATTTTTGTTTTTGGGTTTAGATACATACATTAAGAATTGTTTACATCTAATGCAACTGTTGTCCCTACATCTTGTACTGGAAAGGCAGTCAGTACAGTGTCTACCTATATACTGAAGCATATCTTTGTATTGGACACAAAACAGCCGAGAAATGGTTATGGGACAGTGTGTGCCACTTGGCACTAGTGGAAAGTGCAGCAGCTCTCTGTGTCTGTTTGACTAGCTCTAGGATGGGCAGATATGGTCAGTAATATCATTCTGATTATCTTCCCATCTCTTGCCTTCCTTTGTTTTGAACATTCATTCCATGAAAAACAATAAGAAAATTACTAATTTGAGTCCATTTGCCTACATTATTGTCCCTCCCTTTTGTACTCCAAATTCTGGGGTTACAGGGAAATAATATAAAGTCATATTTATGTACTTATACCACCTCTATGTAAAAATACATTTAATAATGACTAATTTGCCCTTTTCTTGCAGTCAGATATTGGATTTGGTAAACTTGAGACATATGTAAAGCTGGACAAACTGGGAGAGGTAAGACAGAATCTATTGGACTAACATTTGTCTGTATTATTATGTCTTGTTATGTCTTAACAGCCCTTATTATTTTGACATGTTTTTTACTAAATGTAATTGGTACTGTGGTTTGATATTAACACGTATACACAAAACAATAGTAGGACAGGGTTAAATCCCATATCAGGTTATTATTATTATTTATTTTTTTGCCCGTGCCCCACTTCTTGTTCTAGATATGCAACAGGGTATTATAGTACACTGATGAAGTGCTGGTTCACACCACAAAAATGCACTCCAGATTAATTTCGGATGTGTTTCTGCATGCATGTTTTTAACACGTTTTTGACGTGTTCCAGTGCAATTTTGATGCGTTTCCGGATGCATTCCAGATGCTTTTTTCTTTTTTTCCTTATTTTTACTGTACTGGGTTCCGGTGCATTTTTGATGCGTTTTACTGCGTTCCAGTACAATCCAGTGGAACTAGCATAGATAACATCAAAGCATAGTAAGGATACTTTGTGTCATTAGTATATCAACACTGGGGCATAGGCCTGCCCCTCCATAAATACTGCAAGTTTAAGACAGGTACACAATAATCCCCAGTTCCCCAGTCCCCAACGAACAGTTCCTCAGTGAGCTTGAAAAAGGAAAAAACCTCCCAGCGGGTTTGCTCAGTAATACTCAGCTATCCAGTCCCGCTCCTCTTTCAGCTTTGCATGAATTTCTTATGAGATTTCTATGAACTTCTCCACTTGTATAGATACCATAAAAAGGAAAGAGAAAGGGTGACTTGAAAAAGTCACGTGAAATGTGACGCAACGCGTCGGGCAGGGCCAGTGATGTAATCCAAGGTGTGTCTGTACAACATAGTGGACGCGGTGTGAGGATTGCCCTGAACTTCTGACTGTTCCATAGCGCTGGGCACTGTGCAATAACATGTGAGTGGATCTGTTTGAAATTCCAAATACACATGAAGATCTTTGTGCAATGAGTGTTTTCACTTTCCTTTCTATGGTATCTATATAAGTGGAGAAGTTCATAGAAAGCTCATAAGAAATTCATGCAAAGGTGAAAGAGGAGCAGGACTGGATAGCTGAGTATTACTGAGCCAACCCGCTGGGAGGTTTTTTCCTTTTTCAAGCTCACCGAGGAACCGTTCATTCATACATTTTGCATGAACCATATATTCATGTATGAACTGGGGATTATTGTGTACCTGTCTTAAACATGCTGTGTTTGTGGAGGGGTGGGCCTATGCCCCAGTGTTGATGTACTAATGACACAAAGTATCCTTACTATGCTTTGATGTTATCTATGCTAGTGATTCTAGTTAGTTTATAGCACGTAGCACTTTCACTGTCATTATCATTATCCTTTACAGTTTACTTCTCTATTTTATTCACTTCATTAATATCTATATCCATTTATATAGACATTTGTGCACTTTAAATAGAAAGTTGGTTGCAGCGCACCATTGTTGGTTTAAATCAGTACTGGGGAAGACACCCTTACTCCCCTCTCTACTTCCATGTGTGAGGCCTCTAGTGAACTGGCAACGTTTCGGGCTAAGGTGGGTGACTTAGAAAATAGGTCTCGCCACAATAATCTGTGATTTGTGGGCTTTCCTGAAAAAAAATTAAAAATATAAAATAAAGGGTCCTCTCCTGACCGCTTCCTATACACCTGGCTAAAGTAGACCTGCTACCTGTGCTATAGAGCATGCGTACCATACACCACTCCGCCCTCCTCCAGATGGTGCTTCTCCCAGACCTATCATAGCCTGTATTCTTAATTTCCAGGATAAAGTCTCCATCCTATGATACCAAGTGGTCTAGTAAATTTAGGCATCTGTTGAATCCCTAGCTTTTGCGTACCTTCAATGCAGCCTTGGATGAGGGTATCCTTCCTCCTATGCGGAAGGCTTTGATTGTTCTTATCCTTAAGCCACACAAGGACCCATTGAATTGTGACTCTTACAGACCTCATTAATTAATGTAGATGTAAAGATCTTAGCAAAGGTACTCACCAATCTCATGAACAAAGTTGTTATGTCCCATTATTACTCAATTACAACAGCGAACCAAACAATGGATGGATCTTACGGGCAGAGTTAAACTGTTAAAAAAAAAATTTCTTCTGGGCTCTTGTATGTGGTGGCTAACGCTCCCTGTAAAGTATCAAAGTCACTTTTTAAGCAAATTGATTATATTTGCTCAGGATTCTTTTTGAATTGCCGTGCCTCTAAATGGCCCTAAAATTTTTGAAATTACCTTCTTATTTCAATTTTACCTAATTTTTATTTGTACTAGCCTCCCAGTTGGTGGTGATCTATGACTGGTTGCATCCTTCCTTAACCAATGCCTGTACTACTACTGAAGCTGCTATAGTTTCCTCCATTTAATCTACGCACAACATGTGTTACAAGTAGCATGTGTATCGAAAGCAGGTTCCCCCCTGTCCTGGGACAACTATGTTATGTACCACATTATCTCTATTACTATAGTAACGTGTTTCTCTAAGGCTGTGTGGACTGCCTCCTTCAATAACTCACTCTGGTGTAACCCTACTCTGCATGAACTCCTTAGGATCCCAGATCCACAACGCCGGATTTCCAGGGGCATTAAATACCTTTGTCACCTATACACTAAGCAGGGCCTTAAGTCCTTTGCCCAGTTAAAAGACAAATTTAACCTTCCTTCTTCCTTTTTATTTTTTTATTATTAGTTCCCTCACACTCTCGGGGTGCAATTTGTCTCTCACTTGCTCCCGTTATCTGTGGCCCCATTGGAGAAAATACTAAGGAGGTCAGACACCACTAAATTTATCTCAGAATATTACTCTACCCTAATTCCGGATTTTAATCCTAGGTTTGTTGCCACACAAACTCGGTGGGCTGCATTGAATATTAATCTTGAGGACTGATGAGGACTGGACTGAATTTATTTATACATAGAAGAGTTCAGTAATATTCTCCAGAGATAAAATTATACAAATAAAGAACTTTCACCATAGCCACCTTACCCCTTTCTCGGATGTGTAAGATGGGCCTACACCCCACATCTTAATGTTTTAGAGGCTGTGGAGACTGCTGATTTCATACATTGTTTTTGGTCCTGCCCTAATGTTCATACGTTTTGGTCAGAAGTTAACTCATTTTTATTTACTATGTTGGGATTACCTAATATATTGCACACTAAAAAATGTTGTACTTTGGTGAACAATAGACATGTGCATTCGTTTTCGTCCAAATGCATTTTGGTCCGAATTTTTGGGGTATTTTCGTTATCGTTTTAACAAACGATAACGAACGTGCAGAATACGAAAACCGAAAGATCCGACATAAACAAATGCTTTATTTTCGTTGCCACAGTTCGATATAGATAGGAGATTCGACATGACGCTGACAATAGAAATCTGTGTCCATCGAACCTATGGTCGAATGTGCCTAACCTTAGCTCTATTAGTTCAAGATTATTCTACATAGAGAGAAAAGATTCGACATAGAGAGAAAAGATTTGACATTATAGAGACAATAGCAAAAAAAGTCGAATGTGCCTAACCTAACTCTATTAGTCCAAGATTATTTGACATAGAGAGAAAAGATTCAACATTTATGGTCAAATGCTCTGCCCATAGGCTATAGAAGAATTCTAATGTTGGTTGACTAGTAATAATAATTAATAAATATAATTATTACTAGTGTCATACAACATTAGAATTCTACTATAGCTTGTAGGCAGAACATTCAACCGGAAATGTACGATTGCGGTGTCGTACAGTTTAGCTGCTCCGTCGAATCTTCTTACAACATTCGACAGACGCCATAAGCCTTCAATGACAGATTCGACCTTAATTATTTCGGATTTTCGGACTAATGCATTTTTTAACGAAACAAAATAAATAAAAACTAATTTTGGGAGTAAGTAAATTAATTAATTTTTCATGCGAAATTCCGAAAAAAAAAACTATTTCAGTGTGCACATGTCCAGTGAACAACTGTTCCTGCATATGTAATAGTCTTTTAAGTATACTGTAAGAGGCTTTGCCTTAGGTGGCAGGGGAAAGGAAGAGCCAGGCTGTTGCTTCTCCTCCAAGCCGAACAGGACGTGTGTCCTAAGATCCAATTTACTCCCTGGTTAATCGGGTCTCAGGTACCACTCCCGGATTGACCGGGAGGAGAATCAGGAAGACAATAGCAAATATTATTTTGCTATTGTCACACAACTGGGTCTGCTCAGGGCGCAGTGCTCTGCACCCCAAGCTCACCCTTTTTTTTAAGCCAATTAGAGCCTCAGGCTCTAATCATGTGCTTAAAAAGAAAAAAAAAAACAATTGAAATCCAAGCATCTGGCACCCTGTATGCAGATCAGGGGCCGGGCGTATGGATTGGGGGGCAGCACCCCTGTGCCCCTTATGGACAGGCCACCACTAAACCTGACCATTTGGCTTAAATTGGTAAACAATAATTTACCTCTGTATAAACTTACCTTTGAACTTAGAAAAAAAACTCATCTTCTTGATAACTATGGCATAAATGGGTATCTAGTCCCCTTACCCCAACGTTCTTGCATCCTGGAAGTTAGTATAATCTCTTTATTTTTCATTGCCGTTGGTACTGTATTGGTGTCCTTTGATTTGCATATACCCTTCCATCTCTATGTATATTGTGATTTAATGTATACTGTCCTTTTTTTAATTTTTTATTACCATTTTCATATCTTATTAAAACACGGGAGGCATAGTTTGGTTCTGTTTGTAACTTGCTTATTGTTTGTTGTACTTTCTGTATAACAACTGGAAAATTCTTAATAAACATATTTTAAAAATTAAATAAAAACAAATGACATACTATAACAAAACCTACTATTCTTTACAAAAAGTGAATATGAGTCCATTTATAATGAGCAGTAGTATCCACTCTCTGCAGAACGTTGTAGTGATTATTCCTCATTTCACCTGAATTTTACATTTAATTCATAACATGCAGAATGTAATGTTTTTTGTCCTAACGGCTGGACGTCTGACTAACGCAGTGTAGGAGGAGAGCAAGGTCAAGACAGGTTTCTTCCTTTCAGCATTTTTCTTCTTTACCATTCATTAAAATTAATAGGACTGTACTTGCTTTACAGTCTTGAAGCAAATTAAATGGAAAGCACATTTGTAAAGCAAACAGCTGTGCTTTATAAATGGGCTAGATGATTTGTTTTTATTTTTGGAAAGCTGTGGTAGACCCCTAAATATTTATATAAATGTTGTGGTGATTTTTTTCTACAGTAGAGTTATGCGGCCATACACAGTGGTGACATGCGTGGTTCCCTGTCTTAAAATCTGTCTGTAAACTGTTTTGCAGGGCACATATGCCACTGTATTTAAGGGACGCAGCAAGCTGACAGAGAACCTGGTGGCTCTTAAAGAGATCAGACTAGAGCACGAGGAAGGAGCACCATGCACAGCTATCAGAGAAGGTATGAGAGAGGAAGCAGGTAAATTGTCACAGATAATTTTAACTGGCACTACAGGTAAAAGCGTTTGCCTGAACAATTAACATGTTTGTGGTTTTTACTTATGTGTGTTATTAATATGCTGCCTTAAGTTACACTCACCTTTAGTTCAACTGTCCCTGTTCCTTGCCGGAGCCGGCATCTTCTCCTGGGTGTCTTCATTGATCGCTGTGGGATAAAATCACTCCTGCACATGTGCAGGAGGCCATTGTCCTATTACATGGGGACCGTGGTGACGATGTAAGCTGAGTTTACATCACTGGAGAAGACAGTGACCAAGCAGGTAGATGGACATTGCATGGCTCTTCTGCAATAAATAAAACCTGCCTGCTCACTGGTTAGGACAGCAGAACTTTAGTTCCACTTTAACTTGTGGTTCCAGACTTCAGAAGAAAATCTGCAATTTGTTGTCATACAACCAGGTCTACCAGTATCACATATACTGTGTACATGTATTTCACCATAGAGTTAATTTGTCTATATTGAACAAAAGTGGTCAGTTGCTGCCATCAGGAGACTGAACAAGCAAAACAAAGCTGTAAGGATGGCCTAGTATAACCCCTCCCATTTCTAGAATGCCTCAGTCTTTTGCTACTGTCATAAGAGAATGTTTGTCTTCTTTACGATTTCTGGATCAGCTGAACCTCTGTATTGCCCAGAAAGTTGTACCCTGACCCAGCTGAAAAGAAGAAGGGCCAGCCTGCTGTGTACGTTTTGACACCATATAAGGCACTCAGTGAAGGGAAGTGAAGGGAAATTAATTAAATTAAATTAATTAAAAATACTTCTGTAAAAGAGCACAGTGCCATGCTATGAGAAAATTTAACTGGCTTTTTTTTTACTTTTGGATAGAGCGGTAAACCTTAACTTTTAAATGCAGATGATGTCCAGTTCAGAAGATTTTTTTCCACATTTAAATACTGTTTGTGTCCCCATTGAGTAAATTACCCCTTATTTCCTGTTCTGCCTGACACCTGTAAACCAGACATAAGGGGAAAAGTGCTTAATGGGGACACTGTATACTAGAAAGTCTTTATTGGTATTTGCATCCAGTTGGGTTTTTCTTGTGACCAAATTTTTATCATTTTTTTCTCACAAACAGAGTTTTCTTTTGGTGGTATTTAATTACTGCTGGGTTTTTTATTTTTTGCAATATTAGTGAAAAAAGAGAGAAATTTTTGAAAAAAAACACTTTTTTTTTAGTTTCTATTGAAATTTTTTGCAAATAAAACATATTTTTTTATAAATTTGGGCCAAAATGTATACTGCTACTTATCTTTAGTAAAAATAACCCAAATAAATGTATATTATTTGGCTGCTTTGAAAGTTATAGCGTCTAAAAGCTATGGTGCAAATCATTGAAAATGATCACATCTGATCACACCTGATGCACTGAAGGCCTATCTCATTTCTTGAGACCCTAACAAGCCAGGAAAGTACAAATACCCCCCAAATTACCCCTTTTTGGAAAGCAGACATTCCAAGGTATTTAGTAAGAGGCTTGGTGATTTTTTTGAAGTTGTAATTTTTTTCCCACAATTCTTGGAAAAATTATAATTTTTTTTTATTAATTTTTTTTGCACAAAATTTTCATAAAAACAAGTTATTTCTCTCACACAGCACATGCATACTTGCAATGACACCCCAAAATACATTCTGCTACTCATCCTGAGTATAGTGATACCACATGTGTGAGACTTTTACATAGCCTGGCCACATACAGAGGTCTAACATCCAAGTAGCACCGTCAGGCGTTCTACGAGCATAAATTGCACATCTCATTTCTCAACCACCTATTACAGTTTCGAAGACCCTGGAGCACCAGGACAATGGAAACGCCCACAAAATGACCCCATTTTGGAAAGCTAACACCCCAACGTATAATCTATGAGGCATAATGAGTCTTTTGAATGGTTCATTTTTTTCCCAAAGTTTTTGTAATATGTGGAAAAAAAATGAAAACGCATTTCTTTTATACAAAGTTGTCCATTTATAAGATATTTCCAACACATAGCATGTACATAGCAAAACTGACACCCCAAAATACATTCTGCTTCTCCTCCCGAGTATGGCGATACCAAATGTGTGAGACTTTTACACAGCCTGGCCACATACAGAGGCCCAACATTGAAATAGCACCGTCAAGCGTTCTACATGCATAAATTACACATCTCATTTCTCAACCACCTATTACAGTTTTGAAGACCCTGGAGCACCAGGACAATGGAAACGCCCACAAAATGACCCCATTTTGGAAAGCTAACACCCCAACGTATAATCTATGAGGCATAATGAGTCTTTTGAATGGTTCATTTTTTTCCCAAAGTTTTTGTAATATGTGGAAAAAAAATGAAAACGCATTTTTTTTATACAAAGTTGTCCATTTATAAGATATTTCCAACACATAGCATGTACATAGCAAAACTGACACCCCAAAATACATTCTGCTACTCCTCCCGAGTATGGCGATACCTAATGTGTGAGACTTTTACACAGCCTGGCCACATACAGAGGCCCAACATTGAAATAGCACCGTCAGGCGTTCTACATGCATAAATTACACATCTCATTTCTCAACCACCTATTACAGTTTTGAAGACCCTGGAGCACCAGGACAATGGAAACACCCACAAAATGACCCCATTTTAGAAAGCTAACACCCCAACGTATAATCTATGAGGCATAATGAGTCTTTTGAATGGTTCATTTTTTTCCCAAAGTTTTTGTAATATGTGGAAAAAAAAATGAAAACGCATTTTTTTTATACAAAGTTGTCCATTTATAAGATATTTCCAACACATAGCATGTACATAGCAAAACTGACACCCCAAAATACATTCTGCTACTCCTCCTGAGTATGGCGATACCAAATGTGTGAGACTTTTACACAGCCTGGCCACATACAGAGGCCCAACATTGAAATAGCACCGTCAGGCGTTCTACATGCATAAATTACACATCTCATTTCTCAACCACCTATTACAGTTTTGAAGACCCTGGAGCACCAGGACAATGGAAACACCCACAAAATGACCCCATTTTGGAAAGCTAACACCCCAACGTATAATCTATGCGGCATAATGAGTCTTTTGAATGGTTCATTTTTTTCCAAAAGTTTTTGTAATATGTGGAAAAAAAATGAAAACGCATTTTTTTTATACAAAGTTGTCCATTTATAAGATATTTCCAACACATAGCATGTACATAGCAAAATTGACAGCCCAAAATACATTCTGCTACTCCTCCTGAGTATGGCGATACCACATGTGTGAGACTTTTACACAGCCTGGCGACATACAGAGGCCCAAGTAGCGCTGTCAGGTGTTCTAGGAGCATAAATTACACACATAAATTCCTGCCAACCTACCACATTGTTGAAGGCCCTTCATATTTCTAACACATAGCATGTACTGTACATACCAATTACAAACCAAAATACATTCTGCTGAGCAAAGGGTAAAGAAAAGATTACCTGCGGTTTTAGTAGTGCAGTGGTCCACAGAGGAGAGCATCGGTCCAGGCAGCAGGCAGGAACGTGGACAGCGACAGCAAAACAGGCAGCAGTCAGGAACGTGGACAGCGACAGCAAAACAGGCAGCAGGCAGGAATAGTCAGCACAGGTAGAGATGTTGTCAACACAGCCAATGCATTAGTCCAGATAGCAGGCAGGGATGTGGTCAGCACCAGCAAAAGGATCAATGGATAGTCCATGCAGCAGGCAGGAATACTGTCCATAGTTAGTAAAGGCAGCAGGCAGAGGTATGGTCAGCACAGCCAGAGTATTTTTTCCAGGGAGCAGACAGGACCATCAAGCTTAGGGCATCGGTCAGGGAAGAATGGGGACAGGGGTAGAGGCTTCTCCCACCCAAATCTCTTTGAAGCCTCCGGACAACCAGACCCTGTTATGGGAACACAGAAAAACTGGTTTTCTGAACTCCGAACACTATTCTGGAGCCCCTCACATATGTGAGATCCCTGTGTAGCAGGGTAAAAGATCAGTCCAAGGGGCAGGCAAAAACATGGTCAACAAGCCGAGGTCAGTGCAGGTAAAAGGCAGACATAGACGGTAGGCAGAGGCATAGTCGATACAGTCCAGGGTCAGTTCACTTGAAAGGCAGAAACATGGCCGATAAACAATGCAGACGGTAGGCAGAGACATATGGTCGAGAAACAGGCCAGGGTCAGTTCACATGGAAGACAATGATATGGTTGGTTGAGGCAAGGAAATATTCATGACAGAAATTGGGGGGAAATGGCAGTCTATTGGAAATATGGGCTAATAGTTTTCCAGAGTGTGATATCGCCTGAAGCATTGTCCGATGCAAAGGCCAGGTAGGGAGGGACAATTGGGACAATAGAAGCTGGTGTCTTTCCTAACTCCTCTCTTAGTGCACACCCGACATTTTTTTTGGCGTCGTCTTCCAGATGCTGATGGTGGAATATGTTCCGGAAAATGACGCTCATGAATGCTTTCTGGGGGGATTCTTCTTGATAAATAAGTAAAGTGACAATGTCTTCAATATACTTTATGAAGGTGGTGGGTGTTGCTGAGGATTTTTTGGTAAATTATAAAAGAATTTAAAAGGGCCAAATGAAAAAAGTAAATTGAAACTGTTTTGTACCAAAAAAGGGATTTTCTTGTTGACAGATAGGGCTGCAACATCTGGTCATTTAAATACACACCCCCCCCCCCCATAAATTTATTATATGCATTGATGCAGGAAGGCTTGCGAACGGGACCGCGTCTTCTGTGAAGTTCCACTGAGGTGTCATTGTGGATGGTGGACATCATATACACATCTTTACTATCCTTCCACTTCACAGCCAGCACTTCCTCATTCCTCAAGCTGGCCGATTCCCCCCTTCGAATGTTTGTGGCGACAAGACGCTGTGGGAAGGCCTTTCGTTTTTTTTTTTGTTGTACTACAGGCCAATGTTTTTTTTAGGTACAGGTGGCGGAGAAGGGGCAAACTAGTGTAGAAATTGTCCATATAGATATGATACCCCTTTTGGAGGAGTGGGAATGCCAACTCCCAAACAATTTTTCCACTAATTCCCATGTACAATGGACACTCAGGGGGCTGGAGCTGGGAATCTTTGCCTTCGTACACACGGAAGGAGTGCACATAACCGGTGGCGCTTTCACAGAGCTTGTTGAGCTTCAAGCCATACCTCGCTCTCTTACTGGGGATATATTGCTTGATACCCAGCCGGCCTGTGAAATGCACCAGGGATTCGTCCACAGATATATATTTGTCAAGGACATAAAGTTCGGCAAACTTCTTGGAAATTTTTTTATTAGGGGGCGAATTTTATATAGCTTGTCAAATTTTGGGTGATTCCGGGGGGGGGGGGCACTGTGAGTTGTCACTAAAATGCAGGAAGCGCATAATAATTTCATATCGGGACCTGGACATGGCTGCAGAAAAAAATGGCATATGATGGATAGATTTGGTCGACCAATACTTATGTATTTCATTTTTTTTTTTTGTAAGCCCCATGTTTAGCGTTAGGCCTAAAAACAATTTCAGCTCCGAAATTGTTAGGGGTCGCCATTCAAAAGGGCGGGCATAGCTGGAGCTGGGGTTGGCTGTAATAAATTGTTGGGCAAAAAGGTTGGTTTGGTCCATGATGACTTGAAGCAATTCCTCTGGGAAAAATAAATTTAAAAAATCCATCTGGGAAAAACCTGCAGTGTTGACCTGCACACCTGGCTGTGCTGTAAAAGGGGGGATCGTGGCTGACCCTGTGGTAGAAGGCAGCCACAATGGGTTTGCCAAGCTTTCTGGCAGCTGGTTTTGGGCCCTAATTCTTTGGCGTGCACTGGGCCTCTCCTCCTGGGGTCTAGCAGCGCTTGAACTGGGCCTCTCCTCCTGGGGTCTACTGCCGTTGGCACTGCTGGTAGATGACTGGGGTTCAGACCGTCTTCTTTTAGGAGGGACTGCTTCCTCCTCCAATTCGGATACTGAGGTGCTGCCTTCCGGGGGGTCATATTCTGAGCCAGAAACTGAAACAGAACTGAGCGGTGAGAGCTCCCCGATGCTCTCATCGCTCAGACTGAGTATTTGGTATGCCTCCTCTGGGGTGTACACCTTTTTGGACATAGTGGCAGGTACTCTGGTGGCAGGTGGTGAGGTGGCGGGTATTCTGATGAGGTGGCGGGTACTCTGGTGGCAGGTGGTGAGGTGGCAGGTACTCTGGTGGCAGGTACTCTGGTGGCAGCTGGTGAGGTGGTGGGTACTCTGGTGGTAGGTACACTGGTGGCAGGTACACTGGTGGCAGGTGATGAGGTGGCGGGTACTCTGGTGGTACTCTGATGGCAGGTACTCTGGTTGCAGGTACTCTGGTGGCAGGTACTCTGGCAGGTGGTGGGTACTCTGGTGGTACTCTGGCAGGTGGTGAGTTGGCGGGCACTCTGGTGGTACTCTGGCAGGTGGTGAGGTGGCGGGTACTCTGGTGGTACTCTGGCAGGTGGTGTGGTGGCGGGTACTCTGGTGGTACTCTGGCAGGTGGTGAGGTGACGGGTACTCTGGTGGTACTCTGGCAGGTGGTGAGGTGGCGGGTACTCTGGTGGCAGGTACTCTGGTGAGGTGACAGGTACTACTGATGACACATACTACTGATGACAGGTACACCTGATGACAGGTTCTCTTTATTTAGGGGGGGGTGATCTGGGCACAGAGATGTGTGTATATATACTAGTGGGTACAGTATATAGGTAACTCACTGTTAGCTGATCTCCTCCTCACACAGGATCGGTGTGTGAAGAGGAGAACCCAGCAACAGGAGTTACCACACTTTTTTGTTTACATTTAGTGACTGGCTGTCATTGGACACAGCCAGTCACTAAATAGCCAATTGTTTTGTTTTTTTACATTGATCGGGGCTGAGCTGTATCCAAGGCAAAAGCCTCAGCCAGCCTCAGTCCCGATCACGTCACTGCTCATTCCCGGGAGCGCGAGCGTGCGCAGTGCACGCCGCTTCCCGTACAGAGACAGTCAGCGCCGGCTAGTGACACAGCCGGTAACGCTGCAACTGCTCAGGACACCGCCGCCGGACACCGCCGCCACTTCAATACCCCCATCGGGGCCCGCAGTAGCGGCGGAAAGCCGAGGACGTCATATGACGCCCACCCAGGATGGGAGATCCACCTTGTGGGTGTCATTTGACTATGGCCGGGTATTGAAGTGGTTAATTTCCAGTAGACGGGAATTGGTGAAATTTTTCCTTACTTATTGTTCTGAGTGCACTTATAAAGTAAGGAAGTAAAGAAAATGCTTACAAAAAGGAACAAAGAAAGTCATAGAGTTGACACAGGTTCTAAATTCCCCCCACTAAAAAATTTTTTTAGCAAGAGTTTAAGATTTGAGCTTTAAGATGACCCTATGAAAAACAAAACCCAGCTGTTCCCTGTAAAATAATAGGTTGTATACTTTTCTGTTCAGCAGGCTGCAAATTAATTCTTTGCTTTCTTGTAGACTTGTGTGCACTACTGCTATCCAACATTTCCAGTTGTGTCAGATAGTGTGTTCCTCCTGCCAGCCCCTACATAACTACAGTAGTGACGTTGGGGGTGGTGGCAATAAACCCAGCGCCTAGCAGGGGACACACTATCCAACAGATCTGGAAGTGCCCGGAGATCTACATTTTTTTTTTTTTTTCATAACAGATGTCATATGTGAGCATGATTCTTTTATTATGCAATAGAGAGATTAATAGTTTCTGGTAGATCTTGTTGGCTTGGAGTGGCCATAGATGACTCAATTATCAAAATGGATTGCCTGTTATTTCAGGCATCATTTATGACTAATAGGCCATTATTTATTTTCTAACAGGCAATAAATAATAAGAAATTTTAGCACTTTTTTTTTTAGAATGAGATATTCAAAATGTCCCTTTGAGTAGCTCCATCCTTTGCTATACAGCAGAAGAGAAGTGTAAATTGCTGTGAGTGACATTTATAATTTCTGTGGCACATCAAGACAAGGGTAAACAGGTGCAATGAAACTGATTTTTTCTAATTAGGCAGCTTTCTTCTGGAATAAAATCTCTACCCCTTACTAATTCCTAAAAGAAAATATGTCTCACCTTCAATTGTAGTTCTGTCGCAGACCTATAAAAATCCATTTCTGTTTCCTGAACAGGATTGGGGATTGCACATACACTTAAAAACTGTTGTATAGATTTTGCTAACTGCCAGGCAGCCTGAATTGCATTTAATGTGTTGCTTTGGTGTACCAAACCACCATCAAGCAAATATCATGGTGAGTTTTGGCACTCTGGTGACTTGTCTAAGGGCAGGTAGGTATATACCCTGTGCATTGTTCTCACAAAAATACCTGCACATGCTAGTAAGTAACCAGTCTATCCCACTTTCTGATCAGTTATCAGTTAAGACCCAATTCAGTCATTTTAAATTCTGTATGGTAACACCTTGAATTACTGTAATTAATATTGCTTACATGTGAAACTGTTTGATTCTATGTATTTTCTCTTTTCCAGTGTCCCTTTTGAAGAATTTGAAGCATGCTAACATTGTAACACTTCATGACATCATCCACACAAATTATTCTTTAACTTTAGTCTTTGAATACCTGGTAAGCTTAATAAACCTAATACATGGTCAAAAACAAGATACAGATAGGGTATTATGTTAAGCAATTACAACCTTTATCGGAGACTCATCAGTTATTGCCTTAATGTTATTTCCAATAAGAATTTTCTTCTTAATCCTATCCCTCCTCATTACTTACCTCTCTGGGGCCTTCATTGTTTTGCACAACAAATTAATCCAGATCATCTTCATTGTGTTGGAAGTCATACGACATTGTTTACTTTAGTTAATACCCTAAGCCTAAGTAGACAGACTGAGAGTGAACACTGAAGTTGCTTTTACATGACAGGTTACTTGTGGGGAGTTATGCAGCTCCCTGGGCAAGCTCTCTCCTTTCCCAGGCTAAACTGCAGCCAATCACAGTGTCTTGTCTGGCTCTCTTTCCTCTCCCTGTGATGCCACTCTGCATATACACAGCGAAGGGAGGAGAGATGGCATCTGCTGCAGCCGGAATGGTTGTGTGTGGGTGGCTGTGTACACAACTGCAGCATTCAGTTCCATGCAGCTACATTCCTGGCAGTACTGCAGACTGAGGCTACAAATGTTTGGGAAAGTGTGGTGATATGTGATCCCCCCAACACTAGTGAAGGGTCAAAATGTCTCAAAAGAGGATGTGTCAGAATGTTTGCCCCACTGTTTTGCTATCTCTGTTAGTGCTGTTACTGTGTTTTTATGTATTCAAATGTTCAGGTGTAAATTTACTGACAGTTTGAAAAAAAATCTGTGTTACAACTCTCTGTAAATATCAGTTGCTAATAATGCTGTCATGCTGTGTTGACTTTTTCAGTATAAACCAGGCAAATGACATGTTATGGGTATTGTCATTGTTTTCATATTGTTTTTATACTGTTTAAATATTGATTGTCTTAGTTTTTAATAGGAGTTCTGTAATTTTTCAGATTATCTGTAAAAAAATGTGCTCCATTTTTCATGTTTTGTCAGTAAAAATGCTGTGGGAGGTTGGCAATACTGTGTTATAATTTGCTCTTTTAACTTGTCATTTGTGTGTCCCTGATTTCAATAGATTTTTATTGAGATTTCCAAGGTTTTACAAGAAGCGATGTTAGTATAGTCAGTAAGCT
This sequence comes from Lithobates sylvaticus, assembly GCA_028564925.1. Classification (NCBI taxonomy): domain Eukaryota; kingdom Metazoa; phylum Chordata; class Amphibia; order Anura; family Ranidae; genus Lithobates; species Lithobates sylvaticus. The sequence goes on from CM053027.1 coordinate 234,133,554, forward strand.
TACAATCAAAGCATACACAACCGTTTCAGAGCAAGAAAATGTAATCCTGAACTGGACAATAGAACCATATGCTTATAGGTATATTGCGGAAGTCCACCTATCATGTCAGTCAAATAAGCACAACGTGATTCACACATCGGGGAAAGGGTTAGGGCCAGGGAAAGCAAGAGGAAGGGAAGAGAGGTGAGGGTAATGAGTTGGGAGACACAAAGATATCATCATTTCCAAAAAAGAAAGAGTCAAACGTATACCAATCACTAAGAGGCAGCATACACTGTCCACAATTATCAAAACTTCAGTGATATCAAGACAGGCCTCAACTCGTCCTCAGGCTCCAAACCTGTCTATACAGAGAACTATTGCCCTTTAGACAGTGTAGGTGTATGCCAGGTAGGCCATGAGTGAAGCATAGAGCTAAAGAAATGAATCAAAGAGCATGTACCTGCATCCAGAATCTCCCAACCTTAAAATAGGTCCACCGTGCGTATAGCATTGAACCCTCTTGACTGCAGCCTCGACAGCATCGAGAAGAGACCTCAGAATAAATTTTAGATCATTTGGTTGGGACTAGATACTATTGGGAGACCGCGTTATAATTGGCCTCAATCAGCTGAATATTCAATATGCCCTTATGCATTCTAGAAGTCCAGGCATTCCAGTCCTCCTTGGTAATCTCCATCTCTAGGTCTCCTTCCCAAGCCAGCCTATACATGAGTTTATTGGGAGTGGATATAAAGCCTGGGAAGCATTCCAGAGGGGGAGGAAGGAATGGGAGAGAAAGTGGCACAAAATTGCCCAACAGTTTTTAGGGGACATCCACATCAAAAAGTTCATAAGGAGAGAACCACAGAGAACCACAGGCTTGTGCTTCCAATCCCAGTCAGGTCTATACAAATCAGAATAAATCTGATATAGTTTTGTAAATTGAACGTCCTAATAATATTTATGAAGATTGATGACTCACAGACCTCCTAAATCTTGAGTGTAAAGTGTACGCCGAGCAAATTGACACCCCCTAGACCCCAAAAAAGTTGAGACTGAACTTTTTGTATTCAATTCGATTTTCCACCTTTCGTGTATAGTGAGTGCAGTGGTTTGTGATTGAAAGTAATGTCTTTTATTGCTCTACCTGTGCGCCTTTCCAAAGTTTGTGCATTTGGAATTTACTTACTCTTTGGTATCCACCAATATTTGATTGACTTTTTCGATTGATTCAGTCAATTATTTCGTTTTTCTATGAAAGAAAAATCGTGTTCCTCAATCCTCATATGATATAATTTTATCACCTTGATCTTTGTATTCTTATTGCAAATGTTAAATGTGTTTCCCATCTGTTTTTAAAGTCTGCTATTATGTTTATGGCTGTTTTGTATTTGGAAACAAGTAAATTTGTAGCCCTTGTGGGCATAGTTTGGATGTACTGTAATACTTGTATCCAAATATGCAACATTACACCATTTGCTTTATTTTATTACATAACGTTTTCTCAGTTTGACTAAATTGTTATTGATATCTTTCTTTCTTGAGCATTTTGTCTACTTCCTGTTTATGTTTTTGCTAAATATTAGAAATCAAAGCCACCCATTGTAGCATGTTTACAGAGAAACAATAAAGGGAAAGAAAAAATGGGAATTAAATGATCCCAGCTTGTGTTTTGTTCAGTCTGTAACAGATTTCTTAGTAATGGCTAGAACAGGTGTGGCCTATATCACATCTGAGCAAAGTTGAAAAGTAAATTTTTTTATGTCTATCACAGACATATAAATTCTCTTAAGAATTCTTGTAAAGTAAATGACCAAATCCATAATGCCTACATAGGGCACTGTATGTATTGGATGTTTCCCCTTATAACTTAAAGAGGAACTGCAGTCTGCTTACATTTGTAATAAAAACATCTTTGCCATTCTGAAGCTTCCCTCCAACCACTTTGCATATTATTTTATATATACTGTCATTCTGTACTTGCCAAATATGCTGCAGAAATCTCCCTCCACTAAGTCTGACTGCATCCATTTTAACTTTGGGCAGCTGATTTTAACTGTGGGCAGCTGAAGCTGCTGCCCATTCACTTTCTGGGTTTACACAGACACGCTGAGGCACACCTCCAGCTCTGCAGATTTCATTGGCCCTCTTATGACTCATCCCCCTTCCCTTCCTGGCAAACCCTCACAAGAGTGAGAGAGAGCTAGCTGTGCATGTCATAAACCTAGGCTTTTTACCAGACAAGAAACAGGAAGTGGGCTGTATAAGGTATTTACTGCCAGTAAAAAATGTTTTACTATCCAAAGTTAAAACAACAAGGGCAGAAGATTTAATAGAAGGAAAGTTGAAAAAATTACTGAAGTTCCGCTTTAAACAACACAGTTATTCTCCATATGAAACACTATATACATGGCAAATTGTGCCACTTGATTGACTGACTGAGTTATTCAGTTCAAAGATGTGCTATATTTACATCTATTTCCTTTCTATGGAATCAAAATTCAGTGCAAAGAGAGACTAGTATGCCATATGCTTCTCCCTTAGCCACTGTATATAACAAAGATTATGTCAATGCAATTTAGTAAAATTTTGCTGGTCAAAGTGATAGTAGTAGTTTAAACTGGGTGTGAGTAAAAAGCTCTTGGCTACTTGATTAGAAAAAGCAACATCGTCTATTATTCTTAAGGACCAAACTGGTTTCATGTCTCATAGGTCTACATCTATCACTATCTAACAAATTCCGGTGAATACCCACTTTGCAAAGAATACCCACTCACATGCAAGGATAATAAAAATAACTTTTTTTTTCTTTAAAATGATTGGATGAATAATAGACAGGAGAGGTTCATCTCATTCATTGAGCTAAGGGATAATTCCTTTGCAAAGTGGAAATTCCCTTTGCTCTATGAACAAGCTGTGCTCTTTTTCTTGTTCAAAAATAGTTTTTTTTTTATTACATAGTTAAAAAAAGACACAATCCATCAAGTCCAACCTATGTGTGTGATTACATGTCAGTATTACATTGTATAACCTCTTTTCTTCTAATTTTAAAGAGTGGCCACGTGTCTTATTAAACTCCCTTCCGCGGAAAGGTTGTATTACTATTGTGGGGTCACCAGTACGGTATTTGTAAATTGAAATCATATCCCCTCTCAAGCTTCTCTTCTCCAGAGAGAATAAGTTCAGTGCTCGTAACCTTTTTTCATAGCTAATATCCTCCAGTCCCTTTATTCATTTTGTTGCCTTCTCTGTACTCGCTCCATTTCCAGCACATTCTTCCTGAGGACTGGTGCCCAGAACTGGACAGCATACTCCAAGTGAGGCCAGACCATAGTCTTGTATGGTATCCTGGATACCCTCTTGGTGTAGGGGACTTGGTAATTAAAGGATGCTCAAATTTCCATCAATCCCTGATAAATGTAAGCAATTCAATTGTTTATTCAGTGTGACAATGCTCAACTTCCTATTAATGTCTAGGAACTGTAGGCAATGCAATTGTCTGTTCAATGTTGAACTTCTCAGCTGCAAGTTCACCCAACCAGAATCCAGTCTGACAAAGTCAGTAGCCCTCATCAACACCAGGGAGGCACCAGAAGTCACACTGACCTGCATATTCCTGCCCTGTTTCTCTGTTTCAGAGACTGCTTGCGTCACATTCCTTGGTTAAGGAATAGCTCCATGAAAAAAAAATGTTCTCCCATGCAGTGGTGCTATGCCTTCATGGCACAGGGCCCCCCTTTTCCCAGGGCACCCCCCATGTTGAGGGCACGCGGCCTGATACGGCTCAGGAGAGGGGGCGCTCGTCCCCACCCGCTTTCCTGGCCGGGTCTGAGATGGATTTGGGGGGGACCCCCGCGTAGTTTTTTTCGGCGTAGGGATTCCCCTTTAAATCCATGCCAGGTGACGGGCTAGCGCGGCGGCATTCACTGCCTTCGCTAGTCCCGTCTTCCTGCAGTCACGTTCTAAATGAACGGACTTTCCTCCGTGTGCGAGGCAAGTCCAGTACTCAAGTCCAGCGGACAATCCCGCGGGAAAGTCCAATTGTGTGTACGCGGCCTTAGGGGTTTCTAAGATATCCACCAGGCTCGACAAAATAAAGCTCATAGTAAAGTATTGTAAAAATATGTTTATTTGCGCAATCATAAGGAACACTTACAGGATTGCAGATAAAAACGAGCATAGGACAGAAAGTTAGGCTCTTCCGGGTTTGTCACAGCTCGGCATGCATTCCACAGGGGGGCGGCAGTAGCGTCTTTTTTTTCTATTTGATTTGACACTTAGCGTGAGTTTTGATTTGTTTATTGAGTCTGTGGACCACCCCATGCATCTGACCTGCAGGGCCAAGACTTTCCATGTTTTGGTGGATTTCCCAACTGGCATTGGGGATAGGTAAACCCTGTCCTCCCAAGACATGGACAGTTCTCATGACAGATGCCATGCCAGGCTTGGGTGACATCCTGGATACCCTCTTGGTGTAGGGGACTTGGTAATTAAAGGATGCTCAAATTTCCATCAATCCCTGATAAATGTAAGCAATTCAATTGTTTATTCAGTGTGACAATGCTCAACTTCCTATTAATGTCTAGGAACTGTAGGCAATGCAATTGTCTGTTCAATGTTGAACTTCTCAGCTGCAAGTTCACCCAACCAGAATCCAGTCTGACAAAGTCAGTAGCCATCATCAACACCAGGGAGGCACCAGAAGTCACACTGACCTGCATATTCCTGCCCTGTTTCTCTGTTTCAGAGACTGCTTGCGTCACATTCCTTGGTTAAGGAATAGCTCCATGAAAAAAAAATGTTCTCCCATGCAGTGGTGCTATGCCTTCATGGCATGGGTTAACTGCTCATCTTTTCTATAGGCATCCCCCCATGACTATACTTACTCGATCCTCTGGAAAACCACGCTCCACCACATCCAGTGATGGACTGTACCTGCTGTCCTCACGCACAGAGCTGGTCTATGAGCGTGATGACGTCAAGAACAGTCCATTGACAGGACTGCTAGCATGTGGAAGGGGCAGGAGCGGCGGGGACAGGTCAAAGGGTTTCATAGTTTCATAGTTTCATAGTTAGTAAGGTTGAATAAAGACACCAGTCCATCCAGTTCAACCTAAGTGAGTGTGTACAACCGTCCCCATCCCTGTACATTGCACACTCACATCGGTCCCTACCCTCAAGGAGCCCACAATCCAAGGTCCCCATTCATATACTAGGGCCAATTTTTGGACAGAAGCCAATTAACCTACCTGCATGTCTTTGGATTGTGGGAGGAAACCGGAGTACCCGGAGGAAACCCACACAGGCACAGGGAGAACATGCAAACTCCAGGCAGGTGGTGTCGTGGTTGGGATTTGAACCAGCGACCCTTCTTACTGCTAGGTGAGAAGGGGCAGGAGCGGCGGGGACAGGTCAAAGGGTTAGGTAAGTATATCTCAGTTTTGCAATCCCCTAGACAAAAACGAGCAGTAAACCCACGCAGTGGGGCTCCTAGAAATTAAACATTTTGCCCGGAGTTCTTCATTAATCCTTTGTTTAGGGTGTCATGCATATTGCTCCCCTTATATTGATACAGTGGGATCTCAGTGTGTTATCTTGATGCTTAAGAGGCCACCCTTTGAACCTGTTAGGGATAATACCTTATCTGATCTCACTCACAATGTGGCCTTTGGTATTGCTATCACTTTCCTTCCCCATGTTCTTCTCTGAAATATCCCAAGAAAATAATTTTCCAGTGTCTTAAAATAGTACATGCTGTGTGGATCTACCCTTGGCTAGAGCCTCCTACATGCAATTAGTGTCTTATTTGTATTTCTTGAGGGTTTTTGCAGGGGGCTCCCTGCACTCTTGCTCCACCATTGCTAGGTGGATAAGACAAGTCATTATTCGAGAATTTATAACTCTATTACAAGATAATTTTATGGTCCAGTTAATAGAGGCCCCGTCTAGGAATGATGTTCTGCTGGACCTGGTAATTTCAAACCATGTAGAGCTTATTACTAATGTTCATATAAAAGAACATCTGGGTAGCATTGAACATAACATGATTTAATTTAATGTTAGCTGTAAGCAACAAACACATACTGTAAGGATAAAAACACGTAACTTTAAAAGAGCAAAACAAGATAAGGGCTGCTCTCCAAGTCTTAGACTGGGAGGGGATATTGGCATTGATAAACATAGAACAGAAATGGAAATCCCTCAAAAACAATGTATGTGAACATACTGCAAAATATATTCCCATGGGCAATAGGTTTAAAGGGCTAAAAATAAAAACTATTTGGCTCATGGGCAAAGTTAAAAAAGCTTTAAATAATATAAGAAGAGCTTTTAAAAAATATAATAATTAAGGAGCACTATCATTGGTCAGGGTGCAGATCTACTGGGAGTGAAAGTGGCCGAAAAGTAGAGGTAGAGATAGTCAGCGCGGAACATATTTCAGAGGGTAGTATTGGGGGCATTAGTGATGGGTTGACTAAAGCACATAAACCCAAGGTAAGTATAGTAACAAGTCCTAGTTGCAATCTCGGAACGCCCAATAAGAGGATAGTATGCGACCGGTCTAAACTACGTGCCATGTTCACCAATGCCAGGAGCCTGGCGGACAAGATGGGTGAACTAGAGTTACTGTTGTACGAGGAGGAATTTAATTTTGTGGAAATTTCAGAGACCTGATTTAACAGCTCTCATGAATGGCTGGCAACCATTCAAGGGTATACCCTTTATCGCAGGGATAGAGAAGGTGAAAAAGGGGGAGGGGTATGCCTATATATCAAGAATAATGATAAAAAGTGAATGTGAGAGATGACATCACTAAGGGAACTAGGGAGAAGGTGGAATCCTTATGGGTATGCTATAGGCCCCCTAACCTGAGGGAGGAGGGGGAGACGGATCGGAAGTGTTATTATAATGTGGGATTTTAATTATCCAGACATAGACTGGGCAGAGGGAACTACACATTCGTCTAAGCCCCCGTACACACGGTCAGAAATTCTGACCACAAAATCCGTCTGATTTTTTCCGAAACTGGTGTTGCATACACACGGTCGGACAAAGTTGTCTGAAAATTTGATCGTTCCGAACGTGGTGACGTTCATTGCATACTACGGAACTACGTAGAGGCTAGTAGCCAATAGCTTTGGTCTCGTAATTTGATCTGAGCATCCGTGGCACTTTGTCCATCGGAATTCCCTACACACAATCAGAAAAAGTCTGATCAGATTTTGTTCTCTGAAAATTTGAGATCCTGCTCTCAAATTTTTTCCGACGGAAAAAGTCCGCTAGAGCCCACACACGATCGGAATTTCCGACAACATAATCCGATCTGACTTTTTCAGTTGGAATGTCCGACCGTGTGTACGGGGCATAAGGCTCGCCAGTTCCTAAATGTCTTGCAGGACAATTTCATGGTTCAGATGGTAGATGCACCAACCCGAAATAAAGCTTTACTGGATCTACTGATTACCAACAATACAGACCTGATCATGGATCTGGAAATACGGGGCAATTTAGGAAACAGCGATCACAGGTCAATTGGCTTCAGTATAAATCACACAAATAGGAAACATAAGGGGAATACAAAGACACTGAATTTTAAAAGAGCCAGCTTCCCTTTGGCAGCCAAAGGACCAGAGGTCTTTTTTTTTTTTTTAGTCCCAAGTGATTGAATAAAGACAAAAATAAAAAAGATTTTTTTTTTTTTCAAAAAAGTTGTCACTAAATGATATATTGCTCACACATGCCATAGTTATATGTGGAATTGCACCCCAAAATACATTTTGCTGCTTCTCCTGAGTATGGGGATACCACATGTGTGGGACTTTTTGGGAGCCTAGCCACGTACGGGCCCCGAAACCCAAGCACCGCCTTCAGGATTTCTAAGGGTGCAAATTTTTGATTTCACTCCTCACTACCTATCACCGTTTCGAAGGCCATAAAATGCCCAAAATGCACAAAACCCCCCCAAATGACCCCATTTTGGAAAGTAGACACCCCAAGCTATTTGTTGAGAGGCATGGTGAGTATTTTACAGCTCTCATTTGTTTTTGAAAATGAAGAAAGTAAAGAAAAAAACATTTTTTTTTCTTTTTTTAAATTTTCAAAACTTTGTGACAAAAAGCGAGATCTGCAAAATACTCACCATACCTCTCAGCAAATAGCTTGGGGTGTCTACTTTCCAAAATGGGGTCATTTTGGGGGGTTTTATGCCATCTGGGCATTCCATGGCCTCCGAAACTGTGATTGGCAGTGAGAAGTGAAAATAAAAAAATTACACCCTTAGAAAGCCTGAAGGCGGTGATTGGTTTTTGGGGTTCCGTACGCAGCTAGGCTCCCAAAAAGTCCCACACATGTGGTATCCCCGTACTCAGGAGAAGCAACAGAATGTATTTTGGGGTGTATTTCCACATATGCCCATGACATGTTTGAGCAATATATCATTTAGTGACAACTTTTTGTAAAAAAAAATATATATATTTTTTTTTTTCATTATTCAATCTCTTGGGACAAAAAAAAAAAATATTTAATGGGCTCAACATTGCTCTCATCAAATAGCTTGGGGTGTCTACTTTCCAAAATGGGGTCATTTGGGGGGGTTTGAACTGTCCTGGCATTTTATGCACAACATTTAGAAGCCTATGTCACACGTCACCCACTCTTCTAACCACTTGTAGACAAAGCCCTTTCTGACACTTTTTGTTTACATGAAAACATATTTTTTTTTTGCAAGAAAATTACGTTGAACCCCCAAACACTATATATAATGTTAAAGCAAAGGCCCTACAGATTAAAATGGTGGGTGTTGCATTTTTTTTTTTTTCCACACAGTATTTGCGCAGCGATTTTTCAAACGCATTTTTTGTGGAAAAAATACACTTTTTTTTATTTTTAATGCACTAAAACACACTATATTGCTCAAATTTTTGATGAAATAAAAAATATGATCTTAGGCCGAGTACATGGATACCAAACACGACATGCTTTAAAATTGCGCACAAACACGCAGTGGCGACAAACTACATACATTTTTAAAAGCCTTTAAAAGCCTTTACATGATACCACATTAGATTCACGGAGGAGGTCTACTGCTAAAATTACTGCCCTCGATCTGACCTTCGCGGTGATACCTCACATGCATGGTGCAATTGCTGTTTACATATGACGCCAGACCAACGCTTGTGTACGCCTTTGCGCAAGAGAAGGGGGGCAGGGGTGCTTTTTTTTTTTTTTTTTTTTTTTTTTTTTATTTATTTAGCTTTTTTATTTTATTTTTAAAATGTTCCTTCCATTTTTTTTCTTTTTTATGATTTTTATTGTTATCTCAGGGAATGTAAATATCCCCTATGATAGCAATAGGCAGTGACAGGTACTCTTTTTTTGAAAAAAATGGGGTCTATTAGACCCTAGATCTTTCCTCTGCCCTCAAAGCATCTGACCACACCAAGATTGGTGTGATAAAATGCTTTCCCAATTTCCCAATGGCGCGGTTTATATCCGGGAGGGGGGACATTCCCTCCCACTGCTTGTAAAAGCAGTCTAGAGGCTAATTACCCGCTAGAATTGCTTTTACATGAAAGCCGATCACTGGCTGAAAAGAATGATACCAAGATGATACCTAAACCTGCAGGCATCATTCTGGTATAACCATTCAAAGTCCAGCAACATACTGGACATATATTGTAATCTTTTTTTTTTCATGCAGCCTCTTGGCTGAACGAAAAAAAGAGATTGATTGGTGGGTATGCCCACCATTAGAATACCTCCCTTCATCCACCCACTTCTAATGATGGGCATACATGCACCATTTATATATGCCGATGCATGGGGGCATCCTCCCGCAAAAGTTATGCCGTGTACACACGGTCGGAATTTCGTAGGGGCAATCAGGGGGTTAAAACCTTTATTTAGGTTGTTATGGGGGTAGACCTATAAACCTATTTTGAACCTATATAAACATGGCGGTTACCTAAAAAAAAATTAAATAAGGGCATTAGCTAATGCATCCCATTGGGTAATAAATTTAAAAGAGCGAACAAAAGTCCTGGATGGCTTAACTCCAATGTAAAAATGCATATAAAAGCAAAGGAGAAGGCCTTCAAAAAATATAGGGTTGATGATCATCATCAGCATTCAGACTTTATAAGGAATGCAACAAGAAATGTAAGGGTGCAATTAGGGCAGCTAAGATAGAACACGAAAGACATATAGTGGAGGAGAGCAAAAAAAAAATCCAAGAAATTCTTTAAGTATGTAAATAGTAAAAAAAAAAGGGATGACAGACCATATTGGCCCCATAAAGAATGAGGAAGGGAATATGATTACAAAGAATGCTGAGATCGCAAAGGTATTGAATTTATTCTTCTCCTCAGTCTTCACGAGGGAATCGGAGGCTTCAATAACCAAAACTGCAGTGTTTATCCTCATGACACATCCCAGGAAGCACCTCCATGGTTAACAGAGGACAGAATTAAAATTAGACTTGGGAAACTTAACATTAATACATCGCCAGGACTAGATGGCTTGCATCCAAGGGTACTTAGGGAACTCAGTCTAGTAATTGACAGACCATTGTTCCTAATTTTTACTGACAGTCTACTGACTGGAATGGTACCAGCTGATTGTAGAAAAGCCAATGTAGCACCAATATTTAAAAAGGGCCCAAAATACATCCCTGGGAATTACAGACCAGTTAGCCTAACATCAATAGTATGCAAGCTCTTGGAGGGGAAGATAAGGGACTATATACAAGATTTTAGTAATGAGAACGGTACCATTAGCAGTAATCAGCATGGATTCATAAAGAATCATTCTTGCCAAACCAATCTATTAACCTTCTATGAGGAGGTGAGTTGCCATCTAGATAAAGGAAGGCCCATAGACGTGGTGTATCTGGATTTTGCAAAAGCTTTTGACACAGTTCCCCATAAATGTTTACTGTACAAAATAAGGTCCGTTGGCATGGACCATAGGGTGAGTACATGGATTGAAAACTGTCTACAAGGGCGAGTTCAGAAGGTGGTGATAAATGGGGAGTACTCAGAATGGTCAGAGGTTTGGTATTGGGGTCCCCCAAGGTTCTGTGCTGGGACCACTCTGTCAGGGCTGGGCTCAGCCCTTCCTTCTCTGAGCTAGCCGCTCAGCTGTCAGCTAATTGCCAGCTCCTATCTCTCCACATTGACTCACCTGTTGATGATATCTTGCTCGTCAGTCCTGCCTACTTAAGCCATCCAGCCCAGATGTTCTCTGCCTTTGTCTTGGTCACATCTCTAGAGACGCTCTCCTGTGTTCCTGTTAACCACTTGCCGACCAGCGCACGACGAATATATACGTCGGCAGAATGGCACGGACAGGCAGGAGGGCGTATATATAAGTCCCTCCTTTCTGCCTGTCCGTGCCATCGGGAGCGCGCCGGGAGCTGCGCGCTCCCGCGCTGGTCGGGACCCCCATGAGTCCGGCCGCGGTCCCTGCGGACTCGATCGCCGCGGGGACACCCGCGATCGTCTCACGGGAAGGCTGAACGGGGAGATGCCTTTCCCCGTTCTGCCTAGCAACTAGTGACGCCGATCTCTGCTCCCTGTGATTGGAGCAGAGATCAGCATTCACTAGCTGACAGCCACGCCCCCCCACAGTAAGAAACACACCCCTAGGCACACTTAACCCTTACACTGCCCCCTTGTGGTTAACCCCTTCACTGCCAGTGTCATTTATACAGGAATCCATGCATTTAAATAGCATTGATTGCTGTATAAATGACAATGGTCCCAAAAATGTGTCAAAAATGTCCGATGTGTCCGCCATAATGTCGCAGTCACAAAAAAAATCGCAGATCGCCGCCATTACTAATAAAAAAAAAATTATTAATAAAAATGCTATAAAACTATCCCCTAACCCCTATAACTTCTGCGCAAACCGATCAATAATCGCTTATTGCGTTTTTTTTTTACCAAAAATATGTAGAAGAATACGTATCGGCCTAAACTGAGGAAAAAAAAAATGTTTTTTTATATATTTTTGGGGATATTTATTATAGCAAAAAATGAAAAATAATGCGTTTTTTTTTTTTCAAAATTGTCGCACTTTTTTGTTTATAGCACAAAAAATAAAAACCGCAGGGGCGATCAAGTACCACCAAAAGAAAGCTCTATTTGTGGAAAAAAAAGGACGTCAATTTTGTTTGGGAGCCACGTCGCACGACCGCGCAATTGTCAGTTAAAGCGACGCAGTGCCGAATCGCAAAAAGGGGCCTGGTCCTTTGGCTGCAAATTGGTCCGGTCTGAAAGTGGTTAAAGACTTGCTTGGCTGACATTCCTTCTGGCTCCAGATCCTGCTTGCTGTTCCACTATGATCATCTCTGGCTCGCTGACGTTTTGGCTTGTCTGACTATCCGTTCCGGTTCCTGAACTCTAGGTTATGTTTTGATTACGTTTACTCTGTTTACCTTTTTTTATTATTATTAAACAAGTGAGATTTAACTGTACTTCTGTCTCAGTCTGATTCATGGTTTCTGACAGTAGGCGAAGGCCATGAATTCAGAAAATACTGTCAATCCACTTGTTGGTAATTTTTTTTCCAGATTGGAAGAGCAGGATCACCCGCATGGATCAATTTGCCATGGCATTACAAACGCTCCTGAGTCACACGGCTCACCTGGAATCTCCCACTGTGGCTGCTCCAGTACAACCTGTGTTGCAGGCCGTCCCTGCTGCTGCTCCAGTCTCTGTGCAGGCACCCGCCTCGTGTATTACCTCTATAAGAGGTATGTCTGGTTCCGCTCCACTTCCCCAGTAATTTGGGGGAAATCCAGTCCAATGCAGAGGGTTTCTCAACCAGGTTGAGATATACTTTGAGATGCTGCCCCAGGCGTTTCCCATGGATAGAAGCAAAGTAGGTTTCATGGTATCTTTGCTTTCTGAGAGAGCCTTGGCCTGGGCAAACCCTCTATGGGAGGCACAAAAACCTGTTGTCTTGAGTTACCCTGAGTTTGTGGCCTCCTTTAAAAGGGTATTTAACGTTCCCGCACGCTCCGCTTCTGCTGTTAAGTGCATCATATCCATCAAACAGAGTACGAGAACTGTTCCCGATTACACCATTGAATTCCGTACTCTGGCAGCAGAGGTTGCTTGGAACCTCTGCTGCTTTTTCTCATGGTCGTGGCTGCTTTTTCTCATGATCTCTCGGATACCATCAAGGATGAGATAGCAGCCCGAGATATACCCACTGAGCTGGAGAAGTTGATCACGTTTGCCATCCTCATTGACTCCAGACTCCAGAGAAAGACTCTCTTTTAAGGAGCGCTTGTGGAAGCCTCCTGTATATTTCTCTCCAAGCTTTGCAGTTCCACCCTTGCCTCCCTCACCTCCCATGCCTCCTGGTACTGAGTTGATCAGTGAAGATGAACCCATGCACTTGGGCTTCACGCGTCTGTCTGAGAGAAGCCTTAGGAGGAGGGAGAGATTGTGCCTTTAGTTTTGCCAGGCAGGTCACTTTTTGAAGTCTTGTCCTACCCGTCCGGGGAACACCCGAACCTTGAGGTCCTGTCACGGACACGGACGGACCTTAGACCTTATCCAGCAGGATAAGCCCCTGGTTTCGGTTACCCTTTCTTGGGCTGAGTCGTCCGTCGAGATACAGGCTCTAATCGACTCTTGGGCTGCAGGCCTGTTTATTGATGCTGCCTTTGTATGGAAGCACTTGATTCCGCTGCAGCTGCGTCACACTCCACTTGCCATTGAGGCTCTTGACAGGAGACCTCTACAGCCTGCCCATGAGACTCATGAGACTGTTCCATTGCAATCCAAGCCAAATTACCACTTAAGTGGTGTAGGAAAGAACTAAGCTACATAGGGATAAAGTTGACAGCCCATTTAAATAAGCTTTTTGAAATTAACTACATTCCCCTTCTTAACAAAATTAAAGAGCATTTAAGTAGGATGCAATATAAAGCCCTGTCCTGGTTGGGAAAGATAAATGCAGTTAAGATGTTTATCCTACCTATGTTTATTTACACCTGTCAAATGATACCAATCCATCTCCCTCAAAAATACCTTAGTAAAGTAAAATCAATGATAATAAAATTTATCTGGGCACGAAAACGGGCACGTATCGCATTTAACATAATGGCCAGAGGAAAAGATGGAGGGGGTTTGGCAGCTCCTGATTTTAAAAAATACTATGAAGCCATAGTGATTTTGAGAATAATAGATTGGACTCACAATAGGAAGGATAAGAGCTGGGTCGAGTTAGAAATGAGCCTTAGCAGAATAAATTTAGGAAAAATTATATGGATTCCCTCACAATATCGAGATTTAGGCCCAAACACAAGCAAACTCACAAAAAATTCACTAAAGGTGTGGGACGCAATAAATAAGAGACACAAATGGGATCACAATTTGCCCTTAATTCCTCTTTTGGACACAAATTTCTTCCCACCGGGGAAGGAAGAGTACAAATATTTTAGTAGGTGGGCGAAAAAAGATAATTTAAGACTACAGGATGTAATGGTAGAAAATAGACTATTCACTTATAAAGAAATCACGTGGGAATGGGGACATAAAGTATTAGATAAATGGAGATATACCCAGTTACAGCACTTTGCACAGAATCTGCCAGGGCCATTACGATGAAAGAGACAGCTGAGACCCTTAGAGAAATTAGTAGAGTCACCTCAAGGCTTTGAAAAAAGGATAGCAAAAATATATAAAAATTACTACGGGAGGCAGATCATGAATATCCGGCCTACCTAGAAAAATGGGAAAGAGAAATTGGCCCGTTAAGTAGCGATGAACACAGAAACAAGATAATAAGGCTCACCCACTCGGTAGTAAAGAACTCACAAACTGTTGAAATGTCATACAAGTTGTTAGCAAGTTGTTAGCAAGGTGGTACGTAACCCCACAGAGAGCTAATGCATATAGTGAAGATAACTCCCCAACCTGTTGGCGAGACTGCCCTGTGGTTGGGACATTCACAAACTTATGGTGGGAGTTTCCCAAAATACAGGATTACTGGAACCAAGTAATAGAAGCAATTCATACTTTAACAGGAGTAAGTGTTAAAAAACAACCATGGACATGTCTGTTCCATGACACAGAAAAGGGAGTGAGAGAGTATGGGTCTACTTTAACCCCCTACTTATTGAACTCAGCCAAGGCATTGATCCCCTGCATGTGGAAGACTCCGAAGGCCCCATCTATGATAGAATGGATCAAGAGGGTGGAATGGACAAGAAAGGTAGAAGAATCAATCCACAAGGCAAAGGACACAGAGGGGAAACACCAGAAGCTATGGAAGCAATGGGAGGATTTAAGGAAAACGGAGGGATTCTTAAGGATGTGTGAAAGAGAGGGCAGAGGGGAGTAGAAAGGTGTTTGCGAGACAGGGTAGGCCCATCACCTCTTCTTGTTTTTTTTTTTTTTTTTACCCTTTGGGGGGGGGGGGGGGTATTAAGGAATTAAGGAAGAACTAATGATCTGACTTAGCAGGAATGTATGTAAAAGTATAATGTATGTATAACTTTATAAAATATGAAAATAAATAATATAAAAAAAAAAAATGAGACCATGGCCATAGGGGCTCTTCACCATGAGATAATCCAATTCCAAGTTATTTCCTCATATAAGTTTCCACTGGTTATTGTTTATCCTTGGTTACAGAGGCACAACCCCTCTGTTGATCCTTGCTGAGGTTCTCTCCTGGTTGCCACAATGCAGTAAGACATGCTTCCAGAAGGTAGCCAAGGTCCTGTGCACCTCTTCACTCTCCTCCCTGCCGGAGGAGTACCGCGATCCTAGCGATGTCTTTGACAAAGGTCAAGCCAGTAGTTTGCCTCCACACCGGCCGTATGATTGCACAATTGACCTTTAACCTGGTGCCATACCCCCTCGTGGCCGGGTTTACCCTTTGTCGGTCTTTGAGGATAAGGCCATGGAGGAGTATGTTGCAGACGCACTTTCTCGAGGTTTCATCCGCAAATCTTCATCTCCTGCTGGTGCTGGTTTCTTCTTTGTGAAGAAGAAGAGCGGTGAACTGAGACCTTGTATTGATTATAGGGTTATCAATCATTTCACGATTAAGAATCCCTATCCGATTCCGTTAATTACAAGGTTATTAAGGGAGCAACGGTTCAACCTTCATTTGAGAGGGGCATACAATCTTGTGAGAATTAAGGAGGGCGACGAGTGGAAAACTGCGTTTAATACCAGAACAGGCCATTATGAGTACCTCATAATGCCTTTTGGCCTTTGTAACGCCCCAGCAGTTTTCTAGGAATTTATTAACGATGTCCTCTGAGTTTTGTTTCAGTTATGTGTGGTGGTTTATCTCGATGATCTCCTCATATTTTCCAAGTCCCTGGAGAGCCACCACACAGATGTCTGTCGTGTGCTTCAGAAACAATCTCTATTGTAAATTGGAGAAGTGCGAACTCCATCATGAACAGGTTAAATTCCTGGGTTATGTAATTTCCACTACTGGTTTTTCGATGGATCCAGAGAAACTTTCAGCAGTCCTACAGTGGCCCCGACCCATGGGTCCTCTGCAGCGTTTTCTTGGCTTTGCCAACTATTATCGGAAGTTTATTCGTAACTTCTCGTCTCTGGCCAAGCCCCTTACTGATATGACCAGAAAGGACGGTAACCCACAGTGTTGGTCTCTGGAGTCCATTAAGGCCTTTGAGAGTCTCAAGGCTGCCTTTGTTTCTGCTCCTGTGTTGGCACATCCTGATCCTATGCTACCTTTTATCCTTGAGGTTGATGCTTCTGAGAGACTGGTGTTGGTGCCCTTCTGTCTCAACGTCCTACCTCTGAGAGCGCTATGCATCCTTGTGGCTACTTTTCCAAGAAATTGTCACCTGCGGAGTGCAATTACCAGATTTGTGACAGAGC
The DNA here is from genome assembly GCA_028564925.1 of Lithobates sylvaticus. Taxonomy (NCBI): domain Eukaryota; kingdom Metazoa; phylum Chordata; class Amphibia; order Anura; family Ranidae; genus Lithobates; species Lithobates sylvaticus. The sequence goes on from CM053027.1 coordinate 234,150,416, forward strand.
TGTTAGCGATCATTTTAGCCCTGAAAGAATGGAGACATCTCCTCGAAGGTACCACTGTGCCGGTTCTCATTCTTACTGACCATAAGAATCTCACATTCTTGTCTGAGGCTAAACGCCTCATCTCCCAGAAGGGTGCTATGATCTCTTTTCTTGTCTAGTTTAAATTACATTGTCTCATTCTTACTCGGTACTAAGAAGGTTCCAAAATGGAGTCGGTTCCGATTCCTCTGATTCCTCCTGATCGTATTCTGGCTACGGTTTGCACCAGTCTTACTTCTCCTTTGGGTGACAAAATTCTTGCTGCTCAGGTTCATGCTCCTCTTGAGAAACCTTTGCTGCTTTGTCCCAGAGAGTCTCCGTACTGCCGTACACCATTCTCCAAGGGCTGCTGGCCACCCTGGGAAGAATCAACTCTTTTGGGCCATTTCCCAAGAATTCTGGTAGCCTAGTCTATGTGCTGATGTTACTGCCTTTGTAGCTGCCTGTTCCGTTTGTGCTCAGAGTAAGACTACATGACACCTTCCAATGGGCCTCCTACAACCCATACCCAATGGAGAGAGGCACCTCTCTATGGATTTGATTGTGGAGTTACCCAATTCCCAGAGCAACACAGTTATCTTTATGGTGGTTGAAAATGTCTCATTGTATTCCACTTAAGAAGTTGCCCACTTCTAAGGAACTGGCTTCCATTTTTTTCTCTGGAGATCTTTCTTTGGAGTCACGATACCCGGAAGACACGCTGAGGCAACATGTCATCTCCCTCGGCGCAGACCAGGTGAGTTACCGATGCCTCGTTCTAAGGTAAGTATTTCATAATGAGCTAGTATGCGGTGCCTTTTGCCTTGCAGGTGTAGAATTTGTTTTGGGGGGGGTATACAACCACTTTAACCTCTTTAAGACCGACCGCCGTTGTTTGACGGCAGCACAATGGCTCTCCTGCGCGAATCGCCATAGGTGTACGGCGGCCCGCACAGGCTCAGTTGCGGGCAGGCGCGTGCCGCCGGTGATGCGCGCTCGCTCCCGCTGCACGCAGGCATGTCCACGGGGTCGGGAGGTCATGCCTATGTAAACAGTGGTTGGGAACCATGATCTCTGTCATGTGCCAATGAGCCCATCCCCCCACAGTTAGAAACACTCATATGGAACACAGTTAACCCGCCCCCTAGTGTTAACCCCTTCCCTGCCAATGACATTTACACAGTAATCAGTGGCTATTTTTAGCTCTGATTGCTGTAAAAATGTCAATGGTCCCAAAAAAGTATCAAAAGTGTCCGATCTGTCCGCCACAATATAAAAGTGTACTCAGGTGTACATAACTATGCGCATAAAAAATACTAAAGTGCTATTAGGACCATATAAACGTGTATAAAGTGACTTATGTGTACATTAATAAAGTGCTACAATCATCATACAATGCTAATAATGTGCATATGATAAAGTGCATAACATGAATTATATTAGTGTGATACCAAAAATGTGTATATTCACTTATCAAAATTTGCTCGCAATAAATCATGTATCCAGTGGAACAGTTCCATACAGACTAATGCTGTATGTTGCAGTGTCAAATATGGTGTGCAAATGCACAATTGATATAGTTTACTCCAATAAAGTGCATAGGGGTGCTCAATTCCTTCAGACGTGGTAGTAAAATCACATCAATCAGTGGCTTTAGTGCTTGCAGGGTTTTTCCAGTGAACAATGGGTGAAGAATCCTCCATGCTCCATATTGGTAATCATATGTAATGCTCACAGAGCTCTTACCTTCTCAGTATATACGTTATGCTTTTACTGCTGGTTGATTCTTTGTCCCCCCTGGTAGCCGAGAATGCATTGCGCTAGTCGCAGTGCAATGCTGGCTGATGATTGGCCAAGCATGCACTGTGACCCCGCATTGCTTGGCCAATCACAGCGCCGGCAGCGAGGAGAGCCATAATTGGCTACAGGCAGGATGCCTGTAGCCAATTATAGCTCAGGGGCTTTAGTACACGCCCCACGGTATAAGAGGCCGCCGCGGCGGCGGCCTCGCATATTGTGTTTCAGTGTCAGCATGTCAGTGTGTTGCTGACAATATGTGCTTTATTTCTGGGGATTTGTGTGTGCGTGCTGTTAGTACAGCATTGCAGTATCACATCTGGGGGGTATCTATAGGTGGCCTGTGAAGGGGGGCAGGTTTCCTGTGCTTAGAACTTTCCCTGCAAAAAGTGTCATTTTTTGCAGGAAAAAAGCTATTTAAAAGCACTCGCGGCTAATGAATTGATGGCTCCTGTAACACAGAGAACTGTCATTCATTGATAAAAAACAAAAAAAAAAGCGTGGGGGTGCCCCCAAATTCAATAACCAGGCCCTTCAGGTCTGGGATGGATATTAAGGGGAACCCCAGCAAAAAAAAAAAAAAAATGGCGTAGGGTCCCCCTCAAAATCCATACCAGACCCTTGAGGTCTGGGATGGATTTTAAGGGGAACCCTAGCCAAAAAAAATGGCGTGGGGTCCCCCTCAAAATCCATACCAGACCCTTATCCGAGCACGCAACCTGGCAGGCCGCAGGAAAAGAGGGGGGACGAGAGCGCCCCCCCCTCCCGCCTGAACCGTACCAGGCCACATGCCCTCAACATTGGGAGGATGCTTTGGGGTCCCCCCCAAAGCACCTTGTCCCCATGTTGATGAGGACAAGGGCCTCTTCCCCACAACCCTGGCCATTGGCTGTGGGGGTCTGCGGGCGGGGGGCTTATCGGAATCTGGAAGCCCCCTTTAACAAGGGGACCCCCAGATACCGCCCCCCCCTGTGTGAAATGGTAAGGGGGTACCCCTACCATTTCACCAAAAAAAGTGTCAAAAATGGTAAAAATTACAGGACGGTCTTTGACAATTCCTTTATTAAAATCTTCTTTCTTCTTTCTTCATCCTTCGGTTTCTTCATCTTCTCCTTCCGTCATCTTCTTCCATCTTCCTCCATTTTCTTCTTCCTCCGATCCGCTTCTTCTTGCGCTGGCCTTCTCGTCCTTTTCGTCCGGCATCTTCTTCCATGGCGTCGGTGTCTCTTCTTGGGCCACTCCTCGCTATGGGAGGCTCCCGCTGTGTGAGGCTTCGCTGCGTCTGACAGGTCTTTTATAATGGAGGGCACCTGGTGACCCCCGCCCCCTCTGACGCACGGGTACGTCATGGGGAATTCCCTATGGCTTTCCCCATGACGTCAGGGGGGGGCGGGGTCACCAGGTGCCCTCCGTTATAAAAGACCTGTCAGACGGAGCGAAGCCTCACACAGTGGGAGCCTCCCATTGCGAGGAGCGGCCCGACAGAAGAACAGATGCCGACGCCATGGAAGAAGATGCCGGACGAGAAGGACGAGAAGACCAGCGCAAGAAGAAGCGGATCGGAGGAAGAAGAAAATGGAAGAAGAAGATGGAAGAAGATGACGGAAGGAGAAGATGAAGAAACCGAAGGATGAAGAAAGAAGAAAGAAGATTTTAATAAATGAATTGTCAAAGACCGTCTCCTGTCATTTTTACCATTTTTGACACTTTTTTGGTGAAATGGTAGGGGTACTTTTGTACCCCCTTACCATTTCACACAGGGGGGGGCGGGATCTGGGGGTCCCCTTGTTAAAGGGGGCTTCCAGATTCCAATAAGCCCCCCGCCCGCAGACCCCCACAACCAATGGCCAGTTGTGGGGAAGAGGCCCTTGTCCTCATCAACATGGGGACAAGGTGCTTTGGGGGGGACCCCAAAGCATCCTCCCAATGTTGAGGGCATGTGGCCTGGTACGGTTCAGGCGGGAGGGGGGCCGCTCTCGTCCCCCCTCTTTTCCTGCAGCCTGCCAGATTGCGTGCTCGGATAAGGGTCTGGTATGGATTTTGAGGGGGACCCCACGCCATTTTTTTTGGCTAGGGTTCCCCTTAAAATCCATCCCAGACCTCAAGGGTCTGGTATGGATTTTGAGGGGGACCCTACGCCATTTTTTTTTTTTTTTTTGGCTGGGGTTCCCCTTAATATCCATCCCAGACCTGAAGGGCCTGGTTATTGAATTTGGGGGGACCCCCGCACTTTTTTTTTTTAATTTTTTTTATTTTTTATCAATGACTTTTTTTTTATGAATGACTTTCAATGAATGACTGTTCTCTGTATTACGGGAGCCGTCAATTAACATTAGCCGCAAGTGATTTTAAATAGCTTTCTTTTCTGCAAAAATTACACTTTTTGCAGAGACAGTTCTAAGCACTGGAAACATGCGCCCCTTTACATGCATACTATAGACACCCCCCAGGTACGAAATTTAAAGGAATATTACACTTTTTTTGTTTCAATTTAAGCATTATTAAAATCACTGCTCCTGAAAAAAACGGTCGTTTTTAAAAAAAAAATTTTTGCATTGATACATGTCCCCTGGGGCAGGACCCAGGTCCCAAACACTTTTTATGACATTAACATGCATATTAGCCTTTAAAATGAGCACTTTTGATTTCGAACGTTCGCATTCATTATAACTAATAGGGTTCTAAAGCTCGCACGGACTTTAGGTCCGTTCGCGGGTTCTGGTGCGAGCCGAACGGGGGGGTGTTCGGCTAATCCCTAATCATGGTTTTTCTATCCATGGTTTGTACCACACTGATTTGTTTTTCCACAAATTTTGGATCATATCCTTTAGTGATGAATCTCTGTCCAATCAGGGCTGCTTGTATTTCATAGTCTTTTTCAAATGTGCAATTTCTCTTGATTCTTATTAATTGCCCCTTTGGAATATTGAACAACCATGGTTTGTGATGACAGCTAGTAATAGGTAAGTAGCTATTACGTGCTACATTTTTAAAATAAGTTTTAATAGTTAGTTTATCCTCCTCTATACTAATTTCTAAATCTAGAAATTGTATACTCTTTGCGCTAATTTGCCAGGTTAGTAGTATATTTCTGTCATTTTGGTTCAATTTTCTTAGGTAATCTTCCAATGTCTCTTTACTACCATTTCAAATAATTAATATATCATCAATGAACCTTTTAATAAGTCCTAGTTCATATGGTGGGTTATTATGTACTGCATTTTCTTCCCACTGGGCCATAAAAACGTTGGCCACGATTGGGGCAAATTTGGCGCCCATGGTTATGCCAGTTATTTGTTTATAATATGCACTGTCATGCCAAAAGTAATTATTTTTCAGGGAAAACTCTATGCATTTGATGAGGTACTTTCTTTGCATGCATTTTAAATTGCTATGCTTCCTCAAAACCCACTTTGTCGCTTCGCAAGCTTGATAATGTTTGATAATGGTGTAGCGCGATGATACATCGGCTGTTGCAAGTAGCGTTCTTCCTTCTAATACTTGTGGGTTTTCTAATAATTGTAAAACATGTTTAGTGTCTTTGAGGTAGGATGTTGTAAGTTGAATAGCTGGTTGGAGAAAATTGTCTATATACTGACCTATCCTAGATGTTAGAGAGTTTATTCCATTGACAATGGGTCTCCCTGGTGGGTTTACCTTGTCTTTATGTATTTTAGGGACCGTGTAGATCACAGGGATCCTACACGAGTCTGGCACCAGATATCTTGCTTCTTTGATATTCAATATATTTTTCTTAGATGTATTATTTGTTCCAGTGATTTTTTACATTGTGTGGTGGGGTTGCCTAATAGTTTAGTGTAAGTGGTGGTATCTTCTAATTGCCTTTGGATTTCTTCTTTATATTTTTGTTTTGTTTGTAAAACCACTCCTCCTCCCTTGTCCGTGGGTCTGATTACTATGTCTTTTCTCGCAATCAGAGATCGAATACCCTTTTTAATGTGAATGGGATCATTTCTTTTTTTGACTTTGAGGTCCTCTAAGTCTTTTAAAACCAGATTTTTAAAAACATCAATATGCTGTCCATCATGAATTTGGGGGTTGAAAAGGGATTTGCTTCGTAGTGTACTGTATTCAACCATATTTTGTGGTGGTCTTAGGGTAATTTCCCTTCCTATTGGGTTGCTTAAAATGGCCTTCTTGATGTTGATTTTTCTTAGGTAGTTCCTTATTCCAATATAAGTGTCAAATGTATTTACATTTTTTGTTGGAGCATATTTTAATCCTTTATCTAGCACCGCTATTTCTTCTGTGCTTAGTTGTTGTCCGCTTAAATTAAAAACTCCTTCGCCTATTATTCTCGCTTTCTTTTTGAGTCTCTTTCCCGCTCTTGTTCCCCTCTTCGTTCTGGAGTCCTTCTTGTTTTTTCTTCCTGTTGGCGTCTTTGTAGTGTCTGACGTGCTTCTTGTGGGAATGATACGGGCATTCTTGTTTCTTTCTTGGAGAGTACTCCCTCCGGCCTCTGTCTAAAAAATCAGATCTATGTTTATCCTGATCCTGGTGAGTTTGCCGATAATAGGTATTAGGATCACCCTGATTCCTTAATGGTTTGAACCTATTATATGTAGATATTGGACTTCTTTCCCATCTCCCTTGTTGGTTGTAGTGAGGTGGTTCTCTATTGTCTCGATGTTGTCCATTATAGTAAGGGGATCTCTATTGTCTCTATAATGTCCCTCGTTGTAGGGTCTTTCATTGTATGGTCTTTCATATGGTCTCTCATAGTAAGGTTTTTGGTTAAAACTACCATGATGGTAGGGTTTTTTTGGGGGTTTTTTGGAGTATGGTGCCAATTATTATGTGGGCCTTGATATTCTTGATTAAGCCTTGGAGTCTGATAAGCTTCTCTATTGTATCCATTTAATATTGGATACTGTTGTGGAGTATTTGTTTCAGGCTCTTGTATTCTTACTTCTCTCTCAGGTGTAGAATAGGTTGAAGCAAGAATTGGCTCTTCCAATTTACTCTGCCATTTAAAAACTTGGTCTGCCTTATAGTCTGAAATGTCCCTCTGATACTTTTTCATTTTTCTTTGCTGTACCTCCATGTCTTTGACCATAAGATCTTTGTTTAATTGATTGGCTAATCTACTGAACTCTGGTGTTTCTTTGTGTGGTTCTAGTTTTATTTTTAGCTCCTCTATTTGTTTGTCAATTCCTTGTAGTTTCCTTTGTTTTCTCTTTAGTAGGAATCTCAAGCCTTCTAGGCTCTTAGTATTAAAAAATTCATACCATTCATCGATGGATTCTTTGTCCATTAGTCCATCGTTTGGGAGTAGTTCCCATCTTAATCTCCTTGGTACTATATTTTCTCTCAGGTAGTGTTAGGTGTTAGTATCCCACCACAGGCTCACCTTTTTCTCCATCATATGTCCTAGTTTACGTGTTAGGCTATCTAAATCACTATTAGTTTTAGTTTGGATGGAGAATATTTCGTCTAAATTGACATTCCTATGGTCCATAAAGGTAAAAACATCCATAGTGGCTGCTGAAGTAATATAGTGATAAAATATGAAAGTGATTTATGGAAATGGACTTCTGCGCTACTACTAAATCAGTGTTAGATATAAATAAATCGATAAGTAAATAATAAAATGCTGCTGAGTCTAATAATGATCACAAATCAATACGAATAAATATAAAAGTGTACTCAGATGTACATGACTCTGCGCATAAAAAATACTAAAGTGCTATTAGGACAATATAAACGTGTATAAAGTGACTTATGCGTACATTAATAAAGTGCTACAATCATCATACAATGCTAATAATGTGCATATGATAAAGTGCATAACATGAATTATATTAGTGTGATACCAAAAATGTGTATATTCACTTATCAAAAATGTGCTCGCAATAAATCATGTACCCAGTGGAACAGTTCCATACAGACTTTCAAACGCTGTTTTTTAGGAAAAAATACACTTTCATGAATAAAAAATAAATAGACAGTAAAGTTAGCCCAATTTTTTTTTTGTATAATGTGAAAGATGATGTTACACCAAGTAAATAGATACCTAACATGTCATGCTTTGAATTTGCACACACTCGTGGAATGGCGACAAACTACGGTACCTAAAAATCTCCATAGGCGGCGCTTTAAAAAAAAATAACGGTTACCAGGTTAGAGTTACAGAGGAGGTACCTCACATGTGTGGTTTGAACAGCGTTTACATATGCGGGCATGACTTACATGTGCGCAAGTTTGTAGGGGTGGGGGCACTTTAAAAAAAAAATATTTCATATTTCTTTTTTGTTTATTTTTTTTTTTCACATTGTCACTTTTATTGCTGTCACAAGGAATGTAAACATCCCTTGTGACAGTAATAGGTGGTGACAGGTACTTTTTTTCTAAAATGGTGCAATTGGCACCCGAGTAAACCAGAAGTGACGGTGTACGCCACTTCTGTATTTACATGAAGAAGACTGGAAAGAAGCTGTCTCACTATAGCCGGCAGAAGTGTCGGATCGTGCATCGGGTTTCCCAGTGGGACGGGAGGCCCGTGAAGAGCGGCAGAAGGCGGGGGGTGTCTCCTCTCGCTCCTATGGTATAACAGCCGGCTTTAAGCCCCATTGGTTGTTATCCCTGAAGAGCTGACCGCCCGCTCTAAAAAATATTTTAAGCAACAGACAGCATGGGTTCATGAAAGACAGAATATGTCATATGACGTCCGCGGTGGTGTGTCAGTCTGACACATCGTATCTCCGATCTTGGTAAAGAGCCTATGATGTAGGCTCTTTACCATGCGATCAGCTGTGTCCAATCACAACTGGTCACACTGTGAACAGGAAGTATCGGCTGACATGGTGAGGGTAGAGGAGAGCCGATCGGCTGCTCTTCTTACAGGGGGGGAGTCTGCGCTGATAATCAGTGCATTGATTATCAGTGCAGACCCACCAAGGATGCCAACTAGAGCCCACCAGGAATGCCCACCCATGACCACAAGGGATGCCCACCCATGACTATCAGGGATGCAAATCAGTGCCCATTAGAGGTGCCAATCGATGCCCATTAGAGATGCCAATCAGTGGCCATCAATTATGCCTGCCAGTGCCTCCTCATTAGTGCTGCCTATCAGTGCCATCTATCAGTGCCGCTATCAGTGCCCATCGGTACACCCTTTCAGTGTCCATCAGTGTTGCCTATGAGTGCCCATCAGGGCTGCCTATCAATGCCCATCAGTGCTGCATATCAGTGCCACCTATCAGTGCTTCATATTAGTGCCTCATCATCAGTGCCACCTCATCAGTGCAGCCTCATCAGTGCCCATCAGTGAAGGAGAAAACATCCTTTTTTAATTTTGGTCTTTTTTTATTTGTTTAGCAAAAAATTAAAAAACCTAGTGGTGATCAAATACCACCAAAATAAAGCTCTATTTATGGGAACAAAATGATAAAAAATTTGTTTGGGTACAGTGTTGCATGACCGCGCAATTGTCATTTAAATTTGACAGCGCTGAAAGCTAAAAATTGGCCTGGGCAGGAAGGGGGGAAAGTACCCTGTATTGAAGTGGAAAAATCAGTTTTTAAATGCAGAGAAAACTGGCTAAAGGACCGTATTCAGAGTAATGGTTAATGATTCATACTCTGAATGGTTTAGGGTTGTTAGTGGTGTACCCCAAAATTTTGTGTTGGGACCCTTACTTTTTAATATATTTATAAATGATATTGGGTCTGGGATTAAAAGTACCATTTCAGTCTTTGCAAATTACATCAAGCTATTCAGTGGAATAACATCCTTACAAGATGTCTCCAACTTACAAGCCAACCTCAATGCACTGTTTAAATGGGCATTTATGTGGGAAATAATGTTTAATGTTGATAAATGTAAAGTTGGGGCGCATGCGCGGACGCCTAGGTGGACGGTAATGCCGGCTTAGAGCTCCGCTCCTGTGACAACCGTGCCGGAGGACTACAGGTCACAGAGGTCCTTATTGTCACCAGAAATGGTTGACAAAGATACCCCACAGCTTCAGGCACCTGGTGAGATGGTTCTTAGGGGGACAAAATCTAAATTTAAAACTGCTATTAAGAAAGATAAAGCGCAGCGGCCGTCTTCCAAGATGGCGGCGGCAGTCTCCTCACAGTCTCATTCTCCTCACAAGGCTAAACCATTGAAATTAACTGCTAATACCACTGAAGCTACTGAGGACTCTGACTCTGATTCTGGAGATTCACAAATGGAATCTCACTCTGTTTTATTTGAGAAATTTGAGAATATTCTACAGAAGGCTTTGAAACAAACTTCCGACCATATAACTGACAAGCTGACTAGAGAAATTAGAGAATTGGGTTTTAGAACAGCTTATTTAGAGATACGTATGGATGATATTGAAAGCCAATCCCAGCATTATACCTCAGAATTTAAAAATCTTAAGAAGGAGAATGTTATTCTGCAGTCACGCTTAGAGGACCAGGAGAATAGAGCTAGAAGGGCCAATTTAAGGATCAGGGGAATTCCTGAGACTATCACTGATGTGTATGCTACCATGATTGCCCTATTTCAAGAATTACACCCTGGTATTCCTGTGGAAAGATTAGAAATGGATAGAGCACATAGAGCGTTGGCGCCACACAAACCGAATGGTCCCCCAAGGGACATAATTGTTAAGTTCCATTACTACCGCACAAAGGAGCAATTGCTAGCAGCAGCTAGGGAAAAAGGTCCCCTCATGTTTCAAGGACATGTATACCAACTCTTTTCAGATTTGTCTCCTATCACAGTGGCAAAAAGGCGAGCTCTTAAACCCCAGCTACTATTACTTCAACAGCACCAGATCAATTATCAATGGGGGTTTCCTTTCTCTCTCAGATTTACACATCTTGAGACCAAATATATATGTCACTCTTCAGAGGACTTACAGTCTGCCCTGATTGAATTGGGCCTTGCTGACAAAACTACATCCAAAGACCATTCCCGCAGGAGATCAGCTTCCAAGTCCCCTCAAAATTCTGCTACTGCCAACTCTAAATCTCCATCTTCTTCTTCACCTCAGAATCAACATAAAAGAGGCAGATTTGAACATCTGACCCCTAATACTGAAGATTCTATGGACTGAGATTAATAGATGCCTTCTTTTCTGGTATTTCCTTAGTCAGACCTACTGGTTATTCCAGTTTCTGTAAAATGTATGCTATACATACATTTTTTTTGGCCTTCTGATATATATCAAAATGTGCAGCCTTAGCCTACTGGCTATACATTGCTAATCATTTTTTCTTAAATTTTTTGGCCTTCTGGTATATATCCAAATCCTCACCCCCCCCCCCCCCCTTTTTTTTTTTGCTGTCCCATATCTATTTTAATTTTTTTTAGTACATGTTATTAAATCACTTTATTCATATAGTGACTGATAAGGTTATATAGCTGTTTAATGTTTAATTCCTGTGGTTCTCTGGCGCGGTTGGCCACTTTTGGAATTCTTTGCTGCCCTTTTGCCATCCTCAGACCCTTGCTTTCATCGTGCGAGACTCTGATGATGGCTTTGGAGCCCCTAGGAGTCCTTTGTCTACTCCTAGGAGTTGCTCCCATACCCTATTGAATTTGTATTGCTTATATTCACAATTCTCTGATATTGGGGTTATTTTATCAATCTATGTTTTCCCTTTCTCTATTCTTTCTTTTCTTCTCTCTTCTCTCGAGGTGGTGACCTTTACTTTAAGTTTGGGTCACATTACATATTGTAAGCGGATTTATTCTGACTTGTTATGGCCCCCATAAATATTTTATCTCTTAATGTACAAGGATTTAATATCCCACAAAAACGTACGAAAGCTATGAGCTCCTTTTCAGTCAAGAAGGCACACATAATCTGTTTACAGGAAACCCACTTTATTGATAAAACTGAACCTAAATTTCTTTCATCTTCATACCCACAATTCTTCACTGCCTCCACCAAGGTCAAACAACGTGGAACTCTAATTGGGTTTCACCGATCCATGCCATTCACCCTTGTCACACAACTTAAAGACCCTGAAGGGAGATATCTACTGCTTACTGGTTATATATCAGATATTGCTATCACCATAGTATCATACTATGCTCCAAATAAAAAAACAGAATCATTCTTATCCCATCTTTTCCAAGTGGTTGAAGCACACAAACTTGGTACTGTAATCCTATGTGGAGACTCGAATACAACTGTATTTCCCTTTTTAGACAAATCTCCCTCAGTCCCCATTACTGGGTCCAATAAACTTAACCTTCAACAGTTGCTCTCTAGACATCATCTAATAGATACTTGGCGTGAATCCAATCCAACCAGTAGACGCTTCACACACTACTCTTATCCACACAAATCCTTTTCCCGCATTGACCATATTTTTGTCCCCTCAAGTATGACTCCTGAAATGTTGTCCTCTAAACTTATCCCGCTTACTTGGTCAGACCATTGTGTTATATACACTAATATAGCTTCTATAATACCTAGATCACATGACACAACCTGTTATATAAACGACTCTACTTTAGCAAATCCTCAACACTGTCTTGAGATAGAGAAGGAGATAAATGACTACCTTTCTTCTAATGATACAGGCGATATTTCTGACCTCACTTTGTGGGAAGTGCATAAAGTGGTAATTCGTGGCAGATTGATTCAACAGGCAACAAAGCTCAAAAAAGAACGCAAACTTATGCTTACTAAGCTAGAAGCTAACTTTACCTCTTGTCATGATATGTTTTAATCATCCCCGAATGCCACTAATAATGCTAAATTGGATAAAGCCCGTTTAGATCTAGATCTATTTCTAACAGATTCTGCAGACAAACTCTTACGTAAGCGTCAACATATCGAATACCTTAAAGCTAATAAACCAGACTCCCTCTTAGCTAGAAGCTTGAAATCAATACATCAAATTAAAAAAAAAAAAAAAAAAAGACAACCTTCTAAGAAGGAAAGGGGGAAAGATGAGGCCACATACCTCAGGGATTTTTTGTTGGCGGTATCTAGGTAAGTATATATAGAAAAAGATTAGAGATGTATATAAAAAATACGGCCCCCACGCCACCCTCCCGTGAATATAAATCTAAATCGACCACTTTTCCATCACTACAGGGTAATCCCAATGTGTGGGCGTTTACTCAACAAGTAACTAACGAAATTAGGAAAACAAAGTGGTTCGATCCACCCCAACCCAATCTTACTTTACAGCAAAGACAAGCATTACGTTCTTTACAACAAGAAACTAGCATAATAATTAAACCAGCTGACAAGGGGGGCAATCTTGTTATTATGGACAAATGCCAATATGAGTTGATGGTACACAATCTTCTAGAAAATCGCGATTGGTATCGAAAAATACCGGAAAGCCATGTAAACTACACCATTGGCAAATTTCGAAACCTACTAAGCTCTGCGTTTTTTCAGGACCTAATCACAAAAAAAACATATGACTTTCTCAACACTCCCTTTCCAAAAACCCCCACTCTATATGCTTTACCCAAAATCCATAAGAATGCCACTAATCCACCAGGTCGGCCGATTGTCTCTGGCAACGGATGCCTTACTGAGAACGCCAGTGCCCTGGTGGATGACTTCCTCTGCCCCCATGTAGAGGGCTTAGTTTCGTATCTTCAAGACACCAGGGACCTTTTAAGGGTTCTGGATGGTGTTTCGATACCCCCTAATTCCTGGCTCGTTGCTCTCGATGTTGAAGCCCTCTACAACTCCATACCCCACGACCGAGGGGTTGCAGTTGTGAAGGGCTTCATTTCCGAGAGCAGCGAGTCATCGCCCAAATACAATGAGTTTATTCTTAAGCTGCTTGAATTAATTTTAGGCAACAATATTTTCTTATTTGGACGCTCCCATTACCTCCAGGTGCAAGGCGTAGCTATGGGGACCAAATGTGCCCCATCCTACGCCAATTTGTACCTGGGGGGGTGGGAGCGTCACCTATTCCAAAGAGAAGATATACAAACATTTCTAGATCAAATCCCAGTCTGGAGACGATACATCGACGATGTATTCTTCATCTGGACAGGCACCGAATCAGATCTGTTAATCTTCTATGAAAAACTCAAGATTAACACCTATAATCTTGGTTTTACAATGGAAAAAAGTCAGTCCCAATTAACCTTCCTTGACATCACAATTTATGTGGATGGGGAGGGAAATGTTGGAACCACTTTATATCGGAAGCCGTCGGCAGCTAATTCATTGCTGCATGCAACCAGTTCTCACCCAGGCCCTCTGGTGTCAAGTATACCATATGGGCAATATCTTAGGATCAAACGAAATTGCAGTCAGGACTCCGATTTCAAAATGGAGGCCAAAAAACTGCAGCAGCGTTTACGACACCGTGGCTATTCTCAGTCTTGTCTGAGGAAGTCATATTTAAAAGCGAAACAACAAAATCGATCTAAACTCATTCATACAAATAAAACAACTACCAACGATTCTGGCATTAGGATCATCACCCGTTTCTCTGGACATCATGCCCGTGTGCGAAAAATCTTTGAAAAATATTGGTACCTTCTGAAGGCGGACCCTTTGGTTTCCAAACATGTAGAGGACCACCCGGTAATAACCTTCAGAAGATCTCAATCTCTTCGAGATACTCTTGTACGGAGTCACTACGTTTCAAATCAAGACAATGGTTCCAACTCTATTGTCAACAAAAATGTTGGAACCAAACCTTGTCATAAATGCAACTTTTGTCGCTATATATATGCATCTAAACAAATTACTTTACCAAACAAACGCGTTTACAAACCTAATTTTTTGGTTAATTGCCAATCCATCGGCATAGTATATATTATGTTTTGTGAATGCACAGCATTTTACGTTGGAAAAACCAAACGTCCATTCTTCCACCGTATAAGAGATCATGTAAATCTTGTCCGATGAAGAAGATGGAAACTCCAATTAGCCGTCACATGGGATTATTTCATGCCCATGATGATCAAAAAATGCATTTTTTCGCACTCGAGCATGTGCCCCCAGGTGAGAGGGGTGGTAATTATGATCGTATCCTACTCCAGCGTGAGGCTCGTTGGATCTTTGATCTCAGGGCTACTGTCCATCCAGGGTTAAATGACGCTCTCAGTTACAAATCATTCTTATAATCAAGTGCACCAGTAGATCCCCACTTCAGTTTATTTATTATTATTTTTTCTTTTTCCTTTTTTGTCCCTTTTTATATTTATATAAATTTTAATTTCATTTATCTTTATTTCTCTCCCCTTTATCCTTTATACTGGCTTATTTATTTTATTTCTATCTATTTATTTCTGTCTGTCATATTTCTTTTGCCTTTATCATTTGTAATAAACCAATGTAGCATTTCATTTAATATGAATGCAATTTTTGACCTTTCATTGAACTATTTTGACTTTGTAAAAAATAGAGGGAGGTTAGATATGACTGGGCAGACCTACCATAGATCGATACTTGGTATCCCTTTATACTTTAGATAGGGCTTATTATTAAATTATATTTGATAAAATTATTCTATTGCCAGAGAGAAGCTTCCTATGTAATTGCCCACTGCCGCATTCGACAAGTCGCTTGTATGGGCCCCCCCCGGGGGGTACCGGGGGGTAGGTCTTCTCTTTGAGGCATATCAACACAGATCAGCTTTGCAGCCTCCTCTATATAGGGCTCCCCCCCTTTATTTGGCCGACTCTGGCCCTGTCCGTCCTCGGCTTCCTGGTCCTCCTCCCTATCTCTCTTGAATGTTTCCCCTTAGTTGGCAATTTACGCTCGCCACTAGGGGGATCCTTGCCAACTTGGAGGGCTTTGCACACAGCCCTCTATCCAGAGGTGTGGGCAAATTCGGACACACCAAGATGGCCGCCGGCGTGCCGCTTGTCAGCGACGCGCCCATTGACGTCATGCGCCGGCGACAGGGTTCGTCGCCGGCGCATGCGCATTATCCACCAACGGACGCTCACGGCCGGTCTCGGTTGTTTTGGCGCCCACGACCCGGCGGTGATGTCAGACGCCGCCGGGTCGGAGAGCCGCTACTTAAGGCAGTTTCCCCCGCCTTCATTTCTCTCTGCAGGGAATTCTCAGTAAACGAGAGGGTGAGGCGCTCTATCTGCCTCTACTCAATCGGCTTTTCTCGTCTTGGACACAATACATCTAATGGGGTAAGACTTCACTTTCTCATACTTATCATCATTCCTGATGACCCCTTTTCCCTGAACTGTATTTTATTTTGTTTATATACACCCGGCAATTAACGCAGGGTTCTTTCTTCACCCTGGTGTATTGCAGATTAATCCTAGGATAATCGCCCAATTTTTGGATACCATGCAATGACCGAACATTGCATACCAGAACTGTACCTTTAAAGCTCAGTTCATTACCAGCGTACTCCCTTATGACTATCAGGTACCAATTAATTAATTCATGTCTTCCTAAACTTTTATTATCCTGAACCCACTATTAGGACTCCCTGATTAACAGTACTACCTATCTCTTTCAAATTTGCAGCGTGACTCTCTGCAAGCGACATATTGCTGCTTTGTTTGGCACTTTGGAGGCGACTTCATCTCTCTCTGAAATCTAGTTTTGTTTTTATAACAAAACAAATTTTTTCCATGTAGATATATTTTTCCAATTAAATCCAAGTATTCTTTGGTAAGTTTCTGCCTGGTTTCACTGTCTAAACTCCTCCCTCCTTTTTCCATGCCCCTTTGTCTTTTATATTGCATTTACAACCATGTACTCAATTGCTCATTTACCTAGATGTATAATATGTTAGCGAGCCTATTGCTCTAAATACTGTATGACCATGTACATTTAATTTGTACATTGTTTTGAAAAAGGATGCGTTTCTCATGCGATTTTGTTATTTCAGCATTTTTTGAGCTTAACCTATAAAACTCCTGAAGAAACTCCACAGAGTGAAACATGTCGAGTATGGCGAAGCTCAACACTTTCATCTGATGTAACAAATATATCTGTAAAATATGGATGTATTATTTGTGTCCTTTTTGTCTTTCACCCTAATGGGAAAATAAAATTCTATTTTTTATATACATCTCTAATCTTTTTCTATATATACTTACCTAGATACCGCCAACAAAAAATCCCTGAGGTATGTGGCCTCATCTTTCCCCCTTTCCTTCTTAGAAGGTTGTCTTTTTTCATTTAAATTGGGATTTTGGTATCGCTATTTGTTCAAACTTCTTCATCTAACAAATCAATACATCAAATTAGGTCCTCCATAAGGCTAAGGACGTCCCGAGACTCCTATACTAGTAATCCGACCAAGATAGTTGAAATGTTTCGTTCCAACTTAGTTAAAATATATTCCACCGCATCAGACTTCAACCAGGCTAACGCCCATCAATTTTTCTCCAATATTAAATTACCTGACATGAACAATGAACAACGTGAGAGACTTGAACGCCCTATTACTATTAATGAAGTTCAGACTGCTATAAAAGATCTGAAATTGCATAAAAGGCCTGGCCCTGATGGTTATTCTGCATCATACTATAAAAACTTTGGGCATATTTTATCTCCAATTCTAACCAGAGCGTTTAACTCTCTTTTGTCAGGTCATTAATTTCAATCTGAATCATTATCCTCTATTATTGTTATGATACCTAAACCGCATACAGATTTGTCCTCTTGGTCCAATTACCGTCCCATTTCTCTCCTTAATTTGGATATTAAATTACTAGCCAAAATCCTAGCATCCCGTTTGAATAATTTCATAGGCCACTTGATACATCGAGATCAAACAGGTTTTATTCCTAAGAGGCAAGCAGGAGATAATATCAGAAGAGAACTTTTACTCATCCAACCTGCCAAATCTAGACGGATCCCCACTATCAAAAAGGCATTTGACTTGGTCACATGGCCTTATATGCAATTTACTGTTCAAAAATTGGGTTTTGGTGATAATTTCCTGACTTGGGTCTCTTCCCTGTACAATAACCCCAGAGCTTATATAAAATACACTGGATATAATAGGCACAAGACAGGGTTTCCCCTTATCCCCATTGCTTTTCGCCCTGCTCATAGAACCCTTAGCTCAATCAATCAGATCTAACCCCGACATCAAAGGTATTGAACTAGGTGGACATCATCATAAGCTTTGTCTTTATGCAGACGATATACTTATTTTTCTATCTCACCCCCACATCTCTGCTCCAAACCTTCTTTGTACATTAGATACATTTTCACATATTTCCGGTCTCTTTGTAAATCACATTAAATCAAATGCGCTAAACATTTCTATAAAACAGTCTGATCTTCTACTAGCTCAATCTTCTTTACCGTTTAGATGGGTTAATTGTCAAATACCATATTTAGGTGTACATCTTACACCCTCACTCTCAGATCTTTATGCATCCAACTATTTGCCTTTGCTGAAACAGGTTACAAGCCTATTAAAACAATGGTCATCATTACCATTATCATGGTTTGGATGCATAAATGCGATAAAAATGTCTATTCTACCAAAATTTTTATATTTGTATAGAGTACTTCCAATTTCTGTACCATCATATTTTTTTAGGCTCACACAGAATAAGCTTATGTCATTTATTTGGAATAATATTAAGCCCCGTATCCCGAAATCTACTCTATACCTTAACAAATCTAAAGGGGGTCTGGGGCTACCAAATTTTGCCTCCTACTACTACGCAGCTCAATTATCGATAATACCCAAGTACCATTCAACAGAAGATATTCCCTTATGGGTTGTTATTGAAGCTATAGATAATGACCCCATCTCGGTAGCCAACCTACTATGGATTCAACCTAAAGATAGATCCAATTTGTCTAACCCTATCACAAAACACTCATTGGCTGTTTGGGACAAATTTGGTAGCCCCTATAAATTCCTATCGGCACATAATCCACTTCTTTTCTTTCTAGGGAACCCAGCTTTTTATCCTGCCTGGAAATTTCCAAAATCTTTTTCAACTTGGTCATCTGTTAACTTGACGAGACTATGTAAATTGTTATCCACAGATGGCATTCAAACGTTTCCTAGCTTATGTACTACTTATGGACTTCCGAATAACGAGATATTCCGTTACCTGCAAATTAAGAACTTCTATATGCCTTTTATTAGGTCAGATGTAACATCTAGTAAATTGTCTCATATCGAACACATCTGTTTGAGTGATCCACATGTTAAAGGTTTAATTTCATATATGTATCAAACTCTTATCACTACTCCTACTGAAATATTCCCACCATATACTGTTAAATGGGCACAAGATATGGGTCGTACATTTGACAACAATGACTGGTCTACCATTTGGTTAGCTACTAAATCATCATCTCCTAATTGTTACGCCTTAGAAACCAACTTCAAAGTTCTGGCACGTTGGTATTTCGTACCAGCGAGAATAGCAAAATTCTCTCCTTCCTATCCCAATAATTGTTTTAGAGGATGCTCTTCTCATCTACACATATGGTGGGATTGTCCAGTGGCGCAAGAATTTTGGAAGAATATTTTCGCAATAGCCTCCAAAGCATTAGATGCCTATGTTGCGCCGAATCCAGCTATTGCGCTCTTAAATCTTAAACCAGACGTACTCACCTGTGTACAATTCATATTGCTTATACATATTTGCACGGCGGCCAAACAAACCATAGCCAAGGCTTGGAAAACAAAAACTTTAATAGTGGCAGAGGCCAAACACAGATTAAATAAAGCTCTATTTTTTGCTAAAATGACAGCTATTGAAGACAATACCATTAACAAATTTCGTATGATTTGGCAACCCTGGGTTACTCATTTCTTTCCTTCTGACTTTGACCAGTCTCTGTTGTTACCATATTAAAATCTTTGTGTCATTTCTTTTTCTGTAACATTTTCATATGATAAGTACCGGGTCACCACCTCGAGAGACTCTGCTTCTTTTCTTCTCTCTCTTTCCCTTTCCCTTTCTTCTTCTTTTCTCATTCATTTTTACTCACATGTCTTCTTTCTCCCCACTTATTGCTATGTTAAGGATAATATTGGGTTACAATATTGTTCCAAGCGTTGACTTAATTCTCCCTAGCATAGAGATTTCCTCTTATCTTCGTATTTGATATTTGATCTTCATAACTTCATAATATTTGATCTTCATAACTTTCCCTACGGTTTTGGTCATGTTATTCTGTTGTCTACTAGGGAAAGGGTTACATTGTTATACCTTTATATTATTTGCCTTATGTTATATATTATAATAAGGCGATATTACATCTCCGTTTTTGACTAGTTAGGCCTCTGCCCGCTCTCACAGTTTGAGCCCATTAGGGGTGGTTGGGTGTTCCTTTCTCATATAACTATGATATTATTTTTATTTCATACCTACCTTATTATACTATTTGATCTCTATGCTTCTTAATTTTCAAATTTTCACATATCTATCTTGTGTACTCAATAATTGATGATAAATATGTTGCTTATTTTTATTACCCATGTTATGAGACATGTTCTGTTATATTATTAAACTCAATAAAAAATATTGAACAAGATAAATGTAAAGTTATGCATCTAGGTGCTAGGCATATGCGCATCATAAATACTAGGGGCGTACAACTGGGGGAATCAATGGTGGAGAAGGATCTAGGTGTTCTGGTAGATCATAAGCCTTTCTTGTATTAAGATAGGTATAGACTCAAGAGCGAGAGATATAATTTTACCCCTGTACAAATCATTAGTAAGACCTTATTTGGACCATGCAGTTCAGGTTTGGGCACCAGTTCACAAAAAGGATATTGGAGAACCAGAGAAAAGTGCAGATAAGGGCAATCCCATCTGATAAGAGGCATAGAGGAGCTCAGCTATGAGGAAAGATTAGAGGAACTGAATTTATTCTCTCTTGAGAAGATGAGATTAAGGGGGATATGATCAACATGTATAAATGCATAAGTGGTCCATATAGTGAACATAGGGTTGAGTTATTCGCTTTAAGGCCATCACAGAGGACAAGGGGGCACTCTTTATGTCTGGAGGAAAAGAGATTTAATCTCTAAATATGAAAAGGCTTCTTCACAGTAAAAGCTGTGAACATGTGAGCTGGTTCTGTCCAGCTCAGTAGATTTCTTTAAAAAGGCCTGGATTCTTTCCTAAATGTGCTGAATACTAATATTTAGGCATAGTTGACCCCAGGAATATCCGATTGCCTCTTGGGGGATCAGGAAGGAATTTCTTTCCCCTGCTGCAGCAAATTGGATCATACCTTGCTGTTTTTTTTTTCTACCTTCCTCTGGATCAACTGGGGGTACAGGATTGCGTTTATAGGATTGTACTTGTTTTTCCCCCCTTTTATTGATTTAACTAGATGGACATATGTCTTTTTTCAACCAGACTATGTAACTATGAGTCTATGGTCTAAGGCAGAGGTCTCCAAACTTTCTAAACAAAGGGCCGGTGTACTGTCCTTCAGGCTTTAGGGGGGCTGGACTGTGGCCATTGAGAGTAGAAATTGTCCCGGAGTCAACGTGAGTAAACAGTGCATCTTTAGCACTAGGGGGAGGAATAGTGCACCATCGCTGGTGCCCTATTGTTGATGTCAGTAACAGGAATTATGCCCCATTGTTGGTGTCAGTGGGAGGAATAGTGTCTTGCATCAGTGGGAGGAAAGGTGTTCCAAGGGCCGGGTAAAGGCAAGCAATGGGCTGCAGTTTGGAGACCACTGGTCTAAGGGATAAGGTTCCACCTTTGCCTGTTAAGGCACACTCTACTAGATCCATTAGTTCTTTATAGGCTTTGACAGGATACAGGTCCCACCCCTGTGTTCTTTATTATCTCCCTATTGCTTACTGCGAAACTAAGGCTGGCTGGCAGGGGGATGGGTTATAGAGGGGATGTCCCTGTAGCTGACCATCAGTGTTCAGTAACCTAAATGTAGCTTCCTATAACCTATGGTTATGACTAAGGATCCTGTGTCCTGTGCTGTACTCTAAGAAAGAGATTTTACAGAAACGTCAAAAATCCTATTTGGTTGTTTCTGCTGACTGTACACTGTTGTTTTTCCTAAATAAAATACATTATGTGGAAAAAATCATATTTTGGTGTATTTAAAGTAGTTCCTCTACTTCATTATCAAATGACTAATTGCTTCCCTAATATTTTTTTTATGCTTCTTTCCAGGATAGTGATCTAAAACAATATCTGGATAACTGTGGTAGCTTGATGTCAATGTACAACGTTAAGGTGAGAGGCATAGATGAAAAAAAATGTTTCTTTTATTATTATGTTTTCTCGAGTTGATGGTAACTCCTGTTTTACACATGGATAATGTTGCTCCAGAATGATGTCTTCTGTCTTAAAGCAGGCTTAAATCTTTCTGGCAGCAGCCAAGTACAAGTATGTACAATATATTTGCACATTATGACACTCTTACCTTGTAATTTGCCCCCCTCCTGTGCTGCGATGTCTGTCTCTTGTCATTCTGTTGCTAGTGCTTCCATTTATTCTCTGCCTAACTCCGAAACCTTGAGTTTTTAGCTGCTTTTATTGGTTGGGCTGGGATAATGTAGCATATGTGCCTGATAATTCATTCATCCCAGCACCCAACACTTACTACTGGCATCTGTAATAAGCCATGATTGTACACTGAGCTGTGCATGTGCTGCTGTCAGTGTACAAATAATAAAAACTATTGTATATCACAAGAAACATAGAGAGAGTGTCTCTTCTACCGTAAATCAGTTTTACAAGATTTCAGATTTTCTTCCACTTTTTTTGCAGTGTCATGTTCATAATATCTGTGACTGTATCTATCCACCTTATTCTTTGCTCTTTTCTTTTTTTTGTCTTCAACATTTCCAAGCATAATTGTAATTTCCAGTGAGTTATTTTCATAATATATCCAAAATATGACAGCTTAAGTCTAGGCTTCTAATGAAATTTGTAGCCATCCACTGAAAAAAGTTTTAATTAGGGTGTCAAAATGTAATTTAGTGGATATACTTCTAACCCTAACCCTATATAGCTGACAGCACTGAATTTAAATGTTGGATCTCAAGTTAAACAGAAAAAAAGACTTCATAAATCTTTTGTCAGAAACAGTTGCTATCTTATTTGCAGTATCTCACAAAAGTAAGTACACCCCTCACATTTTTGTAAATATTTTATTCTATCTTTTCATGTGACAACACTGAAGAAATTACACTTTGCTACAATGTAAAGTAGTGAGAGTACAGCTTGTATAACAGTGTAAATTTGCTGTCCCTTCAAAATAACTCAACACAGCCATTAATGTCCAAACCGCTGGCAACAAACGTGAGTACACCCCTAAGTGAAAATTTCCAATTTGGGACCAAAGTGTCAATATTTTGTGTGGCCACCATTATTTTCCAGCACTGCCTTAACTCTCTTGGGCATGGAGTTCACCAGAGCTTCACAGGTTGCCACTGGAGTCCTCTTCCACTCCTCCATGACGACATCATGTTGCTGGTGGATGTTAGAGACCTTGCGCCTCTCAACCTTCCATTTGAGGATGCCCCACAGATGTTCAATAGGGTTTAGGTCTCGAGACATGCTTGTCCAGTCCATCACCTTTACCCTCAGCTTCTTTAGCGAGGCAGTGGTAGTCTTGAAGGTGTGTTTGGGGTCGTCATCATATTGGAATACTGCCCTGCAGCCCAGTCTCCGAAGGGAGGGGATGCTCTGCTTCAGTATGTCACAGTACATGTTGGTATTCATGGTTCCTGCAATAAACTGTAGCTCCCCAGTGCCGGCAGCACTCATACAGCCCCAGACCATGACTCTCCCACCACCATGCTTGACTGTAGGCAAGACACATTTGTCTTTGTACTCCTCATCTGGTTGCCACCATACATGCTTGACACCATCTTAACCAAATAAGTTCATCTTGGTCTCATGATACCACAGGACATGGTTCCAGTAATACATGTCCTTAGTCTGCTTGTCTTCATCAAACTGCGGTCTTTCTTGTGCATCATCTTTAGAAGAGGCTTCCTTCTGGGAAGACAGCCAGGCAGACCAATTTGATGCAGTGTGTGGCGTATGGTATGAGCACTGACAGGCTGACCCCCCCACCCCTTCAACCTCTGCAGCAATCATACGTCTATTTTCCAAAGAAAACCTCTGGATATGATGCTGAGCACATGCACTCAACTTCTTTGGTCGACCAAGGCGAGGCCTGTTCTGAGTTGATCCTGTCATGTTAAACCGCTGAATGGTCTTGGCCACCGTGCTGCAGCTCAGTTTCAGGGTTTTGGCAATCTTCTTATAACCTAGGCCATCTTTATGTAGAGCAACAATTATTTTTTTCAGATCCTCAGAGAGTTCTTTGCCATGAAGTACCATGTTGAACTTCCAGTGACAAATATGAGAGAGTGAAAGCGATAACACCAAATTGAACACACATGCTCCCCATTCACACCTGAGACCTTGTAACACTAATGAGTCACATGACACCGGGGAGATAAAATGTAAAATTTTTCCCAATTTGGACATTTTCACTTAGGGGTGTACTCACTTTTGTTGCCAGCGGTTTAGACATTAATGGTTTTGTGTGAGGGGTGTACTCACTTTTGTGAGATACAGTATATGGCTTCTCACCAGTGAATGACTGTATGTACAACACAAAACCAGAATCATTATCAGTGGCTACATTTCTCAAAAATAAAACCTTGTAAACTCCTTAACAATTAAATGTTTGTAACTAATAAATAGGTGTTTCATATTCTGATAAAAATAGGTGTACAATCGTTACATGTTTCTTAGTTTTTTTAAATGTTCATTCACATGGCTTTTTGTCCCGTATACCACCAAGAAGCTACATTTCTCTGCAGCAAATATAGCACAGGTGTTTGCAATCAGTCATGGCCAGCAACCTGTGCAAATTAAAGACGGGTTGTTATTGTTTAGATGAAAAAAATTTGCTTACGTTAACTGATATTCCTGTAGGCCTAGGGTGGCTTTACTGAAGCCTGACCAAAAAAAATTCCAATCAGACATATCCGCTGTGTCTTGCACATAATCTAGGACATGAGAACCATTGAGTACAGATCCAGCATCTAAGGAAGAAGAGCTCTCCCTCTGAAATGCAGTGCACTTTTCCTTACCCTTTGCAGCAGCAGAGATCACCAGTTGCAGTGACAGAGCAAGAAAGAGCAGATTGCACAATGCGCGGTTGTATGTCAGAGGGAGACCACTCATTCCTTAGATGTATAGGCACGCCTGGGGTGCGTTACTGCACCTAACAGAATTAAAATTACTCACTGGTTTCCATTATCTTTAGAGACTTTGGCTTTGATGTCTTCCAACTGCAGCAGCAAGCTCTAATTCCTCCGCTTTTTAATCTTTCTCCTCAAGGAGAGTCTCTTTACATAAATGAAAGAGATTTAAACAATAATTGCCACTGGAGGTTCTAAGTTGGTTTGGTGATTCACTTTTGCCAAATCTGTCAACAACTAAAATATACTTACTGGACCAATTTTTTGAATCTGTAGAGGTTTGAAGAATGTTTGCATCACCTGTAACAAAGTTTTCTATCTTTACAGATATTTATGTTTCAGCTTCTTCGGGGCTTGTCATACTGCCACCACAGAAAAGTACTACATCGGGATCTCAAGCCACAGAATTTATTAATTAATGAAAAAGGAGAACTGAAGCTAGCAGACTTTGGTGTGTGCATACTGTTGTAATGATATGAGTATCTTTAAGGTTTGCCATGCCATGTATGCATGGAGATCTGGCTAAATATATTGTTTATTCTTATAAAGACATTAGGAGGAAATACACAATATTGGTATAATGTTCAGCGCTAAACCATCTGATGAAAAATATGAATGCAACCTATACACTGGGGGGAGAACCTCTGGGGGAATCTAGGATGGAAAAGGACCTGGAGGTCCTCGTAGATGATAGGCTCAGAAATGGCATGCAATGCCAAGCTGGTGTTAACAAAGCAAACAGAATATTGGCATGCATTAAAAAGGGGATTAATTCCAGAGATAAAATGATAATTCTCCCGCTCTACAAGAGTCTGGTCCGGCCGCACCTAGAGTATGCTGTCCAGTTCTGGGCACCAGTCCTCAGGAAGCATGTACTGGAAATGCGAGTACAAAGAAGGGCAACAAAGCTAATAGCTAAGTGTCTGGAGAATATTAGTTATGAGGAAAGGTTGCGAGCACTGAACTTATTCTCTCTGGAGAAGAGACGCTTGAGAGGGGATATAATTTCAATATACAAATACCATACTGGTGACCCCACAATAGGGATAAAACTTTTTCGCAAAAGGGAATTTAACAAGACTCGTGGCCACTCATTAAAATTAGAAGAAAAGAGGTTTTACCTTAAACTACGTAAAGGGTTCTTTGCTGTAAGAGCGGCAAGGATGTGGAATTCCCTTCCACATGCGGTGGTCTCAGCGGGGGTCTTCAATAGTTTCAAGAAACTATTAGATAAGCACCTGAACAACCGCAACATACAGGGATATACAATGTAATACTGTCAGAAACCATTAAATCAGACCGAGACAGAAGTACAGTTAAATCACACTTGTTTAATAATAAAAGTAAAAAGAACAAACGTAATCAAAACATAGCCAAAGTTCAGTAACCGGAAAGGATAGCAAGCCAGAAGTCAGGGATCAAAGTAGTGGAACAGCAAGCAGGATCCAGAGCCAGAAGGGATGTCAGCAAAGCCAGTCTTTAAACAGGACCGCAGGCGATAGTCTCTTGTGATGTTGACCAAGGCAAAGGCAGAGCTCCTCTGGACTGGATGACTTAAGTAGGCAGGACTGACAAGCAGGATCATCAACAGGTGAGTAACTGTGGAGAGAGATGGGAGCTGGCAATTAGCCAACAGCTTTGCGGCCAGCTCAAAGAAGGAAGGGCTGAGCCCAGCCCTGACAAATACTGACATGTAATCAAACACGTAGGTTGGACTTGATAGACTTGTGTCTTTTTTTCAACCTCATCTACTATGTAACTATGTGTCATCAGTAGCCATAAATGTCTGAGGGGAGGGACCAAAACATACTGAGATATACCATTTGTTTGTCATCGTTCAAAAGGAAATATTGCAGTTTCAGTTTTCACAGTCTTGCATCAAGTATAGCCCTGGTGGTATGATTAGCATTTCATACCTCAGGCAGCACAGAAGAATGCTGACAATGCTGTTTAATCCACTACTAAACATGATTGTAGCCATATTATTGCACTTGCTACAAAACAGTTGACTACTGTCTGTGATACTTTTTCTGCACTAACCATGTTTTTTTATATTTGATCCAAGTAGTACTGATACACAAAGCTTTATAAAGTGTTAAACCCACATTCTTAGGTTGCTTTCACATCTGAGAGGAGCAATTTTCAGACGTTTTTAAATTTTTGCATTACAAGCGTTTTATAGCTCATAATGCGTGTTTTCGGGTGTTCCTTTTGAAAACTATGGGGCTCTGTCTTCCTTCAGTCTGCCAAAAAGAAGCTCATGTACTTTTTTGAGCGTCAGGCATTTAGCTACAGGCAACAGAATGCTTAGATGTGAACAAGGGCTAGAACAGAATGGGGTTTGCCTTGTTGACCTTTGTAGAGCTTCAAGCAGAAAATCGCACAGGTTAAAGTGGTATTAACTTCTTGCTGACCGCCCACTGTCAAATGACGGCGGGATGGTGCAGCTCTTGTGGCGGGCCGCCGTCATATGACGGCGCTTGCTTTTTGGCCACTAGGGGGGGCGCGCGTGTGCCCACCGCGTAGCTGGGAAGCCGATGCGCGTGCCCGGCGGCCGCGATGACCGCCAGGCACCCGCGATTGCCCGGTAATTGAGCAGGACGTGGATCTGTGTGTGTAAACACACAGATCCACGTCCTGTCAGAGGAGAGGAGACCGATGGTGTGTCCCTTGTACATAAGGACACCGATCGGTCCCCTCCCCCAGTCAGTCCCCTCCCCCCACAGTTAGAATCACTCATATAGGGAACACATTAACCCTGCAGCGCCCCCTAGTGTTAACCCCTTCCCTGCCAGTCACATTTATACAGTAATTAATGCATTTTTATAGCACGGATCATTGTATAAATGTGAATGGTCCCAAAAATGTGTCAAAAGTGTCCGATATGTCCGCCCCAATGTCGCAGTCACGATAAAAATCGCAAATCGCCGCCATTACTAGTAAAAAAAAAAAAAATAATAATAAAAATGCTATAAATCTTTCCCCTATTTTGTAGACGCTATAACTTTTGCGCAAACCAATCAATAGACGCTTATTGCGATTTTTTTTTACCAAAAATATGTAGAAGAATACGTATCGGTCTAAACTGAGGAAAAAATTTTTTAAAAAAAAAAAAAAAAAATTGGATATTTATTATAATAAAAAGTAAAAAATATTGTGTTTTTTCAAACTTGTCCCTCTTAATTTGTTTATAGCGCAAGAAATAAAAAACGCAGAGGTGATCAAATACCACCAAAATAAAGCTCTATTTGTGGGGAAAAAATGATAAAAATTTTATTTGCGTACAGCGTTGCATGACCGCGCAATTGTCATTCAAAATGCGACAGCGCTGAAAGCTGAAAAATGGCTTGTTTAGGAAGGGGGTGTTCGTACCTGTTAGGCAAGTGGTTAAACCACAAAAACAAAAATATAAGATAATGCAGTTTACCAATCCTTAGATGTAGTGGTTGCATTAATTGAATTTTTTAGACTTCTTTCCTTTATTTCACCTGGTGATCAGTTCAGTAACACACTTCCTCTCTTGAGGTGTCTGCATTCTGGATGAAATAGTCAAGCAGACACCTTTGGACAGCAGCATTGTTAGTCTGGGTAGAGGGTAGTGTTATGCTGGCCATACACTACTAAAAATCGTCCGCAATTCAGTCATTTAGACAGTTTGTTTGTTTTTCATCCAGTTAATGGGCACAAAATCGATAATCGTTGAGACGTTTTTGAACCGAAAAAAACGAAGGACAAGTTTGGAAATTTTCTGCCGAACGAACGATAAATTGAAAGGTTAATGTGTTTCCCGTCCGAACTGTTTGCACTAGGTATATGTAAAAAAATGAACAAAAAAAGGATTAATTTATGTCCGCTGAACAATTTATCGGTCATTACATGATGGCACTATAGTTTGCTCTCATGGTCGAATGTTCGTTTTTCGAAAATGGGTTTGGCCAATTTTTCGTATAGTGTTTGGGCAGCATTAGACTTGCAGATTTAGTTGGACTTGACTAACAAAATGAAGCTGAACTCAAGCTGACACTTTATATGCACTTTATTTATTTTTTTCTTTTGGGATAAAGGTTTTACTGTACATAAATGAATAAAAGCTGACAATTGTAAACAATATTGCTGGCTATAGCCGCCAGCACTAAGCGTTCAGGAAAACCCCAACAGGCTAGATAGATTGACTTCTGTACAACCAGGGTGCACATACAAAACTCAGCCGGTTAAAGAGAAAGTAAGGTTTTTCTTCCTTTCTTCTTTCCTGCAAAGTAAAGGCATAATGTGCTAGTATGCATTGCATACTAGCACATTATGTGACAATTACCTGCAAATGAAGCCTGATTCATCCCCACCGCAGGCCGCATCTATCTCGGCCTGTCTTTATTCTGGGGCCGTGGACTCTGGCTATGTGAGACTGGCTGGAGTGGCGTGACACCACTCCTACGCATGCGTTGTGGCACATGCTCCTAAAGAAACGCACGGGCGGTTGTTCCTTTAGAGCAACATTGGCGCAGTATGCAGTAAATATCCCCTAAACTTCGCACGTTTAGGAGATATTTACAGTACATATAGGTAAGCCTTATTCTAGGCAAGAACTGACCACCTTGCTTCACTCAGTGGAGACAGACAAGGTCAGAAACTCACACCTCTTTCAAGTATGTACTGCTCTTCAGGAATCATGTATCTTTTTCTCCTCACTACCAATCGAGAAATGCCAATCTCAAGAAAAAAGAAAGAACATACATCGCGCAACACTGACTTAAATTGTACTGTAAAAGCGGGTTCACGATATGCACTCACATATAACCAGCTAATAACCAGCGTGTGTGAAACAGTCAGGCCCGTAGGCTCCACAGCCTCAATGATCCTCAACTCACCTCTGTATCTCTGAACATGCGGGTGACGTCACTGGCTCCTCCTCCCGACGCTTTGCGTCACAGGTCATGTGACTTTTTCAAGGGAATCACTTAGCTTTAACTTTCCTTTTTGGGGGTTTTCCAGGATGGAGCTGGTAGGTTTATACTTTTTTTCATCAGTACTATTTAGCTTTAGGGCCCTATTTGATTGTTATGTTTTAATATGTTAATTATGCAAGTTTTAAAGTATTTTTGCCCACCAGTATAAAGTTACATAGACTAGTTTTTTTTCATTTCAATAATTCTTCATTGATATTTACACTTATACAAAAAATTACATTACAAGCAAAAGGAAAAATAAACGATGCTCATCATAACTTATATGCCTCAAAATGTTTCTTGGAGAATAGTTATTTACGTCCATTGAAGTGGAAGTAAACCCTCCTATCGTTTTCAGTCAAGGAAGCTGCCATCTTTGCCTCTGTTTAATCTTCAACTGCCACAGTGCTGCACATGTGATCTGTTATGACACCAGCCATTGGATGGTTTGACTGTTTGGTTGAGAGCACAGCCAATGTGCAGTTAGCATTCACGACATGCCTTTTTTTTTTTTAGACTGTTAAATCGATGGGTTTACTTCCGCTTTAATGTATCACCATTTCTATCTATTCTCTTCCCTCCACCCTAATACAGTGTGCAGATTACAATTTTAACCTTTTGTTCCTCAATTGTGCAACCATCTCTTTTTTTTTCTCCACCCCTATCTCCCTACCCGCTACCCACTCCCCCCACCCTATACAGACATAGTGCCATTTACATACACACAGCATTTCTAGTTTTATTGTGTTGTGGGAGGGTATCCCTTTCCTTACCCTGTCTCTCCTTCCTTTCCCCTCCTTCTCCCCTTCCTCCTCTCCCCCATTCCTCCTTCCTCTCCCCCATTCCTCCTTCCTTTTTATGGGGTCCATTCTTCTCTTTTCTCTTATTTTCCATTCCCCCTTTCCCCTCAATAATCCACCACCTTTAATCTAGAGTTTTAAAATGAACACCCTATATATATTTTGTAGCGTCCTATAGGTTCTTCCCGAGTAGTTCCACTCTATTCTCCACTCTCAATCCCTCAAGGGGGGCAGCCCATATTCTCCAACCAGGGTTTCCACATCTCCACAAATCTTTGAAAATTCCCTCTTCTAGTGTATACCATCTTTTCCTTCCACACTGTAGTGTTCACCACCTTAACCCATTCTTCCGATGCCAAAGGTCTTCTTGATTGCCAATTTTGTGCAATCAATTTCCTAGCTTGAAATAAGCATCTTGAGATTACTATTTTAGTGTTTGTCGGTACTCCCATTTCCTCTATATTTCCTAGTACACATAATCTGTCTACCAACTCCAATGTAGTTCCAAAAATTCTATTTATAGTATCAAGTATTTCTGCCCAATACTAAAACAGTTTTGGGCATCTCCAGAAAATGTGAATAAGATCCCCTGTCTTTTGACACCTTGGGCACTTGGCATCTGTTCTATGACCGAACTGAAAAAGCTTCTTGGGGGTATAGTAGGCTCTATGTATAAGAAACAAATGCAACATTTTCTGGAAGGGGGAAACTGACACCAATGGCCCGATTTCCAATATCCTCCTCCACTGCTCCGTTGTTATTACTCCTAGATCCTCTTCCCATCTGGCCTTATTTTTTGCTGACTTTCCCCCAGTGATCATTTTACGCCTAATCTGTTCATATAGATCTGAGACAAGCCCTTTACTTGATTCTGCCTTAAGCACTTTTTGAAGGAGAGGGGCTCTACACCATTCCACTTCTTGTTTTTTGAACTGGGCCTGTAAAGCATGTCTAATTTGGAGGTACCTATAAAATGAATGGTTTGGATACCATATCCTCTTTTTAATTCTACAAAAGTTTTCAACGTATTCCCCTCATATAATTGAGCCAGGCGTCCTAGCCCCAGTTCTTCCCATTCCTTAATCTTTCCCATGGAGGCTAGTTCTTGAAGATGTCTGTTATTCCAGAGGGGAGTATATTCTATTACCCCCTTATACCCCATTACTGTTTTAACTAAGTGCCATATCTTCATTGCCAACATTAATGTGGAGTTCCCAGGGGGAAAAGAATCGGCTTCCAGTGCCTCTACTACAGAATTATGTAAAGCCCCCTGGAGCATTATTCTATCACTGGCATTTCGCCCGCTCAATATAGTACATCCCACCAGATCCTGCAGCTGAGCGGCCAAGTAATAACTGTGATGGTGTGGGACAGCCATCCCTCCCTCCTTTATTGGCAGCTGTAGTGTTTGCAGACTAATCCTGGATTGACCCTTCTTCCAAATGAATTCCCTAAACAGGGAATCAATTTTCTTGAACCATTCCTTACCTATCCACACTGGGGAGTTATGCAAAAGGTACAGTAACTGAGGCATCCAGATAATTTGAATAAGATTACTACGTCCCGCCACCGACAGAGGCAAACGGCTCCATATATCGCTCTTACGTTTAAATTTAAGAAGGAGTGGGACCAAGTTGTCAGTTGCATACACTAGTAGAAAAATAAAGTGGGTTACTAGACATTTTTCTGATGACCTTACATGCTGTTTACATTTACTGTGCTAATTCTGTGATTTACAGGACTTTTTGGTAATGACTCACATAACATATTTATATACTGACCAACTTCTTTCTTTTTACTTAGTAAGGAAGCAGTGGACATGGCTTGTATGTGGTAAACACCAGCTATTCAGAAGATACAGATAGAGGAATAGCTGTCAGTCAGTCATATCTAGAGGATGAATTCTGACATTCCAAGTTAGAGCCATTTAACAAGTGGCCTCTGAGTTAGTTAAGTTTATACATTTAGGCTTCATGTACACTGGCCTACTTTTACCGTGGCCAAACACAAATCATGCCGCAATTTTGCCATGTTTTCCCACGATCAGCCGGCAAAATGTTCCTATCCTGAATGCGATTCTTCTGTGTAGGAGAAGGAGGTTAGAGCTAACCTAAACGCAGCAGCTCCAAAATTCTGCTAAAGCCTATGTGTACATTGACACAAAGGCTTTTATGGAGTTGAGATTAGAAGCTTTGGCAAAAAAAATGCCAGAAGCTGCTAAACAAGTTTAGGAGCGTCCAGTATAGGCTAGTGTACACGAAGCCTAAAACTGATTATATCTTTAATCTGCTATTAGTTGTTGTTAAGCAATATGTTGTTACAATGTAATTTTATTTTGTTATGTTTACATATAGGTCTTGCAAGAGCTAAGTCTGTACCCACCAAAACCTATTCCAATGAAGTGGTAACATTATGGTACCGACCACCAGATGTCCTCCTGGGATCAACAGAATATAGCACACCTATCGATATGTGGTGAGTGCAAATGAGTGCCTCAGTTTTGCTCCTAGCGAAAAACTACATATACCTAATATAAACCATTCATTTTTATTTACTAGCATGTGAATGTTCCCCTTATTTTTAAAAACTTTTAATTTTGATTATATAATCTAAAATTCTAAATAAGAATTCACAATGTAAACTAAAAAAAAAAAATAAACCCAGTGACAGGTGATAGTGATTAACTAATAATAAAGTTTATGCAAAAATAGTCCACTAATGAGACTGGATTGTCTCAAACAAGGAAAGCTGAATATATCCTGATGAGATCTTCACCACACCGCATGCACTCAGTGTTTCCACTCCCCTTTGTTTAAACACTCACCGAATGGCGATGTCTTGCACTCTCATGCTCGGCAAAACAGCATCAACCCTTACAGGGTTAGATATCCACCGATATCCAGATGTGACACCCAGTATCATTGACTCTCCATATATAATGAAACAAAATGCTCCAATAATGAATAGTGCAGTATCGTTGTAAAAAGTTTATTCTATTAAAACAGCTTCAAACATTGCACTCACATAAGCTCAAATCAATGAAGCCTAGAGGCATCCACTTGCAGCAGCAAGTACTGGTGTAATGTGGACTCAGTGGACACAGCATAGGTGAACTGAATCTCACCAGCGAAAGATCGTGCATATACTGCTAAACAATAAATTTAAATGTATGCATCATAAAATAAAAAATATATATACCGTATTTATCGTGTATAACACGCGCCAGCGTATAACACGCACCCCAAATTCAGGAGGGAAGTTTAAGGAAAAATTTTTTTAGGAGGGAAGTTTTAGGTAAAAAACTTACATTTAAATGCCCATCAATGTAGCCTTATCAGTGTCCATCTGCAGCCTTGTCGGTGTCCACCTGCAGCCTTGTCAGTGTATATCTGCAGCCTTGTCAGTATCCATTGGCAGCCTTGTCAGTATCCATCTGCAGCCTTGTCAATGTCCATCTGCAGCCTAGTCATTGTCCATCTACAGCCTTGCCCCAGTGTCATTTGCAGACATTAAAAATGGCGCCGCCGAGATACAGAGCCAGATGTCCTGTGTATCTTGGCGGCGCTCGATAGTTCTCGGCGGCTTTCGGCCGCTCTTGCTGGCTTTCAGCTGTTCTCGGCAGCTCTTGGCCATTCTTGGCCACTTTCGGGCGATTTCGGCCACTCTCGACGGCTTTCGAGAACGGCCGAAACCCGCGAGA
The DNA here is from genome assembly GCA_028564925.1 of Lithobates sylvaticus. Classification (NCBI taxonomy): domain Eukaryota; kingdom Metazoa; phylum Chordata; class Amphibia; order Anura; family Ranidae; genus Lithobates; species Lithobates sylvaticus. The sequence continues at coordinate 234,184,808 of CM053027.1, forward strand.
ATAGGGTTTCGGCCAAGAGGCTCACAATCCGCAGGGGAATGGAAAAAAGGGTGTGTTATACGCCGATAAATACGGTATATAAACATGTTTTCATATACATAAAAACCCTTTAACCTTTACATTACTACATAGCAACCTACTTCTTATTAATCGATTATACAGAGAAAAAAAAGATTGTTAATTAAACGAGAGGCACCTGCAGCACATGTGCTAACAGCGTGTCCCTGCAACCACAATACAGCCAGCACTTCCTCTTTCTATACTCATATTGCAAGATACAACAACAATCATAGTCGGCGCATTCATATAAAATCTGCACAGTATAAAGCATAAGCGATTCCGCCACTGCTAATCACTGAATAAATGCATCTGCATATACTGCTAAACAATAAATGTAAATATATGTATCATACCAAAAAAATTATGTATGTGTGTGTATATATATATATATATATATATATATATATATATATATATATATATATATATATATATATATATATATATATATATAAAACATGTTTTCATATAATTAAAAACCCTTTAACCTTAACATTACTACGTGGCAAACTACTTCTTATTAATCAATTATACAGAAAAAAAAAGACCCATTTACCATAGTAAAACACGTCATCTCATATTAGAAATTGTTAATAAAACAATTGAGATCCAGCTTGATATTTAACCCTCTAGGAGTAAGACTCTTTAAAAATGAATCCACTTAGTTTCTCTTTGTGATAGATCTCGCGCTTAATTAGAACCCCTCCATGATGGAAACACACAATCCATTCCACAAAATTGTAATAATGTGGGATCCTGATTGTGCTTCTCCTTAAAATGAAGAGACACACTGTGATATTTAAATCCCCTTTAATATTGGCAAGGTGTTCTGCCACACAGATTTTAGATTTTGAGGAGTCTCTTGGTCACATAAAATAACCTGCACGGGCACCATAGTAAATAGACCACATGCAAAGTGTTGCATGTGATAAATTCTTCTATAGAAAAAGATTCATCATCACTATTCATGACACTCCTCATGCCCCTATTGCTGGTTTTAACAGTCCTACAGCAAATACATTTTCTGCATGGGAAAAAACCTTTTAAATCAAAATTAAGTTTTTGTTGACCAGGTGGATCTAAGATTTTCCTTACCACCTGGTACCCAAAATTGAGGGCCGTTCTATATATGAATTTGGGATGATTGAGTAACTCTCCATCCAAATCCCTATCCACATACACAGAATGTGCCAATTTTTTTCTAAGCATTTGACCCTTGGGTATGTTCCTAATCCATGTTGGTCCTGATAGACAAATAACTGTTACGATTAGTTGGTTTAAAAAATACCCTAGTGGTCAATCCATTCTCACTTTTATCAATAGTGACATCTAAAAAATTGACTGTATGATCACTTAATTGGTAATACAGTTTAATATTATTGTCGTTATGGTTCAAATGGGATATATAAATTCCAATGCAGATTCCCTTGATCCTGCCCAAATAATCAGAAGGTCATCAATAAATCTGCGATAAAATTTCAATTGTGGACTATATCTATTAAAGACATGCCTATCTTCCTATTCAGCCATGAACAGGTTGGCTAAGCTGGGCACAAATTTTGCACCCATAGCTATGCCAACCTGTTGAGAATAAAATTGGCCATGGTACCAAAAGTAATTGTGTGAAATACAAAAATCCAGTGCCTTACCTAAAAAGCATTTTTGAGCATGTGGGATGTCATTCCTTTTGCTCAGAGCCCAATTTAATGCCAATAGCGCATCATTATCAATATATACCTCAAATTTATTCATGGGTTTCATTGAGTTGAGCCATAAAGAATTGAATATTTAAAATTTGGGTTTAAAATGTGTTTCAAGGAAACTCATGAATACATTTGAGGTATATATTGATACACATAAGTATATACGCACCTTAAATATGAAAAAATATTTTTTGGGACAACCAGTAGGATCCTCTAGTAGAGTAATCACTAATACTAACAAAATTGATAGTGGTTTACAAAATAAATACATTTTTAACAATCATTATATTGAAGTATTAAAACATTTGGTATTGAAGGATATTGATTTAGTGACCCTCAAAAAAAGAGTTAATACAGAATTTATTAAAGATGGTATCAAATTACTGGAGGAGAGTAAGGAGATCATTATAAGACCAGCGGATAAGGGGGGGGGGGGGGGTGTTGTTGTGATGGAGAAATCCTTTTACCACCACCAATTAATGGAATTATTAAGAGAAGGGTTGACATGCAAGAGATTGGTGTCTGACCCTACGGAATCTTATAAATCTCAACTCAATTCTTTTGTTGAATTGGGATTTAGAACTAATGCTAATAATCCCAAAGAAAAGAGATATCTTAAAGCGGTTCTGCACTTGTTTTTTTTTTTTTTGGGCTATATGCCAAGGGCATATAGCTCAATTGGGGGACTTACCTGTTCCATCTTCCATCTCGATCGCCGCCGGTTTTCCTCCGATAAAATTCTTCATCTTCTTCTTGTCTGCTGGGGTCCATCTTGCCTGTGGGCATGTGAAACCCCACAGGCACTTTAGATGGCCCAGCATGCACCGCCGTTACTCGCGCGTGCGCAGTAACGGCACATCTGCCGACATCTCACGAGATTTCGGAAGATGTGTCCGAAATCTCGCGAGATTTCGGAAGATGTGGCCGAAATCTCGCGAGATTTCGGAAGATGCCCGCACTGACTCCTGGGATCAATGACACCAGATCCCAGGAGACAGTGCGGCGTGACGACGATCGACGCAGAGACCCCGCCCACCCCCGAAAAGACAGAAGACAGGAAGTCATCAATTACAAGGTAAGTAAAAAAAAAAAAAAAAAAAAAACATTTCATTTAGTACTCTTTGCCTGATTTGGAAGGCAAAGAGATTTACTAAATGAAATGGGTGCAGAACCGCTTTAATTCGAGTACTTGTAGAATTCCGGTAATTTACACATTACCTAAAATTCATAAGAACCCCCTAATACCCCCTGCATGCCCAATTGTCAATGGGATTGGATCTGTTACATCCAGATTGGGAGAATATTTGGACAAGTTCCTTCAACCAAGTGTAAGAGCAACAAAAGCATATTTGAAAGACACCACAGATATTCTGCAGTCATTGGATGAGGTGAGGTTAGATCCTGATACACCTACCTATCTAGTGACTGCTGATGTATCCTTGTTCTACACCATCATCCAACATGATGATGCGCTATTGGCATTAAATTGGGCTCTGAGCAAAAGGGATGACATCCCACATGCTCAAAAATGCTTTTTAGGTAAGGCACTGGATTTTTGTATTTCACACAATTACTTTTGGTACCATGGCCAATTTTATTCTCAACAGGTTGGCGTAGCTATGGGTGCTAAATTTGCACCCAGCTTAGCCAACCTGTTCATGGCTGAATGGGAAGATAGGCATGTCTTTAATAGATATAGACCACAATTGAAATTTTATCACAGATTTATTGATGACCTCCTGATTATTTGGGCGGGATCAAGGGAATTTGCATTGGAATTTTATCCCATTTAAACCATAGCGGCAATAATATTAAACTTTATTACCAATTAAGTGATCATACAGTTCATTTTTTGGATGTTACTATTGATAAAAGTGAGAATGGATTGACCACAGGTATTTTTTAAACCAACTGATGGTAACAATTATTTGTCTATCAGGAGTGGGCATCATCCAACATGGATTAAGGACATACCTAAGGGTCAGATGCTTAGGATATGACGTAATTGTACTAAACAGGAAGATTTTCTCATGCAGGCAAATGTTCTTATCCAATTTTCATCATCAGTATAAGGAAATTGAAAAATAAATTGGAAAAACATTGGCACTTTCTGTGTATGGACAGGGATTTGGGTGGAGTGTTACCCAATCATCCAAAATTTGTATATATAAAGGGCCCAGGTGGTAAGGAAAACCTTATATGCACTTGGTCAACAAAAACTTCATATTGATTTAAAAGGTTTTTTTTCCCATGCAGAAAATGTATTTGCTGTAGGACTGTTAAAACCAGCAATAGGGGCATGAGGAGTGTCATGACTAGTGATGATCATTTTTTTCTATAGAAAAATTTATCACATGCAACACTTTGCATGTGGTATATTTACTACGGGTTATTTTACGTGGGGAGGAACAAGAGACTCCTCAAAATCCGTGTGGCAGAACACCTTGCCAATATTAAAAGGGGATTCAAATATCACAGTGTGTCTCCTAATTTTAAAGAGAAACACAATCAGGATCCTACATTATTACAATTTTGTGGAATGGATTGTGTGTTTCCGTCATAGAGGGGTTCTAATCGAGTGCGAGATCTATCACAAAGAGAAACTAAGTGGATATTTTTTTTTTAAGAGTCTTACTCCTAGAGGGTTAAATATCGAGCTGGATCTCAATTGTTTTATTAACAATTTAGAATATGAGATGATGTGTTTTACTATGTTAAATGTATCTTTTTTTTTTCTCTATATAATTGATTAATAAGAAGTAGGTTGCTATGTATTAACCACTTCCCGACCGCCCCCTGTATATATACGTCGGCAGAATGGCACGTACAGGCAGAATCACGTACCTGTACGTGAACATGTTAAGGTTAGTGCACAACACTACACTGACACCAGTACAGTTAGGCACATATTCCACCCCCCTGTCACCCCCTGATCACCCCCCAGATCACCCCCTCCCCCCCCAGTCACAGTGTCACTAATTGCAGTGATCATTTTTTTACTGATCACTGCATTTAGTGTCAGTGTGACTGTAATAACTGTCAGGGCAGTTAGTTTTAGGTCCAAGGTAGCCCCCTACCCCCCCCCTAATAAAGGTTTAACCCCTTGATTGCCCCCCAGGTAACCCTTTCACCCCCTTTTGCCAGTGTCACTAAGCGATCGTTTTTCTGATCGCTGTATTAGTGTCACTGCTGTCGCTAGGTAACCATTTTTTTTTTTTTAGGTAACCGCCATGTTTATATAGGTTCATAAATAGGTTTATAGGTCAGGTACCCCCATATTACAACCTAAATAAAGGTTTTAACCCCCTGATTGCCCCTAGAGTTAACCCTTTCACCAGTGATCACTGTATAACTGTCACTGGTGACGCTGGTTAGCCAGTTAGTTATTTCGTTATTTAGGTTCCCCGTCAGGTTTTTATATAGCGTCAGGTACCCCCATATATTACCTAATAAAGGTTTTAACCCCCTGATTGCCCCTAGTTAACCCTTTCACCCCCTTTTGCCAGTGTCACTAAGCGATCGTTTTTCTGATCGCTGCATTAGTGTCGGTAGGTAAACATTTTTTTTTTTTTAGGTAACCGCCATGTTTATATAGGTTCATAAATAGGTTTATAGGTCAGGTACCCCCATATTACAACCTAAATAAAGGTTTTAACCCCCTGATTGCCCCTAGAGTTAACCCTTTCACCAGTGATCACTGTATAACTGTCACTGGTGACGCTGGTTAGCCAGTTAGTTATTTCGTTATTTAGGTTCCCCGTCAGGTTTTTATATAGCGTCAGGTACCCCCATATATTACCTAATAAAGGTTTAACCCCCTGATTGCCCCTAGTTAACCCTTTCACCCCCTTTTGCCAGTGTCACTAAGCGATCGTTTTTCTGATCGCTGCATTAGTGTCGCTAGGTAACCAGTTTTTTTTTGTATTACTGTTACGGGTGACGCTGGTTAGTTAGCTTGTTTTTTTATACTGTCAGGGCACCCGCCATTTATTACCCAATAACGGTTTAACCCCCTGATCGCCCGGCGGGTGATATCAATTAGGTTTTAGGGTCAAATAAGGTCTGCGTCGCCCCAGGTTAGTGCCAGTACCGCAAACACCCACGCACAAAGCATACACCTCCCTTAGTGGCACAGTATCTGAACAGATCAATATCTGATCTGATCAGATCTATACTAGCGTCCCAGCAGTTTAGGGTTCCAAAAAAAAAACGCATTGTTAGCGGGATCAGCCCAGATACCTGCTAGCACCTGCGTTTTCCCCCTCCGCCCAGCCCAGCCCACCCAAGTGCAGTATCGATCGATCACTGTCACTTACAAAACACTAAGCACACATAACTGCAGCGTTCGCAGAGTCAGGCCTGATCCCTGCGATCGCTAACAGTTTTTTTGTGGTAGCGTTTTGATTCAGTCGCTTCAGTCAGGAGCTTTTTTACCTGTGAATCTCAAAAAAAAAAAAAAAAAAATAGTTGTCGTTTTATTGTTCTCTCTCTCACTCTATTTTCTCTCTATTGTTGCTCTTTTTTTTACTCCATTCTATTCTGCAATGTTTTATTATGTTTTATCATGTTTTATCATGCTTGCTTTTCAGGTATGTAATTTTGTTTACTGTGTTTTAGTGTTAAGCATTTTTTTTGTTTTCAGGTGCGCCATTCAGTTGCAACGCGGATTTATTTATCTTGACAGCAACAGCGTTTGCTCCCACGATACATAAAGCCGCGACTCCAACGCTGTAGGAGGTGATTTCACCACCACAGTTAAAAAAAAGAGCATATGTGCCGAAGCATGGGGGCAGCAGGGGGGGGGGAGGAGCGATTGGCTCCTAATGCCACGTACATACGGTCGAAATTCCGACCGTGTGTACACGGCATAACTTTTGCGGGAGGATGCCCCCATGCATCGGCATATATAAATGGTGCATGTATGCCCATCATTAGAAGTGGGTGGATGAAGGGAGGTATTCTAATGGTGGGCATACCCACCAATCAATCTCTTTTTTTCGTTCAGCCAAGAGGCTGCATGAAAAAAAAAAGATTACAATATATGTCCAGTATGTTGCTGGACTTTGAATGGTTATACCAGAATGATGCCTGCAGGTTTAGGTATCATCTTGGTATCATTCTTTTCAGCCAGTGATCGGCTTTCATGTAAAAGCAATTCTAGCGGGTAATTAGCCTCTAGACTGCTTTTACAAGCAGTGGGAGGGAATGTCCCCCCTCCCGGATATAAACCGCGCCATTGGGAAATTGGGAAAGCATTTTATCACACCAATCTTGGTGTGGTCAGATGCTTTGAGGGCAGAGGAAAGATCTAGGGTCTAATAGACCCCAATTTTTTCAAAAAAAGAGTACCTGTCACTGCCTATTGCTATCATAGGGGATATTTACATTCCCTGAGATAACAATAAAAATCATAACAAAGAAAAAAAATGGAAGGAACAGTTTAAAAATAAAATAAAAAAGCTAAATAAATAAAAAAAAAAACAAAAAAAAAAAAAAAAGCACCCCTGCCCCCCCTTCTCTTGCGCAAAGGCGTACACAAGCGTTGGTCTGGCGTCATATGTAAACAGCAATTGCACCATGCATGTGAGGTATCACCGCGAAGGTCAGATCGAGGGCAGTAATTTTAGCAGTAGACCTCCTCCGTGAATCTAATGTGGTATCATGTAAAGGCTTTTAAAGGCTTTTAAAAATGTATGTAGTTTGTCGCCACTGCGTGTTTGTGCGCAATTTTAAAGCATGTCGTGTTTGGTATCCATGTACTCGGCCTAAGATCATATTTTTTATTTCATCAAAAATTTGAGCAATATAGTGTGTTTTAGTGCATTAAAATAAAAAAAAGTGTATTTTTTCCACAAAAAATGCGTTTGAAAAATCGCTGCGCAAATACTGTGTGGAAAAAAAAAATGCAACACCCACCATTTTAATCTGTAGGGCCTTTGCTTTAACATTATATATAGTGTTGGGGGTTCAACGTAATTTTCTTGCAAAAAAAAAAAATATGTTTTCATGTAAACAAAAAGTGTCAGAAAGGGCTTTGTCTACAAGTGGTTAGAAGAGTGGGTGACGTGTGACATAGGCTTCTAAATGTTGTGCATAAAATGCCAGGACAGTTCAAACCCCCCCCAAATGACCCCATTTTGGAAAGTAGACACCCCAAGCTATTTGATGAGAGCAATGTTGAGCCCATTAAATATTTTTTTTTTTTGTCCCAAGAGATTGAATAATGAAAAAAAAAAAATATATATATTTTTTTTACAAAAAGTTGTCACTAAATGATATATTGCTCAAACATGTCATGGGCATATGTAGAAATACACCCCAAAATACATTCTGTTGCTTCTCCTGAGTACGGGGATACCACATGTGTGGGACTTTTTGGGAGCCTAGCTGCGTACGGAACCCCAAAAACCAATCACCGCCTTCAGGCTTTCTAAGGGTGTAATTTTTTTATTTCACTTCTCACTGCCAATCACAGTTTCGGAGGCCATGGAATGCCCAGATGGCATAAAACCCCCCAAAATGACCCCATTTTGGAAAGTAGACACCCCAAGCTATTTGCTGAGAGGTATTGTGAGTATTTTGCAGATGTCGCTTTTTGTCACAAAGTTTTGAAAATTGAAAAAAGAAAAAAAAAATTTTTTTTTTCTTTACTTTCTTCATTTTCAAAAACAAATGAAAGCTGTAAAATACTCACCATGCCTCTCAACAAATAGCTTGGGGTGTCTACTTTCCAAAATGGGGTCATTTGGGGGGGGGTGTTGTGCTATTTTGGCATTTTATGGCCTTCGAAACTGTGATAGGTAGTGAGGAGTGAAATCAAAAATTTTTGCTTTTTTATTTTTGTCTTTATTCAATCACTTACTAAAAAAAAAAATATTAATGTAAAGGTTAAAGGGTTTTTATTTATATGAAAACATGTTTTATATGTATATATATTTTTTTAATTTTATGATGCATAAATTTATATTTATTGTTTAGCAGTATATGCATATGCATTGATTCAGTACTTAGCAGTGGTGGAATTGCTTATGCTTTATACTGTGCAGATTTTCTATGAATGCGCTGACTATGGTTGTATCTTGCAATATGAGTATAGACAGAGGAAGTACTGGCTGTATTGTGGTTGTGGGGACACACTGTTAGCACATGTGCTGCAGGTGCCTCTTGTTTAATTAACAAGGCACTATATAAAGGGAGGGTTGCCGTGGCCGTACAGCCAATCCCATGAGTAAGTCGTTATGACGAAACATCGGGATGTGGCTGTACGGCAACCAGTTTTTCACACTTGACGCTATACCGGAAGTGACACTCATAGGATCACGATCTTTCGCTGGTGAGATTCAGTTCACCTATGCTGTGTCCGCTGAGACCACATTACGCCAGTACTTGAGTGCAATGTTTTTAGCTGTTTTAATAGAATAAACTTTTTACAACAATACTGCACTATTGGATCACTTTGTTTCATTATATATGGAGAGTCCATGTTATCCGGTGTCACGTCTGGATATTGGTGGATATCTAACCCTGTAAGGGTTGATGCTGTTTTGTTGAGCATGAGAGTGCAAGGAATTGTCATTTGGTGAGTTTTTAGCCAAAGGGGAGTGGAAACACTGAGTGCACTTCCCCTAGGCGCCGCACAGTCATCTGGGACCTGTCATGTGTCCCAGATGAGTGAGCGTCGAATCATGGCGCACAGGGCCGCTCGCGCATGAGCAGTGGGTGCCCGGCTGTGAAGCCACAGCCAGGTGCCCACATTAAGAATGCCGGCGCCGCGAGCGGAGCGGGGAACGAGGGGGGGTCTCGTTCCCCCGCATCGCTGGACCCCGGGACAGGTAAGTGTCCGATTATTAAAAGTCAGCAGCTGCAGTATTTGTAGCTGCTGACTTTTATTTTTATTTTTTGTGGGCCCTCCTCTTTAAGTTAAATATCTTCCTCCCAATGCTAGGGTCCCCATTAAAAGATTTGTATATTGCGATCATACAGTATCTTACAAAAGTGAGTACACCCCTCACATTTTTGTAAATATTTTATTATGACAGACCAATGGCCATCCATAGCATTGTTTATGAGTGACATAGGCCCCTTTAAACTTCCCTTTTGGAACGCCCCCCGATTACATCACTTTCTGAATTCTTTACCAAGCCCACAGCGTTTTGGTTGTCAATTGATGACCTTTGAAGAATACTGCTCTGATGATGGAACCCTTTCACAGGTTCTATCTAAAACATACAATCTCCTAAACACCCCTGCTCAGCAGCCACATCTACCATGTATGAAAAAATGGGAAAAAGTATTTGAATCGTACATTGTCAAAACAACAACACATCCTCAGATTCTCCCTAAAATCGCCAATCTGTATGAAAATCCAAGAGACTACCATAACTATAAACTTTTGACGCAGTAGTACCTTACTCCTCATATGTTACACAGATACTATCCCAATACAACGGACCATTGCTGGAGATGCCAGGGGAGCAGAGGGACACTGCTCCATATATTTTGGTCATGGCCTAGGTTAACAGTCTGAAAAATGATTACAAAATTCACAGAATACAAGATTCCCGATGACCAGGCCTTCTTCCTGATACATGTTTCCACCATTTTTGCTAAAATCTTTAAAAAATCAATTGTGCAACACCTCTTGAATGCTGCCAAGTCCTGTATTCCTCTCCGTTGGAAAAAAATGGTGCTGCCGACTAGTGTAAAGGCTGGGGGAGGAGCCTGAGAGGGCTATTTAATCCTCCTCCTCTGTCAGGGCCAGTGTTGTCTGCGGTTCTGGGTTCCCACCCACCCGTTCCCCCAGCCTTTCATACATACTCATAGTATTTTCTCATTCTTACATTCCCTCTTACATGCCCTCTTTTCAGGCATACTGACCAGCTAAGCCAAGGCACACCTCAGGCCTTGGTTCTTAGGAATATTGCATTTCCCGCTTGAAGACCCTGACTACAATTGATAATTGGCTCCACAAGGTAGAGGATATCAATAAAATGGAGGACTTGATACTTAAGCCCCATACACACGGTCGGAAAATCCGACCACCAAATCCATCGGATTTGGTCCGACGGATTTAGTCCGACACTGGTGTTGCATACACACGGTCGGACAAAGTTGTCGGAAAATCCGATCATTCTGAACATGGTGATGTTTGTTGCCTACGACGGGACTACGTAGAGGCTAGTAGCCAATAGCTTTGGTCTTGTAATGTGATCTGAGCATGCGTGGCACTTTGTCCGTCGGAATTCGCTACACACGATCGGAATTGGTGTGATCGGACTTTGTTGTCGGAAAATTTATAGAGCAGGAGATACAACTTTGTCCGTCGGACAATCCGATGGATAATGTCCGATGGTGCCTACACACGGTCGGAATTTCCGACAACATTGTCCGATAGGACAGAATCCATTGGAAAATCCGACCGTGTGTATGGGGCTTTACTGTTGAGCATAAACGTGAAAAAATATTCTAAAACTTGGGGGCTTTGCAACCAGTTTGTCCTCTCTGCAGAGGGTATGGCCCTTTTCGGATCATATCTATAAAAGGCTCCATTGACCAAATATCTTTGTTATCCTGAACCACTGCTTTTTCTTTCTCTTTCTCTTTTTTCCCTATCTTGACCTATTTACTTCTCCCCTACTCTGACCATTTGTTTAAGGAAAAATGGAATTGGGCAACCCCGTGTCTTACTCAGTAGATCAACCTTTAAATCTGGTGACAAACAACTGATAGAAGAAATCTTTCTGACATATTTTTTTACCCACTTGAAATCTATGTATCTCAGAAAATGTTTATTTATTAGACACATAAGTTCTATGTTTGACGTTCTCAATGTCTGCACATTATGGATGTACCGACTTGGTTTTGCCCTTTCTGGGTTTCCATAAAAACTATATTTGGAAAAAAATATATATTTTATTCTTTCTTTTCATGTGACAACACTGAAGAAATAACACTTGGCTACAATGTAAAGTAGTGAGCTTGTATAACAGTGTAAATTTGCTGTCCCCTCAAAATAACTCAACACACCTAAGCTGCTTTAGGAGGTGTGTTTGGGGTCATTTTGATGTTGGAATACTGCCCTGCGGCTTAGTCTCCAAAGGGAGGGGATCATGCTCTGCTTCAGTATGTCACAGTACATGTTGGCATTCATGGATCCGTCAATGAACTGTAGCTCCCCAGTGCCGGCAGCACTCATGCAGCCCTAGACCATGACACTCCCACCATCATGCTTGACTGTAGGCAAGACACACTTGTCTTTGTACTCCTCATCTGGTTGCCACCACACACGCTTGACACCATCTGAACCAAATAAGTGTATCTTGGTCTCATCAGACCACAGGACATGGTTCCAGAAATCCATGTCCTTAGACTGCTTGTCTTGTCTTGTCAGCAAACTGTTTTCAGGCTTTCTTGTGCATCATCTTTAGAAGAGGCTTCCTTCTGGGACGACAGCCATGCAGACCAATTTTATGCAGTGTGCCGCATATGGTCTGAGCACTGACAGGCTGACCCCCCACCCCTTCAACCTCTGCAACAATGTTGGCAGCACTCATATGTCTATTTCCCAAAGACAACCTCTGGATATGACGCTGACCACATGCACTCAACTTCTTTGGTCGACCATGGCGAGGCCTGTTCTGAGTAGAATCTGGCCTGTTAAACTGCTGTAGGTCTTAGCCACCATGCTGCAGCTAAGTTTCAGGGTCTTGGCAATCCTATAGCCTAGGCCATCTTTATGTAGAGCAACCTGAGACCTTGTAACACTAACGAGTCATATGACACGGGGAGTGAAAATGGCAATTGGGCCCAATTTGGACAGTTTCACTTAGGGGTGTACTCACTTTTGTTGCCAGTGTTTTATTTTGAGGGGACAGCAAATTTACACTGTTATACAAGCTGTACACTCACTACGTTACATTGTAGCAAAGTGTCATTCCTTCTTTAGTGTTGTCACATGAAAAGATATAATAAAATATTTACACAAATGCTCTCACGTGGAATGTTAGAGGCCTGCGCAATAAGATCAAGCGCACAGACACACTGACATTCATATAATCCCAGCGAGCTGATGTCATCACGCTGGTTGAAACTCATGTCGTGGGCCACTTGCAATCCTCTTTCAAAAAGCCATGGGTTGGGTGGGCTTTCCACGCAACCCACACTTCATATTCCAGGGGGAAATCTGTCCTAGTCCCTATGGTCCCATTTGAGTTAGTCCTACTGCAGACGGACCGGGACAGATATGTTTTCTTACAGGCCATTATTAATGGATCTCCTATCTTAATACTGGCTTGCTATATCCCTCCCCCATACAACTCAAATGTGGTTAAGGAGGGCCTTGCTTTCATGTCACAATATCCCTCAGTACCGGCGGTGTGGATGGGGGACTTTAATATGACCCTAATCCCCACACTGGACCGAATGAACACATTAGATCCCACTCTGGATCCCCCCGCACATACCAGACTACATTGCATACTAACTGACTTTGCTATGGTAGACACTTGGAGACATAAACACCCGACTACTAAAGCCTACTCGTGTTTCTCAGTCAGTCAAAACATAATGTCACAAATTGACTTTATATTCCTCTCAACGACTCTGATACCAAAACTGGGAGATGTAGGTTTCGCACCCAGAATTCTCTACGCTCTACGCTCCCTACTGGGTTACGATCCAGCTACTGAAGGCCTCCCCCTGTCCAACTTGGTGGCTAAATCCATTCTGGCTAACAGCTCTGCAGGACCAGGATGACATACCTGCGGAACTGCAATACTATTTTACAGCCAATGGGGACTCGTATGACATGGTGTGGGAGACGTTCAAACTACACACACATAAACAGGCACAAAAACGTCATCTAAAATTATTGTCCAACAAGCTACAGAACATCTACAGGTGCTGGAGGATGCGTTTCTTAGAGACCCCTCGCCCAGCACCGCCAATAACCTCAAAATTCAGACATGCCAGGTCTCACAACTACACATTGAAAAAGCTAAGCAACGCATGTTTTTCTGTAAACAAAAGGTGTTTGAATATGGAGAAAGTTCGGGCAAACTACTTGCATACCTGTCCTTCTTAGACTCACACCCCCCGGTGGTAGTATCGTTGGCCGATCCGCAAGGGAATGACATCACTGACTCACAACAAGTGGCGGAGGAATTTGGGAAATTCTATCGCACACTGTACACCTCCCAGGTCACTCAAACTTTACAGGATACCAGGGATTACCTGTTGAGAGTCAAATGTCCTAGATTATCTGATGACCAAATAGAACTCTTGGAAGCCCCCATTACCAAGGATGACATCTCCACGGTTATCTCATGCCTGGCGGCATCCAAGGCCCCAGGATCAGATGACCTGCCACTTGAGTTTTATGCCACGTACTCCGAAATTCTAACCCCTAAACTTCATGATCTATACAAATCTATATATAATTCGGGAATCCTACCCTCCCCCCTCTAAGAGAGAGGCCCAAATTATGGTAATCCCAAAGCCCGGTAAAGACCCTAAGTATCCGGAATCATATAGTTTAATCTCATTATTACAGGTGGACATTAAAATACTAGCTAAGATCCTAGCTTCTTGCCTGAATCAGGTCATCCTATCGCTGATCCATCCCGACCAAACAGGCTTCATGCCAGGGAAAAATACCGCCATGAATATTTGTCGCCTGCTCATGAACATACAGGGGTATGAAATTGAATCGAGGGTCGTGGTGGCCTTGGATGCTGCCAACGCCGTCGACTCAGTGGAATGGAAACATCTGTGGGAGTGCCTCACGGGATTTGGTCCCAACTTCATCCGTTGGGTCCAACTCCTGTATCAGTCTCCGAGAGCCAGGGTATTTGTGAATGGTTGGCTATCTGAACAATTTCCTCTAGAGAGGGGGGACTCGACAGGGCTGCCCCCTTTTTATCCCTGCTATACGCGCTGGCAGTCGAGCTGCTGGCCACCAGATTGCTCACAGACTACATATCCCTGAACATTGAACCCCTATATACCCTTGTTAGGACCAAGATGCAGACATGGGCCAGACTACCCCTAGGTGTCATGGGGCGCATCAGTCTAGTTAAAATGATACTCCTTCCAAAGATACTCTACCTGGTGTGGCGTGGTATACATACCGCAAAAATTCTTCAAAACAATCAAATCCATTCTTAACTCATTCATATGGTGCCGCAGCAGGCATAAACTATCTTGGAAAATACTGAAGAACCCAGTGACACTAGGGGGCGCAGCTGTCCCAGACCTTCAAGATTACTATCTAGCCTCCCTACTGTCCCATTTCTACTATTTTGATAAAAATGAACTCCCAAGATACCAAGCTTTGCTCTGCGCGAGCCCAGACAACCCAGCCCATACTCCAGCCCAGACAGTACTCAGAGATCCATCGACGAGACGACCTCCCCAAAACAAAGATGATATGTTGACACACCACCGACGTGTATGGCAGACAGCACTACAAAAACTCAAAGCCCCACAGATCCACTCCCACACCCCTCTGTGGTTCAATATGCAACTACCCAAATTACTGTTCATCCCAGACCCCACTGTATGGATAAAACACGAGATACTATACATATACCAGATCATGACCCCTACGGGAATTAAAACGTTCCAAACACTAAAAGATGAATTTACTCTCCCTAATCGTTATACAAACCCAGTTCACTGGCTCCAACACATCCTTAAACACCCCTTCTATAGTAGAAATTGTCCTAGGTGCTGAGCCAGCTAAACTAATCTCCACCCTTTACTCCACCATCCGCCTCCCTAGCACCACAGCTCTAGCCTGTGTAGCAAAAACTAGATGGGAGACGGACGTTGGAACAATAGAGGACGAGGACTGGGATGAAATCTTGGAGGATGTTAAGAAGGTTTCCCCCAGATTATCAGACCACCTCACACAACTGTATATTATACACAGGACATATCTGACACCCCAGAGGATAGCCCGATTCAAACCCACATACAATTCAGGGTGCCGCCTATGTGATCAAACCCCAGGCTCATTTTACCATCTAATATGGTCCTGCCCAGTTATCCAAACATACTGGATGCACGTGATACGCTTTCTCCATGATCAAATGGGCTCATCTGTCACCCTAGAGCCAAAACTGTGCCTGCTCAGTCTACTGCCGGACTTAGCCCCCATACACACGCGCGGATTATCCGAGGACCAGGTCCGTCGGATCATGTCCGTCCTACTTTGTCCGATGTTGGTTTTGCGTACACACGGTCGGACAAAGTTGTCGGAAAATCCGATCATTCTGAACGTGGTGACGTTTGTTGCCTACGACGGGACTACGTAGAGGCTAGTAGCCAATAGCTTTGGTCTTGTAATGTGATCTGAGCATGCGTAGCACTTTGTCCGTCAGAATTCGCTACACACGATCGGATTTGGTGTGATCGGACTTTGTTGTCCAAAAATCTATCCAGCAGGAGATAAGACTTTGTTCGTCAGACAATCCGATGGAAACTGTCCGATGGTACCTACACACGGTCGGAATTTCCGACAACATTGTCTGATAGGACAGAATCCATCGGAAAATCCGACCGTGTGTATGGGGCTTTAGACATTGACAAATCCTTGGGTACCTTTCTACAAGAGACGCTATTCTTGGCTAGGAAGGCAGTGGCCCGCACATTGATGCAGGTCTTACCCCCCCCCCACGATACAGAGTTGGAAAAAAGAGATCAACAACACTCTCCCGTACAAGAAACTGATCTACACGCATAGAGGATGTCCTCTTAAGTATGAGAAAGTGTGGGGCAGATGGTGGATGGATGGTGAAACGTGCAACTGATTTGCTATTATTTTCCTATTACAAGATGGTTGAAGTCCTGATCCCTTAACCTCACAATGGAGACTTCTTTGTTCTACCCCTATCTGATATACGGTCCCATGATACACAAATGACTCAATGTGTTGATGTATGTACTGTAATTCATGTCAAAATTGCTTATAATTATACATGTACCATGCATATACTTTTCAATAAAGTTGTTTTTTCCAATCAAAAAAAATATTATATATATAATATAAAATGTGAGGGGTGTACTAACTTTTGTAAGATACTGTATCTCCTCTTAAGCAGCTCCTAATAAGTTTATAAGTTTAACATTTGTAGTCATTTCTCATAACTGAGGTCCTCCCACCCCTTATTACCTTGTTGCCCTTCTCTGGGTTCTCTCCAGATCAAGGATATCCTTTCTGAGGGCCAGTGACCAAAACTGGACATCATGCTAAAGATCTGGCCAAACCAGAGTTTTATATAGTAGTAGAATTATAGTTTTATCTCTTGAGTAAATACGCTTTTAATGCATGCTGACCTTGTTTGCTGCAGCTTGGCATTGCATGCTTTAAAACCAAAAATAACAAATCAGCGCTAGAATGATTATGCCTATTACACTCTATAGTGAAAAAGTGTTCCAACGATATTGCTGAGTCATGTACCAGGACCCTCAGATCTTTTTCCATCCTTTATTTTCTTTTGAACAGAACTGTGGGACAGAGGGGTAGGGCCAGGACACCCTTAGGTAATTGCAATGTTAATTGGCAGACTCTGAGACTTCTACAGGTAGACAGCCATGCAGGGAAGGGCATCCAGCAAGACACCACATCAGCATGTGTAGGAGTGCTGTCTCCTATGGCAACAGTCTTATAACGGTTCCTAACACAAGTTGTAACAAACTCTTTTACTTCTTCTACAATCACTTTTTGTGGATTCTCAACCCACTGAGCTTCCAGTCTCTCTCACTGCCACTGAACCCCGTGAGCTCTTCCAATCAACTTACTTAGTATCTTCCCCAAGCGTCACCCCCGCTTCCCTGCTGGGTCCCTGGCTTGGCACTTCAGATACTCCTCAAGCTCCACCCCACAGGCTGGGTCCCTGGCTTGGCACCTGCTAAAGTTTCCTGATTCTTCACCATCCCCGGTTGGTGAGAACACTGCTCCGGTACTTGCTTCAGCTACTCACTGTGGTCACGGTAACAAGGTGGTTGGTCCCTTAGTGGAGGCAGCTTCCCCTCTACCTCCGACCATGACAGGTTTTCCGGGCAGCAGAACCATCACTTTTGATTGGACTGCAAGCCGCAGTCCCAACCCTACGCTGCTCTCTTGCTTCTGGAAAGGCCATTGGATAGCCTAGCAGCCAGATGTACCCGGGATAGGCCCAAACACCGGCCTAGCAGCCCGGGCAGCTCAACACATGTCCACCCAGACAGCTGTCTAGGTGGCACAGAACAGTGATCACCTGACTCCACCCAAATATATAGGTTCTCCCAGCAGGCTAAGGGGCCAAGAAAACCCCTGCCCATTGGCTGAGACACCCCATATACTCCTAATCTGCCTTTGCGTCGCCCTTATCTTATCTAATCTCACCATGTACCCGGCCACCCAGTGACAGAAGAGAAAAGTGCAGCAATTCCAGACTTGGGGTGAAATCAATTGATCCCTAACAATTGGCCAAGCAACTATACTTGGCAGGTAAATTTAGGAGCAACCCTGCCTAAACATCAGGGTACTACAGTTTAATATGTCCACTTCCACTTTTCTTAATTGTTCTTTGTTTTAAGAATTTGATCCCATTTAGTGTCATGTAGTGTGGAGATCAGCTTAATAAAGTTGGCTTTTTTGAAATTTCGTGTTCTTGTCCTACCATTGCGTCTCCTTTTCCTATAAGTTGTGGCAAACATAATTACTCTTTAATCGCTGTTTCTTAAGTTATCCCTTTCACATCTGTAATCAGCTCTGTGTTGTTTGTAGCTAATAGGTCCAGCAGAGCATTATCTCTAGTTGGGGCTTCCACCATTTGTCTTTTGAAATTGTCCTGCATTACATTCAAGAAATGACAAGCCTTATTTGAGTGAGGAATTCCGTCTGCCCACTTAATATCAGGACAGTTGAAGGCTTCCATGATTATAACATTGCCCTTCCTCCATCAATCTCTAACTGTGGAAGAAGATTGGTTTCCTCCTCCTCTTTAACCTTAGGGGGCCTATAACATGCACCCACAATTAATTTACCATTTGTTTTGTCCCCTTGAAGCTCCAGCCACAAAGATTCTACGTCCCTGAAAAATAACAATCCGTCCATCTGCCCCACAATGTGCCAAACACCTGCTCCTGGCAAACCAACATACTGTTCTGTGATCCTGTTCTTTGTGACAGATTGCCCTATCTATCCTTCTAATGATTGGGTCCCCTACCATCAGTATCTGTCTATCCTTGGCTGTACTTTTGCACACCTCCTAACTAGATTAGTCATTCCCCTGGCAGCTAGGGGAGGTAGTCTGCTCCAGCAATGCCACCCCTGAACCGAAATCCTCAACATCATGCAAACGGGCGTATTTGTTGTATCAAGTATCAACCCAGGACTAGCCTCTCTAACACTCTTCCCTCTACCCTGCCTTTTAACTGTAACCCATCTAGTTACCATTTGCGTTTGCACCTCTATAACACCACCCTCCTCTATACTGGCCCCAGCCAGCACCTGGCGGGTAGGGTTCAGACTCCGATTGAGGTTGCTGATGCTTCTCAGTGTTGCCAGTTTATTCTATAGGATATGGGCTTCTGAACAAACAACTTGCTGGTTGTTCAAGGAACATATACATAGAGCAAGATGTGCAGTGGGTCGCATCACCACTCCTTTGTTGTTTTTTTAATTTTTTTATTCTAATCTCTATTTGTTTGCCCTAAACTGTTTGAGAAGTAACAGGAACCCCCCATTGCGACCAGTGAGCAGTACATACTGGCAGGGTGGTCAATGAGCAGTACGTTGTGATAGGGCAGTCAGTAAGCAGTATGTAGTGACAGATTGGTCAGTGAGCAGTATGTAGTGGCAGGGAAGTCATTTAAAAGTAACAAGGTGGCAGGGCGATCAATGAGCAGTATGTAGTGGCAGGGCAGTCAGTGAGCAGTATTAAGTGGCAGGGCAGTCAGTGAGCAGTATTAAGTGACAGGGCAGTCAGTGAGCAGTACATAGTGGCAGGGCGGTCAATGAACAGTATAGAGTGACAGGGCAGTCAGTGAGCAGTATGTAGTGACAGGGCAGTCACTGAACAGTACAAGGTGGCAGGGCAGTTAGTGAGCAGTATTAGGTGGCAGGGCAGTCAGTGAGCAGTATTAAGTGGCAGGGCAGTCAGTGAAAAGTATGTAGTGGCAGGGCAGTCAGTTGAGCAGATACTTACCGCAGGGCTGGAGATGGAAGATTTGCAGGACTGCCATCTCTGCTTTCCATTTTCAGCTACTGGATCAGGTAGAGGCCATCTGTGTGAGGAGGGAAGAAAGTGGTCAAACATTTGGTCCCATCTAATACCTCTCGCGGTCCAAGGAAAAGCTGTTGGTCCCATGATACAATGCACCGAGGACAGGGAAGGAGAAATCAAAGCTTAACTCTGGCAAGAGAGCCACAGGCATTCCAACTGCCCATCCACCCACACCCCTGCTGGCCTGTACCTCCCTTGATGGTCTTGGAAGCAGATGAGGGCAACTTGAGGATACTGCGCAGGCTCCCAACATACTCCTTTGTAACTGACGATGTTAGGGCACAGGCAGGCAACCCTGCACAGGACTTGGGCTTGTATTTGAATTGCAACATGTGGTTCTTTGTAAAATAAGGCAGGCTTGGATTAAGCTACTTGCCTTTGTTGTTTTTTTAATTTTTTTATTCTAATCTCTATTTGTTTGCCCTAAACTGTTTGAGAAGTAACAGGAACCCCTTAGTACTCATAATGCCTTGGTCTACTCACAGTGGCCCCTCACATTCATTGACAAATTAAAGGAAATCAGTTAACATGAGAAGTCACATTTGTTATGAATGTCTGCAATCAGCGACTTGTCTGATCACAGCTGTTCATTATTCAGCAGAGTCTAGGGGACCCCATTGCCAGAAGTTCTTGATCTCACTCATGAAGTGCCTAAGGAACGACAGCCACTGTAAGGGCAAGCAGCTCTGCTCCACACTTATGTCTGTGGTAGTGAAAGAGTTAACATACACGATACCTTGAACTCACTCATTAGCTTAACCAACATGGGAACACATAATTCTAACTTTTTTTGTTTAAATCACTCCATTTAATTACCACAAGGTGGCAGAAATATTAGCTCTAAATCAATGCAGTGTGACAACTGATTATTTTCCATGTCTATAATAAAACCACATATCTACAAAATTATGATTGTAAAATCCAAAATATGCTTTCAATGTCAGTCCTGTTACATGCAGTCTTTGGTTATTTAATTTTTAGTTTTTTCTCTCCTTGATGTCCAGATTGAATATTATTATAAAAATGGTATAAATATATGTCTAAGGCAAAACAAGGGAACTGTGTAGTAAAGAATAAATAGTTTTACCCAGGTTTACACAATCTGACCTTTCTTTACAGGGGAGTTGGCTGTATTTTGTATGAAATGGCCACTGGACGGCCAATGTTTCCTGGTTCTACAGTGAAGGAGGAACTGCATTTAGTCTTTAGGCTTCTTGGTGAGTCTAAAGTTTTTTTTTTATTATTTAATATATATATTGTTAGCACGCTGGTGAAATACAAGTATTCTCACCTATTATACTGTGATTAGTAGTTCTGTCACTAGGTGGTAGTATTATGTTTAAAGTATCAACATACAGATTTGGTAGAGTGGATTTGCGCTAATTCTGGCAATATCTGTTTATCATCTAATTGCTACTGGGAAGGGAACAAATGGGTTAGTGGAAGGTACGGGGGAGATAAAACTTTGGGAAGGGAAAAAAGCACAGGTGAAGGATGGGCCAATCAAACTTGCATGTGAATTGTCACCAAAATAAAAAAGCAATAGCTTAAAATATTGTTCTGTGACAGTCCATGTCATATGGTTTGGAGAATAATAGCAGCAGTTTTTAGAAGGCAGCCCAGTTTGAAGATCTAAGAAGCGGCAAAGAAATCCTCTGGAGGTACTGGGAAGAGAAACAGAAGGCGCCACTCTAAGTGCAATAAATAGTGGAAATCTTCAATGTAAAGGGTTAAAAATAGCTCACAAAAGTACTATGTCCAAGGGCGTGTGAAACTGAGATGGTGAGCCGGATGTCCATGGAGGGTGTAGAACAAGCGATTTCCGTATCCTGGAGGTGCTGTCTTGTTGCTAAAAAAGAGCTGGGGCATCCACTGCTGACACTTCCTGGTCAGTGGAGCGCACACCAGCAACCAGGTGGATCGGTTTACTTCCGGGGGCAGGAGCCGGTCTCGTCAAATAGGCAAACGTTTTCAGAGCATGCGCTCTTTCCTCAGGCCTCCAGGAAAGAGCGCATGCTCTGAAAACGTTTGCCTATTTGACGAGACCGGCTCCTGCCCCCGGAAGTAAACCGATCCACCTGGTTGCTGGTGTGCGCTCCACTGACCAGGAAGTGTCAGCAGTGGATGCCCCAGCTCTTTTTTAGCAACAAGACAGCACCTCCAGGATACGGAAATCGCTTGTTCTACACCCTCCATGGACATCCGGCTCACCATCTCAGTTTCACACGCCCTTGGACATAGTACTTTTGTGAGTACAGCTATTTTTAACCCTTTACATTGAAGATTTCCACTATTTATTGCACTTAGAGTGGCGCCTTCTGTTTCTCTTCCCATTATGTTTAAAGTATTGCTCTTTCAAGTGGAACCACATGGTTATGATGCCATTCCTGTCTCTGTGTGTTCTTGTTTTCAATAACATAAGAGGGCTTAGCCATGTGTCCAACACCATCTTGACGGGTAAGAGTCATATCTGCAAAATCATTCCAACAGATTATGGGCCCAGGCCAAGCCACAGACAAATTACTAAATTCTGCTACCGATTTAGCCCAGTTACAACAAAACACTCTCTGTAAAAGAAAAAGGTCAAGCAATTATGATGGCTACTAGCAGTGTTTAGACAAATTTCTCAGTTGCTAATCTGACAAACCATAACTACCAGTTGTGGAAATTTAAAATGGATTATGATCATATCCAACCGACCTCCAAAAGCTCAGAATACTATATGACTGAGCATAAATGATGATTAAATGGTGCACAAGTGTGAAACCAAAAAAAACGTGGGAGGAACTACAGAAAGTACACTAGAAAGAGAAAACTATACCATACCAAACTAAACGAATAAAAGATGAGCACATGCATGTCTATATAAGATGTACTCTAGAAATGGTGCGAGCTATAGAAGAAGAAATTAAATACTTCCATACAACAGCACTGCTACTCAGTAGTCTTCCAGACAACTGTGAAAATCTGATGTTTACCCAGATGCTGAGTTTACCTGGAAGAAGTGAAAGGCAAGCTTGAAGAAATATATATATATATATATATATATATATATATATATATATATATATTGTATAACTGACAAAACCGAAAGTGCAAACAGTGAAAATTCTTCTAGGGCCTCCTAGTGCCTAAAACACAGGCCACCTAAATGCAAACTACATAATCTGGAAATCTAGAATGAATCGTCAATAAAGCAAGTTAAAGTGGAGTTTCACCCATTTAAAAGTCAACAGCTACAAAAAGTATAGCTGGTGACTTTTAATAATCAGACATTCACCTGTCTCATGGTCCAGCGATACGGGTGCAGGAAGCCTCACTCCTCTCCCCCTCCTCTCCGAGGCACCGGCATTCTAACTGTGGGCGCCCAGCTGTGGCGTCACAGCGGGGTGTGCAGTGCGCATGCGCGAGCTGAATGGCCAGGCAATCTTCTGGGACCTGTGACGTGTCCCAGAAGATTGCAGGGAGAGGGAGAGGTGAACTTCCGTTCGGCGCTGCGGCGCCAGGAGAAGAAGTGGGTGAAAACTGGGTACCACCCCCCAAAAACATGACCTGCCAAATGTGGCATGTCAGGGGGTCACCAGCACTTAAAGCTGAAGTTCCATTTTTGGGTCGAACTCTGCTTTAAGCAACAAAAGGCCAAAAGTGTTAAATGCGACATAATTACAGTAGCTAAAATTATTTGCTTGGACCCAATTTGACATTTGTGTGGGAGCATGTCCCCGAACTCATACCGTCTACGTTTAGGAACACGCACCTGCACCCACATGAATGTCAGATTGGGAGCAGCAACCGTATCTGTGCAGCCACTGCATCCCAATTGACACGAATATGATATGATTTCAATTTACATATACCATACTGGTGACCCCACAATAGGGATAAAACTTTTTTGCGGAAGGGAGCAGACACGTAGCCACCTTTCAAAAAAAAGATTAGATAAGCACCTAAACGAACGCAACATACAGGGATATACAATGTAATACTGACATATAATCACAAACATAGGTGGGACTTGATGGACTTGTGTCTCTTTTCAACCTCACCGACTATGTAACTATGTAATGAATAGGATTGCCTGCACGCCTATGCATGGGACACCATGCAGGTGAACACTGCCCTCGCATGGGTGTATGCTTAGGCATAAAATTTTGTTTGTGGTTCAGTGGTCAGTAGTTTGTGACGCAGAGTTTACCGGTACAATATTCAAATCAGTGAGCACTATGTAGTGGTGGGGTGCTCAGGAATCAGTACATATGGGTAGGGTGGTCAGTTATTAGTTTTTAGTGGCAGGGATCTCAGTGAGCAGTATATAGTGACATGGCAGTCAATGAGCAGTACTAAGTGGCAGGGGGGACAGTAAGCACTGTGTAGTGATGTAGTTAATAAGTGGAAAGGCGGTCAGTGAGAAGTACGCAGTAACAGGATAGTCAGTGAGCATTATGTACTGGCAGTGCAGTCAGTACATAGGTGCAGGGCAGTAAGGGAGCAGTATGTGGTGACTATGCAGTCATTGAGCAGTACAAAGTGGTAAAGCAGTCAGTGAGCAGTATGTATTGGTACGGCAGTCAGTGAGCAGTACATAGTGGCATGGCGATCAGTGAGCAGTACATACTGGTAGGGTGGTCAGTGAGCAGTACGTTGTGGTAGGGCAGTCAGTGAGCAGTATGTAGTGACAGGGTGGTCAGTGAGCAGTATGTAGTGGCAGGGCAGTCATTTAAAAGTAACAAGGTGGCAGGGCGGTCAGTGAGCAGTATGTAGTGGCAGGGCAGTCAGTGAGCAGTATTAAGTGTCAGGGCAGTCAGTGATCAGTACATAGTGGCAGGGCGGTCAATGGACAGTACAGAGTGACAGGACAGTAAGTGAGCAGTATTAGGTGGAATGGCAGTTAGTAAGCAGTATTAGGTGGCAGGGCAGTCAGTGAGCAGTATTAAGTGTCAGGGCAGTCAGTGATCAGTACATAGTGGCAGGGCGGTCAATGGACAGTACAGAGTGACAGGACAGTAAGTGAGCAGTATTAGGTGGAATGGCAGTTAGTAAGCAGTATTAGGTGGCAGGGCAGTCAGTGAGCAGTATTAAGTGTCAGGGCAGTCAGTGATCAGTACATAGTGGCAGGGCGGTCAATGGACAGTACAGAGTGACAGGACAGTAAGCGAGCAGTATTAGGTGGAATGGCAGTTAGTAAGCAGTATTAGGTGGCAGGGCAGTCAGTGAACCACAGGAATTCCAACTGCCCATTCACCCACACCCCTGTTGACCTGTACCTCCCTTGATGGCCTCGGAAGCAGATGAGGGCAACCAGAGGATACTACGCAGGCCCACGACATGCTCCTTAGTAACTGACGACCTTAGGGCACAGGCAGGCAACCCTGCACAGGGCTCGGGCTTGTATTTGAATTGCAACATGCGGCTCTTTGTAAAATAAGGCAGGCTTGGATTAAGCTACTTGGCTTTGTCGGTACAGTTTTTAGTACTTTGCAGCACCCCTGAACAGCCCAGATGGCAACCGAAAATTGTTTCGGTAATTTATCCCCTGAAATGAGAAGTGATAAAATGCTAGCAACCTCAGTCAGCAAATATGCAAACAGCACCACAGCCTGAAACCGCTTCATAGGAAGAAATTTAAAAAGCTACCTGTTTATGGGAAGTAAATGTGGACTAAAGCTGCACATGAAGAGATGGTATGTCTCAACAATCTCCAAGCTTCAGCATTTACAGAATTGCCTCAAAGTAGACAAAACAATACACACAAACACTATGGACAGTACAAACAAAATCACTATCAAAATCAAAATCACTATCAAAGTTTGAAGAACTCCAAAAAAAAAGATGATACTCCTATAAGATGTAGTTTCCACCATGAGCGCTTGTATGCCTTTTGCCCACAGGGTGGCAGTCTAGTTAGACTTTTTACTCAGAAATATTTATGCATGAACTTGATTTGTTAAAAAAAGGTGTAAATCTGAATCTTTCTGTACACCAAATATGTACATATAAAAAAATATTGTATGATTACCTAACTCCAGCTATTTCACTGAACACCATAGTTACATAGTTAGTTAGGTTGAAAAAAGACACAAGTCCATCTAGTTAAAAAAATAAATAAAAGAAAATTATACAATACCATATAATCCTTCACACACAATCCTTCACACACAGTTGATCGAGAGTAATGCGGCGTACACACGGTCGGAATTTCCGATGAAAACAGTCCGATGGGAGCTTTTCATCGGATTTTCCGACCGTGTGTATGCCCAACGGTCTTTTTCTGTCGGAATTTCCGACGGACTTTGGATTGAGAACCTGTTCTCAATTTTTCCGACGGAAAACCTTTCTATCGGATTTTCCGATCGTGTGTATGAAATTCCGACACGCAAAATTCCGACGCATGCTCGGAAACAATTCGACGCATGCTCAGAAGCATTAAACTTCCCTTTTATAGTGCTGTCGAACGTGTTTTATGCCGCTGTGTTATTGACCGTCAGAATTTGGTGTGATCATGTGTAGGCAACACAGCTTGAGCGGAATTCCGTCGGAAAAACCGTCAGAGTTTTTTCCGACGAGAATTCCGATCGTGTGTACGCGGCATAAGGCTTTTTTTCCTAGTGATATCAAGAATGATATTATTATATTTTTTTTTATGTGTTTACGTTACCACAACACCATTATCCCCTAGTTTTTAAGAACAAAGATACAACAATGTTGTCAATTTTACATTGTATTTTTTTAAATGTAACTGACTACTCCCAAACTGTCATTTGAAGTAAAACACATAGCCAAGTATTATTCTCCACATTTTTTTTTATTGTGCATTAAAAAAAGAAAAAAATAAATTAGACATGATATCTGCCAATAGAACTTAACCAAAAAGTGCATTCTATGCATCCAAAAATATCGAAAGTATACCAAATCAAATCATTATTCAACCAAAAAAATAATGTCAAAGCAATAACTCCAAGGCCAATAATAAATAACACGTTATCTTCTCCGATTCCGCAACATGTCTGGTTGACGAACGGCCGTTCAGAAACAAACTGAAAAGCACTAAATGAAAAGCGCTAAATGAAAAACGCGAAAAGAAAAGAACGAATCAACACTCACCAAACTTCTACTAACACGAAATTAGCAAAAGGAGCACAAAGGGTGGCGCCAAAGAGCTGAAAAAACACGTAGTACGTCTAGTATGTCACTACGTTCGTAATTGTTGGCCAACATTTGTGTGACCGTGTGTATGCAAGACAAGTTTGAGCCAATGGCCTTCGGACAAAATTCCATGGTTTTGTTGGCCAACAATCCGATCGTGTGTATGAGGCATTACTGTGAACAAACCTTTCCGTATTTGGAGATTAAATCTTTTTTACTCTAGATGTAAACAGTGCCCTCTTGACCTCTGTGATGACCTTAAAGTGAATGCCTCAACACCAAGTTCACTATATGGACCCCTTATATATTTGTACATGTTGATCATATCCCCCTTAATCTCCTCTTCTCAAGAGGGAATAAATTCAGTTCCTCTAATATTTCCTCATAGCTGAGCTCCTCCATGCCTCTTATCAGTTTGGTTGCCCTCGGGACTTTCTCCAGTTCCCCGATATACTTTTTGAGAACTGGTGCCCAAAACTGAACTGCATATTCCAGATGAGGTCTTACTAATGATTTGTTACCCTATAAATTATTTGGCAACAGTTATGCATTTTCGGTAAAACATATAGTACATGCGTTATATCTCTTAGCAGGAAACCTGTAACTAATGGATGTGCAAACATCATGTTCTGATATTTAAGTTTTTGTTCACACAGTACCATGCTTGACAAAATTGTAGGCGACATCTTGCATTAAAGTGGTTCTAAAGGCTGAAGTTTTTTTTTACCTTAACCAGAACCCCCGGAAGATTTGGCTGCTCAATGACCAGGCCATTTTTTGTGATTCGGCATTGCATTGCTTTAACTGACAATTGCATGGCCGTGCGACGCTGTACACAGAGCTTTCTTTTGGTGGTATTTGATCACCTCTGCGGTTTCTGTTTTTTGTACTATGAACAAAAGAAGAGCAACAATTTTGAAAAAAAAAATATAACTTTTACTTTTTTCCTTTTTTTACTTTTTTTAAAAAAAAAAGGCCGATATATATTCTTCTATATATTGTTGGTAAAAAAAAAAAATCGCAATAAGCGAATATTGATTGGTTTGCACAAAAGTTATAGCGTCTACAAAATAGGGGATAGATTTATGGCATTTTTATTATTATTTTTTTTTTTTTACTAGTAATGGCAGCGATCTGCGATTTTTATCGGGACTGCAATATTGCGGCAGACAAATTGGACGCTTTTGACACATTTTTGGGACCATTGACAATTATACAGTGATCAGTGCTATAAAAATGCACTGATTACTGTATAAATGTCACTGGCAGGGTAGGAGTTAACACTAGGGGGCGATAAAGGGGTTATCTGTGTTCCCTAGGTGTGTTCTAACTGTAGGGGGAAAGGGACTGTCTAGGAGGAGTGAGAGCTCAGATCTGTCTCTACTACCCTGAAAGAACCAGGATTTGTGTGTTTACACACACAGATCCCGATTCTCACTCTGCCACAAGTGATCGCGGGTCCCCTGCGGTCATCACGCCCGCAGGGCACTCGCATCGGCCCTGGGCACATGCTGCGGGCGGCGAGCGCTTGGTCCTAGTGGCCAAAAGGCGAAGCAATGTAAGGTAACGTAATTTCGCCTAGCCATGCCATTCTGCCGCAGTAAAACTGCAGCGGCTGGTCGGCAAGCAGGTAATGCCTTCTCAGCACCCACTTATATTTACCGATCACCAGCTCTCTCGGCTCTCTCACTCCTTATTGGCTCCCGCTGTTGTCATTCACAGCCAGTGAGGAGAATCAATGTCACACACAGCCGGCTTGGGAGTGAGCCCACACAAGTGCCCCCATAGCAAGCAGAGTAACAGAACAAAAGTACATGTACTCCTGTGACCCAAAAAAATGTATAGCCATAAAAAAGGTTTGGCAATACCTCTCTTTTAAACTGACTTGCAATATACTTCTCTCTGAGTTTTAGTATATCACTTACCATGCTTTTGCTTCAGTTGTGCTAGCCTGTAAAAAAGTAATGAAATACTATAATAAAGCATTTCAAACATCGAAATCTGAAATTTGATTGGTTGCCATGGTTTTCTGTCACAGGATGTTGGGACTGTGACATCATAAGGGGGCGGGGTCACCATGTGACATGATCCGGTGGCCCTGCCCCTTGTCCCTATATAACTGGCCGTGCAACGCATCTGGGCCATTAGAAGTGGAGACACCGTTGTGTCAACATCAGATGAAGAAATAACAAGAAGCAGAAGGCGGCGGCGACAGCGGCGGCAACAGAAGCTCGGGCCACCGCTAGTAAAAGAGCTGGAAGAAGAAAGCGAAGGCCCGGCAAGAAGAACAGAAGAGCGGGACAAGACCCCCGAAGTCGGAACAAGACCCCCAGACGGCGGCGGCTACGAAGGAGAAAGCCGGGCTCCTCCGCTAGTAAAAGGGCTAGCAGAAGATAGTGGAGGAGTCTGGCGAGAAGACCCCCCAAGACGGAAGAAGACCGCCTGAGCTGTGTAATAAAGTATTTTAAAAACTTGTGTTGTGTTTTTATTTACACTTTTTTCCACCAGGTGAATTGGTAGGGGTACATCGTACCCTATACTAATTAACATAGGGTGGGGGGCCGGGATCTGGGGGCCCCCTTATTGGCCCCTCGCCCACAGACCCCGACAACCAATGTCCCTTGTCCTCATCAACATGGGGACAAGGTGCTTTGGGGTGGGGGGCCGCAGGGCCCCCCTTTCCCCAAGGCACCCCCCCATGTTGAGAGCACGCGGCCTGGTACGGCTCAGGAGGGGGGGGGCACTCGCTCGTCCCCACCCCCTTTCCTGACCGGCCGGGCTGCGTGCTCAGATAAGGGTCTGATATGGATTTGGGGTGGGCCCCCACGCCGTTTTTTTGGTATAGGGATTCTCCTTTAAATCCATACCAGGTGACGGGGCTAGCGAGGTGTCAATCGAGGCGGGGGCATTGACTTACTTCACTAGTCCGTCTACCTGGAGTCACATTCTAAATAAATGGATTTTACTCAGCGTAAAAGTCTGGCAGACCTCCGCCAAAACTCAGCCGGAAAAGTCCGGGCGTGTGTGGGCATGTCCGCGCGTTCGGAAAGTCCGGCGGACCTCCACTGGAAAGTCCGGCGGATTGTCCGCCGGACTAGGTCCGACGCATAGTCTGGCCGAAAAGTCTGATCGTGTGTACGTGGCATTAGAAGCAAATTCTCTGTATTTTTGTTGTGTAAGCGTCTGCTTTTACTCCTTGAAGTACTGCTCAAGTGACACTCCAGCTCCACTCTACACCTCCCTCAGATCATGCCCTAGGAGCAACAGCATAGTAGAGGTCTCTCATGCGGAAGCACCCTATTCACTTTTCTATGTAAATGTATGGGTAGCCCAAGTTAGGTTTGGGGTTTGTCTTTGCAATTTGTGATTCTCCTTAGGGGGTTCTTGATTTTTAAAATTAAATTACACTTTAGTGTTTCTAATAAAAAAAAAAAAAATCTGATTTTAACATTTCCTGTTGTGCCTTAAAAGTCTGCTATTTTTTGGAACATTGAGTTCTGTTTTTTCTTTTGCGTTTTGGATGTGGCATGGTGGGAGTTTTTAATCTTTGGGTTATATTATGCTCTACAATGTTGTAGATTATATTCTGGTTTTTATGTGCTGTTCAAAGCTAGATAGGCCAGGTGGTACATAATAGATTACCATATATAGAACATTGTACATCTGGCTGTCTTATATCTGGAAACACTTGTTAATATTTATTATTATTTATTTTTTTTGTATTTATGTGCCTGTTTCTACTAATGGCCTATGATGTAAAACTGATTTGGGAACACTATTTCCATTTCCTGTAAAATGCAGATTGCCCCTAAAATCAATTTTTATCATCACCAATTTCTTTGGCATCAGGGGCTCAGAAAAGAACACAGGCTATCAACTCAGCTGGTATTTTAAAAGGGGATTCAATTTTTTTTTTAAAGAGCCTCAATTTTTAAGTGCCTGCTCAATTCAAAAAGGCACAAGCTCTTATATCTACACGTTTGGAGATACACAAAACATTCAGAATTTCAATACTATCAAATTATCGAGTGTGAACCCTGCTAACAAGACTGCAGAAGTAGAAAGAATTTTGGTTATTCACTTATGTGCCACCAGCCTATGGTTAGCTGTAGTTCAAAATATTCATAGTATCATAATAGTCTACTCTTAAGAATATGAGTTTCATTATACTGTATGCACAATGTGGGTTATTCAATAACCTACTTTGAAATGTGAATTTGAAACTTTTTCTATAAATAACCCACATCTCCTTCGTATTAGGAACACCCACAGAGGAGACGTGGCCTGGAATTACTTCTAACAACGAGTTCAAAGCATATGGGTTCACACAGTACCGAGCACAACCCTTAAAAAGCCAAATACCAAGGTAAATGACAGTTATAAATAAACTTATTTTCTTCTTTAAGATATTTTGATACAGACTTCGTGGCTTTTCCTAAGCCTATTAGCCAATCTCACCTAGCCTAAAGATCTGGGGGAGTTCTGTACAAGTGGGAGAGGTATGTGGCATTTCATGGAGTATGTAAGCAGCACTGGATTGAAATAAGATGCAGAAGCAATAGCTGTACATATCCATTATCAGACATAATAATTTGCCTGCCACATCAAGGGTTATTTAGGAGTCTTTATCGGTGTATATTATTGCTGATGACCACACATGTTTATCTGAAATATAATCTACCTGTGTTTAAGACGTTGTCATAAAATGTAATCCTGTAAAGCAGGGCAACAAATTAATCAACAATGAATTAAGATTTATTAACGGGACTTGTTACTGTACAGTAATACAGACTTTTGAAATATCAGTTATGGCTCCTGGAAAATTCTACATTTTGCTGTTAACCATGATCAGAACATAACATGCATGAATAAACCATAGTCTACACCCATGCTATCCTTTTTTTTCTTTTGAACACATCTTAATTAAACCCACATCATTAAAAACTATCAATAAATGCTGTTCATACTAACTCAGTCACTATGGGATTCATTTTCTGTATTCTGCAAAAAAAAATGGTTGATTCTGTTCTCTGTCTCCCCCTTCTGTCTGTATCCCCATAGCAGTTGTGGATCTTGCAGAGCAGTGTTGGCAGCTAGTGCACATGCTCAGTATTCAGTGTATTTTATACCCAGAGCATTTCCTCCTTGATCACATCTGAGCAGCCCGTGTGACTATAGAGTCACACATGTGGGTGTATACACAGTGGTAAATGAAAGTCCATTCCCTCCCTCCTCCTTCATGCCCACTAACCAGCTTAACACAATGTTTACATATTGATTAATAGAGGCTTCATCTCCCTCTTATTCTAAGACACAGACAGGAAGGGTGTCACAAAGCCTGTGACTGGCAGAAATCAGCCCACACAATGTTAGTGACCAATATTAAAAAAAGGTTAATTTCAAATATACAGTGCCTTGAAAAAGTATTGACACCCCTTGAAATTTTCCACATTTTGTCATGTTACAACCAAAATCGTAAATGTATTTTATGTCATAGACCAACACAAAGTGGCACATAATTGTGAAGTGGAAGGAAAATTATAAATGGTTTTCAATTTTTTTTTACAAATAAATATGTAAAAAGTGTGGCGTGCATTTGTATTCAGCCCCTCTGAGTCAATACTTTGTAGAGCCACCTTTCGCTGCAATTACAGCTGCAAGTCTTTTTGGCTAGGTCTCTGCCAACTTTGCACATCTAGAGCATGACATTTTTGCCTATTCTTCTTTGCAAAATAGAGCAAGCTCTGTCAGATTGAATGGAACACCTGTGAACAGCAATTTTCAAGTCTTGCACACATTCTCAATTGGATTTAGGTCCAGACTTTGACTGGGCCATTCTAACACATGAATATGCTTTGATCTAAACCATTCCATTTTAGCTCTGGCTGTATGTTTAGGGTCATTGTCCTGCTGGAAGGTGGACCTCTGCCCCAGTCTCAAGTCTTTTGCAGACTAACAGGTTTTCTTCTAAGATTGCCCTGTATTTGGCTCCAACCATTTTCCCATTAACTCTGACCAGCTTCTCTGTCCCTGCTGAAGAAAAACATCCCCACAACATGATGCTGCCACCACCATGTTTCACGGTGGGGATGGTGTGTTCAGGTTGATGTGCAGTGTTAATTTTCCACCACACATAGCATTTTGCCTTTAGGCCAAAAAGTTTCATTTTGATCTCATCTGACCAGAGCACCTTCTTCCACATGTTTACTGTGTTCCCATCTTGGCTTCTCGCAGACTGCAAACGAGACGTTATGGCTTTTTTTCAACAATGGCTTTCTTCTTGCCACTCTTTCATAAAGGCCAGATATGTGGTGTTCACGACTAATAGTTGTCCTGTGGACAGATTCTCCCACCTGATCTGTGGATCTCTGCAGCTCCTCCAGAGTTACCATGGGCCTCTTGGCTGTTTCTCTGATTAATGCTCTCCTTGTTCGGCCTGTCAGTTTAGGTGTACGGCCATGTCTTGGTGCATTTGCAGTTGTGCCATGTTCTTTCCATTTTCGTATGATGCATTGAACAGTGCTCCGTGAGAGCGGTTAGGATGGGGAATGAGCAGTTAGGATGTGGAATTCTCTTCCACAGGCAGTGGTTTCGGTGGGGAGCATTGAGAATTTAAAAAAACTATTAGATAAGCACCACAACGACCACAACATACAGGAATATACAATGTAATACTGACATAAAATCACACACATAGCTTGGACTTTGTCTTTTTTCAACCTCGACTACTATGTTCAAAGCTTGGGATATTTTTTTATAACCTAACCCTGCTTTAAACTTCTCCACAACTTTATCCCTATGGTGTGTTCCTTGGCCTTCATGATGCTGTTTGTTCACCAAGGTTTTCTAACAGACCTCTGAGGGCTTCAGAGAAAAGATTTTACTAATTAGGTTACTTCTGAAGGCAATTGGTTCCACTTTATTTTAGTTAGGTGTGTCAGAGTAAAGGAGGCTCAATACAAATGCAGGCCACACTTTTCAAATATTTATTTGTAAAACATTTTGAAAACCATTTATCATTTTCCTTCCACTTTACAATTATGTGCCACTTTATGTTGGTCTATCACATACAATCCCATTAAAATACATTTGCATTTTTGGTTGTAACATGGCAAAATTTGGAAAATTTCAAGGGTTATGAATACTTTTTCAAGGCACTGTATATTTGTATGACAATGTAAAAAGGTATATTGATATTATTTACTCTGTATTCCAAAGGCTGTTTTTTATTTTTTATTATGTGACCAGTAGCAGATTACTAGAAGCTCCTCCTGATACTGTTTTCTTACAGACAGACTGGCAAAGAGCTGGGTCATGTGACAGCTGTATATCAATTAGGAAAAAGGGTACTTAGATTATTATTTTTTTTTTATTAAAATAATTACAGTGCCATCATCCATATACAGAAAGAGAAGGGATAATGTAAATTAAACTGTGTGTTTAGTATCAATTTTAAGTATTTCAAAATGATCAATATATTTTCATATTTATTTCTTAAATGGCTTTCTTTAGCTGTGTGTTTTCCTTTAAATGTAGCAGTTGAAGGAATGAAAAATGTGTATATTTCATAAATTTTTCATTTCTATTGCACATAATTTTGTATTCAAAATTACTTTACCACATTCACTAAGCCAAGTAAACATTCACTTTGCTAAGCGAAAATTTTCTTGTTTGGTAAACCAACATCAGTATGCAGTATTTACAATTTTACTATTGTGACAATTAAAAGGTGTACATTTCACATAAAGCATGATTGATATTTCATTATTAAGCATAAACTTAACTAAGAAAAATGTGTATTAAAAAGTGTAACAATGCCTTTAAATTGGTCAGTTCTAACTGATCCCCCTTCAACGTGCTAACTATATTTCTCAAGGCGTCTTCCAGGACAGCCCATGAGACCTAGGGATCCTCCTACCAGGACAGGAAACACATTAACCCACATCGCATAAAAGGGCAGTCCTCCAGGCCCCATGTCAGTATTATGGCCCGTACACACGATCAGACTTTTTGACAACAAACATGCAAATTAGCTGTTTTGGACCAACATCCGACCGTGTGTAAGCTCCATCGGACCAACTTTTTCAGTTTTCATCTGACTTTTGTTGGCTGTGCGAATGGACCAACTTTCTGCCAACAAAAGTCCGATGGAGCAAAGTCCGACCGTGTGTACACAAAACCATCGGACTTTAGTCCAAAGTACAAACACGCATGCTCAGAACCAATGAAAAAGATCAGACAACAATACAGAAGTTGACCAAAGGTGGCGCGGGAGTATTTGAACGTCCTCTTTTGAAGGTCGTCAGTATGTTGAAACGTCACTACGTTCATGTTTGTTGCCTAAAAAGTCAGATCGTGTGTATGCAATACAAACTTGGGGCCAACGCCCTTTGTACAAAAATCCAGGGGAATGTTGGTACAAAGTCCGATCATGTGTATGAGGCTATAGTGTTTCCTCCAGAGGGGGGTTAACATGTTTCCTGGAACCGGATCTCCATAGGTCTCATGGGCAATGCTCTTGTCTATTGTAGGGAAAGTTTCCTTCCTTCTCCTGTAAGCCCAGAACGTCGGGAGTAGGGGGCTTCTGCTAACCTCTGTCCTCAGTGTCTGAAGAAGGCCAGGACCACTGTTGATGTCTAGCTCCATATCCAGGGCTCTGGTCAGGTGCGGGTCATTCCGCGTGGCTGGAGCGCCGTGCATCCCCGCAGCCAGCTGGGCTGATTAGGCAGGGGAAAGCAGTGAGAGCCGCTTCTCGAGCGCATGGAGGGGCGGAGCCACTGCACTCCAAGTTGGCCCACATGAAGTGTGGGTCACTTCCAATGCAGCTGACATCATCAGTGGGCGCCGGAGATGCTGGTTCCGGTCTCTAGAGGCGTAGACAGAGGATGCTGGGCACCTGGTGTACAGTAGTGAAAAACCCAGCAGAGGCTGTGGATTCACTACAGGAGAAGGATGGATTCCTCTGCAGTACCTGCACAGGTAGTGGATGCAGGCTCCAGCACCTCACAGGTAAGCCTGGAACTTGTTTAACCCCTTGCAAATCTGGTGAGTGTTTCTCCCTTTATACCTAGTGGGGCTGGTTAAAGGGGGCACCTTTCCTTTCTCCTGCACTGGGGTGTTTTTGGAGTGTTGGTGTGGTTTAAATTGCAACCTGGGGTCGTTTGTTTTCTGTTGCAGACCAAGACTCAGGACAAGGCTGAGGCGCAACCACCCAAAAGGAAGTGTGCAGTCTGCAGAGGCAAATTGAGCTCCTCATGGAGTAAACCAGTCTGCCGTACATGCATAGATAGCCTAGTTAAGGATGACCCGGCTGTATCTTGTCAGAAAATGCTTACTTCAGTTAGAGATGAGCTAACTTCTCAGTTTAGCTCCTTTAAATCCCTAATTGCCAAAATACAGGTCCCCGCTCAGGATCCTTTGCCAGATAAGGCTCCAGCTTTTTCTGGTGCTCCACCGCAGAACGTGGACAGTGAAGATTCAGAGGAAGAACCTAGATCTCCCCATTCTGCGCAGGAAGAATCAGGGTCAGAAGAGACTAAGGATAGGGAATCTGTCAGAGGCTTGAGGTACAAGCTGTCACTAGAAGATGTTGATGACTTGTTGAAGGCCATCTATACGACCCTTGAAATAGAAGAAGAAGGTGCAAATGACCAAGCACAATCTTATGTATGAAGGATTGCATAAGAAAAAGGCTGGAGTTTTTTCTGTGCATAGTTCCCTTCTTGATACGATTAAATTAGAATGGAAAAAAATTCAGGGAGAAACATTTTTTACCAGAAAGCTGAAAAGAATGTTTCCTTTTTAGGAGGACATAGCGCAGCCTTGGAACAAAAACCCTAAGTTGGACACATCTCTATTAAAAATTTCCAAAAATACAGACCTACCGTTTGACGACATGGGCACGCTTAAGGATCCTATGGATAAAAGAGGAGAGATACTTTTGCGCAGGACCTGGGACTCATCAATTGGTCAGTCTTAAACCAGTCTTAGCATCTATTTGTGTAGCCAAAAACCTGGAGTTATGGTTAACACAGATACAAACGCACCTTTTGACAGGAACTGCTAGAGACCAGATACTTAAATCCTTCCCACTCCTCTTTCAGGTGGTTGGTTTTCTGGCAGATTCTTCTGCAGTCGGTTAGAATGACAGCTAGGACCTTGACCTTGGTGAATTCTGCCAGAAGAAGTCTCTGGCTTAAAACCTGGTCAGGTGACTCTTCTTCCAAATTGCGCCTGTGTGGTCTTCCCTTGACAAGTGATTATCTTTTTGGCCATGGATTACAAGAGGCACTAGAGCGCACGGCCAAGAAGAAAAAGGTCTTTCCTGAAAACAAGAAGGATCCGGCGGACAGAAAAAAAATTTTTGTGGCCAAAGCAGGCAGCAGGGTCCGAGAGAGAAAGACAACAGGCTCAAAAAACATTGGACAGGGCACAAAGGCAGAAGTAGGGGGGTCTTGTTTAACCCTCCTCAACAACCTGCCAAGCCACAATGACTCTTGTTTCCCGATGGGAGGAAGATTGAGGGCCTTCTTCCCACAGTGGGCAGCAGTCACCTCAAGTACATTCATTCTAGACCTGGTGACCTATGGGCACAGACTGGAATTTTCTTCCCAGCTGCCAGAGAGATTGTTGGTCACCATCCCTCCCCTAGATCGAGTAAAAGCGACAGCTCTGGGCCTCCAAATTGTAAACTTATTAGATCAGAAGGTCCTGATCCCGGTCCCTCAGTTGGATCAGGGCAAAGGCTTTTATTCCCATATCTTTGTCATAAAGAAGCCTTCATGGAAGTATCACCTAATCCTGAACCTTCAGCATAAACCATTCGATCAAGTACAAGCACTTTTGCATAGAATCGTTGTTTTCCATCTAGAATTTGCTTTACCCAAACTGCTTCATGGCTACACTGGATTTGAGGGATGCCTACTTGCACATTCCTACTTTTCCAGATTTCCAAAAATTCTTAAGACTAGCATGGATTCGGAGATCCGTCATTTTTAATTCCAAGCCCCTGCCCTTCGGGTTTTCATCAGACCCATGCATCTTTACAAAGGTCCTGGGAGAAGCACTGGCTCCATTAAAGGCTAAAAACAATTACAATCATCCCTTACCTGCGCAACCTCTGAGTGGAGTCATACTAAAGGCGAATTCCCTGATTCCAGCTCAGAAGGTCACTTATCTGGGATACGAATTGTGTTCGGTGAATCAGAAGATTTTCCTTCCGCAGAAAAAAGACTTGATGATTCAGATGATTTCGGCCTTGCAGACCAATCACTGGATCTCGCTCAGAGATATCTCAAGATCGCTAGGTCTGATGACCTCTTGCTTTGCCGCAGTACCATGGGTGAGGTTACACCAACGGCCATTGCAGCTGTTTCTGCTAAGCAACTGGGACGGATCCACAAGTTCCCTAGAGACGAGGGTCCGGATACCTTCCAGGATAAAAAGAAGCTAGTGGTGGTGGGGGTCGCCACTTCACCTGACAAGGAGTTTCGAATGGTCCATTCCTATATCCCAAAGGATCACGACAGAGGCAAGTTCCTTGGGATTGGGAGCCCATCTAAACAATGCAGTGGCACAGGGAAGATGGTTCCCCAGGGAAGCAAAGGCTTCATTGAATCAAAGAGAGCTTCTGGTGGTACAGAGAGCCTTAGAAGCATTTCAGAGGGAGGTCAAGGGTCACAATCTGCAGATTCTATCCGACACCATTACTACTGTGGCATACCTCAACAAGCAAGGAGGTAAGAGAAGTCAGACAATTTATATCCCAGAAGATCTTGTCATGGGCAGAAGGGAATCTGTCCTCAATCACAGCAGTACACCTAAAAGGGATGCAAATCTGTCTGGCAGACTACCTCAGCCGCTACCAGGTGTGTCGCGGCAATCAGTCCCCTCCACCCAGAGATTTTTGCGGAACTTACTGACAGATGGGGATCACCCGAAGTAGATCTTTTCGCAAAGCAATTGCAAGACAAAGAAGTACTTTTCCCTGAACCCAGCAGATCAATCTTTGGTGATTGATGCGCTAGCAAATACTTGGCCATATAACCCCTGCTATGCCTTCCCGCCTATCAGGCTAATTCCGGAAGTCCTCAGTTTCTTCTGAAAGAGAAAGATCTTATCTTAATAGCCCCTTTTTGCCCCAAGAGGCCATAGTTTTCCCTGCTGCAGACTCTAGTTTAGAGCATCCTCTCAGCCTCCCAAAGAGACACGACTTATTGTCTCATTGTCCAGTGTCGCACCCTCAGGTGGCATCCTTGAACTTAATGGCTTGATATCTGAGGGGAAGATATTAAGCTCCCAGGGATTTTTGGACAAAGTGGTCAAAACCCTGGTTAACTGCAGGAAGCCGGTTACAAGAGCTATATAGTTTGAAAGAAATATAACTCTTGGTTATCTGAAAATCAAAGCTTTTTCGACGTGTAGTCAATTTTGGAATTTTTTAAGGAGGGTATCGACAAGGGTCTATCCGTTAGTATGTTA
The DNA here is from genome assembly GCA_028564925.1 of Lithobates sylvaticus. Taxonomy (NCBI): domain Eukaryota; kingdom Metazoa; phylum Chordata; class Amphibia; order Anura; family Ranidae; genus Lithobates; species Lithobates sylvaticus. The sequence goes on from CM053027.1 coordinate 234,224,466, forward strand.
AAAGTACAGGGGGCGACTATTAGTGTTTTCCTCCAGTATTCTCTCTTGGAAAATTCCATTATAGCTAGATTCTTTAAATCAATGGCTAGATCTAAGCCGGTAGTGGTTGGAACATGTCCTACCTGGGACCTGTCTCTAGTTCCACAGGCTCTGGTAGAGTTTCACTTTGAGCCCCTAAAGGATGCTTCAGTTAAATGACTTACTCTAAAGACAATTTTTCTAGTGCCAATTACCTCAGCTCGTAGGGTCAGTGAATTGCAGGCCCTTTCAGTCAGGGAGCCTTTCCTCACAATCTTTGATGACCGGGTTGTGTTGAAAATGGATCCACGGTTTTTGCCTAAGGCAGCCAGTACCTTCCACAAATCCAAGGATATTGTGCTATCAACCTTTTGCGGTATGCCGAAGGGCGAGAAAGAAAATAAATTTAGTTTCCTAGATGTCAGGAGAATTCTTCTCTTCTACCTACAAGTCACCAAAACCTTTAGTAAGACAGATGCCTTGTTTGTTCCCTTCTCGGGAACACACAAAGGAAAGGGAGCATCCAAGACCACCTTAGCCAGATGGATAAAGCAGGCTATTGCTGAATCCTATAGGGTTATGAAGGTTTCTCCACCTTTTGTCAACGCGCATTCAACAAAAGCCTTGTCCGCATCTTGGGCTAAAAGAGCTGGAGCCTCACCGGAACAAATATGCAAAGCTGCCACCTGGTCCAGTTTTTCGACCTTTGTTAAACATTATTGCTTGGGCCTCCTATTTTCTCAGGAGCAGGCGTTTGGTTGTCAAGGTCCTTCAGGCAGTGGTCCCTCCCTAGACTGGTAAGCTATGGCTCATCGTCTCATAGGCTGTCCTGGAAGATGCCTTGAGAAAAGCTGAGGTAGACTTACTGTTAACCCCTTTTTCTAAGAGTCTTCCAGGACAGCCAGATTTCCCCCCGGTTATGTCTTGAATTATGTGTATTATGCATATATTTTGCAGGTACGTTTGCTTACGGTTCTCTATACTGACATGGGGCCTGGAGGACCGGCCTTTTATCTGGTGGGGGTTAACGTGTTTCCTGTCCTGGTAGGGGGAACCCTTGGTCTCATGGGCTGTCCTGGAAGACTCTTGGAAAGGGAGTTACTGGTAAGTCTAACTCAGCTTTTCTTATACTTACCTTGGATCAAAGAGAGGTCCTGGACTCACATCCTACACCATGATCATCAGCACCCTAGTCTTCTTCTCAGCCAACAAAGCTGCACTGTATTGCATATTCATGACCTATTTTCAATAGGCTCAAATGAAAGGGTCTGCAGGTGGCCAGATTTTTTTTATCAAGGTTAGTGGAGGATAGGCTGCAAATATTCAGTACCCCATGTCCATGCTGGTTGAGCATAGACCTAAACTACCCTAAGTACACGTGGGATGTAGGATCAATCAAGACAGCCAAAAAACTGAATCTGGATGAAGCTAGGTAAAGCTTGTGTTTGTTTTCAACCTTGCCTACTATGTAACTATTGTAACTAAGTATGCCAACTTCTAAAGTTAAACAGCATGTCACATTTGGCAGGCAGTACCGCTAATAAAGGCAACCCATTCAAGTGAATGGAGCCACTCCACAAATGCCCTGTAACCCACATGCAATGCAGTGGTTTGGCATTTTGAGGATTAAAGCAGGTGGTGAGATATCACTGCCTCACCACCAGTCAACCCCCCTCTGAAAAGTGATCCACAAGTGATCGCTTTACAGAAGGCAGTAGTATAGCTGCACAAGTGAATGCGCCTTTATAGCCAACAAGCTACTGCTGCTTGTTTACGTTTGAGAGTTTGAAGGCTGACAAGATTCTGCTGCAATAGAAAGTAATAGGAAAGAAGCTGAAATTTCAGTACTTCTGTTGTAAATTTTTAAAATAAAATTCTCCACAATGCTTATCGCTCCATTGTACCAAATAGTGTTGTCACGCAGCTATTCATCAGTATGATAAAAAAACAAGTTAATTACAGAAGAAAATATAGCCATATTTTTTCCTATTGAACATTTTCCACATTAATCAGTATTGTATATGTTTGTTCTTAAAACTTCTTATCATATATCACAGTCATTTTCTTCAATGAATGTAGTTTGACCTTCTGAAGTTATTCTGTACAGAAATGTTCAGCAGTTTATCAACAGCATCATTATCATAAGAAATAATAAAACAAAAAATAACAAGTTTAATCATTTTACAAGTTTTGACTGGCACTACTGGTTCACCAATTTTGAGTAGTAGGTATTAGAAACAAAAGTTTGCCTTTACTTTGGTCTACAGTGGAAGTATGTGATATCTGTGCTTTGCTCCAAGGACAACATTTGGGTTTGCAATTCTTAAAGTGCTAGATCATAAAGTGTTATAGTTATACTATAAAGTTGAATTAACCCTTTAAATAAAGGCATTGACCTGTTTGTATACTGTGATATTTTGGTTCGTTTTTATTATTGGAATAAACAACAATACATTTTATTATTTTTACTTGCTGTGGATTTTGACAGCAGCAGTCACTGGGGTTAATTTACAAAAGGCAAATAGACTGTGCAAGTACAGTTGTACTCTGCAAGTGCACTTGCTCCAGAGCTTAATAAATAAATTGATGCTTCACTTTGAAAAGAATACCCAATTAATAGCAAGGGGAAAAAAGACAGCATATTTGCTTACACATGATTGGATGATGGAAGTTAGCAGAGCTTTCCCTTGTTTACTAAGCTCTTGAGCAATTGCACTTGCAGAGTACAACTGCATTTTCAGAGTGCACAGCCTTTAGTAAATTAAACCCATTGTGTCTTTGTTCTTATGAAAATAACAGTAGAACCTTATGTCTGTTTCAGACTTGATACTGAGGGGATCGATCTTCTAAGCAGCCTATTGCTGGTATGTATTTTATGTAGTACTAGGAGCTGTATTGATATACATATTATTTATTTTAAAGTATATACACTGTAAAGGCATTTTTTTTTAGTTTTGGATAGCGGAGGGAAGGATTAGACACTTTTGGGGGAGATTTACTAAAATTATAGTGCTCAGAATCTGGTTCAGCTGTGCATGGTAGCCAATCAGTTTCTAACTTCAGCTTGTTCAATTAAGCTTTGACAATAAAACCTGGAAGCTGATTGGTTTCTATGCAGAGCTGCACACGATTTTACACTCTCCAGTTTCAGAAAATCCCCACCTTTGTTTATGTTGCTGTCTCTGTCCCTACTGGGGGGAGTCACCCTTCTATTTATTTTTCCTGCTGACCCTTGTCCCAGCGATAGAAAATGAGGACATTGAGTGGTCACTAGAGGAAGAGGTGAAGGAAAATCCTCCATTGAAGACACATTTTTCTATGACAGCTCTCTAATGGTCCGTAAATACGATCCAAACATCGTACGAAAAATACAGTTTTCAAAGCGATCGTACGATAATCTGATTGTTAGTACACAGCTTTTGATAGCCGATCATGACAGTTCATCCGATTATTATCCGATCGGACAAGCACTGAAATTTTTCTCATACAATACCAGATTGTACAATTTTCGTTTAATCAGTACAGTTGTCGTCCGAAAATACAATACAAATACAATACAACACATTACATCACTTTTGAATTGTTATTCTGTCGTAACTTTAGCAACCTATTCAATTTCTACTTGCGACTAGCAAGCGAAAAAAGTCAAACGATCTGTCCTCCAATTTTCGGATTGTGTGTATGGGGCATTTCTATACAATTTACAGTGATTTCTTCTCATTTCCTGTTGCCTATTGCCTCCAAGGCAACAAGTAAAGGAAAATTGACCCAGCGGTACCCAGGCAGTAAAAAATAACCTAAACAAAAGGTTTAAATACACTTTAATGTAATTGTAAAATGTATAGCTTACCGCTGAACTCCAATGAGAAATCCTCCCTTGCACTTGGGCTGCCCCTGCGCTGCAAGAGTTAAATGCTGGTTTAGGTCTAGTTCTCCAGCACGCTCCCTCCTGTCTGTAAGATTGGTCCTGCAGCCTCTTCTCTCCAATGCTCCAGAAGTCCATCACCCTGCATTGGCTGAGAGGATGTCAAGGGACAGTCCTAGGGGAGTAGAGGAGAGGGCTGACTGGCAGGGGAGTGGAGGATTGGGTAGATTTAAACTGCTGTTTTACCGCCCTCTAGACCTAAATGAGCATTTACCCTTGCATGCAGCAGCAGTATAGACCTCAAAAGTGGCACACATTTACCAGGGTTGGGGATAGAGAGTAATTGTCCTTGTTGCATGTACCAAGCTGGAGACATACACAATCACTATCCTGCTAAAGGGGCAAAAGGTAATTATGATTTTTTTTTTTTGTTAAGTAAGGCTTTCCCTTAATAATGAGCTGCGAGATATGTGTAGATCACTGTTGACCAGGCTAGGTGTCTGACTTTCATGCTAATCCAATTGTTTTAAACACTTCCTAAGTTACTAAAAGGAACTAAGTATGTACAGCAGATCAGGTGCTTACTTCAGTTGTTACCTACTTGCTCCAAGTCATTAAATCGGAAAATCTTGAAGTCAGCGAATCAGTATGACAGACAAGATACTAACTTAAAGTGGTCCCCCCCCCCCCCAAAAAAAATAGCTTAAAATTCCTATAAAAAAAATAATTGGAATTTTTTTTTTAACTTACCTCTAAATGCCTGTTGCTAGGGGGTCCCTCGTAGTCTGCCTCCTTCAGTGCCCGGGCTGGTGACATCACTTCCCCTCGCTGCAGTCAGTCATCTGGGACAGGTCCCAGATGACTGCGCGGCGTATCATGGCGCACGGCGCCGCTCGCGCACGTGAAGCCACAGCCGGGTGCCCACAGTAAGAATGCCGGCGCCGCCGAGTGGAGTGGGGAAAGAGCATGGCTTCGGTCCCCCGCATCGCTGGACCCTGGGACAGGTAAGTGTCCGATTATTAAAAGTCAGCAGCTGCAGTATTTGTAGCTGCTGACTTTTAAATAATTTTTTTTTAAGGGGCACCCCACTTTAAACATTTTATTTAGCAATGGTTCATTTTACCTTTCCAGTATCTGTTCAATCAGGGTCTTCAGCCCGAAGTCCAAGCCCAGCACCTGGGGAGCGGCGGGTTGGGGGAGTGGGGGTGTTACTGACTTACCTGACATACACTGACCTACCTGACCAGACTTCAGGTGATGTGACCTCCTCTTGTAGCTCAGCCATAGTCTGCGGTGCGCCCATCACACAGTAGAGTAGACAGCAGGCACTCCAGGCAGCCAGAGCCATGATGACAGGAGAAGAGGAGAGCCACCCGCCCAAGCGCCGAGTGGGGATCTTCTCACAGTGGCAAGGCAGCCGCATTGTAATTCCCACCTTCTGGAGCCTGCAGCGCCTATGATGGATCACATCCCATGGTCTCTGCATTGGACCAGACATATGTCCATCATAGGCACTGCAGGCTCCAGAAGGTGGGACCTTCTATGTCACTCGGCCGCGCTCGGGGTCAGATCGGTCCCCGCTCTGGGCTAATAATAGAACCATGCATGCCCGAGAGCCAGGGCTTTTTGGGGACCTACTCGGGGCTCCACCCACTGTCAGCCCCCCCAATGCCACTGTGTTCAAGATTTGATATTTTGCATTGGAATATCCTTCTGTAAAAATTAAATAGCATTCATCCTGAAATAGTTCTTTGACAGCTGAATACAACATACATGTAGGCAATATAAACTAGCTCTTTCACAGTGCTATGTTTTGGCCATTTAAAACACCAATGGGGTTGATTTACAAAGGGCAAATAAGCTGTTCACTTTGCAAGAGAATTTTCACCTTGCAAGGGAACTTCCTTTAGCTTAGCAAATGCAGTGAAAATTCAGTTTGCAAAGAATATCCAATTACATGCAATAAACGTATACAATTTTTTATTTTTACTTGCACATGATTGGATGATGGAAGTCCGCATAGCTTGACCTAAACTGAGTGAACATTCTCCTGCAAAGGGAACCTCTGCTTTAGTAAATGTGTATGCAAAATATAAAATTTCTCACTGCTAAGCATTTCTTGTGTCAACACCTATATATTTTCTCTTCTTCCAGTATGAAGACAAGAAGAGGATATCTGCAGATTTAGGTCTAAGGCATCCTTATTTCAAAAGCCTTGGTGAAAGAATACACACACTGCCAGATAGTAAGCAATTAAATCATCCATAAGTTTGCCAGAATATTAGAGAAAAAAAAAATACAAAGTTCATATTGCTGTCTATAGTTTTTATTCTGACCAGACTAAACATTGTTATACTATGTTGTCTCTGTACAGATGTCTCAATCTTCACTCTTAAAGAAATCCAGCTTCAGAAAGACCCTGGCTATCGTGGCTCCATCTTCCACCAGACAGGTATAATTTTTTCATTTCCAGTGGATTTATTTTGGTGTTCCTACTAATGACTTAAGTCACTAAGCTATTGGAATCATTATTTACAGTGGTATTAAACCCAGAACCAAAAATGTAATGTATTGACACCTACCGATCATTAGATGTGGTGGCTGCATTCAATTTAGGCTTTTTTGCCCTCTGTTTATACCTGGAGATCCTGCCAGTAACACACCTACTGTATTAGAGTGCCCCACTCTGGATGAATGAGCACAGGGGCACCTTTGGACAGCAGCATTGTTGATTGTAAAATCAAAGCCAAACTCCAGCTAACACTTTATAAGCAGTTACAGCAAACCGTTCTTTTCCTTTTGGGGTAAAGGTTTTACATAAAACTGATCATTATAAGCACCTACTGTCAGTGTTGAATGGTTTGTCTCATCCCTTTAACTGATACATCTGCAGGAGGGCTTGTTCTTTTTAAAAACAACAGTCTTACTGGCCAGATCACCAGGTGAAAATGAAAGAAAGAAAGCCTAAAAGAGAAAACTAATGCAGCCATCACATCTAAGAATTGGTAAGCTGCAATAATACATTTTTGCTTTTGGGTATACTACCTAAACATAGCAATTGTAATTTCCATCAAAGACAGCTGCAGATAGGTTGAGTGTCTGAAAATACCAAAATGTGTGCTACAGCTTAGTAAACTGAACCTTATATCTTGTGAACTGTTATTTTTTGTTAACAAAGCTAGTAATACAAACAGGTTCTACTTTATCTAGCTTTGGTAATAATGGGCCCCTAAACCTCAGATTTATATATTCTGCACTAAGCCTCCCCGGTCACACAGGTGCCACTTGTGTCATGCGATTTGACACTTCCTTCAACATTGGAAGAGGTCAAAACGGTGCAATTCCGGAGGAGTCGCACCAATTTTTAAAGTAGTTCCTGCATTACTTATTGCAAGTTCAGGTGCAACTTGCATAGACATCTGTGCATTAAGTAGCACAGGTGTCTTCCAAGTCACCCCTGAAGTAGCATTGAAATGCTACTTTGAAATCATGCTACTTCAAGTGAAGTAGCACGATTTCAATGTCGCGATCAGTGTGACTGGGTTGTAAAAATATATATATATAATTATTACCTAAACAGGGCTCTAGTCAGAACAAAAAACACTAGTTAAATTGTATATAAGGTTATATTCTTTCTTTTCTTTTTAATCTGTTCTCAGTAGCTAACGAGAAATTGTTGTTTATTCCAAAGAACTGTGAGAAGAAGCTGTAAAGCACACCCTTTGTGTAGCGCTGTAAAGCTTGGAGCAGGTCGCAGATGTAATGAGCCAGTATGGTTGCATCCAACAACCTTCATAAAACATTGCTACAAATTTTTAAATTTTGCCTCAATCTCACCGTATTTTGTAGACATCCATAAAGATTTGGCTTGATCTCTTTGCTTTGGGATAGAATAGAAAGAATACTGTTATTAAAGATTTGGCTTGATCTCTTTGCTTTACACCATTAACTCTAGTGGTCAAATTGCAAAGTTACCGGCAAAACATGCACATTTGGTAATATCTGAGGACAGATTTTGAAAGCACACAATACAGTATGTGCCTTTCTGCATACACAAGGTGGTGCTGCGGGCTCAGCCTATCTTCATTTCAGCAAAGCATTTTATAAAGTTTCCCAAAAGTTAAGACTTAATCCTTGGGGGGGTTCAGTGGATATGCAGTTGGCTAGGATAGATATCAGAGTGTGGTTCTAAATTCATTTGGAAACAGAGACCAGTCACTAGTGGTATATCACAAAGCTTTGTACTAGGTCCTATTTTGTCTCAGCTGTTTGCAAGTGATATAACTGAAGGCTTGTTTTTTTTGCTTACACCACAAAGGTAGCTATTGTGCTGACGCCACAATGGGGTTGATATTCCTGGAGGTGTTTGTAACATAAACTATATTTTGGCATGGCTGGCATGGCTTGGTCAATGAAGTGGAAACTGCAGTACAACATTACAAAATGCAAAACAACACAATAATGGGGGGACAGTGCTGATTAGAACTACTAATGCCGCGTACACGCGATCGGACTATCCGGCAGACCTGGTCCGCCGGACAATCCGACCGCGTGTGGGCTCCGGCGGACTTTTTCTGCCCAAAAGTCTGGCGGACTTAGAAAGAAGTCTTGACTCAAAATTATCCGCCGAACTCGGCAGTCCGGCGGACAATCTGGCCGTCTGTGTGCTAGTCCGCCGGACTTTTGAAATGAATGGACTTGCCCACACATGGAGTAAAGTCCGTTCATTTTGAACGTGACTCCAGGTAGACAGGACTAGCGAAGGAAGTCAATGTCGCTGTCTCGAGTGAGTTTGACACCTTGCTAGCCCCGTCGCCTGGTATGGATTTAAAGGGGAACCCCTATGCCAAAAAAAAGGCGTGTCCCCCCAAAGTCCATATCAGACCCTTATCCGCGCACGCAGCCCGGCCGGTCAGAAAGGGGGTGGGGACGAGCGAGTGCCCCCCCCCGAGCGGTACCAGGCCACGTGCCCTCAACATGGGGGGGTGCTTTAGGGAAGGGGGCCCTGCGGCCCACCCATCCCAAAGCACCTTGTCCCCATGTTGATGAGGACAAGGGCCTCTTCCCGACAACCCTGGCCATTGGTTGTCAGGGTCTGCGGGCGGCTTATCGGAATCCGGGAGCCCCCTTTAATAAGGGGGCCCCCAGATCCCGGCCCCCCACCCTATGTGAATGAGTATGGGGTACGATGTACCCCTACCCATTCACCTGAGGGAAAAAGTGTTAATAAAAAAAACACAACACAGGTTTTTAAAGTAGTTTATTAGACAACTCCGGGGGTCTTCTTCCGACTTCGGGGGTCTTCTCGCCGGGCTCCTTCGCTATCTTCTGCTCTTTTACCGCTCTTTTACTAGCGGAGGAGTCGCCGCGCCATCTGGGGGTCTTCTTCCGACTTTGGGGGTCTTGTCCCGCTCTTCGTTTCTTCTGCCGGGCCTCCGCTATCTTCTTGCAGCTCTTTTACTAGCGCTGGCACGGTCTTCTGGTTCGCCGCTGTCGCAGCCTTCTGCTTCTTCTTCTTCTTTTTTCTTCTTCTTCCTTCCGATGTTGACACGATGCTCTCTCTGGCCGCACTGCCAGAGACGTGTTGCGCAGTGACTTATATAGGGATAAGGGACGGGGTCACCGGGTGATGCCACATGGTGACCCCGCCCCTTATGATGTCACAGTCCGGGGGATGCTGGGACTGTGACATCATAAGGGACGGGGTCACCATTTGACATCACCCGGTGACCCCGCCCCTTATCCCTATATAAGTCGCCGGGCAACGCGTTCCTGGCAGTGCGACCAGAGAGAGCGTCGTGTCAACATCGGAAGGAAGACGAAGAAAAGAAGAAGCAGAAGGCGGCGACAGCAACGAACCAGAAGACCGGGCCAACGCTAGTAAAAGAGCTGCAAGAAGATAGAAGTCAGAAGAAGACCCCCGGATGGCGGCGGTGATGAAGGAGAAAGCCAGGCTCCTCCGCTAGTAAAAGAGCGGTAAAAGAGCAGAAGATAGCGGAGCCCGGCGAGAAGACCCCCGAAGTAGGAAGAGACCCCCGGAGCTGTCTAATAAACTACTTTAAAAACCTGTGTTATGTTTTTTTTAATACTTTTTCCCTCAGGTGAATGGGTAGGGGTACATCGTACCCCATACTCATTCACATAGGGTGGGGGGCCGGCATCTGGGGACCCCCTTATTAAAGGGGGCTCCCGGATTCCAAAAAGCCCCCGCCCGCAGATCCCGACAACCAATGGCCAGGGTTGTCGGGAAGAGGCCCTTGTCCTCATCAACATGGGGACAAGGTGCTTTGGGGTGGGAGGGCCGCAGTGCCCCCCTTCCCCAAAGCACCCCCCCCCCATGTTGAGGGCACGTGGCCTGGTACGGCTCAGGAGGGGGGAGGGTGCTCGCTGGTCCTCACCCCCTTTCCTCACCGGCCGGGCTGTGTACTCGGATAAGGGTCTGATATGTACTTTGGGTGGACCCCCACGCGGGTTTTCGGTGTAGGGGTTCCCCTTTAAATCCATACCAGGCGACGGGGCTAGCAAGGTGTCAATCTCGCCGATCGAGGCAGCGACATTGACTTCCCGTCTACCTGGAGTCATGTTCAAAATGAACGGACTTTACTCCGTGTGTGGGCAAGTCCGTTCATTTCAAAAGTCCGGCCGTGTGTGGGTGTGTGTGGCAAGTCCGCTCGTTCGGAAAGTCCGGCGGACCTCCGCTGGAATGTCCGGCGGATTGTCCGCTGGACTAAGTCCGCCGCATAGTCCGATCGTGTGTATGCGGCATAACGATTTGCTTTTTTGAGATGATCGCAAATGAGTAAACTGTGTTGTCTGGCAGTGGGGAAAGCAAATAGAATTCTGGGGTGAATCATTATAGAGATCACTAGCAGAAGCAAGTGTTCCCATAAATAGTTATTTAGATCTCATTTAGACTATTGTGGTTGATTTTCAGCTTCCAGGTTTTTTTGTCAAAGCTTAATTGAACAAGCTGAATTAGAAGCTGATTGGCTACCGTGCACAGCTGCACCAGATTTTGCACTCTTCAGTTTTAGTAAGGCCCCTTTCACACTTGTGCGACTTCAAAGTCGCACGATTTAAACGCTATTTTGCCGTGATTCGTGGCCGCGATTTTTGCCGCGATTTCAAGGAATGCCTGTGTAAGTGGCATCAAAATCGGACCAAAGTAGTGCAGGGACTACTTTGAAGTCGGAACGACTTGAAGTCGTACTAATATCAATGGCTGTCATTGGAAATCATGGGGAACGACTTGTCATGCTACTTTGCAGTCCCAAATCGTTGGACAAGTCGTACAAGTGTGAAAGGGGCCTTAATCAACCCCAGTGTGTCACCTTCTGGAGACCTCACTTACAAAGTGATATTGGTAATAGAGAAGGGCAAAAAAAATTGTGAAAGGGTTAAAACGTGTCAGGGGAGATTTTAGAAACTTTATATCTACAGTCAGGAGGAAAGAAGGTAAAGGAAAGACATAATTGATACCTTTAAATACATATTAAGGGTTTGAATAAGGTTATGAGGGCATTATTTTCAATTTGAAAGAACACCAGGCCATGACCTCAAACACATTTTTTACTAAAAGAGTAGTTGTTGCTTGAACAGACTTCCAACACAGGTTATGAGTCAGTCAACATCAGCAGTAGGTGAGGAAAACACATAATCTATACTCAGACAAAAAGTATAAAATTGGAAAAAAAAAGCAAAAAAGACCGTTTGGTCTTTTTCTGCCATGGCTCTTCAGTGCTTCTTTGTTTTTATTTTGGCTTTATTAACTAAAGCTCGCTTTTTTTTTTTAACAGGACGTGGAAGAAACAGACGACAAAGTATATTCTAAAGCAACTACAGGGCACCCAATGACTCTCATCCTTCACTGCCAGAGACTCCTGCAGTTATGAAAAAATGTTTGAGTATTAAAATCTTATTAGTTTGCAGTGAGTCTTGTGCAAAATGTACTGTACTGTCAGTGTCAACACTAAATACAGGAAACAAGGGAAAGTAAAGCAAGGGGCCTGCTTGTATTATGGCCCCTTCTGAAAACCATTTCCAAAATGTATTTAATTCAAATATTTTATGCACATGAGTTAGTAGACTTCAGAGTGTTGAGGTTACTGTGGGGTTACTGTGGGGTTACTGTGGGGTTCTCTGGTTGCAGATGTCTTACCACAGGGAAACATATTATATTACTTGCCTACGCAACCAGAGAAGAACCCTAGTACATTGCAACATTTCTAGAGTACCCGGATTTGCAGACATATCATCCTGGCTACTCTGCCACTATACTGTATGTTCACCCTCTTTCCAGCTAACTATATTGTAGCATAGTGTATTTGATGTGATTAAATCTACAGGAAGATAATTATTATTTTCATGTTACTAGTCTATAAAGAAAATATTGGTTCACTTGGTGCCAATTGGTACCTCAGCTATGCTTTTATCAACTGCAGTTTCTCTACTAAACTACATATTTCTCTTAATTCCAGCTGTCATATCTCTTGAATTCCGGTATCACCCCCCACCCTTGACATCAGCTCAGTGCAGATAACAGTATATTTATCTTTATTGCTGTATGGGAATTAGGACCAGTAAGAGACATTTACAGAATGAATCTGAATTCTGTCAATTTCACAATTAAAATTGTTGTCAAGATGTATTGGCTGAAATAATGAGCAATTTACAGTTTAGTGGAGAACATTTTTAGAAATATAGTCAAAATGGCTTAGATGTGTCATAATATAATCGGTCAGGTATAGCTTTTGTATTGGTGATCATCTGCTACAGTTTTATGTTCTACAGAAAAATGTTATGCAAGCCTTAATCAAAATGAATTTATTTTATTGCAGAAAAATGTGACACTGAGAAACCTCATCTGGTGCAAAGAGTGGAATAACATTTTTGAACATAAGTTCATGTAATATATAGTATAGGGAATGGGGTTAACGTTATGTGCCTTGTTTGCTTTCTGCATACACTGAGATTCCCCACTCTGAGATAGTACTGCTTTTTTCATGAAGATGGGTTTGCACCAATTATGCTGCTCTTTCCATATATTTAGGCTGCAGAGGCAAGGGAAGCATTTAAAACTAAGCCTAAAGAAAAAGTTTACCTAATGCTATAGATATATCTAAATTGGCATAGCACTGCACCATAGTCAATTTGGAATACTCTCAATTCTTTGTTATAAAAATATTCTAACAGTCAGCAACACGTGCATATGTTTACAGGTCTGCTCAGTAGTCCTGAGTGTTTGATATCCAATAAAACATAAAAAAATCACTCTGCTGCTGTTCTAATGAAAACTGAGCTAAGAGCCGACATGTGCATCCTGAAGTACTGCTTTTGCAATTTTTGACAAAATCCGGGCTTTACTGCTGTCTATTGTACAACACTAAACTGCTATCAGTTATCCTGAAACCTAGATAGTGGGGCACATACATCTAATTTGTTTGGGAGTTTGAGAACTGCTTGTTTACATGTAAACTGATCTTCCAAAGCCAGAAAACCTTAAAGAATGAATACAATGTTCTATATAGAGTCTAACAGCTTGTGAGCTGGGCAGGGTGCACTTTGCCTCACCTCTTCTCTCCTCTCGTCTCATGCATGCTCTCACCAATGCCCAGGACCAGGTGTGGCCACGTTCATGTGGAGGTCAACATTAAGGAGGGACCCCAGCTTAGAGATGAGCTGTGCACTGTGTGCAGTAATGAAACTTACTAAGCTCCTCTGAGAAGTATTTGGTCCTGTGTCACTACACACCTTCCCTTGTGAATGTTGCATTTAGGAGGGACACTGGTAAGCCTATGCGCTCTACACCAGTCCAGCATAACTCTGCCAGCTCACTACCAGTGACAGAATGGGATCCCACCGTGCACCAATCGAACATCATGCGTACACTTCATTAACTCCTTCACTCTCCGGTTCCATGCTGCATGCATGGGGCCTCCGTACCATAGGTTCGGTCCCAGTTGCTGTTTGGGGAACTGACCGCTATGATCCTCTATCCGAGGATCTGTGACCCGAGCCTGGTACCGCTCCTCGCTGCCTGCCTGCTTTTAAATCCCACACGAGTTCATGGTTACCCGTGGCAACTACATTCCTTCTCTGGCTCATCTGCTGAATTAACCCTTTGTGGTGACCTTCCTCTTGCACCCTATGTCTGCTTAACAGTCCCTGTTATTCTGATAGGCCAGATACCACCATGCACCCCTTTAAATAACTTTAAACCAGGCTAAAACCTGTTTAAGATGCTTTACTGAAGTTCTTGTGACATCACAAATATGTAGTACAAGTATCACAGTCTCATAAATACCATTCTCCTAACTAACTAATCTTGAGCTGCCCCCAAAAAGGCAGAATCCAAAAATCCCAGGAAACCGGCAGACCCAGAATTAACCCTTCCCTACCTGGGCAGCCCATACTGTCTAACTAATGGTGACCCACCAACTAGACTCCTGCCTGCAAGCTCATTCACTGTCTATTCACTGATTTTGTTTATATCCATATTCTCTTTTTTTATACATTTGTTTTTTCTTTCTTCAGAAATTTGTTTGATTTCTATTTCTTACTGATGTGTTTTTTTAGTTACCTAATATTTATAAATGTAAGACTTTAGCAATAGATTCATAATAGGTATTACATTAGAGGGTTGCATTCATCCTTCTTAAAATATTCCTGGCCTTCAGAAATGCTATATTAACTTTTATCAGAGCCAAATAGTTTAGGTTTAGGTAAAAAAAAGCTAGCTGCTTATCAGGATAGAAAACATGACAGGTTTTAACAATGTGTTGAACAAACTCTTTGTGAAATGATACAATATGGCGCCGTAGGGGCTTTGTGACACATCATGGTGGTCTTACACCATGGGAAAATTCACACTCTAATTTCATTGTATCCATTCTTAGGATCCTGGCAATAATGAACTCCATACATATTTTCATGTTGGTGCTCCAAGTAACAATGTATTTGTTGAAGAACCCTTAAAGGGTCATGCACACAGCTGGGGCCATACAACACTTAAATTAGCATATTTGGAAACACCTAGTCTTACTCGCCACCCTCAGTAGAAGCTAATGTTGGTGGTGTACAGTGCTAATTAACCGTGTGCATAAGCCCTAAAAAATGTACTCTTCATAGAGACTGCGGATATCATATGTGATAAATTAGGAACGTCGAAAATGATTGACCTTTACCCTTGTATTGGGGACAATGAGAAATTCTGGTCAAATATTTGTAACCTAAGTACGTTTATACAGGTAATGGAATACTTGTATAAAGCAATCTCTATTTTTACAGAAGATGAATAGATTATTTTGTATGATGTATTTCGTTTTGTTAAATACCAGCCTTCTTGTATTAGATGAACCCCAGCCTTTGCTGTCATTTATTCCATTCCATAAAATACTTTCAGAATGTATACGTAATGCGACAAAAAGTAACATCCCTTCACTTTAATTTCTTTTTCTTTTTTACAGAAATGTCCTCACTTTTGAAAAAATGCCTAGCAATTTTAGCAGTTTCTGTATAAAGTGAATTTGTGCACATACTATGCCCATTAAAGTATTTACATATTTTCAACAAGCAGCAAATGTGCATTAAACTAAGCCTGCATTCATGTCTGTAGCTATATGCATTCATCTTCAAAATTTACAACAGGGACAGAAAAATCACAGCATCTTTCTGTTATGTCCCTTCGACACGGGGTCTCTCAGGGTGTTGCTAGCAATGTTGCCTGTATCTGCTCAGCAAGTTACACACAGGATGCACTTCTTAACCAGGGAAGGGTATATTACTCACTCAGAAAGCGATGTACATTCTTTCATGGAGGAGTCGTAATACAACAGGTATCCCTCTAAGTATCATGCGACTGCTTCCAGTCCCACACACACTGTGACTGACTTCCAGAATGGGTTAAGGGTCACAGTGATTCTGCACAAACATTACACTTTCCCATTTACTTTCTGTGGAAGCAGAATCTTGGCGGCTTGTCAACATTCTAATATAATGTAAATGCAGGCTGTTGAAAACCAACTGAAACCCTACTACAGAGTAGTTTTTGTGATCTTTAGATCACTAGATGAATTACTCCACAGTACAAGCAGCTACAGAGGTCAGCAATGGAGTATTTTAAAGCTTATTGTTGTAGAATATGTAAATACATTAATGGTCATAGTCTGGGCACAGGCACTTTAGGGATATATGAAATTTCACTTTTCAATTTGTCACTTGCCTTTATGGGTCTGAGTTGGTACTACTAAATTTACAGTAACTGTTAGAAAAAATGCTTGCAGGGTACAAAAAACAACCCTATAGTCATAGTCTTATCATTCAATTTCTGTCTGTTTTCAGGGAATGGCCTCATCATGTAGCACTTTTTTCATGCTTCCTGTGTGAATTCTGCACTGTTTAGAAGCACTTGTAGCTGTGAATGGACTTTGTGCAAAAATTCTCTATGTTAAGCAAAGAGATGTAAACGGGTAAAGAGCAAACTATTCTAGATGCTAATGTGAACTTTGTTATTTGCTATTTTCTTCAGATCAGATTTTTTTTTAGACAGCAGTGGCAATATGATGAAACGTTATGTTACATTATTTAGCATATTAAGAAATATTATTAAGGGGAAAAACAAATGGACCTTTTCAAATTTGTTGTAGAGGTGTGGAAGGAATAGAACCTCCATATTACCTTTCACTACATAAAGAAAGTATTCCAACTGAAATATAATATTTCTGTCTTTTACCCATTTTATTGAACTTAAAAAGGAGTCGTTGCCCCCCCCCCCCCCCCTTTACTTTCTTGCTGGGTCATGCACAAAAATATACTCAAACGCCCAGCAATTCAGTGGTGTCCTGTAGGGATCTTTTGTGCCACTGCAGCAGATAGTGTCCTTCTTTGTTGATGTCAATCAGGAGGCTAGTAACCTATTCTGGGTTCTTGAAGACAGAGTGCTGATGATGCAAATGTACTACACTGCATCATCTGGGGGCCGGCTGCAAAAACCAGTGGATAGCCAGCCTTCTAATGACAGGATGCCACACGTGTACAGTAGATTCCCCATGGCCTCCTAGGGTGCATAACGTGTGTATGCCATGAGGCTGCAGGTGCTGCAAATGTCATTCTCACCTAGGCAAGAATAGAGGAAGTGGAAGAAAAAGGTACAAAATGAATAAATAACACATTTCAGATTGCATTAGAGGAGGGGGGGGGGGAGTACAATGATCTAAATTAAGTTGTGAGGGCAAAGGTCCACTTTAAAGTTTGAGAGGTCCAGGGCCATAGCTTGTCCTTTTGTGGTCAGATCCCAAAAGTAATCTCAGAGATCACATGCCCTGGTTCACACTGATGCGATTTCAGATGGAATTGCATGACAGGTGAAATAAGATGATTTTCTATGGAAGCTGTTCACACATATGATGTGTGAACGTGATGAATTTTTAAAAAGGATCCTGTGCGTCTTTAGAATGATGCCATAGACTTGAATGTAAATCACATGTTAAACGCTTATCAGTTCAAAGATAAGGGAAATCCAGTGCGTGCGGGAAAGAAAGAGGCCAAGGCATAAATCCAAATCGCACTTGTATCCAAATTGCATGGAAAATGCATTGGAATCGCAGCTGAACCGCAGCTGAACCGCATAAACATGCACTAGACGTGATCCTTGAAATCGCACAAGAAAACTCAAATCACATCGTATCAGTGTAAACCTAGCCGCAGACTTTCTGTGGGTGACTATAGGCAGGAAGATCACCCTGTTAGAATGAATAGGGGAGAAAAAAGTGCTCATCCTTGAAGGACTAACGTGTAGGGGAACCCACTTGGGATATTCCTCTCAATTTTATCTACGAATGAGAGCTCCCTAAACATTATGAAAACTTTTTTTAGCATTTTCACAACAATGTTTTTTAACATGTTGACTGGCCTGTATCCCATCAACATGGTAATACATAGACATAACATTGATACATCTGTGAGCAGAGTTGGGACCAGTTATATAATGCATTTTACTGCTTTAGCCCTGGTTCACATTGGTACGATTTGACATGCGATTTGACATGTCAAATCGGCGGCAATTGCCGGCAATGGCACCGTCCTAATCGGTGCAACGCTGATTTCAAAAAGTAGTTTATGTACTACTTTTTGCGATTTTGGGCTGCGATTTACATTGACATCTGTGCAGAAACCTGCACAGATATCTCTGAAATCACGGCCGAAATCGGGACTGACATGCAGGAGTGAAATTGTGCGAGTTCAGCTGAACTTGCACGGCTTCATTCCCGCAGCTCATTGTGAACCTGGGCTAAATCACAGATACTGCCTTGTATGGTTATGGTACCAGCCTGTGAACAAATTTTAAAGCCCAATTGAACTTAATTTTAAATCTGCTAAATCCATTTTTGGTGAATCAAAAGAAGTTTAGTGTCTTATGGTTTGTTTTCCTTCGAAAGCAGCCACAGTGTGAGTGCAAAAGCCTGCCCACATCCAGCAGTTGCAGAGTTGGAATCATTTCTGTCTGTGTGGAAGCATCTCTGCAGAGAGTTCACTGCTTCCACTCAAAGGGGAAGGATCCCACTCTGCAGCATGCTGGCAGGATACAGGCTGTTTTACTAAGGCTGTGGCTGTTTTTTAAAGAAAACTGTATGACTTTGAATGCTTTTTGCTTGACGCACCTTCAAAATATTTAGATGATTTAAGCCGACAGTTCAGTTGGGCTTTTAAAATGGAAGATGCCTTTAAAAATAGCAAAAAGTCTGCACCTTTTAGCAATTAAGTTACTAAACCTTTCTGGCACTGCTGGCTAAAAAAAGCATATGTAAAATGACAGAAACTGCAAGCATATATTGTAGACTGCTAATTTTTAGTGTACAGTGTAGGTAGGCCAAAAACTATTTAGTAATAAACCCCCATGTTTGTGCCTGACCAATAAGATCTTGTATATTGTTAATATAATATAATATTTATGGACACCTAGCAACAAAGTGTAAATGTGAGCGTGCTTGTCTGCATGCGTGTCTGTATATATCTAACTATATATTTATATACGTGTGTGTGTATACACAAATGTACACACATATAAAAGTGTGCTACAGGTGATTTGACTCTCTGGGTAAATACATTTTTAGACTTAAAAGATTTATGTATAACTGATGTTTTATTATGATACAGTAATTTAAAAAGAAGCCTCCAATTTAATGTACGTTTTTAAAATTGCGTTGAAATCAAAGTGTAAATAACTCAACATATTTTGTTATTAATAATCCAGTATTTTGTGTGATTATTGTGTTGTAAACAAAAGAAGTAATTTGAGCAAATCAGGGGCTGAGTTAAATACCATATGATAACGTTCTCCCTTCAGAAAAAAAAAAAGACCAGGAAACAGAACATCCAAAAACATAGTTTTTCCCAGACATCAAAAAATAGCAAAAAGCATACAAATACTACAGTGTGGTAACTGTCTGGCAATCTTGCAGGACTAAATAAATGACCACTGTATCCACTCTATCTGTATGAAAATTGTATATTTCCTCCATGTTTATATTGGTTTTCTTAAGGTTCTGGCTTTCACCTGAAAATAAAAAAAATAAAAACGTTTTGATCAATTGACTTCTAACCAAAGTAACAGAGTGATTGTGTGTGTGTGTGCTTTTGTGACTGTAATAGACAACAGATTGTAAATTACTCCAGAGCAGGGATAGATACGAATAAGTTATATACTTTGCAATGTATCACATAATATGCCAGCATTACACAAATATGCAAAAACCTATACACCACAAAAATACATAGTCTAAAAGACAAGTATGATTCCTTTGAATTGACATTGCCATTGACAATGCCAGGTTCTGCAATCTTGAAATAAGATATATTTGACAAATTTTATTATAAAATTGACCTCACTTATTGATTTCCAAACACTCAATTTTTCTATGTATTTGGTGTATATAAATACCACTTTTGCAAACAAAAAAGTTATGTGATTTCTGGACTGCACTAGAACTGTAGCTAGTGGAATATCTGAAAGTAGATTTGTTTAATCTGCAAAGAGTCATGCCAGTTGGGAAACCAGGCAATCAGAATTCACACACTGTATGATTCTGTACAGATTGTACATATATTAAGGAGAATAAGGAAATTCCCACAATCATCAATTCACCTAGTTTTCAATTTGATTTTGCTTATTACTATGGATGTGAAACTCCTGTGCACAATATTTTAACTCCTCGACCCCCGCTCTAGCCAATATAAATGGATTTGCCACTAATGCTACACATAAACACAAGATACTTGTCTAAGGTGAATTTAACTAAAATGTTTGTTCATACAAAGATCTTTTTTTAGGTAACATTGCCAGGAAAAATATATTTTTGTGAACAATTTTTTCACATGCCTACTTTTACATATCAAGAATATTGAACAATTTAAAATATTATGTACTCTTTCTGTACATGAAGCAACATTTCAATATAATCTGACATTCTTTATATGTGTAGTTTGCAATTGAACCATAAAATAGAAAAGATTATCACT
This sequence comes from Lithobates sylvaticus, assembly GCA_028564925.1. Classification (NCBI taxonomy): domain Eukaryota; kingdom Metazoa; phylum Chordata; class Amphibia; order Anura; family Ranidae; genus Lithobates; species Lithobates sylvaticus. Next base: position 234,244,864 of record CM053027.1, read on the forward strand.
TTATATAATAAGATCTTTGTACTTTTACTAGGCTGCAGGCACTGTGATGTGTCTACTGGTAGCATTAGGCTTACCGCAGAGGTTAAAGCGCTTGTTAACCCCAAAAAAAGTAGATTCTGGTCTCTTAAAGCAGCTTACACAGCACATTGCTTGTGCTATGTAATCTGTCCCCCTCTAAACTGTATGCCCTCCCTCTTCCTCTTCCTCCCAGTCAGTGCCCTCTCTGTCTGTCACTGTCAGCCTCTCTATTAGGCTGGCATACCACATAGTGTATGTTGTTTTTAAAAATGAGCACTGTAAATACTGAATATCAGCTGTCTTCAGGCCAGTCAGGTGGCCAGTCAGGTGACTCGTGGCCGTTTTCCAGTGGGTGGCTTCTGCGGAGGTGACAAGTGGCCATGATCTCCCTCTGACGTCCGAGGGAGATCACGGGCCCTCCCACAGAAGACATCTTTTAGAGCTGGAAAGCGGCCGTGAGTGATGAGACCGGCCTGAAGACGCAGGCTGTAGTTTAAAGACCCCTGACATAAGCCATTAGATCCATTTTGCCACATCTCCAGGCTTACTGTGTGACACCAGACATCAACATTAAATATTTGCTCCTCAGACTTACTCCTATTATTTTAATTCTAATATTTAACCTCTCTGATAATGGAGTTTATTGCGCGTTTGATTTATTTTCTGCAGAATTTTCAATGTGTTATTAAAGATACTTCTACAAATAAGTTCCAAAGACAAATTAATCATGGAGAAATTTCTAATAATTGTAGGTTTTTGTATTTAAGTGAAAAGGCTTTGCTGATAAAGAATGACAGAGATTGTATTTTGGAAATGCCGCTCTGAATGTTTTTTTTTTGTTTGTTTTGTTTTTTTACAGATGTTTCGATTTTTTTGTATGTGACCTATTGTGGTGATATGTATGATGTTGTTGACAAATTATTTGTGTACTGTGAATGTTGATAAAATTAAAGATTATTGTTGCTAATTATATAGTCTGTTGTCCTTTTTACAGCACAAAAATATATTAAATAATTGTCATTTATGTGTAAATGTACTGATATAACAAGTTATATTGGGGGAATTTTATGTTTACGAGTGCCCGCAAAACAAGCCGTGTGGGCACACTCCTGAGCTGGGTTGTGTCTGTCCATAGACACACACAACGCGGCTTGCCCCCTCTGCTCCCTGGGAGAGCATCTAGGCTCGTTCACATAGCTGAATGAAGATCAAGATTGGGCTAAGTATAAAGGGGGGTGGAGGTGAAGTTGCATACTGAAGGTTTTTTACCTTAATGCAGCAAATGCATTAAGTTTAAAAAAAGGGAAAAAAATTCAGCCATTAAAACCACTTTAATATTTACACTTTTTTAAATGAATCTTCTTTTGTTTAGTTTGTTCATTTTTTTTTTGTGTTGCAAAAAATGTACAATAAAAATAGTTGGTTTTTTTTTGTAAATAACTTTTTTAGTTTATAGATTGCATAGACAATAATATCATTTTAAATAATAGAATCATTTTTGCAAAACAAATCGTCAAAAGAAACTATTGTTCGCCCGAAGAAGTGACACAGTCATCAGGTATATCATATACTCATTTACACATTGTATTTCAATTATTTCTACTCTTCTTCTATTACTCTGAATGATCTTTACATTTGTGAAATTACTTTGTGAAGTTCCTTACACATTTATTCCTGTGACACATATTCATTATACACTGTGAGTAGGCTTTGCTGTGCCACACATTTTACGGAGCCTGCCTTTGAATTACAGAGGTGCTGAGAGGAGGCGTTTCAGAAGACAGTAATCAACTAGCAGGCAGTGTAGTACCATGGAATATGTAACCCTTACAAATTGAAAGTAAGAGGGGAAGCTGCAAAACATGCTGGGAATCCAAGAAGTGGCTAAAAATTAATGTATATATATATATATATATATATATATATATATATATATATAAAATATTATTATTTTTTCTAAAAAAGCTTTCTTATAAGTTCACAAGAGTACAAACTGAAAAGAAAAAAAAATGACCATTGTCACAGTACATTTTCTGACAAATATATCACAAAAAAGTATGCAATGGAAAGAAAATTACAAAAATATTTAAACTGGTCAAGGTACAATACGGAGGATTTTTATGCACTGTACACATAAAGTGATCAACAATTGGGAATACCCTTAAACTGACCCTCAGAAGAACTATCTCTCTCAGGAAAAAAGTGGTAAGTAACAGCACTACTTGCCTGGTTCCAGATGTATAGCAGAATAGCGACGGTCAAGACCGCAGGAAAAAGAATGGAAAAAAAAAAACAAGTAAATTCGGGGCTCGATCCACATATGTCTAATCAGGGAGACCAGAAAGAAAGAAAAATAAATAAAAAGGGAGGGGGGGCAAAGGAGGGAGGGTGGTGAGGGAAGAATGGGAAATAGCAGACCATTAAAGGAGCCTCAACTGGTATGGGGCAGCACTAGGGCTAGGAGGGCAAGAAAAGCTGCCCATCTCAGGTGGGGCCCGTACTCTCCTTGCTATAACATTTTAATATATTAGAATATCATTTTCTGCTGCTTTCTGTCATCTTGTCTTTGTAAAGGGCAAACAAAAAAAACTGAAAATGTTCTGCTTAAAACATTGTGGGTCTTGTCATAATTGTAGTGCTTTCATTATCCACTGCTATTTAGTATGCAAACTGAAAATAATCTATATACTCTTCATGGAGTTATGCCTTTCTGTCTGTTTACTGGGAAGCATTTTTAAAATGTTGTCACTATGAGCTAGGTAATTTAATTTTTTTATAGCTGTACAAGTGGAGTGAGGGGGATATGTAGAATTGCTGCTACTGTCTACAGGCATTCATTGCGCATGCTAGAAGAAACTTTTGCTAAATATGCATCAGGATTAGGGTTCTGGGCATCTTGCTAACTGCTGCTGCCATCTTGTCTCTTGGAAAATATCTAGAAAATTATTTGAAAATTGTTGGGCCTAGTCTGCTTGGGGTTCTTCTGCTCAGTAGAGCACCAGTAGAGGCCAATGAGTCAACCTTCTGCCAGCGGTCACACAATTTCTATTCTTTTTTGTCTGGTGATCCTGAAGTTGTGGTGTTCCCAGAAATGAATGCTGTAGTTGAACCTAGGTGGGCAAATTAGGGGTTTTCTTGGTCAATGTGATTTGAGTAGATGCTTTCTAAAAAAAATCACAGCTCCCTTCCTGAATTGAGCATTTTGTCACAGTGCAAAAAAAAGGGTAGATACTGCTCAAGGACTGACTATATGAGAGGTCAGATTGTAGGCAGGTGCAGGTTTTCCTCTGTCCAGTAGGTGGTACTGTGCTATCATACAGATGGAGTGGAGTTTGTTACGGGAGTCCCCTAATGGACCATCTGATTGGTCCGCTGCAACCTCTGGTGACCTTTTGGAGGCTGTCTTGGCTGAAGGAACCTTTTAAATAAGGGGTTTATGTCATTTTGGCCTGTGAATGGTAGTGAGTGGAGCTCGCCTGTGAGGGGCAGTTATTAGCTCAGGTTTAGGTTCCTGGCAAGGAGGGATAGCTACGGGAAGGCTCCTTCTTTACTATACACACTCCAGTGAGCAGTGCAGAGATGTGGAGCCAGTCTCACCAAAAGGGACACCTCTTCTGATAACTCATACAAGGAGAAAACAACTGACACATAGGGGTAATGTTCAAAAACAAAGTCCAGCCAGCTTAAGAAAACAATGTCTCTTATAAGCAATACAATGATATGGGATGGGAGGCAGTCTAGTGATCACAGGGGTGTGATAAGTTATACTGGGAAAGTTCAGGGATCACTTATGCTGCTTGTGAAGGCTCTGTATATTAGTAAAAGCAAGAGAAAGAGAAGGATGTGCCAATCTAAGTGCAGTATCCCAAGAGTTTTAATACAAAAGTAAGATTAAAAACACTTACAGAGAAAGGATTAAAATGGGCTCATCTGGAAATAGACCTCCAGGGCATGGTGCTTGTCATCATTTAGAGTATCAAGATGGGGAAGATGTGTGGCCTTCCTGCCTCCGTAGGGATGTGATCGTCATTTTCCTTTCCAGGCTGTGTGGATGGATGGATGTTTGCTGTCCTCAGCTTCCTGTGGCTACCAGGAAACCAGAAGTGCAACCTGTGTGGAACACGAACCACGAAACCAGAAGTGACATCACCAGAACGAGATGAGGCCAGGCTGAAAGGAAAAGGCTGTGGATAGAATAGGCTACACGATCAGAGTCTTCAGCTCCTTCTACAGACCTCGTGTGGCTATGACATGTTGGACATATAAATCGTCTGTGAGAGATGACGCTGATCGGTGGACTATAATGACCAGCAATACCAATGAGAACATCAAAATAAAAACAAACAATGCTTAAAAAGCTTAAAACACAGTGTGGTGACATGATGATAAAAGATAAAATCATACTAATAATAATGCCAATAAACAAATGTTTAAAAATAGCATAAACATGGTTAAGAATAAAAATAAAAATGAGGAGATCTTATCAGAAAAACTTTAAACACATTTACAGCGGATATTTGTGTACTTACTGACAGGATGGGACAAAGTATGTGTGCAACCCCCCGAAAAAAAGCTCATAATGGATCGAATATCCATAGGGGGAGGATGGCCTTAAGGGTCTTCTGTGGAATAATAGATAAAACTTGTCACATACATGTTAACACAGTATTACACATATATAGACTAATGTATGCACATGCTTATGCAGATATATATACCCTATACACACACTAATGCACAAAACACTAATTTGCTATAGTAGAGTGTGAGTTTCAATTTCCTCGTTCAACCCTCCAGGAGTGAGGGTATTCAGGGAAAATATCCAGAACGTTTCCTGTTGATAGGCATCTAAAACTTTCGGCAATAGGATTTGTGGCAGGATTAGCTTCAATTACCCAGACCCTTAGTCCTACAGTGGACTGTTGGCGGTGTTCTAGATAGTGTCTGGGGACGCTGTGTTGGTCAGAACCACCCTCAATAAAACACCTATGTGTCTATGTGTATCTCCAAAGCATTGACGTAGGGGCCTAATTGTTCTCCCTACGAAAAATAGGCCACATGGACATGTGAGACAGTAAACAACATACTTAGTTGAGCGGTTGTAAAATGTTGTGACGGGATAGGTTTTGCCTTTTACCGTAAACGATTTTTGTCCGTGTTGAACAAATTTGCATGTGAGGCATAGTGCTTTTTTACACTGATACATACCGGTGAGAGAAATGAGAGTGAGGGTCTTATGTATGCAAGGAGCCTGGGGTATTTTTAATTTGCTAGGAGAAAGTTTGCATTTTATGTTTCTAGCCTTACAATATGATACCTGAGGATATGTGGAAATGGAAGATGATAGACAGGGTTCCTCTAAACATATGGGCCAGTGTTTACGCAAGATGTTTTCCATTTTTCTATGCTTTTCATGGTATTGCGTAGTAAAGTGAAGTGGTTGTGTTCTTTTTAGTTTTGCAGGGTTCTTTTTTTAGGTAGAACTGAAAAGCCTCATCAATAAGAAGTGCAGGATAACCCTTTTCAAGAAATGTATCTGTAAATTACAATGTGTGATATAGTCTGCCTCATGAGTACAGTTATTTCGGAGGTGACAGTATTGACTGTTCGGATGTTTTGGATCCATCTGTGGTGGTGACAGCTCTTGCAATGGATATGGGAATTACTAGCTGTAGGCTTGGTGTAATTTTGAGCTAAGATATTGGAGTTGGCATGAGCCAACTTCAAATCTAGGAAGGCGAGTTTTTCCTTGTCTTGCACAAATGTGAAGGACAGTCCAAGTGAGTTGTTATTACAGTGATTGACAAAGGCTGTGTGAGCTGTGCCATCCCAGATAATAACAATGTTGTCAATGTTAAAAATTATGTGAGCAGCAAAGGGGTTGTTGGTGGTATAAAGGTCTCCCTACAGACCCATAGTAAGGTTGGCATAGCTGGGGGTAAAATTTGCCCCCATGGCTGTGCCATTGTTTTGGAGATAGAAGGTCCCATCAAATTCAAAATAATTATGTTTGAGGCAAAATGCAGTTGCCTTGAGAATGAATTCTGCCTGTCTCACATTCATAAGGGGGTCTTGGGCCAGGAAATTGACCTATACAGAGATGTTACATCAAGTGATACCCATGTGTAGATGGGTTTCCAAGTGAAGAAGATTGCATGTCTAACAAATGTATACCATCTCGAATGTATGATGGTAACTGTTGTGCGAGTGGCTGGAGGAACTGCTCTATGTAAATGGAGAAGCCGCTAGTTACACTATCCATAGCTGCTACAATCGGACGGCCAGGTGGATTGATAAGATCTTTGTGTATTTTCGGAAGAGGATAAAAGTACGGAGTTTTATCGATTTTTTTCTTTATAAAAGAGGCCTCCGCTTTAGTGATAATATTATTTTCTAATGCTAGAATAGCAAGGGAGAAAGCTTCAACTGAAAAGGCCGGGAGGGGGTCATGGGAGAGTTTCTTTTTTTCCAAGAAAAGTTTATTACAAACAGTAAGTACAACAGGCAATATACCATAGTAAATCAGTGTATCGTGTACATTAATACATGAAGACATCAACCATCTGAAACAATGCATTCAGCAATGAACAAATAAAATTCCTGAGAATTACACATAAGTTAGGGTTGCTGTTCGTGTAGACAGTGGCATAAACATAACTAATAGACCACAGCAAAAGGAGGGACAAAGGCCCAAAGTCGTGTGGTTTAACAAGATAACAGAAAAAACATTGCGGTAGTTTCAAGAACTACCGGGCACCTACTTGTGCCGGATGACTGTTCCGGTGTCCCAGTAACTATAGAGTGGCGTATGAATTCCGTGGATGCGGTCTCGGACCACTAGCAGCCACGGATGTCTTACTCCTGGGAGACACGGGCAGGTCAGTAATGAGGCCATAGTGGTAGTAGGGGGGGATCTGGCAGGTGGGAGGAGGGAAAGAAAGCGCGTGTACGTAACACACCTTAGAGTAGCTTTGTTTAAACAGGGAAGGATGTGAGGTATAATACCGCTGGTGGATAATGGGAATGGGTTAAATGGGACGGATCGGGAGTGGAGTCTTAGTGTGGTTCTTGGGGGTCCGGGGTTTGGAAGGATCAGGAGACAACAGTCCTTTATAGTCGTCAGTCGTAGTGAAGTGTTGCCAACATGACCATACAGTACTGAATTTAGCGGGAGAGTCTCTGGATTGGTGGATTAAATTTTCCACTTCTGCAATTTTGGAAACACGTTTAAGCCAATCTGCGATCGTTGGGGGATTGGGAGCTTTCCAAAGAGTGGGTATGCACATTTTTGCTGCGTTTAGTAAATGAAGTGCAAGGGACCGATGATAATGTCTGAAAGGAATGGAAGAATGATGAAGAAGCATTTGTGCAGGTGTGAAGTCCAAGTGATACGTAGTAATCTGTGAGGTAAGACGATGGACTTCCCGCCAGAAAGGTTAGAGTGAGGGGCAAGACCACCATATGTGCAACATAGAGCCCTCCCCTTCAGAACATCTCCAACAATCAGGGAGTATGGCCGGGGATATTTTGTGAGTCTGGAAGGGGTTTTATACCACCTAGAGAAAATTTTGAAGCCATTTTCTTGTGCTGTGACGTTCGTGGATCCCTTATGAATATGGGTGTAGATACGCTCCCAATCTTCCGCTGAGAGATCTAGAGACAAATCCCTTTCCCACCTCTGCGTGGCAGCATTGGACTTAGCGTTGGTGTTAGAGAAAAGCAGGGAATAGATTTCAGAAATCATGTGTCGTTGCGTTTCAGTTTTTGTACAGAGTGTCTCAAATGGCGTCAGTTGCTTACCAAAGTCTGGGCGTTTGGTGGGGTCATTAAGAAAGTGTCTAATTTGAAGGTAAGTCCAATGCGGGCAAGATTGGTTAGTCTCACGTTTGGGTATGTCTGATCAGTTGATAAATGAGGCACTGGAAAAGAAATGTCTTGCTTGTATAAGAGCATGTGGCCAAAAGTCAGCCAGAAATGAATCAGATAGACCAGCTGGGAATCCCAGATTGTGTCTGACTGGTGTCAGTGGACCCTGTACCGTAGAGATGTGGTGGGTTCTGCATGCTTTTTGAAATGTTTGCAAAGTGCAAGCAATTAGTGGGTGGAGTTTACAGGATTTGGGAGTATCGTTCGGGGCTATCCATGGTAGTTGGTGAATAGGGATCGGGGGGAATTTGTTTTCAATGTTTATCCAATCTTTGGAGTGAGTGTGCACATTCCAGTCTATTATTCTTGTCAGTTGGCAAGCCCAATGGTATTTGATAATATCAGGGAGACCTATACCACCTTTCAGTTTTGGTAGAGAGAGTTTTGCTAGACTGAGTCTAGGCTGGTCTTTTCCCCAAAGAAAGTCAGTGCACGCCTTGCGGTACGAGGTGAAGAAGGCTCGGGGTAGTTTTATTGGGATCGTTTGCAGGACATATAGTATTCTAGGGAGAATGTTCATTTTGAGTATGGCAGCCCTGCCAAACCACGAAAAAATGCCAGTCGACCATGTTTTTAGGTCTTTTTTAATGCGTTGAAGAATGGGGATGTAGTTTTTGATGTATAGGTCAGATAAGTGGGAGGGAAGAGAAATGCCTAGGTAGGTAATGGCGTCTCGGTTCCACTTGAAAGGGTAGTTCGCTTGGCACAGCGATAGAGTGTCTTGATGTAAGGAAATGTTCAGAGCTTCTAATTTTGAAAAGTTGATTTGGAGGTTTGAGAGGGCGTGGAACGTATGGAAGTCTGTGAGTAAGTTGGGGAGAGTGATGTGAGGGTCTGTAAGGAATAAGAGGATATCGTCCGCGAAGGCAGAGAGTTTGTACGTGTCATTCAAGATTGTCACGCCTTTGATGTCAGGGTTAGCACGAAGGCGTTGGAGTAGTGGTTCTAGGGTAAGTACAAATATTAAGGGGGACAGGAGGCAACCTTGGCGAGTTCCGTTGGATATGAAGAAGGCATCCGACAGGTGGTCGTTGACTCGAACCTGCGCGGTCTGGGAGGAGTAGAGTGCCATGATAAATTGGAGCATGCGGTCTCGTATCCCGATCATTTTGAGAACTTCTTCCATGTAGTCCCAGGCCACTCTGACGAATGCCTTCTCCGCATCCAGGGAAAGGAAGAAGCCCTGTTGGTCGGAAGAGGACAGCCAGTGATGAATGTTGACAGCCTTGATTGTGTTATCTCTTGCCTCCCTACCAGGTATAAAGCCTACTTGGTCGAGTGACACGAGGTTGGGCAAGAGAGGTAAGAGGCGGTTGGCCAACATTTTGGCATAGATTTTTAGGTCGACGTTAAGAAGGGAAATTGGTCTATAATTAGTCACTAATGTGGTATCCTTGTTCGGTTTAGGGATTACTGTGATGTGGGCCGTTAGAAGGTCTCGGGGAGGGGGGTTGTCAGAGGAAATGGAGTTGAAGGCGTTCAGAAAGTGTGGTTTCAGTGTGTTAACAAAAGTCTTATAGTACGCCGTTGTCAGTCCATCTGGGCAAGAGCTTTTACCGGGTTTCAGTTGTTTGAGTACTGTTTTCATCTACTTCAGAAGGTGAAATAGGTTTATTTAAGTCAGCAGAGTCAACGTCATATAAGGGGGGAGGGCTGTACTTAGTGAGAAATTCCCTGATGAATGTCCGTCGGGGCGCGTCCTCTGTGTGAGGGTCAGTGGGGTGTAAGTTGTAGAGTTGTGTATAGTATCGGACGAATTGTCGAGCTATTTGATCATTAGCCGCTGTTTTGTGTCCTTGAGAGTTCTTTACATAATGTATAGTTGTGGAAGCTTTCTTAGCCCTGAGCGCTCTAGCCAGGAGCTTACCTGACTTGTTGCCAAACTCGTAGAATGTTTTTTGTGAGAGGATATCATTTCTTCTAATTTTTTTATTAAGAGTATCTAGCAGTTCACTACGTTCTTGGAGTAGTTCAGGAAGGGTTTCTAAAGCGAGGGAGTTTTTGTGCGCACGTTCCAGTGCCTGTATGGTGTTAGATAATTTGGTGATATGTGCTTGTCTGTTTTTTTTCCGTTTGGCCGAGATCGCCATGAGTTCTCCTCGTATTGTACTTTTGTGAGCTTCCCACAGTATCATCGGTGCGATTTCTGGAGAAGTATTTTCTCGAAAGTATAACTCTAGACGCTTCGTGATATCGTTTGCGATAGTTTCGTCAGTAAGGAGGGATGGGTCTAAATGCCAAATCTGTGTTCTGGGGGGGTGTGCGCCATTTCCAATGTCAGTGAGATGGGGTGGTGAGCCGAGATGTACATGGGGTGAATTAAGGCGGAAGTCAAAGCAGGTAGGTCAGTCTGAGAGATAAAGAGGTAGTCCAGTCTGGAGTATCGGTTATGAGGGGCTGAATAGAACGTGAAGTCCTTGACATTTGGGTTAAGTGTACGCCACGTGTCGTGCAGGGCTAGTTCCTGTAAGCGCGTTTTAATCGACCAAAGAGCCCGGTATGGCATAGTGGAAGTACCCTTTTGACGTGTCATGGGGAGGTTTGAGGGGGGCATTGAAATCACCTCCAAGTATTAGCATTCCTTCTTGGAATGTGGAGAGTCGGTTTAAGGTGGCGGTAAAGAAGGAGACTTGGTCCGTGTTGGGGGCGTATATATTGGCTAGAGTAACTGGTTTGCCATAAAGAGAACCCTTTATGAATATGAAACGGCCTCCTCATCGATGCATGTGTCCCTAACCTGGAACGGACAGTGTTTAGCAATCAGGATCGATACCCCTTTGGCAGTTGGAAAGCGTGCGTTTGAGAGCTTTAGAACGGAGTTTGTCATGAAATGGGTCTTTTGAAGGAAGGCAATACTTGCCCTATATCTGTGGAGGGAGATAAGGACCTGGGATCGCTTCTCGGGGGTATTGAGTCCACGAGTGTTGAGAGAGACCACTGTAGTCTCCAATTTGGTGGAACACGTATTGGGTTTCGACATCGTATTCGAGGGTATCAAGACGCAATAGGCTGTTGGAAATGGTATGCGTATGAACTGTGTGTTGGTATACGGCCCGAATCGGAGGTTGAACTGGGCGTATACTATACAGGTTCGCGAGGTACACTAAGAGATCCACTGGGGTTGGGAGTGAGTAGTCAGGTGGGGGTGAGTATAGATAAGGTGGGGGCCACTAGGGGGTGAATCGAAGGGAGTGGGAGTAGGGTAGCACACACACGTGTGGGTGGGGGGTGGTCGATGGAAGTAGGGGAGTAAATTCAGAGGTTCACAAGTACCAGCTTGCTAACCCAAGGAGACAGGCAAGCTGCGTCCAGTAATAACCGAAGTGGTTCAGTGGCCATGAATAGCAATAGTATAAAACAGTCAGTCAAAGGGTCACTAAGTGGGGGTTGGCCGAGATCGGTAGAGAGTCTAGCGGGTTGTGGTATCAATACAGCGTGCCAGACGGAGAGACAGGTCAAGATCAATAAACTGAGGAGGAAAAGGTAACTGAGGGAAGGTAGCTTGGGCATGTGGTACGGCCCAAGTAGCAGGGAGGAGTCTGCCGAAGTGTGAGAGAGCCAGGGGATGTCGCCAGAGAAGGGTGTGCCTGGGTGAAACACGGAACGGTTAGTGAAGGGAAGGGGTATCTTGTGTAAGGTCGATTAGGTGGGGGAATGTGGGGGGTTCACCTGAGGATGTAGGTGAAGCTACGAAGAGAAGAATGAAAGGATAGAAAGGGATTTCATGGGGGCCGCTGAAAATGCTGATAGCGCACCTATAGGTCTGTGTATTTCAAGGTTAAGTCATGCGGTGTGTTGGGCTAATTACGCATGGGTTGAGATGGGTCTTACTTACTATGAGGGGAGGCTCCTACCATTAAAAGTTACAGGTATTCATGGAGAGAGGTATGTGGGAAAGAGAAAGAAAAAAAAAACATATCACAAAAAATAGAAACATGGGGGGAAGAGCATACATGCCGAGCAGCAAACGTATACTCACTGAATTGTCAAAGGCGGGTACACTTACATTGTGGAAGATCTTACTATAGTGCCCTAGGTGGGATGAGGAATGGGGCAAGGCTCAATATAGTAGGAAGTCAGTTCCAGCATAAGACGACCATTATGTGGGGGGGAGGATGCGTAGTGCGCATGGACACGCAGGTTCATGGTCTACGTCACCCAAGCAATGTCGTGTGTGAGTTAATGGCCGTAGGTTGGTATACAGTCAGATGAATAAAAGACAGCCACTGTAGTGGTGTGCTGAAGCGGAGGCTCTGCCACCACCCGAGGAGAAGCGAGGCCAACCACGCAAAGGAGCAGGGGTACTGCCACGCGCTATAAGCCCGCGGTGTAGCTTACGTGTAAGATCACGATTGCATGGAGGGATCGCCTGTTGTTCCACGGGTGAAGCAGCACCCACCAGCGGGGATATAGGGATGTCCACTACATGTACACTCTCGCCTTTAAATACAAGGGCAAGCGCAGAAATGACACTGAGAAAGCTTGTGCATTCAATTGGTGACATGGATCCGCCTATACTTGGGAAGAGGGAGTATAGACACGTTTGCGTCTGGTAAGTAAATAACATAAAAAGTAGCATAAGCATAAAAAGTAAAAACAAAAAATATTGCTGAAAATAAACCCAGAGGGAAAACAGCATACCAGCACAGCTTTAGATATGCACTCATAGAAATGACAAAGGCGGGGATATTTACATTGTGTAAGTCCTCACTATAGTGACCTAGGTGGGTAGAAGAGATGATCTAGGCACATTATAGTGAGAAGTTAGTACCAGCCTAAGACGGTCATGAAAAAAGGGGGGGGGTGATTCGTAGTGCGTGTGGGCACGCAGGTTATGTTCTGTGTCTCTCAAGAAATTTTGGGTGTAGGTAGGAGGCCGTATATGGGCAAACACTCATTGGTACTATAGAGAGCGTCATTAGCCTCGGGCTAAAGCAGGGGCATTGCCATCGCCTGTGGGGGGGGGGGGGGGCGAAGCTATCTCTGTAAAGGGGCAGTGCCAAAATCCATAGGCCTGCGGCGAAGCACATGTGCATAATCACCGTTGTATGGTGGGTTCGCCTGATGTGCCCTGGTTGCTCAAGTATATACCCTCGGGGACATAAGGAGGTTCGCCCTGTTTACATCCTCGCCTTTGAACAGATGGACCAGTGCATATAGGATACTCATAAAGCTTAAGCATTGTATAGGTGACATGGATTAACACACATTTGTGAGGATATAGTAATGGCATTATTGAGTTCGGTAGATAGATAACACAACGGAAAAAAAAAAAAAGTCAACTCCATCAAGCTCGATGGGAGGCATGTGGAGAGCAATGCGGATGGTACATGAAGCTAGCGTTATTCAAGTGTGCGCCAAAGTGATGTTTAGTCGATCAGCTCCTGTGTGGATACCGTCCCTGGAACTGTGTGTCGTTCACTGTCTGCCAACAGCAAATGGCGCGGGATATTAGAAAATGGCGGGGGGGGGGTAGAAACAGAGCCGTTGGTTACAGTGTCAGGTTTTCTACCATAAAAACAAAAAATGGAGGTAAACGGGTTTGTGGAAAGGGGCAATTAAGTGTAAAAGTATATGAGGAATAAAAAGGTCCCATGCCTAGTCCGGAGATCAGGGTTGTGGGGGTGCCTCCATGGGAGAAGGCTTAGCGGGGAAGGCATGCGGCAGTGCTAGTGTAGCTCGACCGTGCTACTTGGGGGATACAGAGCATTCTGCATGTGGGGGTGTGGGGGAGCAGTTGGTGGGGAGGGAAGGATCAAGAACTACTTATCTGTCCCTGGGGGGATGCTGGAGATACTGATGGGGTGACGATTAGCGGTCTTGGCGGGCTCCCCTGGGATGTGGGGCGTTGGTTGGGCTGGCTTCAAGGTTCCGGCCCGTTGCTTGAAGAGGCGCCCGCTGATCAGATGGGGAGCGCCGTCTTCTCGATCAGGAATCCTGTGTGTCCATGAAGTCGTCTTCTGGAACCGGTCTTCTGGCGACGGGTGGTCGGAACTCGGCGTACCAGTCAGGCGCATCGGTGAAGGGTATCACAAGTGCTGCGCAGAAGTGGCGAAGATCTTCGGGCACTCTGACGAGAGCCGTATGGCCGAATGCAGAGGCTGAGAGACCGAAGGGGAACTTCCACCTGTATGGGATTGCTTTCGCACGGAGCACTTCCAGGACCGGGCGCAGTTCCCTGCGGTGCTGCAATGTGATGTTGGACAGGTCCTGGAAGAGGTGGATGTCTGCGTTGTTGTGTGTCAGCCGATCGGGAGAATATTTTTCCATCAGTTTGGTAGTCAATCACACAGCATACCACATCTCGGGGGGGGGGGTCGGAATCTTTCCCCCGTGGGCGTAGGGCTCGGTGTATGCGCTCCATGCCGATCTGGGTAGCCGGTGGTCTGTTCAACAGGTTGTTGAAGAGGTTAGTCACCTCATGTTGCAGTCTGTCAGTGTCGATCGATTCAGGTAATCCTCTGATGCGGAGGTTGTGGCGTCTTCCGCGGTTATCCAAGTCCTCGACATGACGGTTAAGGTCCCTCAGTTGCATGGTATGGGAGTCCAGCACTTGGCAAGAACGGCGGAGTACTGAGGAGTGGGTCGTCGTGACCTTCTCAACTTCTTGGACTCTCCCCGCGATCGTTTGTATGTCCACCCTGAGGTCCAAGATCGCCGCTGTAAGGGCTGCCGTGAGGGTGTCCTTGATATCCGCTGCTACCGAGCGTAGATCATTCAGGCTAGGCAGTTGTTGAGGGGTGAGAACAATCCCGTCCGCTTCTGGTGAGGGCCGAGGGACAGGGCCATATTGCCCGCCTGGGTCCGTAACATCTCGGGGATATTTTGGCTCAAACGCCCAGTGATTTCCCTCGGCGATCGTGAGCGGGAGGCAGAGGAGCCGCGGGAAGAGGTTCCCATAGTTTGAGGAGTAAATTCTGGGAGAAAATCCTCCGTTTTAGGCAGTGAAATCTCTCCGTCGGCAGGAGCTCTGAGATTATGCTGCCATTCTCTCTCGAGGTCAGGCCACGCCCTCTGAGTTTCTTATATGTGTGCGGATCAAACAGCAACATGATGGCTTCTGACACATACTCATCCCTGTTCTGTATAACTATTCCCCCTACTTTATCAGCGGGTTTGATGATGATATTAATGTTTTCAATGAGTATATCGAGTGCTTTACGTCCAGAAAGATTGAGGTTGGAATGTCCATGGGTTTTGGATGGGTTGGCATGACACATCCTAAGGAGGTCAGCATATACAACTTGGTAAAAGATTTGCACATAAGAACTCTTTTTTTGTGTGGGATTCGAGATGGATTTGGGCCTTAACTGAGTGTTTTGAACTGGTGGAGAAGTAGGACAATGCTGGGTAAACCAGTCTATATCAGCATAGTAGTTATCTTCATAAAGCTCCTCAAGGTCAGCTAAGATGGGTAATTCCATATCACTAAAAGCTATGGGTTCAGGTGGAGTCCCGGATGGCACAGCTGACACAGTTGCTGCCTCCATCAATCACTGTAATAACTCACGTCTACTGTCCTTCACATTTGTGCAAGACAAAAAAAAACTCGCCTTCCTAGATTTGGAGTTGGCTCATGCCAACTCCAATATCTTTGTTTAAAATTACACCAAGCCTACAGCTTGTAATTCTTATATCCATTTCAAGAGCTGTCACCACCCCAGATGGATCCAAAACATCCCGAAGAGTCAATACTGTCGCCTCCGAAATAACTGTACTCATGAAGCAGACTATATCATGCATGGTAATCTCCTTACAGATACAGTTCTGGAAAAGGGTTATCCTGCACCTCTTTTAATCACAAGGCTTTTCAGTTCTACCTAAAAAAAAAACATGCAAAACTAAAAAGACCTCAGTAACTAATCCCACACAACCACTTCGCTTTACTACACAATACCATGACAAGCATAGAAAAATGGAAAACATATTGCGTAAACACTGGCCCATACTTTTAGAGGACCCCTGTCTATCATCTTTCATTTCCACATATCCTCAGGTATCATATTGTAAGGCTAGAAACAAAAAAAGCAAACTTGCTCCTAGCAATTTAAAAATTCTTGCATTCATAAGACCCTCACTCTCATTTCTCTCACCGGTATGTATCAGTGTAAAAAAGCACTATGCCTCACATGCAAATTTGTTCAACACGGCCAAAAAAATACGGTAAAAGGCAATTTTACAACTGCTTCACTAAGTATGTTGTTTACTGTCTCACATGTCCATGTGGCCTATTTTAGTAGGAAGGACAATTGGGCCCCTACGTCAACGCTTTGAAGAACATAGGCCTTTTTTTTTGAGGGTGGTTCTGACCAACACTATCCCCAGACACTATCTAGAACACTATCAACAGTCCACTGTAGGACTAAGGGTCTGGGTCATTGAAGCTATCCCACCCACACATCCCATTGCCAAGCGTTTTAGATGCCTGTGTCAACAGGAAACGTTCTGGATTTATTCCCTTAATACCCTAACTCCTGGAGGGCTGAACGAGGAAATCGAAACTCACACTCTACTATAGCAAATTAGTGTTTTGTGCATTATTGTGTGTACATCTGCATAAGCATGTGCATACATGAGTCTATATATGTGTAATATGTAGGATAGATATCTCTGCGCTTACCTAGTGTGTACTGGAAAATGATCTAATACTGCGGCAAACACTGGTAGGAGATTTCTGGTCCCAAAAAAGTGAATGTAGTAGAGGAATAGTGCTGCGCTGTTTGTTAAACTAAACTATAAAGGCTGAATTTCCAAGATAACGATAGAGGTATTGCAACAGAGTAGACTAGTATTAGTAATCCTAATATAGAAAGTGCTTAATGTGCATAGATAAATAGATCCAAGTAGATTTCATATATAAAACCACATAAAAAAAAACAATAAATATGGAATTTCTTCAGATAAGACGCATAAGAGTCGCATAAAATCGCATGAAGATCACATTTAAAAGATCATATAAAATCGTGAATGAGTGCTTAACGTGCATAAGTGGATGGTGAAACCCAAGTAAAATTGGGATAATAATAAAATTGCTTCAAACTAGAATCGCATAAAAATCGCATAAGGAATCGCATACCAAAATTTTGCATAAAAGAGTGAATGTAAGTGAAGAGGTAGGAATTCACATATAAAAATCAAAAATATATAAGGTCATAGATAAATATATAAATAAAAGTTCATCAAAAATATTTCAGTGTCGGCAAGAGCGATGTGATAATAAAGTGCCAGAAAGTCCGTAGGGTGAAAACCTCCCTCTAATCGGGCTATGGTGCAGGCTTCAGTGATATTGGTTGTGAATCCAGGTTATAGTGAATAGTATCGGTGCTGGTGAGTGTTTTTCATCAGGGTTGTGACAAATAACTGTGGGTGGCTTCTGTTCTTCCGTGATCTATGGTACGGATGTCCCCTTACCTTACCGCTGTAAGGTAACAGCGTATATGAGTGTAATGGATCCTGGGGGGCCTCTGAGTCCTCTGGGTGGCGTCTCCCTTTGGTTCCAGATGCTATACGTCTCCTTAGGGGGTCCCTCCTAACACTGGTGCAGGTGTGTGTACCTCACGGATAAGTAAACAGGGGATGCTCGATAGTGTAGTATGTTATGTAAATTTATTATAGATAATAGCAGACAAAGTAATAAAACTCACATTTCAAGTAGTAATTCAATGCATAGAAAAACGAGCATCGAGCTCGTACCTCACTTCCGGTATCTGTATGTGTCCCTCAGGGGAGTCTCCGGGGAGTTCCAGAACCCGTCGGTCCAGAAAATCTACATGATACGGTAATATCTATTTTTCAATTAATGTTAAAGGATGGGATACCCCCGAACTTGGAAATTGACAGAGTTCATAGAGCCCCGGGCCCCATGTCTAGAGATTTGAGCCGCCCGAACCGTCCTCGCGATGTGATATGTCGCCTACATTATTTCTCACACAGAGAGGTGGTATTGAGGAAAGCATGGGAGATGGGAGTAATTGACTTTAAAGGTGAACAGTTGAAAATTTTACTGGACCTGTCTAGAGCCACTCTGCAGCGCAGAGCATTATTGCGGCCAGTATTAGATTGGATACTGGATGGGGGTGGCACTTATCGTTGGAGATTCAGTGTCAGTCTTTATATGGAAGGGGGGTTCCTCATTTTGGCTCTGCTCTAAATTAGATCTCCCGGACTTGTTCTTGTTCCTGGGTGTGGAACCATTCCTGGTACCGGACTGGTTGCAGATACTACCACAATGGCCTAATCGTAAGAGACTAGATCAAGAGACTAGACCAAGAGACTAGATCAATATAAATTAGATCAACCAAGTCTATGTGTCTATTGAAGGAACTTATGAATAGTGTTCGTTTTCTGGATTGGGGTGTTTTGCCTTTTTTTTTTTCCCCTTTGCTTTTCTTTTTTTTTTTTTTTGCCAATTTTTTTTTTTTTTTTTTTTCAGTTCTTTAACTTTACCAGGATGACCGTACCCACATTTGACTTCTTACTGGCCCAGCTGCATCCACGACTGGAGCGCCGACATACCAATATGAGAAGATGTGTGCCTGCAGATGAACGTCTCCTAGTGACCTTGAGGTAAGAAGTCATTCAATAATAACTGTTCTATTGCCTACCCCTGGTCTACTGTGTGTATACAGTATGTATAGATAATAAATATCTTCTACTTCTTCTTCTCAATTTATGTGGCAATATAAATCTTTTTTACTGATATTTTTTTTTTTTTCTAGGTTTCTTGCAACTGGCCAGTCCTACACATCTCTCAATCATTACTTTCTACTGGGCATTTCAACTATTTCAGAGATAGTTCATGAAACATGCCTAGCCATATGGGAAGAGCTGTGTCCATCAGTGATGCCGTCACCAGAGGTAAACATGTGGCAAAGAATCGCAGAAGGGTTTTGGAATCGAGCCAACTTTCCCAATTGTATCGGGGCACTAGACGGAAAACATATCCGTATCCAAAAACCTCCTGGTTCTGGGTCTCGATTCCATAATTATAAGAAATATTTTTCTTTGGTCCTCATGGCTATCTGCGATAGCGATTATAAGTTTATTGCTGTGGACATTGGGGCATATGGCAGCAGCTCTGATTCAAGAGTTTTTCGTGAGTCATTAATGGGTCGAAGACTGCGACAAGGGCGATTCAACATACCATTTGATCGGCCTCTGCCTGGAACTGAAGGACCAGACCTACCTTTCGTCCTTGTCGCAGATGAGGCGTTTGCCCTATTTCAACATCTTCTTAGGCCGTATGCCAGAAATAATCTTGACGACAAGAAGAGGATATTTAATTATCGGCTGAGCCGGGCAAGACGACTCATAGAATGTACATTTGGAATACTGTCTAGTAAATGGCGTGTTTTTCAAACACCTTTGCAGCTCAGTCTTGAGAATGCTGAGTTGGATATATCTGTACCCACATTTTTCTTGACCGGAGAGAGAGAGAGAGAAAGAGAGAGAGATATCTATCTATCTATCTCTCCATCGCTCCATACTGCTTCAGCAGGTCAAGAAAAATGTGGGTACAGATATATCTGTACCCACATTTTTCTTGACCGGAGAGAGAGAGAGAGAGAGAGAAAGAGAGAGATATCTATCTATCTCTCCATCGCTCCATACTGCTTCAGCAGGTCAAGAAAAATGTGGGTACAGATATATCTGTACCCACATTTTTCTTGACCGGAGAGAGAGAGAGAGAGAGAGAGAGATCTATCTATCTCTCCATCGCTCCATACTGCTTCAGCAGGTCAAGAAAAATGTGGGTACAGATATATCTGTACCCACATTTTTCTTGACCAGAGAGAGAGAGAGAGAGATATCTATCTATCTCTCCATCGCTCCATACTGCTTCAGCAGGTCAAGAAAAATGTGGGTACAGATATATCTGTACCCACATTTTTCTTGACCGGAGAGAGAGAGAGAGAGAGAGAGAGAGATATCTATCTCTCCATCGCTCCATACTGCTTCAGCAGGTCAAGAAAAATGTGGGTACAGATATATCTGGGGTTGTAACATCAAAACCTTGTTACAAATCCTGATAAAAAGAGGTGTGGGGTGGGGAATAGGAAGTGGAAATTTGGGAAGAAGAACCAGAGCTGGTTTGGCTATTACCTTGAGAACCTTCAGCCGAATTTACGCTTGTATTTACACTCTGAGGGTATGTTCCCTGTGAGGAAGGAGCAGGAGACGAAGCATAAGGCCTCTGGGTATTGGGCATTGAACTGTATGCACGCACAGGGGTCTGTGGATATGGCGGTAGATATGGCTGGGCAGGAAGACATGGTGACTCATAGGGATATTGACGGTATGACCTCGGAGGGGTTTCATACTGGCTAATAGTGGGCATTGGCATTCCTAACTCTGCAGCTCTAACACATGCTCCTACATGATTATATATGGCCATATGGATGTCCATCTGCCTATCTGCTGGTGCTTTTAGAATTGCATGATATATTGTACGCAGGAAGGATGCATTAGAGTTGGTTGGATCACAGAATGGATCTTTACTCTGTATAGACTCCTGTCTTTTAAATGAAGTCATCTCGTCCATAAAGGACTTCATGGCTTTATCCATGTCTTGACATTCTGCCCTTTTGTTACGTCGCGAGGACCGTGATGTTGTCGGCCTGTCATTACTAACCTGTAGAGAATAATAATATGCCGATTTAGAAATGAAATGTTACCTTGGGGTACAACAGATACAGTATAGTAATCAATAGTATCCTTACATTTACGGATCTTTGGGAAGAACATGGACCTGCAATTGGACGTGCTGTCTCATCCACAGACTGGGACTGCTGGGACTGCCCTTCTCCCTCTTGTGTGTCTTGCGTGGCTCGCTCATCTTCCTGCACTGCTTCGGTATGATTGTCAGTGTTCTCCTCACAGTCTGTCAGGTTTGATGATGTACTACAATAAAAAGGATGAACATTTGCTCACAAAACCTTACTATATACTATATGGAGACCTAATTTTTAGATGTAACATCCAAACGAGACTTACGGTCTAACATCCATGACTTTCCTTAGGAAGGACAACATTTCGAAGTAGATTGATTTTTTCTTTGTGGTAGCTCCGGAACCACTTGCAACCTGTGCCTCATCATGCAAATCTCTCCGGAAACGGTCTCTCAGAGAACGCCACCTTTTGTTAATGTCAGTTCCTGTAAACAAACACATGTAGCAAAGAAAATTTCAGTATTTTTACATTACAAAGATTATGGAAACATGTGAGTAATGTACTGATTAGTCTCTCACTGCAGCAGAGCCAAAACATGTGTCACTATGCTTTGTATGTAATGCATGCAAATAACCATGCCCTCTCTGCTGAACATTGCCTTAAAAAAATGTCAGTGTTTGCAACATTTTTTTAATACAGGCATACTATAGTGAAATAATGACATTTTTTATTATAAACAATAGAAACACACTGTCAAGAGAGCAAGCTGCAGTTGGGCATCACTTACCACGTTGATCACGCTGTTTGGGAGTCATGGAGGACCAATTTGGTGTCACCAGCTTTGTAATTTCTTTCCATAGCTGTTGTATTTTAACTCTGTCGCTGTGGTCCCGACAGCTTGAGTCCCATAAGCCAGGCCTTTTGTGCACCAGGTTGATCAATTCCTCGTGGGAAACATCTCTTGCCATGCTTGTTTGTGCTTCCTCCTAAATAAAGTTACAGGGGATGTACTTCCTAATGTCCAACTACTGCCGGGTCATAGGTTGAGTTCACAGATAAACGAAATTTTTTTTTTTTCTTGCAAACGGATCTTAACGGATCGGACGTTAACGGACGATGTCCGTCAACGTCAGTTAATATCCGTTTTGACAGATCTGAACGTAGCCTTGTACGTTTAAAAAAACGGATAAAAACGGAAGCGGAGGTTAACTGATGGTGACGGATGTTCATCCGTCTGCCCATAGGAATGCATTGTCGTCCGTCGACGGATGGAAGAAAAACGGATAGACGGTCAGTCCGTGTGAAAGGGGCCTTAAGGAAATATGTATGCCAATGAAATAAGACGGGAAGATAGTCCTGTTGTCTGCAGGTGCACGGTCCGCCTCCCCATGCTCTCCCCCCCATGGGTTTCATACGGTTGAAACACTGGGGGGAAAGGAAAGGGGGTGGATTAATTAATTTTTTTTTTCTACACTAACACACTAGCACACTACACTATTTTTTAACACTTAGAGAGAGGGAGAGGAGGAAGGGTGGGGTTTTTTTTTTTTGGGATACAAGATGATACTATAATGTCTGTTGTACATGGTAGTATGTATAAAGGAAACACATTTTATAAGGCAAGAGATCACTAAAATACACAAATACACAAACATAGGGAATTGGGTTAGATTGTAAGGCACTCACATATTAATATATAATAAGTGGATTATTTGGGTAACAGGGGGGGGGGGGGGGGTTGGAGGGTCGGAGGGTGTACCCGTAGCGATGGGATCTAGTAATAAAGGGTTATCTTTGTAACATTGGATATATATTTGAGGGTCTCCTTTTTTATTTTTATTTTTTTTTTATTTTTTCCCTCTTTCTCTTCTCCTTTTTTTTTTTTTTTTTTTGGAGATGAAAGAGATTAAAGAGTGGGTGGATATTTTGATGGGTCTTTAAGTCAGATCCTTCATATATGTAAAGGGTTTTAGTTATAGGATGTCCAACTGATGTCCCTCCCTTTTTTCTTTTTTCTTCCCTCTCCCTTTCCCTTTTGGAGATGGATATAAATCTTTTTTTTTTTTTTTTTTTGAATAAAGCAACATGATTAAATATGAATAAATATGGCGCTATATGATGCTAATGGAAAGTATTAAGAAATATAACACTATAAGGATTCAACCCTGAGCATAAATAGGTACTGTAATGTAATTAATACAATGTGACTAAAGGAGCTGGTGGAGGTAACCGGGGAATCCCCTTACGGGGTCATGCTCAACCATATTACCCCATTAGGTAAACACTCATACAGGAGAAAGGTCGTAGGAGGTTTGAGTGTGTAAAGCTAATATGCTTTGAACCCCCTGGAGAGGTTGCAGAAGTGCGCCCTCTGTCGGGGGTGTTAGTTGGGGGTGTGTAGGGGTTTTTTTTTTTCCCTCTTCTTCTCCCTCTCGGGGGGCTTTCTCTTTCATCTCTCTCTTTTTTTTTTTTTGAAGAGAGAGTTGGATTCTCTCTCAATAGTATCAATTAATGCTAAGGGATTGAACATCCCTGAAAAGTGACGAATTCTTCTACAGGAATTAAAACAGTTAAAAATTGATATGGCATTTATCCAGGAAACTCATTTCAGGGAGAATAGGCTCCCTTTACTTAGAAATAGATCCTTTCCAATAGGTTACCATGCTATTAACCCTCTGGCCAAGACAAAGGGGGTGTCTATTTTGATTGCCAATAAGATTCCATGGTCATGTACAGAATCCCTGATAGACGCCGGGGGGCGATACCTGATCCTAAGGGGAAAGATTGGGGAGGTAGGGGTGACCTTTCTATGCCCCAAACTTACAACAGGATACCTTCTTTAGGAAATTTTTGGATAAGACCATGGGTCTCTTAGAGGGTTAGTTGATCTTGGGTGGAGATCTGAATATTCCTTTAGTTCCAGGAGAGGATACCTCTGCAGGGGTCTCGGTTGTACCCCTGGGGGTTCGGAAACTAATCTCTAAAATGTTATATGGAGCAAGACTAGTGGATACCTGGCGTCTCTTTCACTATGGAGAAAGAGACTACTCATTCTATTCAATTCCGCATAAAACATACTCCCGGATAGATTACTTTTTTACTTTACATAATCAAGTGCATGCAATAGAGGAAATTAATATCGGGAAGATTACTTGGTCCGATCACGCACCAATTTTTATGAAATACACTTTACCAGATACTCAACATCAACGCCCTGGTCCTGCAATGTGGAAACCTAATTGAAAGCCTCTTACAAGATCCCTTGGTTATAGAAGAGGTCCGTAAAGAGGCGATATGCTATTTTCAGATTAATGATATACCAGAATGTAACCCCGGTGTTATCTGGGAAGCACACAAAGCAGTGATCCAGGGAGTTCTGATCAAGCATGGGGCTAGGATTAAAAGAGAGAGAGAGGCAAAATTAATATCTTTAATGGCAGATATCCATCGTTTAGAATCTTTGCATAAGCGAGCCCCTAATATAGAGGTGGAACGGGATTTATTGACGGCGCATAGACAGACCACAGATTTACTTATGTATAAAGCTAAAAGAGCAATACAAGTAGGACGAAAGCAGAGCTATGAATACGGGAACAAATGCGGTAAACAACTTGCTAACTCTTTGAGGGAGCAGCAATTAAGGACTTATGTCCCATCGATTACTATTACTATGAAACTATGAAACTATGAATACGGAATTGAAGGTGGAAAATATTTACTGCCCAGAGACATAGCACAGAAATTCAGTGATTTTTATTCATCTTTGTATTATTTACATTCAAACTCTCGAAATCAGAAGGCGGTGGAAGAATATCTAGCCTCTTCTGCCTGGACTGACACCTACCGCACAACAAGAATTGGAAAGACCAATTACATTGGAAGAAGTCCAAGAAGCAGTGAATTTAGCCAAAATAGGCAAAGCCCCCGGCCCAGATGGGTTCACTGCCCAGTATTACAAACTCCTTTTTCCTATTTTGGGGCCTTATTTGGTTAGATTGTACAATAGACTGGGAGATACAAGTTCGTTCCATGGAGAAACGTTGAAAGCCCTAATCACAATTCTGCATAAGGAAGGTAAAGACCCAATGCAATGTGGGAGTTATAGACCAATATCCCTTTTAAATATTGATCTGAAGCTCTTTTCAAAAATTTTAGCGACACGGCTCCAGCAGTACCTACCCCTCCTGATTAACCAAGATCAGGTAGGGTTTGTTCAGATGCGGGAAGCACGGAACAATACGATCAGATCCTTGAATTTAATCCATGTAGCTAATACTTTTAAAATTCCATGTTTATTTTTAGGGACAGATGCAGAGAAAGCTTTTGACCGTATTAACTGGCAATTTATGTTCTCAGTATTAAGACAGATAGAATTGGGAAACAATATGATTCGATGGATTTCAAGCATTTATACCCAACCAACTGCTCAGGTAAAAGTGAATGGAGTTTTATCTCAGTTATTTGGTGTTAAGAATGGGACTAGACAGGGATGTCCTCTGTCCCCAATTTTATTTGTTTTGTCTTTAGAGCCCTTACTGTGTAAAATTCGTTCAAATCCAGATATTGGGGGCCTATCAGTAGGAGGAATGCAATACAAGGCTTCGACTTACGCGGATGATATGTTATTTTCATTAACTAATCCGATAGTCTCACTACCTAATCTTTTGCAAGAAATAGAGATATATGGTGCTCTATCAGATTTTAAGATTAATTTATCAAAATCAGAAGCTATGGGAGTAATGATCCCTAAAGATATACTGAGAACATTGAAGTCAAGTTATAAAATTAAATGGTCAGATCAAGCCTTGAAATATCTGGGAACCTTTATTCCGTCAGATCTTTCATGTACGTATAAACTTAACTTTCCCCCACTGTTACATAACGTGCGAAGCCTTCTTGGAAAATGGCAGAAAGGGCTTTTTTCTTGGTTTGGGAGGTGTAATATCATTAAAATGAGCATTCTCCCGAAGTTTCTTTATTTATTCCAGGCATTACCTATTGCTATACCTAAAAGCTATTTTAAGCAAATACATTCCCTACTGATTGGATTTATATGGGCAAATAAATGTCCAAGAATTAGAAGATCTTTACTGACCCTACCTAAACGATATGGCGGTTTAGCTATACCAGACCTGTATAAATACTATCAGGCAGCTCTTTTGAGCCGACTGATTAACTGGAGCAGACATGGAGACTGGAAGATGTGGCTGGGCTTAGAACAGACGCAAAGCAGTGCGATACTGCAAAGAGCCGCCTGGTGTTATAGAGAGCTCCGGATTTTATTAAAGGCACATCCTCTGATAGGACCCACTTTAAAGATGAGTTATGGATTACTTTTAAAGGGTAAACTGTCGGCAATAGCTTCACCTCTGTTTCCAATACTGGGAAATCCACAATTTGAACCAGGACTAAGGGATGAAAACTTTAGAGTACTGCTAGAACAAGGGATATTTCAAGCTTCCCACTTCATGATAAACGGAATATGGCCTACGATACAGTCGATGACAACAGGATCTACAGCATTCCAATTGGATTTGTGGCGTGCGATACAGTTGAGACATTTTTTAAATACATTAAAGCCACTAAGTGGCTATGATCGCATGCTAACACCATTTGAGGGGTATTGCAATGCGAGTGGGGTATTACATCAAACCCTCTCTAGAATGTATGCGCTGATAGTTGCACCGTTGGAAGATTTCAGAATGCCTTTTTTTAGGGAGTGGGAAAGAGACCTGGATCAAATATTTTCGGAGGAGCAGCGTAATAAAATAATAGGTAATATTTTTGAATCTTCAATTTGTATAAGAATGCAGGAGACCAATTTCAAGATTCTGTCGCGGTGGTATCGTACTCCAGTATTTTTGCATAAAAGCTACCCGGAGGTATCAGACAGGTGCTGGCGATGCGGAAAGGAAGAGGGGACGTTAGTGCATATTTTCTGGTCCTGTTCTAGAATAAGGGACTTCTGGAAAGAAGTACAGAGAATTTCTCAAAAATTTAGTGATCAAGATTTACCGGAGGATCCGTCCTTTTTTCTATTACAGGACACGAGAATTTCTACTAAAATATATAAGAAAACCGTCCTATGCCATCTTTTGAACGCAGCCAAATCATGTATTCCACTTATGTGGAAGCAGACACAATCACCATCAGTAGGAATGTGGCTTAAAAGGGTAGAACAATTAAACTATATGGAGGATCTGGTATGGTCATCCCGACAGAAAAGAGGGAGATATCTGGAAACATGGTCTTTATGGAATCTTTATATTAACACAGAGGAGGGGAGAAATCTTATAGACGTAAATCTGGATAATTGAAAATAGAGATGATAGTCAAGGGAATCTATTGAGAGAGAGAGAGGGAGATAGAGAGACTTCCTGCAGGGAGGTTTTTTAATTTTTTTTTTAATTTTTTTTTATTTCTTTTTTTGGGAGGGGGGGGGGGGGTTACCTGTTTTGTTATTTCTTCTTTTTGTGGGTTATAAAATATAAGAGTAAGAGAGGGTTTAACACTCTATGTATTCATGTATACTCTTTATACTCTATGTATAAAGAGGAAACCTTAGGGCAGAGCCTGAGAAAAGCTTGAGTCCTGGGTAAGGGGCAGTAGAGATCCCATCTTATCTTTATTTGGGATATTTGTGAAATTAGAAGGGGACAGTAGAGTCGGTGGTATCTATTGTGTGGGGTTATATGTTTTGGTAATAGATTTCATTGGATACCAGATGGGTATTTATAGATGAGGATATTATGTGAGATGTGATGATTGTAGAGATTCCTTGCTTCTCTTAAAATAAATAAAGATTTAAATTTGAAAACAATAAAACTATTGGGATACTGCACCTAGATTGGCACGTCCTTCTCTTTCTCTTGCTCTTCTGATAACTGAAGCCTTCCTCTGGAAGGCAGACCTTCAGACAGATCTGGGCAGTTGCTTTCTCTTCCTTTGCTGTGGAATTAGGCCTGACTTACCACCAGTATTGCGGTAAATAGCCTTGTCCAGGGCTAGTCCAAAAATTCAGTCTTGCCAAAAAGAATCTTTCCCCTCTTATGCGGCGTACACACGCTTGGACTTTCCAGCGGGATTGTCCGCCGGACCCAGTCCAGCGGACAAACCGCCGGACTTTCCAGCGGAGGTCCGCCGGACCTTCTGAGCATGTGGACTTGCCCACACACACCCGGACTTTTCCGGCGGACAATCCGCGGGAAAAAGTCTGCGGGACTTTTGAACTTAACGGACTTGCCGACACACGATCGGAAAGTCTGTTTATTTAGAACGTGACTCCAGGTAGACGGGACTAGCGAAGGCAGCGAATGCCGCCACGCTAGCCCCGTCACCTGGTATGGATTTAAAGGGGAATCCCTACGCCGAAGAAAGGGTCCCCCCAAATCCATCTCACACCCTTATCCGAGCACTCAGCACGGCCAGTCAGGAAAGGGGGTGGGGACGAGCGAGCCCCTCCTGAGCCGTACCAGGCCGCGTGCCCTCAACATGGGGGGTGCCCTGGGGAAAGAGGGGCCCTGCGGCCCCCCCACCCCAAAGCACCTTGTCCCCATGTTGATGAGGACAAGGGCCTCTTCCCGACAACCCTGGCCATTGGTTGTCGGGGTCTGCGGGCGGGAGGCTTATCGGAATCCGGGAGCCCCCTTTAATAAGGGGCCCCCAGATACCGGCCCCCCACCCTATGTGAATGAGTATGGGGTACGTAGTACCCCTACCCATTCACCTAAGGTGTAAAAGTGTAAATAAAAAAAAACACAATTTTTTAAAATATTTTATTGCACAGCTCCGGGGGTCTTCTTCCGTCTTGGGGGGTCTTCTCGCCGGACTCCTCCGCTATCTTTTGCTCTTTTACCTAGCTCTTTCACGAGCGGAGGAGCCTGGCTTTCTTCTTCGTCGCCGCCGCCGTTGTTGTCTGGGGGTCTCGTTCCGCCTTCGGGGGTCTCTTCTGTTCTTGCCGCTGTCACCGCTGTCTTCTGCGGCACGAGGGGCGAACTCAACCATCAAACACACCTCTGTGAGTTGGACCATGCTTCTTCACCACCTCCACCAACAACAAAGCCACCCACTCACTACAGCAGCATGGAAGGAAGTTTGGAAGGAAGTGTTGAGAGTGATGTAAAACATACAAAAAAAGTGCAGAGCAAATGGATAGATTTGAGCTGGCTGCTTACCCCATATATGGTTATAGAAAAAATGAAGAAAATTCCCCATGGGGTTTTTTAGGCAGCAGAAAACACAATTAGTTGGTGAAAAACCAAATAGTTTTTATTTTTTATCAAAAAAAGAGGTAATAAGTACAAATAGTTATTTAAAATTCAAGGTCTGGTTTACAAATAGTGAACTTTCAAAATCGGAGTACATACAATATTCACCTAAAATTAATTTGGAAGGAAATTATTTCAAAACAGTAATACCGTAAGTTTACAACAATTATTTATTCATAAGAAACACCCCATGACCCCAATGCATTTCGACCATTATGAGCGTAGAGGTCTTCTTCAGGGGGTGGAGAGAAAGAGGGGGTGACTTTTTACATTTCTGCAAAAGGTAAAAAACATTTTTTAGAAACATTCAATGCTTTTAATTATTTATATTATATTATTTGTTTTTTTTTATGTTATATTTACCCTTCCTCCGAAATCATGTTCATAACCAGAGATTTTTTCGCGCTAAAATCCACAAAATCATTCACAGAGAATGTTCACGAGCCCCTGCTGCTGTGGTATTATTCCCCAATCTCCCCACACTGTGGGAAGGGAAAAGGTCCCCCTAGGGGTCAAGATCACGGGCTTGCAGGCAATGAGAGACAGCTTAGTGTTCCCCCATGGGGTGGATGGTGTTAATGGGTTGGTGGTCACACCTAAAAGAAACGAGTTTAGTAGCTGGATTAATTTCATGTTTTTGTTTAATTTAATCTAAATTTATAAGTATTTGAAAAAGTAACTTTATAGAGAATATATTCATCTTGATATGCAAATTTTTAATATAATTAAATTAAAACATTTTATCCTTATTATCAAGCAGTTATTATTTGATGTAATGTTTGGTAATATGTTGTTAATGACTAAGGAAATTGTAATACTAATGGGGTGTTATTGGGGGTAAAAAATGGCCATGAAGTGAAAATATGAACTATTGGGAATGTGGGGGAAAAGGTGAAGGTTGTGATGTATGCTGAAATTAATGTGAGCTGAATGCGTGAATTGGGAGAGATGGTGAGTGTGTGGAATGAAATCTCAAATGTGAAAATATAGATGAATGAATAAATAAAAAAAAGGGTGAAATTAAGTAAAAATAAAAAGTGAAAAGTAAAATTGCAAGGTGTGAAAAATGTGCATGGTGATGCAAAATATGTGATATTTGAATTGTGTAAAAGGGACCATATTCATTATTTACCTTGTAAAGCTGAGTTGCTGATTTAGACTAATTGCATTATCCACAGGTGATAACCAAAACGGTGGCAATCAGGGAAAAAGAACTGCAATCGAATAATAGAGTTTATAAATGAGGGAAGCTCGGGCGTGGCCGAGAGCGGCATGTGAGAGGACGTGCATCACTGAGCTCCCGCTCAGATCCTCCAACGATCCTCTTCCAAGCCGGGACTTCGCCCTAAACGGGGCACCGCAAGAACCGGGGACACCCCCAGCACTCCCCGGACCTCTTACCAGCCGAATCCGCAGAAATGCAGACCCGCAAGGCCGCGGAGACCGGGCCGCCGGATTTCCAACATGGCGCCGCCGCGCCATCTACACAGCGCACACGCGGATGGGAGAAGCCCAAGGACCAGGGTAAGCCGCCTAAAACCCCTAAAAGTGCAGCCAAAGAGCCCCACAGGGATATGCTCTATTTCACCCAGAAGCTAACAGCCCCAGCAGCTCAGAGTAAAGGGGAAGATATGTCGGCCACCCCTGCAGTGTTTCACACGCAACAGGAGGATGAGACACAGACACCAGGCCCTTTACCCTCCCCCAGTCAGAGTCTCCCAGAAGCAGAGGAGGAGGATGAGGATGAGGAGATAGCACAGCCCTCCCTAGCTGACATACGGAGAGCAGTACAAAAATGCACAGCCTCGGTTCACATACTGCAAGATCAATTTGGAGGCCTGAAGGAAGAGCTGGGGTTTATTAAGCATGATTTGCAGAAGACAAGGGAGCGCACCACTGCTGCTGAAGGCTGCATCAGTGCGCTAGAAGACAGGCTGACTCCCCTGATGAGAGAGGCCCAAATTACAGCCAGGATTGCTAAAGCAAACGAAATTAAATCTGGCGAGATTGAAAATTGTTTGAGAAGAAACAATATCCGTATAGTGGGGCTCCCTGAGAAGTCAGAGGGCCGGGACCCCACGGACTTTGTTGAACAATGGCTAATACAGGCATTTGGTAAGGAGGTATTTACCCCCCTATACTCGGTGGAGCGTGCGCACAGGGTACCGTCCAGGCCCCTTCCACCAGGCCATCCACCACGCACCATGAGTTCCGAGGCTCGGGACTGGATGGATCTCCACCCCAGACCATGAGGGCCTCTGGGGCTGGTCAGGGTGACCAGGCTTACGGGGGCAGCAGACACTCCTGGGTCTAGGACCCTTCACAGGGTTGGTCCGGACCAGAACCAGGAATCAAAGAGAAAGCCGAACCCTGAACACGTGACTTCAGCCTCTTAAATACCCCTTCCCGGAATACACAGCGGGGCCAGACGCGCCCACTGATTGGCTCCGAGAAAGATTGGTACCTAATACGTCCAACTAGACTGTGTTCTCAGCCTTTCACAGGTGCTCACCTCACCTATGACCAGGCAGAACTCTAGTACAGCCCAGCCAAACTGATGCCAAAGTACAAACCTAGAACAATTAACCCCCAGAACTCAGTTACAGTTCTGGAAAAAACGAAATTTACAGAATAGCGCACACTTTAGAAAAGTGTCGGCGCTACATTTTATTAAATCTTTTTATGTGGCAACACTGAAGAGATTACACTCTCCTACAATGTAAAGTAGTGAGTGTACAGCTTGTATAACAGTGTACATTTGCTGTCCCTTCAAAATAACTCAACACACAGCCATTAATGTCTAAATCACTGGCAACAAAAGTGAGTACACTCTTAATTGAAAATGTCCAAATTGGGCCCAATTAACCATTTTCCCTCCCCAGTGTCATGCGACTCGTTAGTGTTACAATTTCTTAGGTGTGAATGGGGAGCATGTATGTTATATTTGGTTTTATCACTCTCAATCTTTCATACTGGTCACTGGAAGTTCAACATGGCACCTCATGGCAAAGAACACTCTAGAGTATCTGAAAAAAAGATTTGCTGCTCTACATAAAGACCATACAGCGATTTAACAGAACAGGTTCCACTCAGAACAGGCCTTCGCCATGGTCGACCAAAGAAGTTGAGTGCACGTTCTCAGTGTCATATCCAGAGGTAGATGTATGAGTGCTGCCAGCATTGCCGCAGAGGTTGAAGGGGTAGGGGATCAGCCTGTCAGTGCTCAGACCATACGACACACACTGCATCAAATTGCTCTGCATGGCTGTCATCCCAGAAGGAAGCCTCTTCTAAAGATGTTGCACAAGAAAGCCGGCAAACAGTCTGCTGAAGACAAGCAGACTAAGGACATGGATTTATGAAACCATGTCCTGTGGTCTGATGAGACCAAGATACACTTATTTGGTTCAGATGGTGTCAAGCGTGTGTGGCGGCAACCAGATGAGGAGTACAAAGACAAGTGTGTCTGGCCTACAGTCAAGCATGGTGGTGGGAGTGTCATGGTCTGGAGCTGAATGAGTTCTGCCGTCACTGGGGAGCTACAGTTCATTGAGGGAACCATGAATGCCAACATGTACTGTGACATATTGAATCAGAGCATGATCCACTACCTTCAGAGACTGGGCCGCAGGGCAGTATTCCAACATGATAACGACCCCAAACACACCTCCAAGACGACCACTGCCTTGCTAAAGAACTGAGGATAAGGCGATGGACTGGCCAAGCATGTCTCCAGACCTAAACCCTATTGAGCATCTGTGGGGCATCCTCAAATGGAAGGTGGAGGAGTGCAAGGTCTCTAACTTCCACCAGGTCCATGATGCCTCCATGGAGGAGTGTAAGAGGACTCCAGTGGCAACCTGTGAAGCTCTGGTGAGCTCCATGCCCAAGAGGTTTAATGCAGTGCTGGAAAATAATGGTGGCCACACAAAATATTGACACTTGGACATTTTTACTTAGGGGTGTACTCACTTTTGTTGCCAGTGGTTTAGACATCGAGGGCTGTGTGTTGAGTTATTTTGAGAGGAAAGCAAAATTACACTGTTATACAAGCTGTACACTCACTACTTTACATTGTAGCAAAGTGTCATTTCTTCAGTGTTGTCACATTAAAAGATATAATAAAATATTTACAAAAATGTGAGGGGTGTACTCACTTTTGTGAGATACTGTATATAGCCCCTGCTATGTAATTTGTGTGGGAAGTTACATGC
The DNA here is from genome assembly GCA_028564925.1 of Lithobates sylvaticus. Taxonomy (NCBI): domain Eukaryota; kingdom Metazoa; phylum Chordata; class Amphibia; order Anura; family Ranidae; genus Lithobates; species Lithobates sylvaticus. The sequence continues at coordinate 234,277,958 of CM053027.1, forward strand.
GGGGGGCAAAGACCCACAAGGGAGAGGTAGCCCTATTGACAGGGATAGGTTCCTGGGGGGAAGGGACAGTATAGGGAATTTCATGGATGCCTGTGAAGACAGCCTCCTTTAACTCTACCATTAACTATGTAGTACAAGGGTCTGCCTGATAGGATACAAATTGGTAGCATTGTTTACGGTTTGCACTCATATAATTTGGTAAATCTAAAGAGATTGTACAGAGATTGTACCCATGACGTGACATATGTGAAGCTAGGCTTGAAGTGTAGTTATTCTCTGATTTACCCCACTTGCTGCCAGAGCTAAGTTTAGCATTTTTGTTTGTTTAACCACTTGCCGACCGCTGCGCGCCAATATACGTCGGCACAATTGCAGCGGTGGCAAATGGGCGTACCTGTACCTCCCATTTAAGAGCCGGGGATAGCAGGCATGCGTGCGCACGCCTGCCGCGTACAGTGTGACCGCGCCCGCGGGACCGGCGGACTCAATGTCACGGAGAAATGCCTATGTAAACAAGGTATTTCACCGTTCTGGCTTGTGTCATGACAGAGATCACCGGTCCCTGTCATCGGGAGAGGTGAGCGCTGTCATGTGACTTGAAGCCCATCCCCTCACAGTTAGAATCACTCCCTAGGACACACTTAACCCCTTCATCGCCCCAAAGTGGTTAACCCCTTCACTGCCAGTGTCATTTACACAGTAATCTGTGCATTTTTATAGCACTGATCGCTATATAAATGACAATGGTCCTAAAATAGTGTCAAAAGTGTCCGATGTGTCCGCCATAATCTTGCAGTCCAGATAAAAATCACAGATCGCCACCATTACTAATAAAAAAAAATACCCTCTTTTGTAGACACCAATCAATATACGCTTATTGCGATTTTTTTACCAAAAATATGTAGAAGAATACATATCGGCCTAAACTGAGGGAAAAAAAATTTGTTTAGATATTTATAAACAGTTTTTAAAAAAAAAATTGTCTGACAGTAAAAATATCTTGGGTGATATTTATTATAGCAAAAAGTAAAAAATAATGTGTTTTTTTTTCAAAATTGTCACTCTATTTTTGTTTATAGCGCAAAAAATAAAAAAATGCAGAGGTGATTATATACCACCAAGAGAAAGATGTATTTGTGGGGAAAAAAAGGCCGTCAATTTTGTTTGGGTGCAACGTCGCACGACCACGCAACTGTCAGTTAAAGCAAAGCAGTGCTCAATCGCAAAAAGTGTTCTGGTCAGGAAGAGGGTAAAATCTTCCGGAGCTGAATCGCTTAATATGGGAGCTCACAGAAAGTTGATATAAAATGCATGTAAAGTGCATTTTTGGTAGAGTTTTGTGTTTAAAATACAGTCTCCTCATCCTTCAAAAAAAACACGTGAAGCATGAAAAACACACGTATAAAAACATGCACAAAAAGCACTACAAAAATGCACTGAAAAACGCATGATTATGCAGCAGCACTGGTGTGAACCTAGGCTTCGACTAGTATTAAACTGCACAGTTCAGATATGAATCTCTGTGCCCTCTAGAAGTACAAGTCTGAATAGGTTTAGAAGGGAGGGGAATATGTGATTGTTGTAGACATCCTGTACCCTGTCTTCGTGCCCTCCAGACCGTGTCCCTTCCCTAGCAGTCTCTGGGTGGCTCTTTTCCTTCTCACACCTCCTGTTAAAAACTCCACTGAGAGGAAGAACACACTATAAAGGCTGCAGTGAGTAACGTGAGGTGGAAGTAACATTCACTCTCTGTCAGCCAAAGAAAATACATGGACAAAAGAAGAGAGAAGGCAGAGAGACTGCATGGGAAGTACAAACAAGAAGTGTGAGGAGTTCAGTAGGCGGCAGGATTGTTTGATAACATTTACTTACTGGGAGAGAACATGGAGCAATATAGGATCTCAGTAGTTGCTCTCCTCCCTCACTGAGCTTTTCTCTGCCAAGCCACAAGTGCTGTGTGCCTGCTGCCTCTACCAGTTCCCCTGTTTGGGGACAAGGGAACATGTGGTGGGATGAAAACCTCCTTGCTCTCTTTAGGAGGCACCTGCGGACTACCATTACCTATTGGAGTGTCTTCTTCAGTTTTGGATTATGCATTGCATTTCTGGGACCAACTATACTAGACCTGAGATGCCTGACACATAGCAGTCTGCAGGAGATCACCTGGGTCTTCTTCGCCCAGCAGTTCTGCATCCTAGTGGGGAGCACTTTGGGGGGAGCCTTTAAAAAGTCGTGAGTACTTCATTTCTACCAGTGTACCAAATTGAATCATGCTACATTTAAAATTGATGCAGCAACTACTGTTTGTCTTGTGCAAAAACAATACGGGTGACATTCATGATGATCTGTTGACATTAGAGTGAGAATAAGCGTTTGTTCACAGCATATCCATTGATCTGCATAGATCAACTAATGCCGCGTACACAAGAGCAGATTTTCTGTCGGAAAAATCTTGGATGGTTTTTCCGACGGAATTCTGCTTGGCTTGCATATACACGGTCACACAAAATTTTGCTGAACTTTCGACCGTCAAGAACGCGGTGACAAACAACACTACGACGAGCCGAGAAAATTAAGTTCAATGCTTCCGAGCATGCGTCAAATTGTTTCTGAGCATGCGTAGGAATTTTGCACGTCGGAATTGGTACAGACAATCAGAATTTCCAATTAAAACGTTTTCCGACCGAAAAATTGAGAATCTGCTCTCAATCTTTTGCTGGCTGGAATTCCACCAGCAAGTCCGATGTAGCATACACACGGTTGTATTTTCCGACCAAAAGCTCTCATCGGACTTTTGCTGGTGGAATTTACGATCGTGTGTATGCGGAATTAGGCTCGACACAAGGTGCTTATAGAAAACAATTAGAAATGTAGAAGAGTGATGGCAGAAAAAAGACCAAATGGTCTATTGAGTATTTTATGTGTGTGTGTGTTGATATATGTAAATATATATATATATATATATATATATATATATATATATATATATATATATATATATATATATATGTGTGTGTGTGTGTTTTTTTGTGGTTTTTTTTGTTTGTTTCTGTTTTAATTTTTTTTGTCTTAGCATAGATTGATCTTTGTCCCAAGCGTGTTTGAATCCACTTACTGTTGACTGACTCATAACCTCTGTTGGAAGTCTATACAAATCATTTACTACACCTTTAATAAAATAATATTTGTTTTTAAATTATTTATTATAATTAATTATATAAGTATTTTGTAGCCCTGTTAATGCTACGATGATCTGCTGAGGTTCAGCGTATTTTTATGCAGCACAATGCATGGCACCGCATCGTGACATACTGGGGGTTATTTACCAAAGGTAAATCCACTTTGCACTACAAGTGCACTTGAAATTGCACTGAAAGTGCACTTGGAAGTGCAGTCGCTGTAAATCTGAGGGGTAGATCTGAAATGAGCTGAAGTTCTGCTGATTTTATCATCCAATCATGTGCAAGCTAAAATGCTGTTTTTTATTTTCCTTGCGTGTCCCCCTCGGATCTACAGTGACTGCACTTTCAAGTACACTTGTAGTGCAAAGTGGATTTGCCTTTAGTAAATAACCCCTAATGCAACTTTAAATGGAGTGTGCTTTTCTGGCACCTAAAGTTACAAAACAGCAAACAGTATGATGCGTTGTAACAATTTATCAAATCTCCTCACTCACTGCACTCTTGCACCACACACCAGCATGCACACATTTTACTGTGAACGAGCTCTAAGGATTTCAGGAAATAAAGCATTTGTAGCTTTAGTTGCAGATAACTTCTGTAAAGCAAAAAAAAAGAAATGAACGCATAAATAAGTAAAAAAAAAAAAAAAAACAGTGTAGAAATGATCAATTTAGAAAGATAATTCACAAATGCAGATAACTTAATTGATTTATCATCAAGGTGGCCACAACAGAGCACAATCTGATTGTGCATTCCTCATACATTTATTCATGTTGTATGTACAGTATCTCACAAAAGTGAGTACACCCCTCACATTTTTGTAAATATTTTATTATATCTTTTTATGTGACAACACTGAAGAAATTGCACTTTGCTACAATGTAAAGTAGTGAGTGTACAGCTTGTATGACAGTGTAAATTTGCTGTCCTCTCAAAATAACTCAACACACAGCCATTAATGTCTGAACTGCTGGCAACAAAAGTGAGTACACCTCTAAGTGAAAATGTCCAAATTGGGCCCAATGTGTCAATATTTTCTGTGGCCACCATTATTTTTCAGCACTGCCTTAACCCTCTTAGGCATGGAGTTCACCAGAGCTTCACAGGTTGCCACTGGAGTCCTCTTCTACTCCTCCATCGACATCACGGAGCTGGTGGATGTTGGAGACCTTGCACTCCTCCACCTTCTGTTTAAGGATGCCCCACAGATGCTCAATAGGGTTTAGGTCTGGAGACATGCTTGGCCAGTCCATCATCTTTACCCTCAGCTTCTTTAGCAAGGCAGTGGTCATCTTGGAGGTGTGTTTGGGGTCGTAATCATGTTGGAATACTGCCCTGCTGCCCAGTCCCTGAGGGGAGGGGATCATGCTCTGCTTAAGTATGTCACAGTACATGTTGGCATTCATGGTTCCCTCAATGAACTGTAGCTCCCTAGTGCTGGCAGCACTCAAGCAGCCCCTGACCATGACACCATGCTTGACTGTAGGCAAGACACATGTGTCTTTGTACTCCTCACCTGGTGCCACCACACACGCTTGACACCACCTGAACCAAATAAGTTTATCTTGGTCTCATCAGACCACAGGACATGGTTCCAGTAATTCATGTACTTAGTCTGCTTGTCTTCAGCAAACTGTTTGCAGGCTTTCTTGTGCATCATCTTTAGAGGAGGCTTCCTTCTGGGATGACAGCCATGCAGACCAATTTGATGCAGTGTGCGGCATATGGTTTGAGCACTGACAGGCTGACCGCCCCACCCCTTCAATCTATGCAGCAATGCTGGCAGCACTCATACGTCTATTTCCCAAAGACAACCTCTGAATATGACGCTGAGCATGCGCACTCAACTTCTTTGGTTGATCATGGCGAGTCCTATTCTGAGTGGAACCTGTCCTGGTAAACCGCTGTATGGGCTTTGCCACTGTGCTGCAGCTTATTTTCAGTATCTTGGCAATCTTCTTATAGCCTAGGCCATCTTTATGTAGAGCAACAATTCTTTTCATCAAGATCTCAGAGAGTTTTTTGCCATGAGGTGCCATGTTAAACTTCCAGTGACCAGTATGAGAGAGTGAGAGTGATAACACCAAATGTAGCACTCCTGCTCCCCATTCACACCTGAGACCTTGTAACACTAACAAATCACATGACACCGGGGAGGGAAAATGGCTAATTAGGCCCAATATGGACATTTTCACTTAGACCACATACACACTATTCGATTTTCTGCAGATTCTTGACTTCAGATTTACCAAAACCATATAATACGAGATCAAGCCTTAAGAGTTTCAATTTGTATGCAATCAGGCAGAAGATCTAATAGTGTGTATGAGGCTTTAGGGGTGTACTCACTTTTGTTGCCAGCAGTTTAGACATTAATGGCTGTGTGGAGTTATTTTGAGGGGACAGCAAATTTACACTGTAAGGCTGCGTACACACGGGCAGACTTTCCCGCGGGATTGTCCGCCGGACAATCCGCCAGTGTGTGGGCGCCGGCGGACTTTTTCCTGCCAAAAGTCCGGCCACTAAGTTTTAAGTTCAGACTTAAAATTGTCCGCTGGACTCGCGAGTCCGGCGGACAATCCCGCGGTCTGTGTGCTAGTCCGCGGGACTTTTGGAAATGAACGGACTTGCCGACACAAGATTGGAAAGTCCGTTCATTTAGAATGTGACTTCAGGTAGACGGGACTAGCGAAGGCAGTGAATGCCGCCGCGCTAGCCCCGTCACCTGGCATGGATTTAAAGGGAATGTCTACGCCGAAAAAATGGCGTGGGGGTCCCCCCCCCAAATACATCTCAGACCCTTATCCGAGCATGCAGCCCGGCCGGCCAGGAAAGGGGTGGGGGACGAGCGAGCGCCCCCCCTCCTGAGCCGTACCAGGCCGTGTGCCCTCAACATGGGGGGTGCCCTGGGGAAAGGGGGGCCGTGCGCCCCCCCCACCCCAAAGCACCTTGTCCCCATGTTGATGAGGACAAGGGCCTCTTCCCGACAACCCTGGCCGTTGGTTGTCGGGGTCTGCGGGCGGGGGGCTTATCGAATCCGGGAGCCCCCTTTAATAAGGAGGCCCTCAGATCCCGGCCCCCCCACCCTATGTGAATGAGCATGGGGTACGATGTACCCCTACCCATTCACCTAAGGTGTAAAAGTGTAAATAAAAAAAAACACACAATTTTTTTTTAAATATTTTATTGCACTGCTCCGGGGGTCTTCTTCCGTCTTGGGGGGTCTTCTCGCCGGACTCCTCCGCTCTCTTCTGCTCTTTTACCTTGCTCTTTCGCGAGCGGAGAAGCATGGCTTTCTTCTTTGTTGTCGCCGCCGTCGTCTGGGGGTCTCGTTCCGCCTTCGGGGGTCTTCCAGGGTCTTCCGGGGTCTCTTCTGTTCTTGCCGCTGTCGCCGCCTTCTGCGCCGTCTTCTTCTTCCTCTTCTTCTTCTTCTTCCGATGTTGACTGGTCGCTCTCTCTGGCCGGAATGCATCCTCCGGGACTGTGACATCATAGGGGGGCGGGGTCACCATGTATAAGTCACAACACCGCGCGTCTCTGCCATTCCGGCCAGAGAGAGCGACGAGTCAACATTTGCTGTCCACTCAAAATAACTCCACACACAGCCATTAATGTCTAAACTGCTGGCAACAAAAGTGAGTACACCCCTAAAGCCTCATACACACTATTAGATTTTCTGCCTGATTGCATACAAATTGAAACTCTTAAGGCTTGATCTCGTATTATATGGTTTTGGTAAATCTGAAGTCAAAAATCTGCAGAAAATCGAATAGTGTGTATGGGGTCTAAGTGAAAATGTCCATATTGGGCCTAATTAGCCATTTTCCCTCCCCGGTGTCATGTGATTTGTTAGTGTTACAAGGTCTCAGGTGTGAATGGGGAGCAGGAGTGCTACATTTGGTGTTATCACTCTCACTCTCTCATACTGGTCACTGGAAGTTTAACATGGCACCTCATGGCAAAAAACTCTCTGAGATCTTAATGAAAAGAATTGTTGCTCTACATAAAGATGGCCTAGGCTATAAGAAGATTGCCAAGATCCTGAAACTAAGCTGCAGCACAGTGGCCAAGACCATACAGCGGTTTAACAGGACAGGTTCCACTCAGAATAGGACTCGCCATGATCAACCAAAGAAGTTGAGTGCGCGTGCTCAGCGTCATATCCAGAGGTTGTCTTTGGGAAATAGACGTATGAGTGCTGCCAGCATTGCTGCAGAGATTGAAGGGGTGGGGCGGTCAGCCTGTCAGTGCTCAGACCATACGCCGCACACTGCATCAAATTGGTCTGCATGGCTGTCATCCCAGAAGGAAGCCTCTTCTAAAGATGATGCACAAGAAAGCCTGCAAACAGTTTGCTGAAGACAAGCAGACTAAGGACATGAATTACTGGAACCATGTCCTGTGGTCTGATGAAACCAAGATAAACTTATTTGGTTCAGGTGGTGTCAAGCGTGTGTGGTGGCACCAGGTGAGGAGTACAAAGACACATGTGTCTTGCCTACAGTCAAGCATGGTGTCATGGTCAGGGGTTGTTTGAGTGCTGCCAGCACTGGGGATCTACAGTTCATTGAGGGAACCATGAATGCCAACATGTACTGTGACATACTTAAGCAGAGCATGATCCCCTCCCCTCAGGTACTGGGCCGCAGGGCAGTATTCCAACATGATAACGACCCTAAACACACCTCCAAGATGACCACTGCCTTGCTAAAGAAGCTGAGGGTAAAGGTGATGGACTGGCCAAGCATGTCTCCAGACCTAAACCCTATTGAGCATCTGTGGGGCATCCTTAAACAGAAGGTGGAGGAGCGCAAGGTTTCTAACATCCACCAGCTTTGTGATGTTGATGGAGGAGTAGAAGAGGACTCCAGTGGCAACCTGTGAAGCTCTGGTGAACGCCATGCCTAAGAGGGTTAAGGCAGTGCTGAAAAATAATGGTGGCCACAGAAAATATTGGCACATTGGGCCCAATTTGGACTTTTTTACTTAAGCCCCATACACACGGTCGGATTTTTTCATGGATTCTGTCCGATCGGACAATGTTGTTGAAAAATCAGACTGTGTGTATGCACCATCGGACAGTGTACGTCGGATTATCCGACGGACAAAGTCTTATCTCCTGCTGGAAAGATTTGCCGACAACCCGGTCCGATCACACCAAATCCGATCGTGTGTACGGTTGTCCGACCGGACAAAGTGCTACGCATGCTCAGATCACATTACAAGACCAAAGCTATTGGCTACTAGCCTCTACTTAGTCCCGTCGTAGGCAACAAACGTCACCACGTTCAGAATGATCGGATTTTCCGACAACTTTGTCCGACCGTGTGTACGCAAAACCAACATCAGACAAAGTATGACGGACATGGTCCGACGGACCTGGTCCTCGGATAATCCGCGCGTGTGTATGGGGCTTTAGAGGTGTACTCACTTTTGTTGCCAGCAGTTCAGACATTAATGGCTGTGTGTTGAGTTATTTTGAGAGGACAGCAAATTTACACTGTCATACAAGCTGTACACTCATTACTTTACATTGTAGCAAAGTGTAATTTCTTCAGTGTTGTCACATGAAAAGGTATATTAAAATATTTAGAAAAATGTGAGGGGGTGTACTCACTTTTGTGAGATACTGTATGTTTTAACAACTATTTAGTGTGAAGGCATACCAAAGTTACCCATTCAGTTTATATCCTAAAACCTAAGATCTTGTAATATGTATTTGTTGTTAAATTTAATGGTGCCCATACACATAAAGATCTTATCGGCCTATCATTTATTCATTTTGCATGCTTAATTTAACAGTTTCTGGATACTACATACTTATTGAAATTTATCTTTCAAGCAATATATGGGAGGTGGATAACCCAAGAAGTTGTATGTGGGCGGGGTGAGATTGTTAAAGACAGTGTTGTTCTTGGTAATATCAACTTGGAAGTCCTCAGTTGCGGGGACTTTTTACAAATTGGTTCTTTAATGCTGAAATGCCTGGGTAAGGACTCCAAGATCACAGGCATGAAAACGAAGGTCCTCTATTGGGTCACCATCCTATTGGACACTGATACTTGGGTAAAATGGGCAATCTACTGTCACCATCCCAGCTGATGCCCAAAATGCACCATTTTGAGGAGGTCTTTGCACTTTTCTACATTTCCTGATGGTGGTGGGATCCCCTCTTGACCAAAGTTCCTCTGACTCCTAAAAGGAGGAGCAGTGGTGGTGGTAGCTGCCTCAGGTGCAGGACATCCGATCCGACTTTGCCCTGCGATTTCTGATCTGACTTCCATGTGACTTTAATGAACAGGATCCGATCTTGATCTGACATTGAGATGCGACTTGTCCTTTGACTAGTCAAAACAATTCCTTTGGGTCTGGAATGGATGAAACCTCATGCCAAATTTATCAGAAAAAGAGGCGTGCCCCCCCCCCCCCAATCCATACCAGGCCCCACGCCAAAATAAAAAAAAATGTGCGGGGTCCCCCCTAAAACCATAAGACCCTTCAGTCTGGTATGGATTTTGAGGGGAAACCCCACACCACAATTAAAAAAAAAACCGGAATATCCAAGCATGCAGCCTGGCAGGTCAGGAAAGGTGGAGAGCAAGCACCCCCCCTCCTGAACCATACCAGGCCACATGCCCTCAACATAGGGGGGGGTGGGTGCTGTGGGGCAGGGGGAGGGTCTGGTATGGATTTGAGGGGGGGGGGCACGCCATTTTTTTTTTCAATACATTCAGCATCGCTAAATGAGCATTGCCCATGAGCACATGTCACAAGTCGGATGCTGATCTGACTTGGATGCGACTTCCATTCAATTCTATGGGTTGAAATCGCACCCAAGTTGGACCAAAGTAGTGCAGGAACCTTTTCAAAAGTCAGACCAACACAAGTCGGACCAGTTAAGAGGGCTCTCATAGGGAACCATTGATTTTGACATGTCATGCGACTTGTCGGAGTCGAAGCGCTTGTCGCACCAGTGTGAACCAGCCCTTAGAGATGCTTTTGAGGGCTTTTGTAGACCACAGCAGACCTGCTCAGCTGCAGGCAGCACTCACATACCCCTTGATTGCTGATTACATAGAATCCAGGGCTGATGCAGACACTGTTAAGATTACTACACGTACACGATTTTACAATCTCCTTTAGCTTTACCAACAAATGTGTGGTGCAAGGGTCTGCCTGATTGGATACAATTTGATTGGATAGATTAAGTAGGTCCTCATATTACAGAATTTGGTCATTTCAAAGTTACATTGTTAATCTGGTTGAAAAAAGACACTAGTCCATCCACTTAAACCAACATATAAAAAAAAAAACACACACAAATGTTTTATTTGTTTTGGTTGAACTAGATGGACTTGTGTTTTTTTTCAACCTAACTAACTATGTAAATAGAAAACATCCATATGTACTATCCTATACCCACAGTTGATCCAGAGGAAGGAAAAAAAAAACAATAAATCATGATCCAATTTGCTCTAGTCTGATTTCCCCCAGAAGGCACAATAATCCCTGAATCAACTTTACCTATAAATAATAGTAACAAGTTATAATATGTGCATTTAGGAAAGAATCCATATCTTTTTTTTAAACAATCTACTGAGCTGGCCAGAACAAGCTCTTGAGGGAGATATATTCCACATTTTCACAGCTCTTAGGCCCCTTTCACACTGAGGCGCTTTGCAGGCGCTAAAGTGCTAAAAATAGTGCCTGCAAAGCGCCCTGAAAGAGCCGCTCAGTGCACTCCAATGTGAAAGCCCTGAGGGCTTTCACACTGGAGCAGTGCGCTTGCAGGACGGTCAAAAAAGTCCTGCAAGCTGCATCTTTGGAGCGCTGTAGGAGCGGTGTATTTACCGGTCCTAAAGCGCCCCTTCCCATTGAAAACAATGGGGCAGCGCTCCAAACCCACCTGCAAAGCATCGCTTTGCTGTCGGTTTTAACCCCTTTTCGGACACTAAAACTGCCCCGCTAGCGGCCGAAAAGCGCCGCTAAAACGACGGTAAAGCACCGCTAAATATAGCGCCGCTTTCCCACCAGCGCGCTCGACGCCCCAGTGTGTAAGTAGCCTTACTGTGAAAAAAACTTTCCGTATTTGGAGATTAAATCCTTTTTCCTCCAGACAAAAAGAGTGCCCTTTTGACCTCTGTGATGACCTTAAGGTGAATAACTCTACACAGAGTTCACTACATGGACCACTTATGTATTTATCACATTAGCGCAATTTGACATGCGATTTTACAGGTCAAATCGCATGTCAAATCTTAGCCTACTGCCAGCAATATGAGCGTTCCACTCCGTGCAACGTCAAATTTGCGCTGCCGCACTGATTTCCAAAAGTAGTTCCTACACTGCTTTTGGCGTCTTTGGGGGCGATTTAAATGGACATGTGTGCATGAATCTGCACAGATATCTTTAAAGTCGCCCCTGAAGTCTGACTGGAATACTTTCAGTGTGAATGAGGGCTTAATCTCCTCTTCTCAAGAGAGAATAAATTCAGTTCCTCCAATCTTTCCTAATAGCTGAGCTCCTCCATGCCTCTTATCAGTTTGGTTGCCCTTCTCTGTACTTTTTCCAGTTCCCCCAATATCCTTTTTGAGAACTGGTGCCCAAAACTGAACTGCATATTCCAGATGAGGAATGATTTGTACAGGGGCAAAATTTTATCTCTCGCTCTGCTGTCCTTACCTCTTTTAACCACCTCAATACTGGGCACTCTCACCCCCTTCCTGCTCAGGCCAGTTTTCAGCTTTCAGTGCTCTCACACTTTGAATGAGCAACACTGTATCCAAATAACATTTTTAAATTTTTTTTCACACAAATAGAGTTCTGGTGGCATTTAATTACCACTTGAGTTTTTATTTTTTGCTCTACACATGAAAAAAGGCTGAAAATTTGGGGAAAAAAAAGTTTTTCTTAGTTTCTAACATTTTGCAAATAAGTCTTCTCATAAATTTTGACCAAAATTTATACTGGTACATTTCTTTGGTAAAAATAACCCAAATCAGTGTATATTATTTGGTGTGTGTGAAAGTTATTAGTCCACAAGCTATGGTACCAATCATTGATAATTGATTACACCTGATGTACTGATGGGCCATCTTATTTCTTGAGGCCCTAACATGTCAAGACAGTACAAATATTCCCCAAATTGCCCCTTTTTGGAAAGTAGACAGTCCAGGGTATTTAGTAAGTGGCAATTATTGCTCTCGTTCTGACATTCGCGGCGATACCTCACATGTGTGGTGCTATCGCTGTTTATGTATGCGTACGGGACCAACATGTGCGTTAGCCTTTGCACGCGAGCACGGGGGGACGGGGGCGATTTGAATCTTAAATTTTTTTGTCGGTGGGACACTGGTACACTGACAGATGTTGATTGGCCACCAGCGGATACTGACAAATGTTGATGTCACAATGGTACACTATTGCAGATGTTTTGTGCCCTGGTACAGATATGATGGGGGACTGTGACAGATGTTTTGTGCACTGGTACAAATGGTTATGGGGGCACTGTGACAGATAGTATGGGGACAGTGGTGCTTGGTGTACTGTGTGTGGGGGGATCTGACAGCACTGTGTGTACAATCATCCTTACTCACAGAGCTGTCACAGACCTTCAGGATTCAGCAAACCCCTGGGAATTGAACACTGGCAAATTGACTTATCCCTAAAGTAATCAATAAAAATAATCACATAATATAGTTGGTTGGAGGATAAGAGGAGCTAATATGCTTTAATATTTTCTTATAGCTAATTTCCAATTGCTGCCATGTTTGCAGTATTGCACAGAGGTTAAAACATCTGAGATCAAAAGGTCCCAAAGTGCCCATGCATCTGGGTAACAGAATAAACAAATCAAATGTCAAGGTGAATAATACAAATTGGGCGTGAACAGTATTAAAACAAAGGAGGTAATGATTGAAAAAGCAAATAAATATATAAAGTCCAAAATTGACAATCCCAATACCATAAATAAATAAATGTGAATCTTCTGGTTTGATGTTCCTTCAAAAAGCTTCACCACGAGTGCTCATGAGGTAGATGGCAACTCACCAAAGGTGTCTGACTACTTTTTACAGTAGGTCAAAATGCGCTTAGATTGAATGGACCAGAGGAATCCTAGGTAATATGGGTAACTGACATGCTGTCTCCAGCATCGTGCTACATTCTTTGGAAATAACAAACTCTAGAGATGTAAATCATATATCAGCTGGTAACAAGTGTGTCAGATAGTGTATCCCTAATTCTTCTTCCTTATTTTTTACCATATTACATCAAAAAAATAAATATAAGGTTTAAAAATCATGTCAAAATTCACTTGGATATCAAAAATATAAAATGTTAAACCGATGTCGTGCACAGATTGCTCTTTTTCAAGTAAATAATAGTGTAAATACTACAATATTTGTAATAAAATGTTGGAGAGCTCTGGGTTTCAGGGCTCCAGTCATGCTCAAAATATGTTGAATGGCATGTGCCTTTAAGTCCCTGAATTGTAATCTAGGTCAAGGCTGTACAGACCCCCACTCCCACCCACATCACACCCAATCTTTCGGGCTAGCTGAGGTTTTGGCATTTAAATGTTAGTGTTTACATGGGCATGTCAAGACCCTATGAACAGCCTGGGCATGAAATTCAAAAGGCTACACAGGGATTTATTTGAGGCGTATTTATTGTTAGCTTACATCAGTAAGCAGTAGGTTAATAGTACATTGTAAAACTCATTTACAATATGTAAAAATCAGATACAAAACTAGCTTTGTTGGTAAAATCAAGTTGTTGTGGAATTTTATGGTCTTGTTGTAAAGATTTTCTTTTCAATTTACTTTAGTTAATATTGTGTACCTTTGATGCACTTTGCAATTTACATAAAAAAGAATGACATTTATTAAAGTTGCATTGGGGGAGTACCTTTGTTAATAAAACAGGATAATATGGCAATGATGACTAGGTAATAGGGATGAGCCGAACACCCCCGGGTTCGGTTCGCACCAGAACCTTCGAACGGACCGAAAGTTCGCGCGAATTTTCGAACCCTATTCGTTACAATGGACGCGAACGTTCAAAATCAAAATTGCTAATTACAACAGCCAATATGCATGTTAATGTCATAAAACAGGTTTGGGGACCCGGGTCCTGCCCCAGGGGACATATATCAATGCAAAAAGAACTTTTAAAAAAACTAACGTTTTTTCGGGAGCAGTCATTTTAATTAATGATGCATAAAGTGAAAAAAAATAGTGAAATTTTCCTTTAAATATGGTACCTGGGGGGTGTCTAAAGTATGCCTGTGAGGTGGCATGTGTTTCCCGTGTTTAGAACTGTCCCTGCACAAAATGACATTTGTAAAGGATAAAAAAGAAGCCATTTAAAAACCACTTGCGGCTTTAATGTCATGTCTTGTCCTGGCCGCCATATGGCTGAAAATCCTTGAGAAAAATGGCATGGAGTCGTTTGTAAGTTGGATGTTTGAAAGTAGGGGCCTGCCGTATATACTCTGCAGAAATTTGCCCTATTAGATGTTGGTGTAGCCACAAGACTGGTGGGCACAGGAATGGGCCCTGCTGTGAGTTAATAGATCAAGATTTGTACTTGCATGCACCTGTTGAACCGGGCAGAAAAATTGGGCCTTTGGTGGTGGTGGTGGACGGTGTTGCCACAAGACTGTAAGCCCTCACAGTTACTCTTGGTGGGTGCAAGAATGGGCCCTGCTGTGAGTTATTAGATCAAGATTTGTAATTGCATGCACCTGTTGAACAGGGCAGAAAAATTGGGCCTTTGGTGGTGGTGGTGGACGGTGTTGCCACAAGACTGTAGGCCCTCCCTCATAGTTACTCTTGGTGGGCGCAGGAATGGGCCCTGCTGTGAACTATTAGATCAAGATTTGTAATTACACGCCCCTGTTAAACAGGGGCTGAAAAATTGTGCCTTAGGCATTGGTGCTGGTGCCACAACACTGCAACCCCTCACAGATACTGTACTCTTAGCACAGCAATGAGACCTGTTGCAAAGCATTGCCTAAAAATTGTAATTACACGCCCCAACAGGGGCTGAAAAATTGTGCCTTAGGCACTGGTGCTGGTGCCACAACACTGCAACCCCTCACAGATACTGTACTTGGAGAACAGCAGTCACACCTGTTGCGAAGCATCTTTTTAAAAAATTGTAATTACACGCCCCTGTTATACAGGGGCTGAAAAATTGTGCCTTAGGCATTGGTGCTGGTGCCACAACACTGCAACCCCTCACAGATACTGTACTCTGAGCACAGCAATGAGACCTGTTGCAAAGCATTGCCTAAAAATTGTAATTACACGCCTCAACAGGGGCTGAAAAATTGTGCCTTAGGTATTGGTGCTGGTGCCACAACACTGCAACCCCTCACAGATACTGTACTCTGAGCACAGCAATGAGACCTGTTGCAAAGCATTGCCTAAAAATTGTAATAACAGGCCCCAACAGGGGCTGAAAAATTGTGCCTTAGGCATTGGTGCTGGTGCCACAACACTGCAACCCCTCACAGATACTGTACTCTGAGCACAGCAATGAGACCTGTTGCAAAGCATTGCCTAAAAATTGAAATTACACGCCCCAACAGGGGCTGAAAAATTGTGCCTTAGGCACTGGTGCTGGTGCTACAACACTGCAACCCCTCACAGATACTGTACTTGGAGCACAGCAGTCACACCTGTTGCGAAGCATTTTTAAAAAAAATTGTAAATACACGCCCCTGTTATACAGGGGCTGAAAAATTGTGCCTTAGGCACTGGTGTGGTGGCATGGATCATTGAGGAGGAGGAAGAGGATAGTCAGTGAACATAACAGGACAGTCACTCAGCATCAGCATAGGCAGTCTTGAAGGGATGTGACATTATAAATTATTCAGTTATATCCGCTTCAGGTGCCTGGTAGCTGGTGGTGATCCAAGACTGATTCATTTTTATGAAGGTCAGTCGATCAACCGAGTCGGTGGACAGGCGCACCCTATGATCAGTGACAAATCCTCCAGCAGCACTGAATGTGCGTTCGGAAAGAACGCTGGATGCAGGACAGGCCAGTAGCTCAATTGCATACTGTGCAAGCTCTGGCCAGTTATCCATCCTCAGGACCCAGTAAGCCAGAGGATTTTCGGTGGGAAAGGTGTCCAAGTCTGACCTTGCCCCTAGGTATTCCTGCACCATGTATATCAGATGCTGGCGATGGTTGCTGGAACCGATCATACCTTGGGGCTGCGGACTAAAAAATTGTCTGAACGCATCGGTCAGACGTCCACCTTCCCCACCGCTCCTTCTGCTACTGACCGAAGCCTCAGCAACTCGTCGTCCAGGACCAGGAGTTTGTAACCTCCCAGTTTCTGGGAACGCGTTGCACAGACCTTTCTGCAAGGCCTCCCTGAGATGTCTCATCCTCTGCTTCCTCTGCGACGGCAAGATAAGGTCCGCAACCTTACCCTTGTACCGTGGATCAAGGAGAGTGGCCAGCCAGTAATGGTCCCTCTCCTTGATCCGAAGAACACGAGGATCCTTCCGCAGGCTTTGCAGGATCAGGGAGGCCATGCTACGTAGGTTGGCTGAGGCATTCGGTCCGGAGTCTTCTGGGTCACTGAGGATGACATGATCGCCAGCCACCTCCTCCCAGCCACGTACAAGTCCACTGGTTTGTTGGGACTGTACATCATCCCTAAAAGACTGCTGCTGCTGATGCTGAGTGCCAGGCTCCACCTCCATGCTCACACAATCCTCCTCCTCCTCCTCCTCATCCTCATCCTCTTCCTGTGTGATGGGTGGGACAGAAGGAACACTGTCTGGATAAAGGGGGCCTTGAGAGGCAAGGAAGTCCTCCTCTTCCTGCCTCTGTTCTGCCTCAAGTGCCCTGTCCATTATCCCACGCAGCCTGTCACTGATGCATGCACTGTCACTGCTCACCATCCTCGTGGCCTCCTCAAATGGTGAGAGGACAGTGCATGCATCCCTGATCATGCTCCACTGGCGTGGGGAAAAAAAGCCAAGCTCCCCTGACCCTGTCCTGGTGCCGTAGTCGCAAAGGTACTCATTGATGGCCCTCTGCTGCGTGTGCAGTCGCTGCAGCATGGCCAACGTTGAGTTCCACCTGGTGGGCATGTCACATATTAGGCGGTTCTTGGGCAGGTTCAGCTCCTTTTGCAGCTCAGTCAGCCGAGCACTGGCATTATAAGATCGGCGGAAATGCACACAGACTTTCCTGGCCTGCCTCAGGACATCCTGTAAGCCTGGGTACCTGCCCAAGAACCGCTGCACCACCAGGTTGAGGACTTGAGCCATACAGGGCACATGGGTGAGCTGCCCCTGTCGCAGGGCGGAGAGGAGGTTGGTGCCATTGTCAGAAACGACCATTCCTGGCTTAAGCTGGCGTGGCGTCAACCACCTCTCGGCCTGCCCCTGCAGAGCTGCCAGAACCTCTGCCCCAGTGTGGCTCCTGTCCCCCAAACACACCAGCGCAAGCACGGCATGGCATCTTTTTGCCTGCGTACTCGCGTAGCCCCTTGTACGCCTACGGAGCACCGCTGGTTCCGAGGACAGAGCACTGGAGGAAGAAGAAGAGGAGGGGGTGGAGGAGAGAGGTGTGTCACAACCAGTAGTAGCATTTTGGAGGCGTGGTGGCGGAACAACCTCCAACACTACTGCACCTTGTCCTGCATCCCTCCCAGCTGCCAATAGAGTGACCCAATGGGCCGTGAAAGAAAGATAACGTCCCTGTCCATGCCTGCTGGACCATGAGTCAGAGGTAATATGCACCTTACCGCTGACCGCCCTGTCCAGCGAGGCATGGACATTGCCTTCCACATGCCGGTAGAGAGACGGAATCGCCTTCCGTGAGAAAAAGTGGCGTTTGGGAACCTGCCACTGAGGAACCGCACATTGAACAAACTCACGGAAGGGGGCCGAGTCTACCAACTGAAAAGGCAGCAGTTGAAGTGCTAGCAATTTAGCCAAGCTAGCATTCAACCGCTGGGCATGTGGATGGCTGGGAGTATACTTCTTTCGACGGTCCAGCAGCTGGGGCAGGGAAATTTGCCTGCTACAATCGGACGTCGGTGTACTGCAAGTACTTGGTTGTGACACACCTAATTCTACACCTTCAGTCCTCTCAGAGCAGCTTTCAGAGAGGACTGAAGATATAGTGGGGATGGAGATCCCAGCTGATGAGGAGCAAGGAGAGGTCCGCTTTGTTCTTTGGTGTGGGTCTTTTATGTGTGCTTGCCAACGAGCTGCATGGCAGGTCGACATATGTCTGCTCATGCTTGTGGTGCCCAAGCGGCTGATGTTTTGGCCACGCGAGATACGCTTGAGACAAATATTGCAAATAGCAGTGGTGCGATCTGATGCACTCGTCTCAAAAAAGGCCCACACCAAAGAACTTTTGTGATAACGTGCAGAGGCAGCGCCCTGCACAGGCGGAGCTCTGCGGTGTGGTACAGTTGCTGTGCTGGCCTTTAGCTGGCCTCCAGGGGGCATCCTGCCTCGTTGGACATGTGACGCCGCATCCTCCTCCTCCTCCTCTCTCCCTTCAGGCACCCACGTGGAGTCAGTGACCTCATCATCCCCTCCCTCTTCACCACTAGAGCAAACCTGGCAGTAAGCTGCAGCTGGTGGAACAGTACTGCCAGATTGCTGTCCTTCAGCATCCCCTCTCTCTGCGCGCACACTACTGCCTTCCTCAAGCTGGGTATCATCATCCGAGCCTTCGAATCGTTGGGCATCCTCCTGGAGCATGTACCCAACACTGTGCTCAAACAGTTCGGGGGACTCCTCAGGAGGACATGGTGGGTCTAGGGAAGGGGTGGCTGATGATGCCATTGAGTACGCGTTGGCAGCTGCTCTGCCAGTACCCTCAGCCTGGGTGAGAGAGGATGAGGAGGATGAGGAGGGCTTGGTCATCCATTCTACCAAGCCTTCGGCATGATGCGGCTCCACATGTCCAGCTGCCGAAAACAAAGACAAGCGTGTCCCATGGCCACGTGCTGATGACGATGCACGACCACGTCCACGGCCAGCACTGTTGTCTCTAGAAACAGAGCCTGCCTGCCCTGTGTTCTTGCCTCGGCACGCTCTGCCTCTCCTTGGTGGTCTTCCAGCCATTGTAGTCGGTAGTGTATATAGTATAAAAAATAGAGCTCCTATGTGTGCTCACAACACACTGTAGGTCCTATGGGTGCTGACACTAACACACTATAGGTACTATGTGTGCTGCTGACAAGAAAATACAGGAGCTCTGTGTGCTGCCACTAACACACTAGAAGTCCTATGGTTGCTGCTGACACAATAGGTAGTATATGTGTGCTGCTGTCAAGAAAATATAGGAGCTCTGTGTGCTGCCACTAACACACTAGAAGTCCTATGGGTGCTGCTGACACAATAGGTAAAATATGTGTGCTGCTGTCAAGAAAATATAGGAGCTCTGTGTGCTGCCACTAACACACTAGAAGTCCTAAGGGTGCTGCTGAGAAGAAAATATAGGACCTCTGTGTGCTGCCACTAACACACTAGAAGTCCTATGGGTGCTGCTGAGAAGAAAATATAGGAGCTCTGTGTGCTGCCACTAACACACTAGAAGTCATATGGGTGCTGCTGACGCAATAGGTAAAATATGTGTGCTGCTGTCAAGAAAATATAGGAGCTCTGTGTGCTGCCTGCCACTAACACACTAGAAGTCCTATGGGTGCTGCTGAGAAGAAAATATAGGAGCTCTGTGTGCTGCCACTAACACACTAGAAGTCCTATGGGTGCTGCTGAGAAGAAAATTAGGAGCTCTGTGTGATGCACTAACACACTAGAAGTCCTATGGGTGCTGCTGAGAAGAAAATATAGGAGCTCTGTGTGATGCCACTAACACACTAGAAGTCCTATGGGTGCTGCTGACACAATAGGTAAAATATGTGTGCTGCTGTCAAGAAAATATAGGAGCTCTGTCTGCTGCCTGCCACTAACACACTAGAAGTCCTATGGGTGCTGCTGAGAAGAAAATATAGGAGCTCTGTGTGCTGCCACTAACACACTAGAAGTCCTATGGGTGCTGCTGAGAAGAAAATATAGGAGCTCTGTGTGCTGCCACTAACACACTAGAAGTCCTATGGGTGCTGCTGAGAAGAAAATATAGGAGCTCTGTGTGCTGCCTGCCACTAACACACTAGAAGTCCTATGGGTGCTGCTGACACAATAGGTAAAATATGTCTGCTGCTGTCAAGAAAATATAGGAGCTCTGTGTGCTGCCACTAACACACTAGAAGTCCTATGGGTGCTGCTGACACAATAGGTAAAATATGTTTGCTGCTGTCAAGAAAATATAGGAGCTCTGTGTGCTGCCTGCCACTAACACACTAGAAGTCCTATGGGTGCTGCTGAGAAGAAAATATAGGAGCTCTGTGTGCTGCCACTAACACACTAGAAGTCCTATGGGTGCTTCTGAGAAGAAAATATAGGAGCTCTGTGTGCTGCCACTAACACACTAGAAGTCCTATGGGTGCTGCTGAGAAGAAAATATAGGAGCTCTGTGTGCTGCCACTAACACACTAGAAGTCCTATGGGTGCTGCTGAGAAGAAAATATAGGAGCTCTGTGTGATGCCACTAACACACTAGAAGTCCTATGGGTGCTGCTGAGAAGAAAATATAGGAGCTCTGTGTGATGCCACTAACACACTAGAAGTCCTATGGGTGCTGCTGAGAAGAAAATATAGGAGCTCTGTGTGCTGCCACTAACACACTAGAAGTCCTATGGGTGCTGCTGACACAATAGGTAAAATATGTGTGCTGCTGTCAAGAAAATATAGGAGCTCTGTGTGCTGCCTGCCACTAACACACTAGAAGTCCTATGGGTGCTGCTGAGAAGAAAATATAGGAGCTCTGTTTGCTGCCACTAACACACTAGTAGTCCTATGGGTGCTGCTGAGAAGAAAATATAGGAGCTCTGTTTGCTGCCACTAACACACTAGAAGTCCTATGGGTGCTGCTGAGAAGAAAATATAGGAGCTCTGTGTGATGCCACTAACACACTAGAAGTCCTATGGGTGCTGCTGAGAAGAAAATATAGGAGCTCTGTTTGCTGCCACTAACACACTAGAAGTCCTATGGGTGCTGCTGAGAAGAAAATATAGGAGCTCTGTGTGCTGCCACTAACACACTAGAAGTCCTATGGGTGCTGCTGAGAAGAAAATATAGGAGCTCTGTGTGATGCCACTAACACACTAGAAGTCCTATGGGTGCTGCTGAGAAGAAAATATAGGAGCTCTGTGTGATGCCACTAACACACTAGAAGTCCTATGGGTGCTGCTGAGAAGAAAATATAGGAGCTATGTGTGATGCCACTAACACACTAGAAGTCCTATGGGTGCTGCTGACACAATAGGTAAAATATGTGTGCTGCTGTCAAGAAAATATAGGAGCTCTGTGTGCTGCCACTAACACACTAGAAGTCCTATGGGTGCTGCTGAGAAGAAAATATAGGAGCTCTGTTTGCTGCCACTAACACACTAGAAGTCCTATGGGTGCTGCTGAGAAGAAAATATAGGAGCTCTGTTTGCTGCCACTAACACACTAGAAGTCCTATGGGTGCTGCTGAGAAGAAAATATAGGAGCTCTGTGTGATGCCACTAACACACTAGAAGTCCTATGGGTGCTGCTGAGAAGAAAATATAGGAGCTCTGTGTGATGCCACTAACACACTAGAAGTCCTATGGGTGCTGCTGAGAAGAAAATATAGGAGCTCTGTGTGATGCCACTAACACACTAGAAGTCCTATGGGTGCTGCTGAGAAGAAAATATAGGAGCTCTGTTTGCTGCCACTAACACACTAGAAGTCCTATGGGTGCTGCTGAGAAGAAAATATAGGAGCTCTGTTTGCTGCCACTAACACACTAGAAGTCCTACGGGTGCTGCTGAGAAGAAAATATAGGAGCTCTGTGTGATGCCACTAACACACTAGAAGTCCTACGGGTGCTGCTGAGAAGAAAATATAGGAGCTCTGTGTGATGCCACTAACACACTAGAAGTCCTATGGGTGCTGCTGAGAAGAAAATATAGGAGCTCTGTGTGATGCCACTAACACACTAGAAGTCCTATGGGTGCTGCTGAGAAGAAAATATAGGAGCTCTGTGTGATGCCATTAACACACTAGAAGTCCTATGGGTGCTGCTGAGAAGAAAATATAGGAGCTCTGTGTGATGCCACTAACACACTAGAAGTCCTATGGGTGCTGCTGAAAAGAAAATATAGGAGCTCTGTGTGATGCCACTAACACACTAGAAGTCCTATGGGTGCTGCTGAGAAGAAAATATAGGAGCTCTGTGTGATGCCACTAACACACTAGAAGTCCTATGGGTGCTGCTGAGAAGAAAATATAGGAGCTCTGTGTGATGCCACTAACACACTAGAAGTCCTATGGGTGCTGCTGACACAATAGGTAAAATATGTGTGCTGCTGTCAAGAAAATATAGGAGCTCTGTGTGCTGCCTGCCACTAACACATTAGAAGTCCTATGGGTGCTGCTGAGAAGAAAATATAGGAGCTCTGTTTGCTGCCACTAACACACTAGAAGTCCTATGGGTGCTGCTGAGAAGAAAATATAGGAGCTCTGTTTGCTGCCACTAACACACTAGAAGTCCTATGGGTGCTGCTGAGAAGAAAATATAGGAGCTCTGTGTGATGCCACTAACACACTAGAAGTCCTATGGGTGCTGCTGAGAAGAAAATATAGGAGCTCTGTTTGCTGCCACTAACACACTAGAAGTCCTATGGGTGCTGCTGAGAAGAAAATATAGGAGCTCTGTGTGCTGCCACTAACACACTAGAAGTCCTATGGGTGCTGCTGAGAAGAAAATATAGGAGCTCTGTGTGATGCCACTAACACACTAGAAGTCCTATGGGTGCTGCTGAGAAGAAAATATAGGAGCTCTGTGTGATGCCACTAACACACTAGAAGTCCTATGGGTGCTGCTGAGAAGAAAATATAGGAGCTATGTGTGATGCCACTAACACACTAGAAGTCCTATGGGTGCTGCTGACACAATAGGTAAAATATGTGTGCTGCTGTCAAGAAAATATAGGAGCTCTGTGTGCTGCCTGCCACTAACACACTAGAAGTCCTATGGGTGCTGCTGAGAAGAAAATATAGGAGCTCTGTTTGCTGCCACTAACACACTAGAAGTCCTATGGGTGCTGCTGAGAAGAAAATATAGGAGCTCTGTTTGCTGCCACTAACACACTAGAAGTCCTATGGGTGCTGCTGAGAAGAAAATATAGGAGCTCTGTGTGATGCCACTAACACACTAGAAGTCCTATGGGTGCTGCTGAGAAGAAAATATAGGAGCTCTGTGTGATGCCACTAACACACTAGAAGTCCTATGGGTGCTGCTGAGAAGAAAATATAGGAGCTCTGTGTGATGCCACTAACACACTAGAAGTCCTATGGGTGCTGCTGAGAAGAAAATATAGGAGCTCTGTTTGCTGCCACTAACACACTAGAAGTCCTATGGGTGCTGCTGAGAAGAAAATATAGGAGCTCTGTTTGCTGCCACTAACACACTAGAAGTCCTACGGGTGCTGCTGAGAAGAAAATATAGGAGCTCTGTGTGATGCCACTAACACACTAGAAGTCCTACGGGTGCTGCTGAGAAGAAAATATAGGAGCTCTGTGTGATGCCACTAACACACTAGAAGTCCTATGGGTGCTGCTGAGAAGAAAATATAGGAGCTCTGTGTGATGCCACTAACACACTAGAAGTCCTATGGGTGCTGCTGAGAAGAAAATATAGGAGCTCTGTGTGATGCCATTAACACACTAGAAGTCCTATGGGTGCTGCTGAGAAGAAAATATAGGAGCTCTGTGTGATGCCACTAACACACTAGAAGTCCTATGGGTGCTGCTGAAAAGAAAATATAGGAGCTCTGTGTGATGCCACTAACACACTAGAAGTCCTATGGGTGCTGCTGAGAAGAAAATATAGGAGCTCTGTTTGCTGCCACTAACACACTAGAAGTCCTATGGGTGCTGCTGAGAAGAAAATATAGGAGCTCTGTTTGCTGCCACTAACACACTAGAAGTCCTATGGGTGCTGCTGAGAAGAAAATATAGGAGCTCTGTGTGATGCCACTAGCACACTAGAAGTCCTATGGGTGCTGCTGAGAAGAAAATATAGGAGCTCTGTGTGATGCCACTAACACACTAGAAGTCCTATGGGTGCTGCTGAGAAGAAAATATAGGAGCTCTGTGTGATGCCACTAACACACTAGAAGTCCTATGGGTGCTGCTGAGAAGAAAATATAGGAGCTCTGTGTGATGCCACTAACACACTAGAAGTCATATGGGTGCTGCTGAGAAGAAAATATAGGAGCTCTGTTTGCTGCCACTAACACACTAGAAGTCCTATGGGTGCTGCTGAGAAGAAAATATAGGAGCTCTGTGTGATGCCACTAACACACTAGAAGTCCTATGGGTGCTGCTGAGAAGAAAATATAGGAGCTCTGTGTGATGCCACTAACACACTAGAAGTCCTATGGGTGCTGCTGAGAAGAAAATATAGGAGCTCTGTGTGATGCCACTAACACACTAGAAGTCATATGGGTGCTGCTGAGAAGAAAATATAGGAGCTCTGTTTGCTGCCACTAACACACTAGAAGTCCTATGGGTGCTGCTGAGAAGAAAATATAGGAGCTCTGTGTGCTGCCACTAACACACTAGAAGTCCTATGGGTGCTGCTGAGAAGAAAATATAGGAGCTCTGTGTGCTGCCACTAACACACTAGAAGTCCTATGGGTGCTGCTGAGAAGAAAATATAGGAGCTCTGTGTGATGCCACTAACACACTAGAAGTCCTATGGGTGCTGTTGGGGTGCAATGCTGTGCTAACAGCACTGCGGTTGGTACTACTGCAATACTGTACTAACAGTAAGCACGCACCAGACTAATCCCCAGCAGCAGCTAATAAAACACTAACTGTGCAATCAGCAGCAATGAACGATCACTAATGATGAATGACTCAGGTAGCAATGGTTTAGCAAAGAAATAGCCAATGGTTTAGCAAAGAAATAGCAATCGAGCAAAGACAGAATCAGCAGACTGCTCTCTCCTAAAGCCGGAACACATGTGACCGGGGCCGACGGCGTGGCGGCCTTTTAAATGGTGGGGCGTGTACTAAAGCCCCTGAGCTTTAATTGGCTACAGGCGTCCTGCCTGTAGCCAATTATTGCTCTCCGAGTTTCCGGCGCTGTGATTGGCCAAGCATGCGGGGTCACAGTGCATGCTTGGCCAATCATCAGCCAGCAATGCACTGCGCCAGCCGCACCGGCCGCAATGCATTGCGGGGCCGCTCGCATCACACGAATGTGATGCGAACGGCCCAAATAGTTCTGGGCTCGCCGAGCGAGCGAACGCCCGGTGCTCGATTCGAACGTGGGTTTCGAATCGAGCACCGGGCCCATCCCTACTAGGTAACAGAGCAGCTATGGTCAGAGCAGGTCATGGTAGCAGCCATGAATGATAGCCTCTTTCTCAAAAGCTATTGGTTGTTTTTATTGAGTGACAATGATAATGGTGCTGACTTTTCGCCTGCATTCACACCTGAGCGTATCGTTTTCAGGCAGAAAATTGCGCGAATTGCAGCGTTTTTGCTGCGTTTTTTACCGCGTTTTGGCACGATTTTGTGCAGAGCAAGAGGTCACCAATGTAAAAAGAAGAAAAACGCCCAAATCTGCCCGATTCGAGCGACAAAAAAGGGTCCGGAACTTGTTTGAGCTTCAGGCGTTTTGGAGTGGAGATGTGAACCATCTCCATAGAGAATAATGTATTTTTTCCCCTCTAGTGTTTTGTAGCTTCAGGCTTCAGGCGACAAAACGCTCACTCTACTGTGGCTTCCGCAATAGGTAGCAGAAAGTCATGGTTTATCCATTACTTACAGTACTATTAGTTGTCTTGCATGCACTTTGAAAGCAATGCTGCCCACTTTACAAATTACCTTCTGAGAACAATTGCCACCTTTTATTTATGACATGTAGGTGGGGGTGCAGCACACACATTCACACAGTCAGGTGCGATAATAAACTTGTATTGTAGTAAGGCAGCTACAGTTCACAACAATCCCGGTGTGAAGACCAGGTGCAATCACAGTTAGATTGAGATCAGGATGTCTCCTAAATGGATCCACGCTACAATCTCGTTCCTTCACTCCCCGCCTACAGCTCATCTCCACATCTCTCAGCTCCGTTGTTAACATGCGATTATAAACACAGACTCCCATAGTGCTCTCTGCTTACTACTTTTATTAAAAAAAGCCCCAAAATTAGGCACACTTACAAGAAGTTATCTTTAAAAACATATATATAGAAAATGGTTACGTCTGCTCGCTCACCACTGACACTCACTTGCCGTGTCTGCTGTGGAAGACCAATCAGAGGGCTAAACGCATTTAGAGGGGAGGAGCCGAGCCTGTGATGTCACGTAGCTACCACGATTGAGTGTCAGTCCTGAGCGAGCAGATGTAACTTAGATGTAATTTTCTATATATGCGTTATTATAGATAACTTCTTGTAAGTGTGCCTAATTTTGGGGCTTTTTTAATAAAAGTAGTAAGCAAAGAGCACTATGAAGTCTGTGTTTATGGTTGCATATTAACAACGGAGCTAAGAGATGTGGAGCTGAGCTGTAGGTGGGGAGTGAAGGAACGAGATTGTAGCGTGGATCCATTTAGGAGACATCCTGATCTCAATAAATAAACGTGTATAATAGCAGGTGTGTATATACCTCCACCATTTTTGGGATTTATGGCCTGATTACCTAATACTCCGCTGTTAGCGGTTGGCGATTACAATAATCTGTTAGATCTCGGCTGTGAAAAAATTGCCCCATCCAAACCAAAATTCCCCCTCAATTGGTGGACCTACTTCTTTTGCTTGTTTATTGGAGGAACTTCAGCTGACGGTTGTGTGAAGGTTGCACCACCCCAATACTAAAATGGTCTCATGCTACTCCGGTACACATGGAGGTCTGTCACGTATAGACTTAGGATTGGGCAATGAGTCGCTTCTTCCGTTCGTGGCCTCATCTCAGTACGAGAGTAAAAGTAATTCGGGTAGAACTTACCATACCATCCACACGTAAACACTTTTGTTGGAAGTTGAATTAATTTTGGATGTCATTATTTCTGGATCCAGATCCAATACCAAATTTGATTACTGTATATACTCAGGTATAAGCCGAGTTTTTCAGCACATTTCTTTGTGCTGAAAGTGCCCCCCTCGGCTTATACTCGAGCCAAGCACTTTTCTGCAGCAGAGAATTACATTTTCCGACCCGACTTTGGGGCCCCATATCTCGGGGCCACTTGGCGCTATCAAATTTGGTGTGCAAACTCAGTGGAACCAACACTACAACATATCCAAATTTGGGGTTCCTAGCATTAAAGAGGGCTAGCACCAAAAAAATTAATACATTAAAAGCCAGCAGCTACAAATACTGCAGCTACTGACTTTTAATAAATGGACACTTACCTCTTCCAGGGTCCAGCGATGTCGGCAGCCGAAGCCGAGAAATCGCTCGGTTCTCAGCTGCTCCCGCCGCCATTCTCGTTGAGGGAATCAGGAAGTGAAGCGTTGCGGCTTCTCTTCCCGGTTCCCTACTGCACATGCGAGAGTCACGCAGTGCAATGGGAATTGTCTGCGCTGTCTCTGGAACCTGTGTGTGTCCCAGCAAACAGCGCGGCGGGACAGGATTAGGCATAGACTCCCGTGGGAGTCTATGCCCAGAAGTGGGTGCAAATACCTGTCTTAGACAGGTATCTGCACCCCCCTCCTCCCTAAAAGGTGCCAACTGTTGCACCGGAGGGGGGAGGGTTCCCGATGAGCGGAAGTTCCACTTTAGGGTGGAACTCCGCTTTAAGGGGCCCCAAGATACGGGGCCCCAAAGTCGGTTCGGAAAATGTCATTCTCTGCTGCAGAGAAGTGCGTGACATTTTCCGACCCGACTTTGGGGCCCCATATCTCAGGGCCACTTGGTGCTAGGAACCCCAAATTTGGTGTGCAAACCCAGTGGAGCCAACACTACAACATAACCAAAGTTGGGGTTCCAAGTTGCCCTGAGATACAGGGCCCCAAAATCGATCAACTGTGTCCATCTGCAGCTAGGGGGCATCTAGGAACCCTTAACTACCAAGTTTGAAGTTCGGGGGATGGCTGAACCTTCCTATGGCTGCAAATGGGCACAGTGAGGCATGCAAATGGGCACAGTGAGGCTGCAAATGGGCATTGTTGACCCTCTTTTCCACTTACAGTACCTGCGCATTTCCCACCCTAGGCTTATACTTGAGTCAATAAGTTTTCACAGTTTTTTGTGGTAAAATTAGGAGCCTCGGCTTATATTCGGGTCGGCTTATACTCGAGTATATGTACTACCTTTTTCATTGTAATGTAGACACTGCAGACTTAGGCATAGTCTGGAATGCAGCCAAGGTATACATACGGGGACAATTTATCCATATAATTACCAACATTAAAACTACTACAAAAGCCTGGGAAAGGTTTACTACTTTAGAGGTTGTGAGAAACGGAGGAGGTGTACAATGCTAATCCCTCAGATGATACTAAACGGGCCTGGTTGGCAGCTCAATCCCTGTCTAGACAGGTGGAACTTCAACTAGCTGAAAATAAACGTTTTTTCTTACAGCAAAAACACTTTAAGGAGTGTAAAACTATGGGGCACGTGTTGGCGATACTAGTGCGTATGCAGCAGGCCTCCTCTCATATTTCAGCGGTGAAAGATTCACAGGGTTCACTTCGAAGTTCTACTCCTGGTATTTAGTGTATTTTGTTCCTTTTATATTGATCTGTATTCAGCTAAAGAGTACATCATTCCACGCTAGACATTATTTATTTCTTGGATACTGCTCTCTGCCTCGCCTGTCCACCTCAGATATGCGGATGTTTAACATCCCGCTAACGGAAGGTAAATTGTTTCCAGCATTAACACAGACCCTAATGGGAAGTCTCCTGGGGTGGATGGTCTTCCCTCCTAGGTGTATCGGCGCTATGCAGAACTGATACCAGTGTTGTTGAAGGTTTATAACAATGCCTTCCAGTTGGGGGCTCCGCCTGCCTCAATTAATGAGGCGATAATTGTTTTACTGCTGAAGCCTGGGAAAGATGCCTTGCTCCCTGACTCATATAGACCTATTTCCCTTCTCACAGTGAAGGTAAAGGTGTTGGCCAGAATGCTACCCTCTAGATTAGTGAAGGTTATATACAAGCTGATTAATAGAGATCAGTCTGGGTTTATCCCATCTAGTATCACTGCGCAAAACCTTAGACGCTTCTTTCTAAATTTACAGCTTCCTGTGGATAACCCAGGGAATAGGGCCATTTTTTCACTAGACGCTGCTAAAGCCTTTGATAGTGTTGAGTGGCCCTTTATCTTGGAACGCTTTGCTGTAGGCAACAAGTTCATTAAGTGGGTTTGAGTATTAGAACGATGAACTTTTTAGACCCTTTTGTCTTACATAGAGGTGCTTGGCCAGGGTGTCCTTTGTCACTCCTGCTGTTTGCTCTAGCTCTGGATCATTGGTCGTCAGACATTATTGGGTTTATTAGGGGTCCATGCAGTGACATCTTTTCATTATATGCCGATGATACCCAACAGACTCCGCTTGGCTCAGCGGGGGATCGATCCGCTAATCCCCATGAGCAGGCAGATGACAGGTCCATCTCCCCTCACTGTAGACAGACCTCTCTACGGGGAGATCGGATAAAAACGGACCACCTGTCTGTTTTCATCTTATTCCATTCAATCCGATCCTCCAGACAGATGGAAAATAGGGTCACCCATCGTCTGGATTTCATGGACAGGATTGGATATCGACAGATGTTCAGCGGACATATTACCGCTGACATCCGCCACTCCATAGAGGTGAATGAAGGCTCCAATCAGGTCCGCCTAAAAAACTGACAGGCGCACCTGATCAGAAAGTCCGTTTGAAAGGGGCCTAGGTGGCTGCAATAATAACCCCTAGCATTGGTGTCAAAGGCGAAAATAATAACCCCCCAGCACTGATGTTAGTGAATGCAATAATAACCCCCAGCATTGGTGTCAGTGACTACAATAATAACCCCTAACATTGATGTCAGTGAGTGTAATAATAGCCCCCAGTATTGGTGTTAGTAACTGCAATAATAACTCCCGGCATTGGTTTTAGTAGAAGTACTATTACCCCCCCCCCCCCCCCCTTCACTGGTGGTCAGCATCAGGGCTGTTAACCCCCACCTTGACCACCACCATGACCAGTCACTAGACCTCTCAGCAGAACTCTTCCCAGGAGACCCATCTCCCTCTTGGTCTAGCTATCTCTATTACTGTATTATTTTATGGAAGTGCTGTTAAGCTCCCCCCCCCCCCCTTTGCATTGCTGGTCAGTGGTTGTGCAATTATCTCCACCCAGTCCACCTTGGATTGCAGATCATTGGCAGTGTTGTTAACCCTCCTCTCCTGCGTTGCTGGTCAATGGCAATGCTGTTAAGCCCATCCCCTTTGCATTGGTAGTCAGTAGCAGTGCTGTTATCCCGCCTCCTCCCCCTGCATTGGTGGTCAGTGGTAGTGCTGGTTACACCCTCCCCCTGCATTGGTGGTCAGTGGTAGTGCTGTTACCCCTCCCCCTGCATTGGTAGACAGCGGCAGTGCAGTTAACCCCCTCCTCCGCTTGTATTTGTGGTAATTGCTTCCTTACCTGATCATCAGGCCAGGAATTTACTTCTATCCCGGACAGAGATTACCCCCCCCCCCCCCCCCCCTAACAGTAATACAGGTGTTCTTTCAGTGCCGGGTGCTGGAATGCAAATTGTGGCAGAGTGATGGTAGTCACCACTACAGCTTGAACACTGACCAATGCAAAATACCATAGAGCACTGGTGCCCAACAGGTGGTGGACCCAACTCTGGGCTCTGAGTAGTCCAACAAGGATAAGGCCTAGCAGCTTATAGCAATGTAATAAAATTTAAAGATTGGGTTTTATATATGCATATTTTGTATTTTTGTCCCAACCCTGTCATCTCCATTTTTCCTAACCCAATATATATGTTCAATATACAGTGTATGTATATACTGTGTATGTATAAATAATATGTATGTTTATATATGAACACAATGGACATCTAGTCATCTACAATAAATAACAGTTTCTCTTCGTTTCATCTTACTTCTCATGTTAGTAAATCACATCTAGCTGCTTATCCCATCTTCTGCCTAATTTGTTATATACTTGACACTGTGATTTAACAAGTAGTTAAGAAAACTAGCCTGTTCAGGAAAACATTTTTGGACAGATGTGTGAAATTTCATGGGAGCTTTTCAATAATATGATTTCATGGCTCAAACAAGATGACAGTCCCCTAAAAAACATGGAATCTGCAGCTTTCAGTTTTCCAAAAAATAATTAAAAATTTTGCACATGCATTTACCTATATAATCTACATGCAATTTTTAACCGCTTGGCATAATGGATTTGAAATCTTGATTTAAATCACCTAATTTGTAAACCAGTGATTTCACTCTAAAAATACTGAATTGCAATATATATCCAACATAAATTACAGTCGAGGATCAAGATACCAGTAGGCCATGATTTGAAGTCTAACTACAGACAAATTGTTTCATTTTAGTCTTGGGTAGAATGGGGAAGAGTTAAGATTTTGCTCAGGTTTTATTTCTGTCCATGACCCCAACAAGGAAATTCTTTCTCATTAAGGCTGGGTTCACACTGAGAAACAGAGCGGCTGACAGCAGGGAATCCAGTGAATCTCCATTCACCGTTTCAGGTCTGATTTCAGCCTGAATTTTTGGCTAAATTCGGACCTGAAACAGACCAGAAAACACACAGGGCTCCTGTACAATTCGCACTGAAGCCGCTCCAGGGATGTGTGAACTGGCTCCATAGAGAGCAGGTCACAATCTGTGCGAATTGGATGCGGAAAAATCCACATCCAATTCACACTGGTGTGAACCCATCCTTACTCTCCCTGTGACACGGAGACAAGAAGTGGTTGTCAACAGAAAAGCAAAGACATTAATACAAATATGGTAATGTTTGTAGCAAGTTATATCTGATTTTCCTGGCTACAAACATCATACACATGCATTTACAATACCTACTGGGCAATCTAATGTGCATGAATCTGTTTTTTATGCTGTGTGCTTTATTCTAAAATGCCTTTTTGATGTTTTTGCAGCAGTTAACACTTTCTGTTCTCTAGGCATTCCATATAGATGCAAGGATGCCAGGATAGGTTATTATGTGGGGGTATGGATTGTCTCCAAAGTTATATTTTTAGAGTCTGGAACTATTTTGTAGACCTCCACTAATATTGGTTGAAGCCCCCGTATATCTTTTTTAGCATTTCGTTACATGTTTATAATAGATATGAAATAATAATAATAAAAAAAAAAGCGATGTTAGAAGTGAACAGTGAATACTTTATTATTTATTTAGCTTGCATTGTGACAGAAATGACTAGCGTAATGTGATTTTTCACACATAAATGTCAGCACGCATGCAAACATTTTCCTGTCAGTAGAAATTAGCATGATTTATCAGTAGTTCATAGATCATTTTTAGGGCTTTCATTTACCGGCGACATGTACAGATCGGCAACCAATAGCTCACGTGATTGGCGTGGATTACCTTGTTGGATGCTGTGATTGACATGGATTCTCCTCTGAGGGCATTCATTTTTTAAAGACCAGAAAGTATGTGTTTGTAATTTATATTTAATAAAGGGCATTTTAACCCCTTCATGACAGAAGGTAAAAAAAAAACCTTAACGCCCAAACTTCGTCAAGTGTTAGTAAATTTGTACATATCATTACAACTACTTAAGTGAATTGTATCTTGTTTTTTTTAGGATAAATTGGGTCTTTATTTGGTGGTAAATATTATTGGACATCGCCTGTTTTTTTAATTATTATCAAAAGAAAACATACCCAAAATAGTAAAAATATAAATAAAAATATTTTAACATTTTCGCTGTGTAATACTTGCCATTTCCATTTTCCATCACCAAAAAAAAACTCCTGAAGTTACCACACATGTGTGGTAACTTCTATGGCCGTTCAAAAATCCTTGTCGCCCGTTCCAGTAATTTAACGAGATTCAGGTAGTTACTAATAGCAACACTTTTACAAAATTCAAACATAATTACCTCTATTTCGTAGAGTAACAAAACTGAAGGTTATTAAAACCAACTGTAAGTTGGCATATAGAGGCAGGCTGAGTGTTTGTCCCTGATTTTTTTTTGCGATTTGTGATCTCTCCAAATGAACTGGTCACAAATCGTACACCAGAATATCAATGGAATATCAATGGAACTTTTTATCCTCCCTGGCGGTATGATTATTTCAGATTTTTGGTGCTGAAAGCAGTACAATTATTTGCATGGAAATTTGGCATTTTATATTGTAGGCCTGTAATTCTTAGGAATAATCTGTACAAACCAGAGTCTAGTAGACATCTCGGGTATGATGAAGTTTGAAACGCAAAATCATAAATTATAATATAATAAATAACTATAAATAATTATACCAAATAATAATAATATAATAATACTAAAAAATATTCAATAATGTAATCAAATTAAAAACACAGAAATTTACTTTCAGTGTTTGATGACAGATCTCCCTAACTATCGCTCAATTCTGCGAGTGATTCTAATTTATTATCGCTGTTTTCTAGCTGGTCTAAAACTGCTTTTGATGTAAAGGGATGGTTTTGGTTGCTATGGACAATCTCCAGTTTCCAGGCAGAAAGAACAGTTTTTATAATATAAAACTGCATGCAAGGCACTGGGCAAACCACTAGGGACAAAAGGGATGTGAAATAATTTTCATACAGTAATGTAATCTGTAAGATTACAGTATACTGTAAGTATAGTCTGTGTTTCACTTTTAGAATTTGGCGCCATTCTCCCTCCATGTGCGTCGCAACGCTCGCAGGGAACAGAGCCCGGCTCCGTGATGAATCCGCTCACACTGCGGGGAGACATCGCAGGATCCAGGGGACAAGGTAAGTAAGCTCTTCCTGGATCCTGCGATGCGATTCCGAGTCTGGCTCGGGGTTACCGCTTTTGGTTCTGAAAATCCACCCCGAGCCAGACTCGGGAATATGGCCAGGGAGGTTAATCAGTGTAGCATGCAAGAAAGACACAAAAGAGAGGGAAAGAAAATACAGTGCCTTGAAAAAGTAAATTTTCCACATTATGTCATGTTACAACTAGGGATGAGGCAAACACCCCCTGGCTCGGTTGGCAAGCAGAACATGCGAACAGGCAAACGTGAAAAATCAAAAGTGCTCATTTTAAAGGCTTATATGCAAGTTATTGCCATAAAAAGTGTTTGGGGACCTGGGTCCTGCCCCAGGGGACATGTATCAATGCAAAAAAGTTTTAAAAACATTTTTTTTTAGGAGCAGTGATTTTAATAATGCTTAAAGTGAAACAATAAAAGTTAAATATTCCTTTAAATATCGTGCCTGGGGGGGGGGGGTCTCTTTCGTCTGCCTGTAAAGTAGCGCATCTTTCCCCGGTCTGGTATGGATAACCCATGCCAAAATGTAAAAAAAAATTGCGTGGGGGTCCCCCCAAAATCCATACCAGTCCCTTATCCAAGCACGCATGAAAAGGGGGGG
Organism: Lithobates sylvaticus; assembly: GCA_028564925.1. Taxonomy (NCBI): domain Eukaryota; kingdom Metazoa; phylum Chordata; class Amphibia; order Anura; family Ranidae; genus Lithobates; species Lithobates sylvaticus. The sequence continues at coordinate 234,312,821 of CM053027.1, forward strand.
GCCCTCCTGAACTGTACCAGGCCACATGCCCTCAACATGGGGAGGGTGCTTTGGGGTCCCCCCAAAAACACCTTGCTCCCATGTTGATGGGGACAAGGGCCTCTTCTCCACAACCCTTGCCCGGTGGTTGTGGGGGTCTGTGGGCGGAGGGGCTTATCGGAATCTAGAAGCCCTCTTTAACAAGGGGGCCCCCAGATCCCGGGCCCCCGATGTGAATGTGTATCGGTTACATTGCACCCCTACACATTCACCAAAAAAGTGTCAAAAATGTAAAAATTACAGGAGATAGTTTTGGACAATTCCTTTATTTAAAAAAAAAAAAAAAGTGTCACGCGATGTCCATTCATCTTCAATCACAGCGCCGACGACCCGAGAAAAAAAAACATGGGAGGTGTCCCGCTGACTGCAGCCTTTTCTCGATGACAGCTGTTATATAGCTGAGGGCGGGCCACTTGGTGACGTGACTGGGTAACCCCACCCCCTTCTGACATCATGTGATGTCAGAGGGGGCGGGGTCACCTGTTTATGTCATGGGCTGGCACTGCCCTCAGCTATATAACAACTGTCATCATGAACAGGCTGCAGTCGGCGGGATGACTCCCATGGAGGCAGAGTTTTTCCGTTTTGTTTTTTGTTTTCTCGGCTCATCGGCGCTGTGATTGAAGATGAATGGAGATAAAGGAATTGTCCAAAACTGTCTCCTGTCTTATTTTGACAATGTACCCGATACCCATTCACATGGGGGAGTGGGATCTGGGGGGCCCCATGTTAAAGGGGGCTTCCAGATTCTGATAAGCCCCCCCCCGCAGACCACCACAACCACCAGGCAAGGGTTGTGGGGAAGAGGCCACAAGGTGTTTTGGGGGGGACCCCAAAGCACCCTCCCCATGTTGAGGACATGTGGCCTGGTACGGTTCAGGAGGGGGGCCGCTCTCTTGTCCCCCCCCTTTTTCTGTGGTCTGCCAGGTTGCATGCTCAGATAAGGGTTTGGTATGGATTTTGGGGGGACCCCCAATCCATTTTTTATTTTATTTTACATAGTTACATAATAGGTGAGGTTAAAAAAAGACACAAGTCCATCAAGTCCAACCTATGTGTGTGATTATATGTCAGTATTACATTGTATATCCCTGTATGTTGTGGTCGCTCAGGTGCTTATCTAATATATTTTTTAAACTATCGATGCTCCCCACTGAGAAGGCTAAAGCTGAAGGGAATTCCACATCCATTTTTGCACAGGGTTTCCCTTAAAATCCATACCAGACACAAAGGGCCTGGTAATGGACTGGAGAAGGCAACTCGCGCAGTTTTTTCAATGATTTGTATGTATATTGCCGGGATCCCGCAATACATTACAGCGGTCAGCAGTTTTAAGTAAAATTTAAATGAATTAGTCGGACAATTCGACCGTGTGTGGGCTTCATCGGACCTTCAGCAGACCTTTTCTTTCGAAAATCAGATGGACTTTAGATTTAGAACATGTTTCAAATCTTTCCGACGTATGCTAGTCCGATGGACGAAAACCGACACTAGGGCAGCTATTGGCTACTGGCTATGAACTTCCTTATTCTAGTCCGGTCATACGTCATCATGGTCGAATCCGTCGGACTTTGGTGTGATTGTGTGTAGACAAGTCCGATTCGACGGAAGTCTGTCGAAACTCCGTTGAAAATTCAGACGGAATTCAGTCTGTCGTAAAGTCCGGTTATGTGTACACGGCATTAGAAATGTAATTTTGCTGCCCCCCTAAGCAGCCTTACATAGTGTGGGGCATAGGCTTAGCCCATTGAGTCATGATTGGCCAAAGGAACCCTGTCTTAGGCCAATCATGGCTCTCACAGCAGTGACTGGCCAAAGCATGCAGGTTTGGCCAAGCAGCAGCCGTCAATGCACTGCGATCTCGGAGGAAGAAGGCTTCTTTCTTCCTAATATCAGCACCAGTGGGTTAAAAATTAATATTAACAACATATACATATATACTTAAAAGTGCATACTGTGCATAAATAACTTAATATAAAAGTATAAGTGAAACGCTATAAACACAATTTCAAAATGGAAATAAATATATGATATAGTAATATTAATGGATCTTCAGGTATAAAGTTCATAAAAGTTCATTAAAACACTGATTCAATAAAACGCATAAAAACGCATAGCTTGTGCGTTTACATAAATACAATCTTTTCAGTGAAAGTCATATATCTTTTATCTTAATATGCATAAAAACTTAAATAATAGTATAGTATGTATGGGTGATAAAATAATATCGGTGATAAACAATAGGGTGATGTAGGTCCGTGAGGTAAAATCCTGTCTCTGCTAGGACTAAGGTGCAGACTGTTGTGACTTGGGTATCAAGCAAAAAACCATAAGTGAATTGATGATGGTGCTGGTGGTCACTAGTGTTTACTCTCCAGAGAGTAGTGCAATAAATTGTAGGTGACTTCTGTTCCTCTATGGAGTTTGGAGTTTGGAGTTTGGTATAGGTGTCCCCTTACCTTACCGCTGTAAGGTAACAGCGTATATGAATGTATTGGCTCCCAAGGGGCCTCTGCTTTTCCCTGGATGGCGTCCCCCAAATGGGCTCTCTCAGGTTCCAAGTGAGTGCCTCTCCTAATGGGCGTCCCTTTTGTGGCCTGGTGTTGGTATATGTACCTCGCAAATAGGTGAAAGGGATGCTCGATAGTGTAGTAATTTTTTAAAAAGCATTAATTTGAATACAGGTAAAAATAAGACTCACATTTCTGTATATGTAGAGCGAGTATGTACGAGCTTGCTGCTCGTTTTTACATGCCGCTCTACATATACAAGCCTGTATATATATATATATATATGTGTATATATATATATATATATATATATATATATATATATATATACACATACATACATACACACACACATATATATACATATAAATATATATATATATATATATATATATATATATATATATATATATATATATATATATATATATATATATACATACATATAAATTTACTTAGTTATCACACGTCTGAAAACATGTAATTACATGTTCTTTTAAACTTCACTTTTTGAACTCGGCTGCACCGTAATTTCACAATATCTCATGAGATTACAGGCAGCCCATCCACTTTTACACTGATCTCGGCCGTTTTCAGAGGAAACACTTCTCTGTTCTCCCTCTAAGAACTGAAGTTCTCAGCCTCATAAACCGTCTGCAGAGGAGATAATTTTCCTCTGAGAACTGCCGAGAACTGAACTGAGAAAAAAAATCTCAGTTTTATAATCGTACACCTAATGCCAATGCCGTTAAAGTCCCATTTTGCTATAGGTATTTTTTCCTATACAGCTTTTTGCCTTACTGAAACCTGTTTAATTCTTTTAATTATAGCTTCTCTGCAGGTATAAATCAGACTTTTCATATTGCATTTGCTACACCTATAACAAGTTAATGTTACCAAGTGCAGATTATACCTAGGGTGTGTTATTTCCTGGTTGGCTGAAAAAAGGATGAACAAACAGGACAATAGAGGCTGCTTTATGTGTTATTAGCATAACTTCTGTGACAATTTTGCTACAGTTGGCCTATAATGCAAAATAAAACAAAAGGTATATTCTTTGCTTTTCATGCAGTCTGATATACAGTATGTTTGTGTACAATAATAATTTTAGCCTAGGTTCACATATATGCAATGCATCACATCTCTCTCACAGGCAGTTTAGACTGCCCTCTGCGAACCGCTGCAGTTATCAATACAATGTTAATGACACCCCCAGATCGGTTTACAGATCGCAGTGCGAACTGTGATCTCGCACAGGACTGAGCTTGCATGGGGGAGAAAACCCATGCTCTCCGATTCTAATGCGGGGGAAAAAAAAGTCCCTGCACTATTTTTCTGCAAATCCAATGCGAGTTTAGCCATACAACTGTATGGCTGAACTCGCATTGCACAGTGTCAGGGCTGGGCTCAGGCCTTCCTTCTCTGAGCTGGCCGCTCAGCTGTTGGCTAATTGCCAGCTCCTATCTCTCTACAGTGACTCACTTGTTGATGATATCCTGCTTGTCAGTCCTGCTTACTTAAAGCGGGACTGTACTGAAAATTTTTTTTTTAAAGGCCAGCAGCTACAAATACTGCAGCTGCTGACTTTTAAAAAATGGACACTTACCTGTCCCTGGTTCCAGCGGTGTCGGCAGCAGAGGCCGATCGCTCGCTCGGCTCTCTGCTGTAGCCGGCGCCATTCTCGGTGAGGGAATCAGGAAGTGGCTTCGCTTCCCGATTCCCTAGTGCGCATGCGCGAGTCGCGCAGCGCAATGAGAATCTTCAGCGCTGTCTTCCGGGACACGTGTGTGTCCCAGCAGACAGCGCGCCCGCACAGGAACTTGCGTAAGCTCCCACGGGAGTTTATGCCGGAAGTGGGTGCAGATACCTGTCTTAGACAGGTATCTGCACCCCCCTCCCCCCTGAAAGGTGCCAAATGTGACACCGGAGGGGGGGAGGGTTCCGAAAATCGGGAGTTCCACTTTAGGGTGGAATCCCGCTTTAAGCCATCCAGCCCAGACGATCTCTGCCTTCGCCTTGGTCCACATCACAGTGACTTTCTCCTGCACTCCTGTTAAAGACTTGCTTGGCTGATATTCCTTCTGGCTCCAGATCCTGCTTGCTGTTTCACTACGCTGATTCCGGGCTTCCTGACTTTCTGTCTTGTCTCACTATCCGTTCCAGTTACCGAACTTTGGCTATGTTTTGACTACGTTTGCTCTATTTACTTTTATTATTAAACAAGTGTGATTTAACTGTACTTCTGTCTCGGTCTGATTCATGTTTTCTGACAGTAGGTGAAGCCCATGAATTCAGAAGATGCAGTCAATCCACTTGTTGGTAATATTTTTTCCAGATTGGATGAGCAGGATCACCGCATGGATCAGTTTGCCATGGCGTTACAAACTGTGGCTGCTCCGGTACAACCTGTGTTGCAGGCCGTCCCTGCTGCTGCTCCATTCTCTGTGCAGGCATCCGCCTTGAGTACTACTTCTATAAGAGGTATGTCTGGTTCCATTCCTTCTAGGAGATGGGAGATGCAAAAACCCATTTCCCAGAGTTTTTTGGCTTCCTTTAAAGGGGTATTTGACGTTCCCGCACGTGCCTCATGTCCATCAAACAGAGTACGAGAATTATTGCCGATTATGCCATTGAATTCCATACTCTGGCAGCAGAGGTTGCTTGGAACAATGAGGCCCTCGTGGCTGCTTTTTCTCATGGTCTCTCGGATACCATCAAGGATGAGATAGCAGCCCGAGATATACCCACTGAGCTGGAGAAGTTGATGACGTTTGCCATCCTCATTGACTCCAGACTCAGGGAAAGACTCTTTTTTTAACCGCTTCCCGACCGGCGCGCGCCCATATACGTCGGCAGAATGGCACGGACAGGCATAAGGGCGTATACATACGTCCCCTTTAAGATGCCGCCGTGCCATCGCGCCGGTCGGGACCCCCGTAAGGGCCAGTTGCGGGTCCCGCGGACTTGATAGCCGTGGGAACACCCGCGATCTTCTCACGGGAAGGCTGGATGGGGAGATGCGGAAATAAACAGCATCTCCCCGTTCTGCCTAGCAACTAGTGACGCCGATCTCTGCTCCCTGTGATTGGAGCAGAGATCAGCATTCAGTAGCTGACAGCCACGCCCCCCCCCCCCCACAGTAAGAAACCCCTAGGCATACTTAACCCCTACACTGCCACCTAGTGGTTAACCCCTTCACTGCCAGTGTCATTTATACAGGAATCAATGCACTTAAATAGCATTGATTGCTGTATAAATGACAATGGTCCCAAAAATGTGTCAAAAATGTCCGATGTGTCCGCCATAATGTCACAGTCACAATAAAAATCGCTGATCGCCGCCATTACTACTAAGAAAAAAAAAATATTAATAAAAATGCTATAAAACTATCCCCTATCTTGTAAACGCTATAACTTCTGCGCAAACCAATCAATAATCGCTTATTGCGATTTTTTTTACCAAAAATATGTAGAAGAATACGTATCGGCCTAAACTGAGGAAAAAAAATGTTTTTTTATATTTTTGTGGGGGATATTTATTATAGCAAAAAAAAAAAGAGAACGTTTTTTTTTCAAAAGTGTGGCTCTTTTTTGTTTATAGCGCAAAAAATAAAAACCGCAGGGGCGATCAAATACCACCAAAAGAAAGCTCTATTTGTGGGAAAAAAGGACGTAAATTTTGTTTGGGAGCCACGTCGCACGACCGCGTAATTGTCAGTTAAAGCGACGCAGTGCCGAATCGCAAAAAGGGGCCTGGTCCTTTGGCTGCAAATTGGTCCGGTCTGAAAGTGGTTAAGGAGCGCTTATGGAAGCCTCCTGTACATTTGTCTCCAAGCTTTGCAGTCCCACCCTTGCCTCCCTCACCTCCCATGCCTCCTGGTATCGGAAGTTTATTCGTAACTTCTCATTTCTGGTCAAGCCCTTGACTGATATGACCAGAAAGGACGGTAACCTACAGAGTTGGTCTCCAGAGTCCATTAAGGCCTTGGAGAGTCTCAAAGCTGCCTTTGTTTCTGCTCCTGTGTTGGCACATCCTGATCCTACGTTACCTTTTATCCTTGAGGTTGATGTTTCTGAGACTGGAGTTGGCGCCCCCTTCTGTCTCAACGTCCTACCTCTGAGAGCGCTGCAGAGTGCAATTACGAGATTGGGGACAGAGAGCTGTTAGCGATCATTTTACCCCTTAAAGAATTGAGACATCTCCTCAAAGGTACCACTGTACCGGTTCTCTTTCTTACTGACCATAAGAATCTCACATTCTTGTCTGAGGCTAAATACCTCTCTCCCAGAAGGGTGCGATGGGCTCTTTTCTTGTCTAGTTTTAATCACATTGTCTCATTCTTACCCGGTACTAAGAATGTAAGGGCTGACGCTTTGTCGCAACAATTTTCCTCCACTTCCAAGATGGAGTCGGTTCTGGTTCCTGTGATTCCTCCTGATCGTATTCTGGCTACGGTTCGCTCCAGTCTCACTTCTCCTTTGGGTGACAAAATTCTTGCCGCTCAGGTCCATGCTCCTCCTGACAAAACTTGTTTTATTCCAGAGAGTCTCCGTACTGCTGTGCTCCAAACTTACCATTCTCCCAAGGCTGCTGGCCACCCTGGGAATAATCAACTCTTTTGGGCCATTTCCCAACAGTTCTGGTGGCCTAGTCTACATGCTGATGTAACCACCTTTGTAGCTGCCTGTTCCCTGTGTGCTGGGAGTAAGACTACAAGACACCTTCCAGTGGGCCTCCTACAACCCATACCCAATGGAGAGAGCCCCTTGACCCACCTATGTATGGATTTCATTGTGAAGTTACCCAACTCCCAGGGCAACACAGTTATCCTTATGGTGGTTGATCTTTCGCTTACATGGGCTACCGAAGGTGATCGTCTCGAACAGGGGTAGTCAGTTTGTGTCCCGGTTCTGGCAAGCCTTTTGTGCACAGTTGGGAATTCAGCTTGCTTTCTCCTCTGCGTATCACCCGCAGGCTAATGGGGCAGCAGAATGAGCCATTCAGTCCTTGGAGCAATTCCTACATTGCTATATTTCTGATCATCATAACAACTGGTCAGACCTCTTACCATGGGTGGAGTTTGCTCACAATAGTGCCTTGAATTCTGCTTCCCGATTGTCCCCATTTATGGCTAACTATGGTTTCCAACCTTCCATGTTGCCTGACTCATTTGTTCCGCAGAGTATTCCTGTGTTAGAGTAGCATCTCCATGGTCTTCGTTACACTTGGGCACAAGTCCAGGAGGCTTTGCGACATGCTAATGATAGGTACAGACTCCATACTGACCGCAGACGCCTGCCTGCGCCTTCCTACCAGGCTGGGGACAGGGTCTGGCTGTCATCTCGCAACCTCTGACTTTGTCTTCCCTCTCTGAAGTTTGCACCTTGGTTTATTGGGCCTTTTTTATGTATTCTCCGCAGGATTAACCCAGTGACTTATGCGTTAGACCTTTCTTCTAATATGCGTATCTAAAATGTATTTCATGTCTCCTTATTAAAACCTTTGGTCTGCAACCGCTTTACCATCTCGTGCCATGTCCTCACCCTGTACAGGTTGAGAACCATGAAGAGTATGAAGTACAGTCCATTGTTGACTCCCATAGGTTCCGTGGGCGCATACAGTACCTGGTGCATTAGAAAGGGTACAGTCCGAAAGGAACGCTCTTGGGTCTCATCCTTGGATTTACATGCCCCTGTCATCCTCTGTGATTTCCATATACGTTTTCCCATCCAGCCTGGTGATCCTCCTCCTTGTCTGACTATCCGTTTCTGTTACCGAACTTTGGCTATGTTTTGACTACATTTGTTCTATTTACTTTTATTATTAAACAAGTGTGATTTAACTGTACTTCTGTCTCGGTCTCATTCATGGACACAGACATCACATGCGATCGGCACCACAGTGCGGGTGCGCATCACATGCGTTGTCTGTGTGCTAACCCGGGCTTTAAGATGTTTAACCACTTTGCGACCGCCGGCTGTCAAATGACGCCCAGGCGGCGCAGCTCTCGTTCCGGGAGGGCGTCATATGACGTCCTCCCCTTCTGTACACTGCAGGGAGCGCGCCGCAGGGAGCGCACGCGCGCTCTCGCCGTGTCACTGGGCACACTGGGCACATCGCGGCCGCTGGGCACCCGCGATTGCCCGGTAACACAGCGGGACCGTGGATCTGTGTGTGTAAACACACAGATCAACGGTCCTGTCAGAGGAGAGGAGCCGATGGTGTGTTCTCTGTACAGAGAAACACCGATCGGTCTCCTCCCCTTGTGAGTCCCCTCCCCCCACAGTAAGAATCACTCTTAGGGAACATAATTAACCCCTCCCCGCCCCCTAGTGGTTAACCCCTTCACTGCCAGTGTCATTTATACATGAATCAATGCATTTAAATAGCATTGATTGCTGTATAAATGACAATGGTGCCAAAAATGTGTCAAAAATGTCCGATGTGTCCGCCATAATGTCGCAGTCACAATAAAAATCGCTGATCACCGCCATTACTAATAAAAAAAAAAATATTAATAAAAATGCTATAAAACTATCCCCTATTTTGTAAACGCTATAACTTTTGCGCAAACTAATCAATGATCGCTAATTGCGTTTTTTTTTTACCAAAAATATGTAGAAGAATACGTATCGGCCGAAACTGAGGAAAAAAAATGTTTTTTTATATATTTTTTGGGGATATTTAGTATAGCAAAAAGTAAAAAATATTGGTTTTTTTTTAAATTTGTCGCTCTTCTTTTGTTTATTGCGCAAAAAAGAAAAACCGCAGAGGTGATCAAATACCACCAAAATAAATCTCTATTTGTGGGGAAAAAATGATAACAATTTCATTTGGGTACAGTGTCGTATGACTGCGCAATTGTCATTCAAAGTGCGTCAGCGCTGAAAGCTGAAAAATGGCTTGGTCAGGAAGGGGGTGAAAATGCACTGTAGTGAGGTGGTTAATAGGTTAAAAAAGATACATACATCAGACTTGATACAGTGAAAAATTTATGAAAGTCATATCCCACTGTCTTCTTTATTCCTCCAGAACCGGTCATGTTATCCAATACCTTCCAAATTTCTGAGATGGGAAAGAGGGACACCCGTTAGCACAAAGTGTGTTGACAAAGGACACATTCCCTTCTACACCCCCAGCAATGTGGCCCATGAAGTGGTATTAAACCCAAAAGCAAACATTTATTTTATTGCAGCTTTCTTAGATGTTATGGCTGAATTATTTTCTTTATTTAGGCTTTCTTTCCCTATTTTCATCTGATGCTCTGGTCAGTAAGTCTTCTGTCTTTCAAAAGAACAAGCTGTCCTGCAAATGTAGCAATTAGAGTGTTAAGACAAACCATTTATCCCAAAAGGAATATAAACGATTTGTTGTAACAGCCTAAAAGTGTTAGCTTGAGTTTGGCTTCAATTTGTTAGTGTATTTAAATCTGCTAGTGCATCTAACACTGTCCTCTCCCCAGACAACAATGCTGCTGACCAAAGGTGTCTCTGCTGCTCCTTCATAATGTAGGCACTGTAATACAGAAGGTATGTTACTTGCCAGATCATCAGGTGAAAACAGAGGGAAAAAGGCTAAAAAGAAGAGAAAATGAATGCCGCCGCCGCCAGCAAATCTTAGGTTTGATAAAACGCAATTTATTATATTTTTGGTTTTTGGGTTTAATACCACTCCAACTGCTTCCTGCCCAGCGGGAGTGCTCTCTCGTTCTGGGTGGATGTCATATGACGTCCTCCTCAGAACGCTTCTCACTTGCTGTGGCGCAATCTGTCATTTGCTGTGTCCACGGGACACATCAGAAGACAGATCAGTGTACTGGCCCACTGCTGGTACCATGTGATCACTGTGACCAATCACAGTCGATCACATGACAATTGTACACAATGGATGGCTTTCATTCATTCACAGCCGATCACATGGTACAGACAGGGACACTCACAGCCCACCTGTACCATTGTGATTAGCTGTGACCAATCGCAGCTAATTACAATAGTAAACACTGAATGAATGCATTTTATTCAAAAAAACGGTTGCTTATAACAGCAAAGTTTACTATTATAAGTATTCATAGTGTGTAAAAAAAAATCCTGGGGGCGTGGTCTGGAAAAGACTGAGTGAGGACGCGAGTCTAAGGAGCTCCCGGTTCGACCCGTCCTTACCCAGCTTTAAAGCGACGATCACCTGCTCGTTTTCACCGGTATGTACTCCGCTGGAAAGCGGAGAGGCAGAAACCAGAAACGGGGGTCCCCTAAACCACACAGGAGTTAAGATATCCAGAGGTACCTTACAAACCCCTCCATGGCCCCCCCAGTCTACAAGATGGCAGATGCCACGAGGCACGGTTCCCAGAGTGACCAACAGCAACAGGCCTCCCCTGCCCAGGTGCCGCCGACACATGCCCCAAATCTAGACTACACTATCCCAGAGATGTTCCGTTCAGATTCTCAAGAACACCCGCTCATCCATACACTGTTGACTCTAAGAGCAGATGCCGAGCTAAGGGCACTCCTGCAAGCTCTCCCAACAAGGGCTGACATTGAGGCAATAGTAGGCAAGCTAGAGGCATCCCACCGTCAGGAAATGACAGTAGTGAGGCAAGAAGTGCAGACCCTATCCGACCGTATGGGATCCGGAGAAGCAACTGTGACCACACTCGAACAGCGGTTGTCAGCAGTGGAGGCCACACAATCGGCCCAGGCAGACATGCTCCTCACACAACAACTCCGGTTAGAAGAAGTAGAGGACCGCAGCAGGAGCAACAATCTGCTCCTGAGGGGCCTGCCGGAGGCTACTGGGAAGGAAGATTTGGCAGCGACTACCCTAGCAATCTTTAGGGATATATCAGAAGACCTATTCCCACCCAAACTCTCCTTCGATCGGATCCATAGAGCCCAGGGCCCCCAATTGGCAGACCCAGACAGACCGAGGGATGTCATATGCCGGATACACCAGTACTCCCACAAGGAACTGATACTACGAGTGGCCTGGGAAAAAGGAGACATCATATTTGATGGGGCTGGGGTACGGATTATGCCAGACCTATACAGACAGACGCTACAGCGGAGAGCCCTCTTGAAGCTAATACTAGAAGTGGCAAGAAATGCTGGCCTCACATACAGATGGGGTTTCTCCATCTCAGTGACTTTCAAAAAGGCTCAGCACTCATTCACTCTCCGGACACCTGCAGATCTCCCCGCCCTGTTTACATTTATGGAAACGGATCCCATAGATTTACCTGACTGGTTACAGATCCTGCAACACTTCACCCCCGATCTGGACCGTCCGGCATGAGGAGATCACGCTCCCTGAGACCACAGGGAAACCAGCGCAGACCCCGTTACACCCCGCGGATGCACCAAGAGAAGACTGAAGGACCGTTCCATAGCGGCAAGCTGACAGCCTTTGACCTCCGCTCCATGGCGCATTTCATGCTTCCTGCACATCTCCCACGGGTCGCGGGACAACTTCCCTCTTCTGCGGTAAGCAAACTGTTTGTGCGATATACCTCCCCCCACCCGGGTCTCCCCCCCCTTTTTTTTTTCTATCGGGAGACGGCCCATCCGCACTCCACCCGGAACACCGGCTACGTCTACATCCGGCCACTCGGGAACTATATTGCTACGAGGGGGACCGGGGGAGGGCAGTGTTGGTTGACACAGGGATGGAGATGGGCTTACCCAACGTGAACACGACTATCTGTCACAGGCTGGCATGACTCGGGAACCCGTCGGAGATGCATGGGGGAGGGAGAAGGTTTTGTTTGTTTTTTGGTTATTTTTTATTTTTTCATTTCTTGGTTTCTCTTCATTATATTTTGCCTATCCCTGCTACATGGGCGAATGTTGAAATGGGGGTGACTCTCCCCAATTGCTTAACGCCGCCCGCCTCCTCACTATTCCCAAGGTCCCAACCGACAAGACCAGAAGGACCTCATATAGAGGAGCGTAAGTTACTACAGCCTCCTGGAACGAACACATATCTAATGTGATCCAGGACTCCCGATTTATTGTGGGAACGTGTGGGAGGCATACATAAAATACCAAACATGTGCACACTGAAATATTTAGTTTCAGAATTTCGTTTTCGTCCGAAAAATAAATTTATTTAGTTACTCCCGAAATTAGTTTTTATTTATTTTGTTTTTCGTTAAAAATTGCATTTGTCCGAAAATCCAAATGAATTAAGGTCGAATCTGTCATTGAATGCTTATGGTGTCTGTCGAATGTTCAAAGAAGATTCGACGGAGCAGCTAAACTGTATGACTCTGTATAGTTTAGCTGCAATTCCACCCAATTCCAGCAGCAATCTTTTCTCTCTACATCGAATCTTTCCTCTCTACGTCGAATCTTTCCTTCCTACATCGAATCTTTCCTTTCTACGTCAAATCTTTTCTCTCTATGTAGAATAATCTTGGACTAATAGAGTTAAGGTTAGGCACATTCGACCACAGGTTCAATGGACACAGATTGTTATTGTCAGCGTCGAATCTCCTATGTATATCGAACTGTTGTCACAACGAAAATAAAGCATTTGTTTATGTCAGATCTTTAGTTTTTCAGACTCTGCACTTTCGTTATCGTTTGTTAAAACAATAACGAAAATACCTGAAATTCGGACGAGAATGCATTGGGACGAAAACTAATGCACATGTCTATAAAATACAGGTCCAGGTCAATGTGCATGAACGTTATGGCCCTTCCTTCAGGTTTCCTTTATGTTTATGTTATTATGTGGGGATATATGCATGTTAGAATTTCCACGGTGGTACATAATGGGAATTTCTATTAAAGTGGCTACTGACCCCTCGGGAACCCTTCTTGAACACCAGAGCTGGTAGTAACAAAACTAATTTACTAGCTAACTAAACACCAGACCCCCCACCCCCCAAAGACAGGCTAGGGAATCCTAGATGAGGGGAGATTGCGCAACAGATTGGATAGACGCAGGAAGGGGAGGACGTCACCCAGATAAATATCAGTAAGGGCAGGCCAGAACCCCTAGTTACCCGACATACAGGGATTACGGTCTGTTAAGAATCCAGGCACTAAGCTCAGGATCTAGTAGGGTTGAAACCCATGCAGAACCCAGTCTATTTACACCCTAGCACAACAAGTACCAGGAGACATACAATCCCACAGGTATTTGTTACTCAGGGATAAGGAGCCCAAAACTGGAGAATTGAATCGGGCAGTGACCACTGTAGAACCCCACCCACCTCCCTGTTTCTGCCTCTCTGGTGTTATCAGAATATTGTTAAAACATCCTTAGCATGACAGACTGTGATATTTTCAATGTGTTGCACTGGTTTTATTGAGCAGTTTATATACTCTTTCTCACAGATACATTTAGAGCAGATGCTTACTCTATGTTACCAAGCTGGGAGGATGGGAGCGGACTGGGGGACCTACCCCGGTCTACTCTAATCTCTTCCCCAATAGGACGGAGCAGTCATCCTAGTAAGTACTAGGGCGTGCTCCTTTGCAAATTGATTCGTTTGCACTTACTTAAGTGGACAGTTTATACTGTTCACTACCCGTCTTTTTTTGACGGTCTACATACCATCTTTTACTACTTCTTTATCTTTTACTTTCTCTTCTCTGCTTACCTAACTCTATCTTTCTACACCCTCCCTCCCCTTCCTTCCCACACCCTTCCATATCCATATACCCTCCCTTAGCCCAGGAAATAATGGACACTATCAATATCTACTCGCTGAACGCCAAGGGGCGAAATTTACCTGAAAAACACTGCATGCTATTAAATGACCTTAAAAGGGCCCAGATTGACATAGCATTTATTCAAGAGACTCATTTCAGGACAGGCAACCCTACTTGCCTCAAAAAAACGATACTTTCCTCATTCGTACCACGCCACTAACACAGTGGCTAAATCCAAGGGAGTTTCCATAATTATCTCAGGAGTAGTACCCTGGAAATGTAGTGACACCCTAGTAGATCCTGCCGGCCGATATGTGTGCATTAAGGGATTGGAATGCTAAGAGGCGCAAAAGTGACACTAGCCACCTTATATGCTCCCAACGACTGACAAGACTCCTCCCTCCACCATGCACTTAAACTGCTCACTGACTTTAGGGAGGGCCAGCTGATCTTGGGGGGACATATCAATGTACCCCTAGTCCCTGCAGTGGACACCTCCTCAAGTACCTCATCTTTACGTATAGGCATACATAAGCGCATAACGCAAGACTTACACGACGCTCAACTCATAGATGTCTGGAGACTCCATCACTCTGGAGAACGAGACTATACCTTTTTCTCATCTCCACATAAGGTGTACTCGAGAATAGACAATTTTTTTGTCCCACATGGCCAACTGGAAGCGGTCCAAAGTGTTGGGATAGGCAGTATAAGGTGGTCGGACCATACTCCCATCACTATGTGCTACTGCTTGTCGTCGGCCCAGACCACCAGATCTAAATTTTGGAGACTGAACGAAAGCCTCCTGCACACACCAGACGTCTTGACAGATATCCAGACAGAACTGAAACAATATTTTCAAATCAACAACACTGAGGACTCTTATAGGTATAGGTATCTTATGGGAGGCCCACAAGACTGTGATTAGAGGAGAACTTATCAAACACGGCGCGCATATCAAAAGGAAAAAAGAACAATTGCTACTTGACCTCCTTCATAAGATACACGAAGTAGAAGCAAAACACAAAAGAACACCGGTCACCTCCCTAGGCATGGAATTGATGTCCCTCAGGAAGCAAGTCGTCGACTTGCTGCACTATAGAGCCAAGGCAGGATTACAGATCTGCCGAAAATTTACCTACGAGTCAGGAAATAAATGCGGCAGCTCTTATCCAGAGCAGTTAGAACCCAACTTAACACATATATCCCGCAGATCATAAATCCGAAGAAAAAAAGACCACACCAACCCAGATTTCAGGGATTACTATGCTTTCCTATATAACTTACCAGTTAGACCCCAGAACGAAAAAACAATAAAAGACTACTTCGCAGCCGCCCAGATCCCCCAATTGTCGACAGAAGCAAAGGCAGAATTAGATGACCCCATTACGATAGAGGAATTACAACGGTGGGAGGGATGAAACCAGGCAAAGCCCCGGGCCCGGACAGGTTCACTCTACAGTACTACCAGACTCTCCTACCACTATTAGGCCCTCACATGGTGAGGATGTTAAATGGACTGGGCGAAGGAAGCTCCCTACCCAAGGACTCCTTGAGGGCTCACATATCCCTTATACCAAAAGAAGGCAAAGACCCGGCGGCTTGTGGTAGCTATAGGCCTATATCACTCTTGAATGTGGACCTCAAACTTTTCAAGATTTTGGCCAACAGACTAACCCAGTTCATGCCAGAACTAATACACCTGGATCAGGTTGGGTTCATCCCTGCCCGGGAGGCGAGGGATAACACCACCAAAGTGCTAAACCGATCCACGTGGTTACCAAATCCACCACCCCATGCGTCCTTCTCAACACAGACACTAAGAAGGTGTTTGACCCCGTTAATTGGGTTTTTATGTCATCAGTACTTAAACAGATCGGCCTAGGACACAAAATGCTACAATGGATTCTCAACATCTACTCTACACTCACGGCACAGGTCAAAGCCAATGGAATCCTCTCAGAAACATTTCCAATAACTAACGGCACTAGACAGGGATGCCCACTCTCCCCTCTCTTTTTTGCCCTAGCCCTAGAACCCTTCTTATGCACTATAAGATCAAATCCCGACATTTCAGGAGTGATGATAAAAGGAACCCAATACAAAATCTCTGCTTATGCAGACGACCTCATGTTCTCACTAACCAATCCTATAGTGTCACTACCGAACCTCCTTCGGGAATTCGATAGGTATGGGAATCTTTCTAATCTAAAAATTAATTTTGACAAATCAGATTCAATGGGGCTCAATTTGTCACCAAATAGATTGAGCTCTCTAAGATCGAAATTCATATTTAAATTGTCAGACTCCGCCCTTAAATACTTGAGAACCCAGATCCCTAAGGACTTGAGGTGCACTTTTGACCTCAACTTCCTACCCCTGTTGACTAAAACCCGACTACTCTTGAAAGAGTGGACTAAAGGACTACACTCCTGGTTCGGCAGGTGCAATTTACTCAAAATGTCCATACTTCCAAAATTCCTATACTTGTTCCAAGCATTGCCGATCCAGATCCCACCCCAATATTTTAAACAAATACACTCCACCTTCATCAAATTTATTTGGGCAAACTCAAAGCCTAGACTGCGTAGGCGCTATTTAACACTGCCCAAACACTACGGTGGCCTGGCCCTCCCAGATTTAAAAAAACTACTACTTGGCAGTACATCTGGGCAGAATAATAGACTGGAACCGACATGGCAAAAATAAATTATGGATACAATTAGAACAGGCACAGTGTGCGTCCTCGTTGAAGGGGGCGGTTTGGTGTTATAGCCGGCTGCCTTCAACGTTGAAGTCACACCCCCTTATCGAGGCGACTCTTCGGGTAGGAGCATCCACAATATTCGGGACCTCCCTCTCCACAGTTAATTCCCCTCTCTACCCGGTATTGGGTAACCCTGCCTTCCCACCCGCACTGGAACACATGGGTTACGAGACACTCACCATAAATGGCAGGGATAGAGCCTCACATTTACTAATAGACAATGAATGGCCCTCCATTCACTCTCTAACGGCTGAGAACAGTCATTTTCAACTACCATTCTGGAAATCTATCAGACTTCACCACTTCCTGCACTCAATCCCCCAACCAGCACAGTTTACCCGCGACCTGACAACCTTTAAAATGTACTGCAACGACAAGGGAGTTTTACCTTAAGTACTATCTAAAACATATGCCTTACTCAACCCTCCTTCGGAACAACCAGATCTGACATTCATACACAAATGGGAAACTGACCTGAGATGCACATTCACTAGTGTCCAAAAACAAACAATCATCAGATTCTCTTTAAAAACGTCTATTTGCACAAAGATACAGGAACTCAACTATAAGATCTTGACCAGATGGTACTACACCCCTAGTAGACTTCACAAGTACTTCCCGGCCACATTAGACAATTGTTGGAGATGTCAGGCAGATAAAGTGACACTCCTCCACATCTTTTGGTCTTGCCCTCTGCTTCAACACTTCTGGACATTGGTCCGAAGGATCACACAAAATTCACGAATCACACGATAAGTGACGATCCAGCCTTCATCCTGCTGCATGCCACTAAAATTCCAGCAAGGAAATATAAAAAAATGATAGTGAGGCATCTATTGAATGGAGCCAAATCTTGCATCCCACTTTTATGGAAGAAAAGTTTGCCCCAACTATAGGGCTATGGTTGCGCAGAGTGGAAGAGATCAAAAGGTTGGAGGACCTAGTCCTTACAGCACAACATAAACAGGAATAACACTCACAGGCATGGATGCTTTGGAATATGTTTATATTCTCCGATAAAGGAATAACCTTACTCGCCACTTAAAACAACGAAACACAACAGACAAGGCCTCACCTGGGCTCACCCCCACCCTGCACCCCTTCCCCTCCCTCCCACCCACCTTCCCCTCTAAACTCCCTGCTATCTCATCCCTCTTCCCCCCTCCATCTTTCTCTTCTCCATTTCCTTTTCCACACTATATGGAACCTTTTAGCTCTTAAATGGCAGACTTCTGAGATTTCCCCCTGAAGCATTCTTTGCCAGGGAACGCAAGGTTAAACCCAGCCTATGGCTACAAAGATGAGACGAAGTACACTATCCATGACACTAGGCTATTGTTACAGAAAGTCAGATACGGACGCTGAAAATGTAACCACAAAATGTTGTCGACACCGTTATTGACATGTCATGTGCTTATCTATGTACACCACAGATGGTGCTGAGAATTGTATTGTGTTTTTTCTGTAATTCTCTCGTTCTTTTTCTTCCTTTTGGAAAATAAATAAAACTTATATTTGAAAAAAAAAATAATCCTGACAACCTCCCCAGAGCAGTACAGTGTTACTATGGTAACACTGTATTGCTCTGGTCACAGTATGTAGATTTTTTTTTTTAATAAGCAAAAAATATATATATATATATATATATATATATATATATATATATTTACAGTATCTCACAAAAGTGAGTACGCCCCTCACATTTTTGTAAATATTTTATTATATCTTTTCATGTGACAACACTGAAGAAATTACGCTTTGCTACAATGTAAAGTAGTGAGTGTACAGCTTGTATAACAGTGTAAATTTTCTGTCCCCTCAAAATAACTCAACACACAGCCCTTAATGTCTAAACCGCTGGCAACAAAAGTGAGTACACCTCTAAGTGAAAATGTCCAAATTAGACCCAAAGTGTCAATATTTTGTGTGGCTACCATTATTTTCCAGCACTACCTTAACCCTTTTGGGCATTGAGTTCACCAGAGCTTCACAGGTTGCCATGGAGTGTTTATGTGATCCACATCTCTCTCGGTCGTAGGGCCATGACCATAAATAAGAAGGCCAGTATGGTGGCCTGAATTTATGGTAGGGGCCCGGAGGGTATTTAAGCAGCCCACTCGCCCATACTCTTTGTCAGTTCCAGTGCGCAATACCCTCCCGCCCTTCCCTTTTTCAGTGCACCTCTTAACACATCCTTCTTCACAAACTATCCATTACTTACCTTGTGTATGCCCCCTTTTCTTGGCATACTGACCAGACCACCAAGGCAGACTTCAGGTCTATTTATGTTGTAAGTCTTGTTGTGTGTTTATGTGATCCACATTTCTCTCGGTCATAGGCCACGACCATAAATACATTTTTTTTTTATATACCGTATTTATCGGCGTATAACACGCACCCCACATTTAGGAGGGAATTTTAAAGAAAAATACTTTTAGGAGGGAATTTTAAGGAAAAATACTTTTAGGAGGGAAGTTTAAGGAAAAAAACTTTTAGGAGGGAAGTTTAAGGAAAAAAATTTACATTTAAATGCCCATCAATGCAGCCTTATCAGTGTCCATTTGCAGCCTTGTCAGTGTAATTTGCAGCCTTGTCATGCAGCCTTGTCAGGGTCGTATGCAGCCTTGTCATGCAGCCTTTTCATGCAGCCTTGTCAGGGTCATATGCAGCCTTGTCATGCAGCCTTGTCAGTGTAATTTTCAGCTTTGCCATTTAAAAATGGTGCTGCTGAGATATAGAGCCGGATGTCCTGCTTTCGAACGTTCTCGGTGGCTTTGGGCCGCCCTCGGCCGCTCTCAGCGACTTTCAGCCGCACTCGGCTGCCGAGAGTGGCCGAGAGCGGCCGAAAGCCACCAAGAACGGCCGAAGGTGGCCCAAAGCCGCCGAGAACAGCCGAAAGCCGCCCACAGGCTCACAATCGATGGGGGATCGGCGTATAACATGCACCCGCGATTTTCCCCTGATTTTACACAGATAAATATATATATATATATATATTTTTTTTTTTTTTAACATACTGTCATCAGTCAGTGTTCCTGATCATTGCTGCACCAGTTATATGAAGATGAACTGCATTGGTGACAGTATGTAAAAAAAAATTGTGAAAATTTTTTTTTTTAACCGCTTCAATACAGGGCTTTTAAACACCCTTCCTTACCAGAGCACTTTTTGCGATTCGGCACTGCGTCGCTTTAACTAACAATTGCGCGGTCGTGCGACGTTACACCCAAACAAAATTGACGTCCTTTTTTTCCCACAAATAGAGCTTTCTTTTGGTGGTATTTGATCGCCCCTGCGGTTTTTATTTTTTGCGCTATAAACAAAAGAAGAGCGACAATTTTGAAAAAAAACACAATATTTTTTACTTTTTGCTATAATAAATATCCCATTTTTAAAAAAAAAAACAATTTTTTTCCTCAGTTTAGGCCGATACGTATTCTTCTACATATTTTTGGTAAAAAAAATCGCAATAAGCGTATATTGATCGGTTTGCGCAAAAGTTATAGCGTCTACAAAATAGGGGATAGATTTATTGAATTTTTTTTTTTTTTTTTTTTACTAGTAATGGCGGCGATTTGCGATTTTTTTTTCATGACTGCGACATTGCGGCGGACACTTCGGACACTTTTGACACATTTTTGGAACCATTCACATTTACACAGCGATCGTTGCTATAAAATTGCAATGATTACTGTGTAAATGTGACTGTCAGGGAAGGGGTTAACACTAGAGGGCGCTGGAGGGGTTAATGTGTGTCCCTAATAGGAGTGATTCTAACTGTAGGGGGAGGGGACTTAAGGGGAGGAGACCGATCATGTGATCCTCTGTACTGGGATCACATGATCGGTCTCCTCCCCGCTGACAGGACGTGGAGCTGTGTGTTTACACACACAGCTCCACGGTCCCACCCGGTCCCGTTGTTTTAACGGGCAATCGCAGGTGCCCGGCGGACATCGCGGCCGCCGGGCACTCGCACCGGGTCCCGAGCGTTGCCGCGGGCGCGCGCGCGCGCCGCCGGCGGCGCGCCCCCCAGGCGGCCGGGAATCCGAGGACGTCATATGACGCCCACCCAGGATGGTAGATCCACCTTGTGGGCGTCATATGACTATGGCCGGGTATTGAACTGGTTAAATATCTTCATTATCCAAAACATTGCGACAAAAAATTACAACTTTAAAAAACTCGTCATGCCTCTTTCTAAATACCCTGGACTGACTAGTTTCCAAAAAAAGGGTAATTTTGGGGGTAATTGTATGGTCCTGGCATTTTTGGGTCTCAAGAAATGAAATAGGCAGTCAGTACATCAGGACTGATTGATTTTTAGATACTATATTCATACCATAGTTTTTGGACTCTATTACTTCCCTACAGACTAAATATTATACACGGATTTGGCTTATTTTTGCCAAATAAATGTAGCAGTATAAATTTTGGCCTAAATTTATGAAGAAAGATATTTATTTGCAACATTTTATAACAGAAACAAAGAAAAAACTTTTTTCAAAATGTCTTCATTTAGCGAAGAAAAAATAAAAAACCGAGCAAAAAAATAAAAAAACCTAGTAGTGAACTAAATTATAAAAATGTTATATGGGTACAGTGTAACATGACCACACAATTCTCATTCAAAATGTGATCGTGCTAAAAGCTGAACATTGGCCTGGGCAGAAAGGGGGTGAAAGTGCTCAGTATTGAAGTGGTTAATAAGCAAAAATGAGTAGCTAAACCCAAAAGTGTTTTTTTTTTTTTTCTCTTAAACGTCATGCACACTAGGCTCTTCTAAATGCATTTCTCCTGAGTTTTTTCTGCCCACATGCTCCTCATCTGAAAACAATTTTGGTATGTTCAGATTTCTGCCCTCTAAACGGCCCTGTCTCTAAGCGCCTGTAAATGCCTATGTGTGCATGGACACATAGGCTAATGTAGAAGAGCATTTAGGGGCAGGAAAAAAAACGACTAACGCCTGTAAAAGAGGCATTTGACAGCTGTAGTGTGTATATGGCACAGGCTTTTTAAAAATATAGTAATAATACAAAGGGTTTGTGTGAAAGGTTTAGTGTAGCATACCACTTGTAATTAAGTATTACATTTAAAGTGGGACAGAGGGATTTTGTTGTAAATGAGGGACAGTTGAGATGTATCCTTTGTACCAGTGGCGTACTAAGTGGGGGGCGGGCCGCACCGGTAGCCACACACTGGGAGGGTGTCAGGCCGGTGCCCCCCTCTGCGATGGAAGCGGGGACAGCGCGCCGAGTGCGGATTTAAGTTGCGCAGCGGCACGGTGAGTGACAGGCAGCGGCAGGTGAGGTGAGAGGAGGGGGAGGGTGTTTGCCGCATCGATGAACGATCCCCTTCTCTCCGCGGCTCTGATCTGTCTCGGCTGTTTCATACAGCCGAGCTCCGCCTCCCCCTCCTCCTTGTAATCTACACGTGTGCTGCTGTGTGTCCCGCGCTGACACTTCCGAGGTACATTATGGGTCGTAGGGGGGGTCTGCATTGTAGGGGGGTCTGTACTGTAGGGGGGGGGTCTGCATTGTAGTAGGGGGGGGCTCCACTGTAGGGGGGGTCTGTACTGAAGGGGGGGTCTGTACTGTAGGGGGGGCTCTGCATTGTAGGGGGAGTCTCCACTGTAGGGGGGGGTCTGTACTGAAGGGGGGTCTGTACTGTAGGGGGGGGGCTCTGCATTGTAGGGGGGGTCTCCACTGTAGGGGGGTCTGTACTGAAGGGGGGGTCTGCACTGTAGGGGGGTTGTGCAGGGGGGGTCTGTATTGTAGGGGGGTCTGTATTGTAGGCGGGTCTGTGTAACATGCAGGGGGTCAAGAGCTGTTAGGGGGGGTGTCTGTGTAACATACAGGTGTCCAGAGATGCAGGGTGCTGTGTAATGTAAAGGGGTCCAGAGGTGCAGGGTGCTGTGTAATGTAAAGGGGTCTAGAGGTGCAGGGTGCTGTGTAATGTAAAGGGGTCTAGAGGTGCAGGGTGCTGTGTAATGTAAAGGGGTCTAGAGGTGCAGGGTGCTGTGTAATGTAAAGGGGTCTAGAGGGGTGCAGGGTGCTGTGTAATGTAAAGGGGTCCAGAGGTGCAGGGTGCTGTGTAATGTAAAGGGGTTCAGAGGTGCAGGGTGCTGTGTAATGTAAAGGGGTCCAGAGGTGCAAGGGCCGTGTAATGTAAAGGGGTCCAGAGGTGCAGGGTGCTGTGTAATGTAAAGGGGTGCAGGGTGCTGTGTAATGTAAAGGGGTCCAGAGGTGCAGGGTGCTGTGTAATGTAAAGGGGTCCAGAGGTGCAGGGTGCTGTGTGATGTAAAGGGGTCTAGAGGTGCAGGGTGCTGTGTAATGTAAAGGGGTCTAGAGGTGCAGGGTGCTGTGTAATGTAAAGGGGTCCAGAGGTGCAAGGGCTGTGTAATGTAAAGGGGTCCAGAGGTGCAGGGTGCTGTGTATTGTAAAGGGGTGCAGTGTGCTGTGTAATGTAAAGGGGTCCAGAGTGCTGTGTAATGTAAAGGGGTCCAGAGGTGCAGGGTGCTGTGTAATGTAAAGGGGTCCAGAGGTGCAGGGGGTGTGTAATGTACACAGTAGTGACAAAGAGATATTTAAGGATGCAGAGGTATGCAGGGAGCACAGGGGGGTGTTTTTACATTTTAAGGTGGGGGGTGCCAGATATAGGATCCGCCCCGGGTGACAAATGCACTTAGGTACGCCCCTGCT
Organism: Lithobates sylvaticus; assembly: GCA_028564925.1. Lineage (NCBI taxonomy): Eukaryota > Metazoa > Chordata > Amphibia > Anura > Ranidae > Lithobates > Lithobates sylvaticus. The sequence goes on from CM053027.1 coordinate 234,336,492, forward strand.
TTGTACTACTATCTAACCTATCTCTACCAATTATGGAAAGGATGGTATAGTATAGGGTGGAATGCACTGTCAATGTCCATGTGCCCTGCTGCTCCTTATCCTACTTCTTTAAGATCTAATCCATATATGGATCGTACCTCATATGGAGACCTCAGGCTGCAGTATCTGAGGCTTTGGGCAAAAGCAATGGGGTACTATGGTATGAGAAGGAAAAGACTATCCATGGTGTGGAAGCCACTCTGGTTGATAATAGAGATGCTAGTAAGTGCACCCATCAGAAGCAAGTAGCTATGGGATGTGTTGTGGTGTAAATACTTTAAGCCATTTATTGAATGAGATATAGAGGTATTTAAATCTGCAGCTTTCATAAAAATAATTCCTGGTGATCCTGCCATGAACCTTTCATGTACAGGTGCTTCCTGTTATAGGACGACAAAACTCTGTTGGTATCTCATAATTGTGCTCCTATGCATGCCCTACTCCAGTGATGGGGAACCTTTTTGAGCCTGAGTGCCCAAACTGCGACACAACACCAACTTATTTATTTTAAAGTGCCAACACTTGTGATGATTGCCCACCCCAAGAGGGTTTGCAGTCAGTTCAGCCCTCACCCAGCTTTGGCGTCAGGTGTCGGTGTGCCTGGCAGCAGCTTCTCCTTTTGTTGGTGCCTGTGATTGCCCTCCTCACTCTTGATCGTGTCCTCTCAGCACCTCTCAGCATTGTCCTCTCAGCACCTCTCTGGCTGGTTCAACTCCAGGGGGTGTTGTGGCTTGGGCTCTCTCTTTTCCGAACCACCTCAGCCTCCACTCACTCTTTTCTCCATACTCCTCTCACCCTTGCTCTCCCTTTTCCCTCAGCCCTTTTTTTCCCGGGCTCCAGGCTGTCCCTCCTCTTATTTTTGCAGGGCATGCTGGGGCTGTAGTTTTCCTTTAATTAGTTAAAATTGAGCCATAGTCTTCTGGGGCTACATGTCCCATGGTGCACTTGTCCTGGCTCCTCATTGGTCCCTGGCTGCAGCCAACCAGAAGTTCTCTTGTCAGATTTGTCCTCTACTGCAGTGCAGAGGCTTGTATTAAGTTTCTAAGGGCAACCAGACAGCTCTTTCCCCACATTCCAAGCAGCCTTACCGGGCTCCGGGAAACTTCTGCCCTGGCCTGATAGTGAACACCTGAGACACTCTCTCCACCTCCCAATTGGCTGGCCGGCTTTGTTGTTAATTTTCCGCTGCCCAGCCCACTCACCAAGCCAGCGCAGAGCTGCGGATTGGCCAAAGCAGCGGACACACACAGTGGCCCAGCTTCCATGACTGACACCTGTGCTGGCCAATTGCCTCCTTGCACGGGACCTTGCCGTCTCTGGGAAGCCAATAGGCGAGATGCATAGAGGGCGGGGGGCAGGACTGCAAGAGGCCGTGTGTGTGCTGCTGGTAAAGCCTGAGCTGATTCAATAGACCGAGCACCAGCATATTTTTAATGGGCAGTCGAGCACTTCTGTTACGGACAAGAGAAAAGGTGACGGCCCTGCTCATGTACCCACAGAGAGGGCTCTGCGTACCAGCTGTGGCACACGTGCCATAGGTACGCCATCGCTGCCCTACTCTATCACAAGGGCTTCCGATGAAGACTACACTTGCCCATTTCAAAACACCTTACATATGCATTGTCTGCTGTTGTCACTATCTTAAAAACTGCACCAGCAGAGATCAGAGATCAGCAGCATTGAGATGCAGCAGCAGTTTAAAAATGTGAAAACAAGTATTATATTTTTGAAATGTAATTTATTTATGATACACAGTTCTCTAGTAAACCCGATTTAATTCACTTAATTTCTCAGGATTTATGTCTACTTTTAACACATACGCAGCCAGTGAATTCAGGACTATTGACACCACACTTGTGCTGGGTCAGCAGTGTCAGCAGTGATACAAGATGACAGCCACAGAGCTTGCATCTTTAAAATCAGCAAGCCTAACCTAGTGGACCTGTTTTTAGTGACTTCTATATGCATGTGGAAAACTGTTACCAAAAAGCTTGAATCTGTACTGCTTATGCAGATTTTCCTTTTGTTGTGTTTTTTTGTTTTTTTTGTCAATATGCTACTTAAACGTCTTCTTTTATTTTTTTATTTATTGCATTAAAAATATCAGGAATGGCAGCTCCCATATTTTGTAACAGACTCTGTCTTAATATATTTTAAATAAGCTATAATTGATGTTTAGAATGTTCTGTTCTGACATTAAGTACAGAACGTTAGTATATATTGTTATTAGAGTTTACAGTTCTTTCAGTAATTATCATATTCTGAAGTGCTTCCAGTTGTCTTTCGAAATGACATCCTGGAGCCTCCCTGTGAGCAAATAATTCTTTGGAGATAGGTAGATCTTAAACTTCATTCTGCTATGCAATATCCTGTTCTGCAACATTACCTTTGTGTCAGAAGTTGGCTGGAACTTAAGACTTTAGCTTTGGCTTCTGTTTATTGTATAATCAGGAAGGCATTAGAGCTGAAATTTAATTTCATCTTATTCTGAGAATGAGTGGTACAAAAGAAACATTACTGAAGCACTCACCTTACGCTGCCAGCTAATGTTTGCTATTTGACATCTTTTGGAAAAAACATTTTCAGGCCAGTTTAAATAAGAACAGAAAATACTACAGTACTTTATTTTAATACAGTACATCCCTCCTAAAGCAAAAGGTGTCTGAATATCTCACACCCATATCTTGAAAATAAGGTATGTACTCCTCATTTTATGATAGGTTGCTGGGGCATGGCCTTGGGGCCACCTATATACCCAGAACTGCTGTACAGTATAGATGCTGCCCAAAATAATAGAGCCATTTATTCCAGACTGCATACAGCTAGTTGACCATCATCACTGCAGTGTGTGTACAACACTGATGGTGGTCAACTATCACACTGCACTAATAATGGTCAACTAGCCCAAAAAAGTTTGTAAAAAAAATGTCTTTATAATTTAGGCTGTATTTGTAATATACAGCAGTTCTGGATGTACAAATAGGAAATTATTTGCATGCTCTGCCCTCTATCCTAAAATGAGAAGTAAATAATTTAGATCTATGATGAAAGTGAGACATGTAGATTCCTGTTTTATTCCTTTTAGGCAACCTGACCATGACCTTGTCTTTTTGTACTGGTATGTGGTACATTTTGTTTTAAAGACATAAAACTTGAAAATGGCAATTGGCTGAATGATACCCTATAACTACTTCATTATAACCACTTTCCTAACCACTTCCGGACAAGCTCACAACCATATATGTCGCTACTTTGCAGAAGGATATCGTTTTTATGGCAGCAGCTAGCTGCCATAACCCCGGTATCCTCTTCTTCAGTGAGCCGTCCGGTTTAAGATAAGAGTGGTCTCTGCAGCAGATTTGCCGCAAGATCACTTTTATCGGCGGCGGGAGAGGGGCCCACCTCTCGCCGCTCTCCAATCCCCTCTGCCGCTTACTGAAGCCGTCGGCAGCGGCGGAGGCGATTGGGTCCTTCCTGTGGCCTGACATGGAGATGAGTGAGGAAAAGATGGCCCCCACGCGTCTCCATATCATTGACGTCAAAACGTCACTTCCACCCATAGCTCTGAAAGGGCCATTTTTTTTTAAAATATGAGATCTGAGGTATTTTTGACCCCAGATCTCATATTTTAGGGGTCCTGCCATGCTTTTTTTTCTATTACAAGGGATGTTTACATTTCTTGTAATAGGAATAAAAGTGACACAATTTTTTATTTAAAAACAGTGTAAAAATAAAAAATACAATAAGAGAAAGAGAGAAAAAAATTTTTTTTAACGTGCCCCGTCCCGACGAGCTCGTGTGCAGAAGAAAACGCATATGTGAGTAGCGCCCGCATATGAAAACAGTGTTCAAACCACACATGTGAGGTATTGCCACGATCGGTAGAGTGAGAGCAATAATGCAAGCCCTAGATCTCCTCTGTCACTTAAAACATGCAACCTGTAGAATTTTTTAAACGTCCCCCATGGAGATTTTTAAGGGTAAAAGTTTGTCGCCATTCCACGAGCGGGCGCAATTTTGAAGCATGACATGTTGGGTATCAATTTACTTGGCGTAACATTATCTTTCACAATATAAAAAAATTGAGCTAACTCTACTGTTGTCTTATTTTTTAATTCAAAAAAGTGTATTTTTTCCAAAAAAGTGCGCTTGTAAGACCGCTGCGCAAATATGGTGTGACAGAAAGTATTCCAACAGCCGCCATTTTATTCTCTATGGTGTTAGAAAAAAAATTATAATGTTTGGGGGTTCTAAGTAATTTTCTAGCAAAAAAAACAGTTTTTAACTTGTAAACAACAAATCTCAGAAAGAGGCTCGGTCCTTAAGTTGCTAATTGGTTTAGCAATTGTTAGTACAAGAATGTAGCCTTTATTAATCTCTATTGTAAACACAAGTTGCAATGCACAGATGACACAGCAGCCTGTCTCAGCATGCAGAAGGACACACATATTAGCCCCAGTGATGTTTTCAAATGGTATTGAAACTCAATGGCTCTTGCAGGTCATTGCCAGCAATAGCACTATAACTGCCAGCTGTCAGTGATAGCCAGGGTCCAGTGCTAAGTCCAGGAGCTTAACTAATTTGCTACATGGTTTCTGATACTGCTGCATTCCAATCCATAAGAGCACTCAATATTGAAGCTAGAACAGAAGCTAGAATTTATGCCTATCCAACATAGATTAGGGCCAGAACTCCAGAATAAAGGGCGTTGAAAGAGTTAATGTATCATCCTATTTGGTGATTTACCACTGTTCTTCTTTAACAATCCACCCTATTCTTAGCCTTAGCCATATCATAAGCCATCTAACATCCACTTAGCCTCTGTCAGGAAATGCTGATATAAAATAGGGATTTCATGTTCAAATCGCTGGTCATCAGTGCAAATTCGACACAAACAAAGGAATTTTATCACGGGAATACTTTTTATAGTATATTTAGGGTGGCCTGATTGGGCTTGTAACAACCAGATAAAGGTTTCCTATATAGACCTGTGTGAATTGTATCTCGTTGACCCGTCAGACAAACACCCAGAAAGCACACCTCCCTTTTGTCCATATGGCTGGTCAAACTGAGATTAAACTTAATATTGTTTAAATAAGCCAGAAAGTCACTCAGGTCACCCATTCTATTGTCTATAACTAAAATAAGGTCATTGCTGTAACGGAAATGTTTTCATGTATGCTTTATAGGGATAGCCACCTCCATCGATGTGGGAGCTTTCCAACCAAGGCATATAAAGGTTGGCTAATGAGGGAAAACATTTGGCCCTCATTGCAGCTCTGAAGGTAGCACACTCCATCAAGAATAAAATAAAATTATGGAAAAGTAAATATTCTAGGACCTCTAAAATGCACAAACAATATTCCACCAACAGACCAGTGTGAAATTCCAAATAAAAGAAAATCGCTTCCACTGCCAGATGGTGAGGGACAGAAGATAAAAGGCTAGCGACATCGTAGGTACCCCAGACAGAATGATCGTCCCAACCTAACTCATTTATAGGTTTCAACAAACGGTTCATGTATTTTAAATGTCTGGGGAGCTGCACAACCAGAGGCTGGAACTGGCTATCAAGCCACTGTCTCAACCTCTTGTGCTTTTAGCGATGTGATGTTTTTTACTTTGTATGTTTAAAAAATTACAATAAAGGTTTTGGAAACATCCTTTTAGAGTGTGGGTTTTCATGGGAATATAACCCTTCAGATGTACTGTATGATTTGCTCCACCTTACAGACAAGTGATTGCAACCTGAGGTGTTCAACTCGCTAAGATTGTCGAGCGAGTGGTCCGCAACGATTATAGGAGAGCCTTGTTTGTCAAGATACAGTTGCACATTAGGCAGACCCAAAAAGTGTGGATGAGGTGGTGTTCTTTGTGGAGTGACATATTACTACTGAGGACTATGTCCAGGATTTGCCCTCTAAGCCGGTAACCCTTTGGGAAACAGGAAAACATTAGTCTCTGATAAGACTGTCCCTATTTTTCCAAGGTTCTTAAGGAGGGTGGAGGGTCACCTGGTGGTGACATGTATGAATGGCCTCCTAGTACAAAAAGACTGCCAACTGCCAATTACCCCATAGCACATGAGCCTATAAAATGTGACCTAGGGATGTGTATGTCACTATTTTCCAAGCCTGTTCTGGCAGCACACCTTTTAGATTGTAAGCTCTTAAGAGCAGGGCCATCTTAAACCTCTTGTATTTTATTATATTGTAACTGTACTGTCTCCTTTTGTATTGTAAAGCATAGTTACATAGTTACATAGTTAGTAAGGCTGAATAAAGACACCAGTCCATCCAGTTCAACCTGAGTGAGTGTGGGTGCGTGTCTACAATTATCCCTAATAATTTAAGGTACCCATATAGTGCTGTCAATTTATGAAGCGCTCCACACATACATCTGTGGGTGTTATTTACTAAAGGAAAAAGCCACTTTGCACTACAAGTGCACTGCAAAAGTGCACTTCAAAGTGCACTGAAACTGCACTGAAAATGCACTTGTAGTGCAAAGTGGATTTGCCTTTAGGAAATAACCCCCATTGTCACTGTAAACACCAACTTAAGCAAAAAACAGCTATTGAGCATTGAAAGAAAAAGCCACACATTGTTGAGTAGAATTTTTTTTACTCGTGCGTTTAGAAAAGGGTTTTTGAACAAACCAACATATTTTTTGGAATATATATATTTATTTTTTTGGGACAGGAGAAATATAATTTTTTGTGGTAAACAGGCATTTTTTTAAAAACATAAAACAATACACAACTCAGGAGCTTACAAAGTTCAACTTTGATAAATTGAAGGCAATATTGGACATGTCCAAACTGTGTTAATATTGCCTTCATCAGATGGGGTGATGTGACCCCTGTGAAAGCCAAATTTTGAAGATGCACACAAATTGGGGGTCAAAATGGGGATTTCACTACTGAACCCATGCCTAAGGTCAACATGTGCTAGCTCTCATCATGGGGGATCAATGATCGTGTTTTGGGGGTACAACCCCTTCCTCTCAGTTACTTGAGTTGCGAGGAAGGGGTTGCACACACAAAACGCGTACATTGATATCCCGTGATGGCAGATAGCACATGTTGACACACTGTGTGCTTCTTCAAAATTTGCCTTTCAACATTTTTTAGAAAAGTTCTAATAAAAATAAAACAATTCAAAAATGTTGGTGTTTTATATTCTACCTAAAACATCAATGATGTATTTGAGTCTGTTTTCAACAGCATTGATGTCTTCCTTGATCTTCTGTAAATCCCAATTGCACACCATGATCTCCCCGATGAGGACGTGTGAACTTGCACTTGTGAAATGAGATTCTTCTTCCACAACATCCACATCACCTAAAATAAAAAAAAACACCATGTATTATAAATATGCAGGCATCCATCTATTACCTGAAGCAGTGGTTTCAGACACTCAGCTGTTGTGGTCACTATTTCGCCCACTACATAAACCTCTCCTTCCTCCACATCCTGAGGTTGTGGTGGGGGTCCCGGGTGTGCTCTGTCATCCCGATTCTTTTCTCCCCTATGTCAATAAAAAATGGGTATACTTAGCACACAGATATTTAAGGCAAGAAATAGGAATATGAAACATTGCTTGAAGTGTCATACAATTGTCTGTTTTGGCAGAGTTCCAAGCTGAAGACATGATTTTTTCCCTTTCTTCAAGCTGGAATACTTACCTTTTTGGGTAAAGTTTCACACATGGAGACACCCCTAGTATCCACTGGAGCACCTGTGTGGGACACCCTAAAAAGTTTGTTCTGGTGTCCCACACTAGTGCTCCTGCATCCAAATGTGTAAACAGCTGCTGAGTGTCCTCTCCTTACACTGAATCAAGTTTGCATTTCATTCTAGTTACAAACCCATCTAGACAACAATGTCCTAAACTTCTTTTAATCCAAATAGGCATGAACAAATGTAGTAAACCTGCATCTGCCAAAAACATTGTATTAGTGAGGGAATGAACGATGTTAACTACGAACGATTTATCGTGCCCACAAACCTGAAACTTGCCATTTTTAACTGTACAACAGTAAATAAAAGCACATGGAGCAGCACGAAAGTAATAATCTTCTTAAACCGAATCGGTTAATAGGAACACACAACAAAATACTTACTTTTTTGCAGCACTCTCTTGATTATTTTGCTCTGATCCTGCTCCCTCAATTTGAGGTCTGACCATCGTTTCCTCAGTTGCTCATTGGATCGCCATACCCCAAAATCCTTCTGCAGTCTTTTCACAACTTTAGTCATGATCTTGGCCTTTCTCACATTTGGGTTTGGGTAAGGTCCATGCTTCCCATCATAGTCGGCCCTCTTCAAGATGTCCACCATCTCCACCATCTCTACAAAGGACATATTAGAGGCCTAAAATCTCCTCCGGGATTGGGACGTTTGTGGCTCCAGACTTTCGTCGTAGCTGCTGTCTTCATGCACTTTTTCTTTCTCCGCCACGTGCTCTCCCACTGCGCTGAAAGAGAAGGGGGGGGGAATATACTATAAAGAAGGTCGGGGGTGGGCTGAGTTTCACGCATGCGCATTGTATATAAAGCGTAACATGCGTGCGTCGTATGTACGATCTGTGAGCCGAGGACGGAGTAGCCGATCGTACTAACGAAGGCACAATTTGAACTTGGGGCATCAGTGGCCTATACTGCTTAGAGATTGAGACCTATATTGGGACAAGATTATGCGAGTTTAGCCTGACATTAGGGTTTGTCTTGCGTTGTGTCTTGCAGATAAAATGGATCGATTCAACGATCATGATTTTCTCCCCAAATTCATTGATTTGTACAGAGAGCTGCCCTGTCTGTGGCAGACAAAACACCCCTTTTATGCAAATCGAATAAAGGGGAAGGCAGCACTGGATAAATTGATGGAATTTGTGAAGTCGCAGATCCCCACGGCAGACATCAACTATTTGAAGTGCAAAATTGGTGGCCTGAGGAGCACCTATAATAGAGAGCGCAAGAAGGTCCAGGATTCCCAGAGATCAGGAGCAGCAGCAAATTACATTTATGTCCCCAGGCTCTGGTCCTACGACAGACTGCGATTTCTGTCAGACCAGACTAAAATCAGGCCATCACTCTCAACCCTTCCTTCCACTCTTCCTTCCACCCCAGCTGAGGCTTCCGACGTACAACCTGGGCTTTCCACCTAGGATGAAGATGTGGAGGAGCCCAGCTTGAGTCAGGTATAGCATTGTTCAACATATTTCTCAAAATTGTGTGTGATTGATGAACAATAAACTAAAACTATGTCCCTTTTTCCATACACAGGAAATCCTCAGCCAGGAGGAGGCTGTAGAAAGTGGCAGCCAGGAGGTGGTAGGGGAAAGTGGCAGCCAGGAGGTGGCGGGGTAAGTGGCAGCCAGGAGGTGGCAGGGATAAGTGGCAGCCAGGAGGTGGCCGGGCCCAGTAGCCTGACCGAATCCCAGGTCCCTCCCCTCCGCCTTCAACAAAAAAGGCCCAGGAAGGGGAGGAGCATTGAGGAGTCAGCACTTGGTTTAATTCGGCAGGCTTCTGCGGCCCTCAGAACCCCCCCCCCCAGTCTTCTTGAGGCCTATGCCTTCATGGCTGCCAAAAAAATGCAGGAAATGGAGGTGGGCCAATGCCTCTTTTGTGAAGAAGTCATATATATGGCCCTAAATAAGGGTTTGAGGGGCAAACTCACAAGCAAAACCCACCTGTGTGATCTGGACCAGGCTCTTCCTCCTCCTCCACCTCCTGTCACAACTCCAACACCAGAGCCACAGCCTGGAAGCAAGCGTGGAAGGAAGCGTGTATAAAAGATAAGAGAGTGATGGTCTGGGTTCAGTCTGGTCTGGCAAAAGACACAGGCTGTTGTAAGCCCACAGCCTGGAGACATATATGTCACCTGCTGCTGTTCCTGATCTCTCTGAGTCCTGGACCGGATTGTGCTCCCTATTAAATGGATTCCTCAGGCTCCCAATTTTTCCTGTCAAATAGTTGATGTGTGCCCTGGGGTACAAAGGCTTCGCCAATTTCACCAGTTTATCCAGCGTTGCCTTCCTCTTTATTTTGTTATGACTCCTAATAAATGTCTATTTTTTGTCTAAAATCATTGGCTATGTGTTAAAATTTAAAAAGGACAGTTTGTTTGTGAGTAGGCAGGTACATTTCAATGACAATGTCAAATTAACAAGGGACACCAACACCAACCAATCTCCTTGAGGTTAAAAAATACAAGATAATAATGGTGTTGTCGTAACTTGACGCACAAAACGAAAAAAAATTATGGAGATCACTAGAAAAAATCACTAGAAAAAAAACAGGAGATCTTGATTTAAAGAAAAAAAAAAAAAAAGGAGATTACTATAAACAAAAATTAAAAATATTATTCTGGAGATCTGGTGAAAAAAATAAATTTTATTCATGAGATCACAAGAAATAATAAAGAAATCAGTTTGTCAGAACTCTGTGTAAATATCAGCTGCAAAACAACTTTATAATTCTATAAAGAAGAAGAGAATGCGCTGCATTGAAAGATTTCAAAATTTGCAGTGTGACGAATGGGCTATCTCCATTACGAACGCTAGTTTTACCAGACCAAGCGCTTCTATCTCGTACTTGATTCAGAGCATGCATGGAATTTTGTGCATCGGAATTGTGTGCAGAACGGATTTTGTTGTCGGAAAATTTGAGATCCAGCTCTTAAATTTTTGTTGTCGGAAATTCCGACAAAAAAAATGTTCGATGGTGCTTACATAAGCTCCCATCTAACATTTTTTGTCCGAAAATCTGATCGTGTGTACGCGGCATAAAGCAAGTGCAAGAAAACAGTTTTAGCCAAATCCACCTTCAGTTCAGAGAATTTCTTCTACAAACAGATGCCTCTAATATTGACCTAGTAGAAGTTTGCCACAGAAAATTTATGGAGAAGAGCATCCAGTGGCATACCTCAGCAGGAAATTGCAGAGAGTAGCCATTCAATAGTGGAGAGAGAGTGTCTGGCCATAAAGTGAGAGCTAGAGTCATTGAGGTATTACCTTTTTGGGCAGACAGATTGATTAGAGACCATTTTCCACTATAATGGATGGCTCAGAACAAAAGGAACGTTGCAAGGGTCACTAGGTAGTTTCTGGCTCTACAAGACATGAACTATTGTTTAGAACAAAAGCCTGGGACCTGTCAAAAAAAAAAAGAAGAGAGAAACAGAGAGAGAGAGAGAGAGAGAGAGAAAAAGATTAGCATAAAATCAGAAAAACAGCATAAAATCTGGAAAATGGAAATCACATGAGATATCCTTTTAACCAAAATACTTGTTTAATTTGTTGTTTAAATTTTCAGGTAAATATCTAAATATCTAAGGCTACCCAAATTACATTGTATGTTGCATGGGGAAAAATTACAAAAAGCGTCATATTTGTTTAATGTGCTTACTATACAGTACCTTCTTATTTAAAATCTAGGAAATATAAATATACTTATCGAATCTGGTATCAAACAAAAGCCCTATTGGTAATAGGAAAAATAAAGGGGTTATAGGAAAAAAGGACTTAGAGACTTAATGTGACATTAACTACTTGCCGACAAGCTCACGCAGATATACTGCAGCAGGTCCGTCGGTCCGTGCAAGGAGGATAGTGGGCGCACACGCGTACCCACTGCAGGAGCGTGCCCGCAGGTCCCACGGGCTCGATGTCTGCCAGCGACCCACGATCGTTGTGTACAGTGGCAGAACAGGGAACTGCCTATGTAAACAAGACGATTCCCCATTCTGCCTAATGCCATGTCAGAGATCTTCTGTTCCCAGTGATCGGGAACAGTGATTTCTGTCATGTCCCAGTAAGCCCATCCCCCCTACAGTTAGAACACACCCAGGGAACACACTTAACCGCTTGATTGCCCCCTAGTGTTTAACCCCTTCCCTGCCAGTGTAACTTTTGCATTGATCAATGCATTTTTATTTCACTGATCAATGTAATAATGTCACTGGTGCCCAAATAGTGTAATTTGGGGTCAGATTTGTCCGCCGCAATGTCGCAGTCCAGCTAAAAATCGCAGATCACCACCAATATTTTCTTTTTTCTTTTTTTTTATTTGTGGTTGAACTGGATGGACTTTTTTCAACGTAACTATGTAACCATTACCAGTAAAAACAATGAAAATAAAATAAAAGTCCCTAAAAAAATATATATTTTTTACTTTTTTAGATCAAAGGTGATCAAATACCACTATTTGTTGGTATAAAAAGGACGTCAATTTTGTTTGGGTGCAGCGTTACACGACTGCGCATTGTCAGTTAAAGCGATGCAGTGCCGTATTGCAAAAAATGGCCTGGTCATTAAGGGGGCAAATCCTTCCAGGGCTGAAGTGATAACCACTTTTTAAATGAAAATAGCTAACATGTTATACTTACCTGCCCCGATCCTCCTTTTCTGGTATTCCTCGCCGGTGTTCCGGGCCCCTCCTCTTCTGCGAGTGCCCCCATGGAAAGTGGCTTTCCATGGGCCACCCGTGCGGGCTCGTTCCCGAGCAGCCGAGCAGTCCTGTCTGTGTCTATTGACACAGACCAGGCAACTTGACCCCACCCCTCACTCCCTTGTCACAGAATTAGATTGACAGCAGTGGGGGGCAATGGCTCCCGCTGATATCAATCTGTCAAATGAGAAGGGAGACAGCTGCAAGTGCCGCTGCTCTCATGCACGTCACTGGATAGCAGCGGGCTCAGATAAGAAAGGGGGTGGGGCTGGGGGGAGCCTGCAGCAGAGAAGGTATTTTACCTTAATACATAGAATGCATTAAGGTAAAAAAACATTGAGGCTTTAGAACCACTTTAAGTAGTTAAGACCTTTCTCTCAAAGAAAGTCACGTTAAATGTCATATAAATGTTATAAAACTTTTTCAACTAAATAATAGCCGGTCTGAAAAAACAAGCTGTGCTTGAAAAGTAGACCTACCGAAGTAGACCAAGTAGATCTCATAAGATGACAGTTTTGGCTAATTGCTACTCTCTATCCCTCCCCTTCCCTTTCTGTTATAAGTAGTGCCAGCAGAAGCACCTAGTACCACTTTCCTCCTCCCAGCTACTCTCTCTCTGTAGCAGCAAACATGTTACTCATCTAAGCTGAACTGTCAAGTTTGTTACTTGAGCAGCAGAAAGAGTTGCCTGAGGTCAGCCGTCAGCGACATGTCCAACCACCACCGAATAACTGTAGGTACCTTACCAAGCAGTTCATTTTAGCAGTTTTTTCTTTTCTGCTACAGTTTGTTAAAAGAAAGCTAATTATCGCGCCCAGTGAGGTGGAACACAAGATAACAATGCTAATGTGACTTGAGTGTACAGCTGAAGGTTAAAGATATGAAATAAATCATGTGTTTAAGAATTTTCCTTCTAATCATTCAGAAAACACATTCTTTGTAAACATAGCTTTTAAAATATTAGTTTACACAATTTTTTTGTAGCAAAATTCCAAGGTGTACTAAACACATTTTTCAGATTATACCTTTAAAATTATATGCATAATGCTTTTTTATTTTGAATGCTGGAATGTGCTGCATTATAAAGAATCCACACACTAGACTCCTGGTATTTCTCCACCTATTTCAAGATGTGTTTTTGTAAAAAAGGATTCCATGTAGTGTGGTCCTGACACTGCAGATGCTAAGTTAGTAAAAAATGCTAGGGTGAAAATTAAAGATTTACAAGGGGGCCCCAATATGATTTTAATATCAATATTCATTTTTAACAAAAAAAATATGAAAAGCTTTGGCTGTCCATTTAGAATAGTTTTTGTGTATTTAGTATAAGGATGAGTGAATATGTCTGGGTTTGATTTATTCATTCATTAAAGCCATCATAAAGTCCAAAAATTGCAAACTTAGACATGAACCCCATTGAAATATTTAGGAAGCAATTTTTGGCTTCTGGCAATTTTCAAGGTTAATGGGCAAAGGACAATAAAACAAAGAGCACAAGGATCTGGGCGCTGGACATGCACATATTCAAATATCTAAAAAAATACTGTACCACAGAAGGAGGGTCCTTCTGTTTATGCAACTTTGAGGGTGTCATGGGAAAAAGGAAAATTTACTATCAAATATTAACCGTCATTTTCATTTCCTGATGGACTCCATGGAAGCTTACGTTTGGGTAGCCTTGCCCTTGCTCCTACCCTATAGGACCCCCCTCCCATCAATTTTCAGGCTGAACCAGAGGCCGCGTTTCGTAACTAGCCTACTCATGACTCTGGGCAGGGACTACTGCTGCCATGGAGTCCATCAAGAAAGGAAAATTACGGTAAAAATTTGATAGTAAATTTTCAGTTTTCCTGACAGACTTCCATAGCAGCATACGTTTGGGAATTAACTAGCCCAAAAAGCAAGGGTGGGATGTCCGAAAAGTAGGGTTTTAATCATAGCCAACAGAAACCCTATGGATAGATATTAACAGCATGAGGAAGTTAGCTACACCCCACAATGGAGCAACAGACCCCCCCAAAAAACTGTATTTGGATCAACCTGGAATACAATACTGGATACTTGCATTGCAGGTAGCTCTGGCATTTTAGGGATCCTAGCAGCCTTGCAAAAGGAGGTACAAAAACCTTCTCAAAGATCTTCCTCATTTGCATATTCCTTTTATGAATGGTTTGAAGAGGGTTAAATTGGCCCATTGACTGGTCCTGCAAGGAAAAGCTTGACATTGTCAGAGTAGAGAATCCTTGCACAGGGAGAGTTGTAACAGACTCCTTTAGAGTGTCTTGACTACCTATGGCAACCTGTTGGTCGCTGTCATCTTGCTCCCTGGATGCCTGAACAAGGCAGGAAATTCATACAGGGTTTTATCAGCCAAGGCATGAGCAGCAAAGGCCCAGTTTACAGTATGCATAATACATGTAGATCTGGAGACACTTAATAGCAAGTGTCCATTAGTCAGCTTTCCATACACCAGCTTTAAGAGGCCTGCAGAAGGGTTGACAATCCAGGAACAGTATCAGTAAGGAAGATACTGCCCCCATCCAGCTATAATCTGCATTGGGCAGAAAAGGCATAGAGGCATTATTTTGCGCACACACGATCGGATTTTCTGGTAAAACTAGCTTTCATAATGGAGATAGAACATTCGTCATGCTTCAAAGATTTTAATCTTTTAATGCAGCGCATTCTCTTCTTCTTTATAATGCTAGAATAATGAAGTTGTTTGTTCTCACAAACTGATTTCTTTATTATTTCTTGTGATCTCGTGAATAATCATTTTAATTTTTTTGCCAGATCTCCAGAATAATGTTTATAATTTTTGTTTATAGTGATCTCCTTTTTAAAAAAAAAAAAATCAAGATCTCCTGTTTATTTAATTTTTTCTAGTGATCTCCATAATATTTTTTGTCGTTTTGTGTGTCAAGTTACCACAACACCATTATTATCTTGTATTTTTTAACCTCAAGGAAATTGGTTGGTGTTGGTGTCCCTTGTTAATTTGATATTGTATTTTTGAAATGTACCTGCCTACTCACAAACAAACTGTCCTTTTTTAATTCAAACACATAGCCAATGATTTGTGCAACAAAAATTAAAATTTATTAAGGGGTCATAACTAAATAAAGAGGAAGGCAACGCTGGATGAACTGGAGAAATTAGCGAAGCCTTTGTACCCCAGGGCACACATCAACTATTTGACATGCAAAATTGGTAGCCTGACGAGTCCATTTAATAGGGAGCACAATCCGGTCCAGGGCTCCGACAGATCAGGGACAGCAGCAGATGATATATATGTCCCCGGGCTGTGAGCTTACAACAGTCTGTGTCTTTTGCCAGACCAGACTGAACCCAGACCATCACTCTCTTGTCTTCTATACATGCTTCCTTCCACGCTTGCTTCCAGGCTGTGGTTCTGTTGTTGGAGTTGTGACAGGAGGTGGAGGAGGAGGAGGAGCATGGTCCAACTCACACAGGTGGGTTTTGTTTGTGAGTTCGCCCCTCGAACCCTTATGTAGGGCCATATATATCACTTCCTCACAAATGAGGCATTGGTCCACCTCCATTTCCTGCATTTTTTTTGGCAGCCATGCAGGCATAGGCCTCAAGAATACTGGGGGGGAAGGTTCTGTGGGCCGCAGAAACCTGCCAAATGAACCCAAGTGCTGACTCCTCCATGATCCTCCCCTTCCTGGGCCTTCTTTGTTGAAGGCAGAGGGCAGGGACCTGGGATTCAGTCAGGCTACTGGGCCCGGCCACCTCCTGGCTGCCACTTACCCCGCCACCTCCTGGCTGCCACTTTCCCCCGCCACCTCCTGGCTGCCACTTTCCCCTGCCACCTCCTGGCTGCCACTTTCCCCTGCCACCTCCTGGCTGCCACTTTCCACAGTCTCCTTCTGGCTGAGACTTTCCTGTGTATGAAAATGGGACATTGTTTTAGTTTATTGTTCATCAATCACACACAATTTTGAGAAATCTGTTTAACAATGCTATACCTGACTCAAGCTGGGCTCCTCCACATCTTCTTCCTGGGTGGAAGGCCCCCCAGGTTGGACGTCAGAAGCCTCAGCTGGGGTGGAAGGAAGAGTGGAAGGAAGAGTTGAAAATGATGGCCTGATTTCAGTCTGGTCTGACAGAAACCACAGTCTGTCATAGTACCAGAGCCTGGGTACATAAATGTCATCTGCCGATGCTCCTGATCTCATGGAATCCTGGACCTTCTTGCGCTCCCTATTATAAGTGCTCCTCAGGCCACCAATTTTGCACTTCAAATAGGGGATGGTTGCCAAGGGGATCTGCGGCTTCACAAATTCCAGCAATTTATCCAGTGCTGCCTTCCTCTTTAGTCGATTTGTATGCCACAGACAGGGCAGATCTCTGTACAAATCAATGAATTGGGGGAGGAAATCATGATCGTTGAATCGATCCATTTTATCTGCAAGACACAACACAAGACAAACCCTAATGTCAGGCTAAACTCGCATAATATTGTCACAATATAGGCCTCAATCTCTAAGCAGTATGATGCCCCAAGCTAAAATTGTACCTTCGTTAGAACGATCGGCGCTTCCGATACTCCTTCCTCAGCTCACAGATCGTACATACGATGCACGAGTGTTCCGCTTTATATACACTGCACATGCGTTAAACTCTGCCCGCCCCTAACCTTCTTTCTAGTATTTTCCCCGCCCCTTCTCTTTCGGCGCAGTGGGAGAGCACATGGCGGAGAAAGAACAAGTGCATGGAGTCAGCAGCAGCAGCAATGACGAAAGCCCGGTGCCATGAACGTCCCAATCCCAGGGGAGATTTAAGTCCTCAAATATGTCCTTTGTTTTTTTTTTTACCAACAAAAAGGTTTTTATTGTGCAAAAAGGTGGTATACATCCAACAACATCAAAGCAGCAGGTAACACTTCCGATTGTTTAACCGCATAACACAGAACACATTAAAAGGAATGTCCTCTCATTGTTTCCATTCTTACAGTATAGCAATTACAGTCAAGTACTTTATCCCACCATTATCCAAGCAGCCACAGGGCCCAGAGACTTTCGTATTTCCTTGTACCCCTACTGTGCTGGTATATAAGTTTCTCCATGCGCAACATTTCCCCTATTTTACATATCCATTCCCTCAAGGTCGGGGGTGTCTCAGATTTCCAATAAAGCATGATCAACCTTCTGGCTTGGAATAATACCCTGTTTACCGCCTCCCTGGTGTGTACCGCCAGCACATATTCCTCCACCACCCCCAAGAGGCATACTTTGGGATCAACCGACAATGATAGCACAAATACAGAGTTAACCATGTTTACCACTTCATTCCAATGCAAATGCAATTTAGGGCAGCGCCACAGAAGGTGAATAAGATCCCCATGTTCGCGACGACATTTGGTACACGTATCCTCAGATTACAACCCCATCAACCGTAGTCTATGCGGTGTATAGTACACCCTCAAAATAATGTATAGTTGAGTAAGCCTTTGGGCCACATTTAGAGAACATACACTCACCACCTGAAATATCTCCTCCCGTTCCTCACCGTCCATTTGACCCACATCCCTCTCCCATTTTTCTCTCACTCTCAGGGGATGTTGCCCCAAGAAGTATTGTAAAAGTGCATTGTAACTTTGCTAGATAAATCCTTTCGAGGTCTCAGCATCCCTGATGATGCCAAACACTGAGTAGGTGACAAGCGCCACTCAGATGACCTGCTCTGTGCCCGAACTGTGTGTTGCAGTTGAAGATATTGGAAGACCATTGAGGAGGGCAGGGCAAACTCCGCCTGCAAGTCCTCAAATGTCCTCAGAATACCATTTCTAAATGTTTAACCACCTGATTACTTTGCACTTAAACCCCCCTCGTGACCAGACCAATTTTCAGCTTTTGGCGCTGACGCACTTGGAATGACAATTGCGCGGTCATACGACACTGTACCCAAATGAAATTGTTATCATTTTTTTCCCACAAATAGAGCTTTCTTTTGGTGGTATTTGATCACCTCTGCGTTTTTTATTTTTTGCGCAATAAACAAAAGAAGAGCAACAAATTAAAAAAAAAAAAAACAATATTTTTTACTTTTTGCTATAATAAATATCCCCAAAAAATATATAAAAAAACATTTTTTCCTCAGTTTAGGCCGAAACGTATTCTACATATTTTTGGTAAAAAAAAAAATCGCAATTAGCGATTATTGATTAGTTTGCGCAAAAGTTATAGCATTTACAAAATAGGGGATAGTTTTATAGCATTTTTATTAATATTTTTTTTTTTACTAGTAATGGCGGCGATCAGCGATTTTTTATTGTGACTGCGACATTATGGCGGACATGGCGGACACATCGGACATTTTTGACACATTTTTGGCACCCTTGTCATTTATACAGCAATCAATGCTATTTAAATGCATTGATTGCTGTATAAATGACACTGGCAGTGAAGGGGTTAACCTCTAGGGGGCGGGGAGGGGTTAATTATGTTCCCTGTTAGTGTTTCTTACTGTGGGGGGAGGGGACTCACAAGGGGAGGAGACCGATCGGTGTGTCTCTGTACAGAGAACACACCATCGGCTCCTCTCCTCTGACAGGACCGTTGATCTGTGTGTTTACACACACAGATCCACGGTCCCGCTGTGTTACCGGGCAATCGCGGGTGCCCAGCGGCCATCGCGGCCGCTGGGCACGCGCATCGGGTGCCCAGTGACACGGCGAGAGCGCGCGCGCGCCCCCGGCGGCGCGCGCGCGCTCCCTGGAGTGCACAGAAGGGGAGGACGTCATATGACGTGCTCCCGGCACAACAGATCCGCGCTGTAGCCGTCATTTGGCTATAGCGCGGATCTCAGCTGGTTAATGTGTGTGACACCATGTAATATCCATCGGGCCCCATCCTGCAGTTTGGCTAGCTCCGTGTAAGTATCATTATGCCACAGAGGGCTATATTCTGTATACCCCTCAGCCTGCTGTATGTATTTGCATTTGTTCCAGACCTTCTGTATCAGGTTGTATGTAGGGTACTTTTTGTTGGGCCTGGCAAATGCCAGGGCTTCCAGTGCCGTGGGGGTGGGACCCAAGCCTACCGTATGAAGCATGAGTGCCTGGGAGGAGCCGGCCGGCTCTGTCCCAAAGCACCCTACTAGGTGCTGTAGCTGAGCGGCAAGGTAGTACAACCACGGGTTAGGCAGTGCCAACCTGCCCTCGTCTTTAGGCCTTTGAAGATGTTCCAGCTTTATTCTTGGAGGCTTATTTTTTCATAATAAAGCGCGAAAGATGGAGTTAACCATCCAAAATATTTTTAAAGGTATTACTACTGGGGTGTTATGCAGGTAATAGAGCAATTGGGGCATGAGAATCATTTTAACCAAGTTTACTTTGCCCGCCACTGACATGTGTAGGCCGTTCCATGTCCTCACTCTCTCTCTAAACCTCTGAAGCAGGGGCGAAATGTTCAACTGGCCGAAATCTCGCAGGTTGGATGTAACCTGGATCCCCAGATATTTAAATGAAGCTGTGACAGGTATGGGACACGACTGAGCCACTGCCTGTGTGGCGTCGCCATCTAGCAGCAAGAGGGCGGACTTTGACCAGTTGATTTGTAACCCTGAGTATGCCCCAAATTTGGTAATGGTTGCCATGGCCTCCCGCAGGGATTCGTCCGTATCTCCCAACATAAGCAGGGTATCATCTGCATAGAGCATTATCTTCTCCTGCAGGGGGCCATAGCAAAATCCCACAATTTGTTCGTTCGCCCTTATTTCGATAGGCAGGGGCTCGATAGCTAGTGCAAAGAGCAAGGGGGACAAAGGGCATCCTTGCCGCATCCCCCTCCTCAAAGCAAAGTCCTGTGACAGAAAACCAAAAGCCCCAATAGCGGCTTCAGGTTTACTGTACAGTAGACGCACCCACGCAATGTATGTGTCACCAAATCCAATCGTTCCAATACTGCCCACAGATACGTCCAGTCAATACTGTCAAACGCCTTTGTGGCATCTAAGGACAACAGGGCCCTGCTACCCGCATTATCTACATTAGATTGCATGTTCAGAAATAACCGCCGCCTGTCAGGATGGGATGGGGGGCCCCCCCAGGAAGGTTACCTCCTCTCCATAGACCTCCAAAAGGCGTTCGACACAGAGGAGCTACGTCTTGACGCCACCGCAGCACGACGTGATCCCGTTACCACGGGCTGTATTCGCGAGACCGGCCGGCTCGCTGTATGCCTTTTATATATCGCTTCAATGTAAGTGTTTACTTTGCTTTTAAAATAAAATACCCTTGGATTTTATGCTATGCGAGCTCTCTTTGATTTCCCTGGGTTTCTACACGTATCTGGCCATTGAGACTGACCCTGAGCGGAGGCAATAGAAGGATCCCAGGTTGGGAGTTAGCTTGGAGGAGCCATCGGTAGGATTTTGGACGTTCCCCACAAGTCCACCCCTGGCTAGGGTTGAGAGCCACCTGCGTGAACGGTCCCCCTAAAAAAGGGACCATTCAGTTCTGGTAAGGAGATAAGTGTGCCCTTTGGTGGAGGTCTCTACATTTCTTTTTGGTGTCACACAAGTCACGTTCACTTGAATCCTAGAAAGTGGTCACAGAGACTGTTTTTGAATACGGGACTTATCCACTGTAATATGCACCCCATTGTGCACTTTATCCTTTTTTTTGTAATTTCTATTGTTTGATATTATTTTTTCCAGCTGAACGTTTAGCTGGGTATATATATTTACTAGTAACAGGAGACTCTCAGAGAAACAGCTATATCACAAACTACTCAATCAGATTGTTACAATTTACACTTTGATGATTATATATATGCCATGTCACTTGTTTAACGCTGGATACCCAGCAGGGTGTTTACCTTTTTCAAATTAATTTTCTTCTGTGTGTTTTTTCGTTTCCTTCACAATGGTTTATTAATTATATTTTCAGGTACACAATTTGTATTCATTCTACTTATTGGAGGTAGAATTGTTTTACTTGTTACTAGATGCTCTGTAAGGTGTTTATTATTTTTTATCACTATTTGCACTTATATGTGAATTTTCAATAAGTAATTATTTTCACATACACCAGAATATAATAGTCCCGACAGAGACTTATTCTGGTGTTTCAACTGGTATCCTCATAGGAATCTGAACAGCCCTGTCGGGTGTTTACTTTTTTTCAATTATTAGATATACTAACGGAGGCTGTTTTCTGTATAGCTTTCCGTTATATATACACATATGAGAAATGCACGAGCTATAAAAACTATTCTCATCTTCATTTCACTATATATGACATAATATATACACCACCACTTTGGTGATATTTCACTCATTAGCGCAGCTCCTTTCCAAACCCGTTCGACACAGTCGCCTGGCCCTACCTCTTTACGACGCTGCAAAAATGGGGCTTTGGTCCTAACTTCATTAAAATATTGGAATCCCTCTACTCCCAACCAAAGGCACAGGTTAGACTTCAAGGCCACCTCTCGGAACAATTCCCCATCCAAAAGGGCACTAGACAGGGGTGTCCCCTCTCCCCCCTCCTCTTTGCGGTCGCTATAGAAACCCTGGCTATAGCAATTAGACTCCACCTGGACATTCATGGGGTCCGCTGCGGACAATCATACCACAAATGCGCGCTGTTCGCGGACGATGTCCTCCTCTTTGTGACGTCCCCCCTTATCTCAACGCCCAATATCTCCCAACTTCTCAACGATTTTGGGCGAATCTCGGGCCTGAAAGTAAACATGACTAAATCGGTTGCCCTCAATGTTTCCACTCCCCTAGACCTAGTAAACAGGCTGAGAGACCACTTTCCCTTTTCCTGGAACCAAACATCTATCCCCTATTTGGGCATCAACCTCACATCTAGAATTGACCAACTCTATAGACATAATTATCCCCCCATGTTCAAAAAGCTATTAGAAGACCTTTCCCAATGGTCCCTTTACAAGATATCCTGGGTAGGCAGAGTAAATGCGGTCAAGATGACACTCCTGCCCAGAATACTATACCTCTTCCGCTCCCTCCCGATTCCAGTCACCAAACCACACATCGGCAAACTACAATCCGCAATCATTCGCTTCATCTGGGATAAAAAAGGACACCGCCTCTCTAAGAAGGTCCTTTTCAGGCCCAGAACGAAAGGAGGCCTAGGCCTACCCAACCTCTGGTGGTACTTCCAAGCTGCCCAACTTAGCCAGCTATCAACTATTTATTTAAAAGGACCCAAACCAGACTGGGTGTACATGGAACGAGACGCAACCCCTAATTACACCTTGGACTTCTTGCTCTGGTGTTCACCCAAACAGAGACCCCCTATAATGGCCCCGACATTATCCCACTCGATTGCATTATGCGACTCTCTACACAAACTGAATTCCCTTATTTCCCCCTGGCGCCCGCTGGCCCACATTTTCCATAACCCCAGGTTCCCTCCAGGGCTAGACATTAAAGCCTTTAAGTGGTGGCTGGACAAAGGCCTATATAGAATTGGTCACGTCTTTAATTCCAACGGCCCCTTCACTTTAAGCTACTGCACTTCTAAACTCGAAATGCCCCTCTCCGAAAAATTTCGATTCTACCAACTATCACACTTCCTCAACCAGATCTGGAAAAATAGCGAAAAACCACTCTCAGCCACTTCCTATGAACAGTGGTGTTCCTCAGCCATGGATACGAGAGGGGGCATCTCCCTGATATACTCTGCACTAGCCGAGCCTGTGGAGAAAGCGACCTACATGATGAGCTGGGAGCGTGATCTTGATATCAACTGGGATCTAGATTCCTGGCATTCTAACTTCACCCGCTCTTACAAGGGCATCTTAAATACTTCCCTGATTGAAGCCAGCCTTAAGGTCATTTCCCGCTGGTACCTAGTACCCACCCCCCTTACCAAATATTACCCGCAATCTTCTCCCCTATGCTTTAGGGGCTGTGGACACTTGGGCTCTCTCCTTCATATAATGTGGGAGTGCCCCAGAATCAGAGCTTACTGGAACAAAATTTTCAACCTTATCCGCAAGACCACTGGCTTCGCGATCAAACAAATTCCGACAATTGCGTTGCTCAATTGCCTGATCCCAAATGTCCCCAAACCATCTCAGACTCTAATTCGCTTCATCCTTCTAGGTGCCAAAATGACAATTACCCGATCCTGGAAATCTTCAACAGTCTCTTATCGATTGACTAAACATAAGATCTCTTGGATAATGTCCCAGGAAAAGATTTCCAACAGCATCCTCGACACAGAGGACAATTTTAAACTCGTCTGGGAACCCTGGGCTACACATATCGGAGTTATTCTCTGAACTCAGATGCTGACATGGTCGCCACAGGGCACCCTCCCGAGGCAAGGCTCTAGCCCCCTTCCTCTTTAGCCTTCCGTGCACTTCCTCCTCCTCCACCTTCTTCCTTCTCTTCAATACTTTCCCCCTTTTTCTCTCACTTTCCTTCTCTATTCTCACTTTTTGGTCCTCCCGCTCCGTGCGCAGACACTAACCCCCACTAGCGTTTATTTCGCTACCTCTCAGATGGGGCTCTCACGGTTTACTACCTGTAATTGCCTGACCGAGCCGGGTAGGGACCACGTTTTCCACCCATATTGGGCTCACAACTTAACTTGACAGTTAGCCTGAATGTAGTTGGTCCGGTGCCTAACTTATTGGGCCCCCGACACACTGACTGTAACTTTATGGCTCTTTTCATATCATATCCGTGTTTTGTTCTTTGTTTACCACTGGAATATAACACTCTGTACACTCCTAGGGTGTCCGGACCTGGATACCTCCTGCACAGCTTGTTCCCAGAAAGGGGTGTAGGAGGCGAAGGGGAAGGAAACCCCCAGCCCATGGGCCATAGAAGACTGTAATGTAAGAATACAAACACAACAACTAACAAACACACACTAACAAAAACACTAACAAAACAAACACAACTACCAAAAACAAAAACAACCCAACACCCCAACGAACAACCACACCACTAACCACACACCACCTAAACAACCGAAAACACCCAACAAACACACAACCTAACACAAAATCACATACAACACTCAAACTAAACAACTCCCAATAAACAACCAACACCCCACAAACCCCACTAACACAACCAACAAACAACCAAACCAACAAGAAACCAATAACACCACAACAAACCAACAACCCACCAACCTAACAAACAACAACTAACAATAACAAAACACACACAAACAACCCAACAAACCACACCAACCAAAACCCCACGGAACCAACAACTAACCAACCACAACAAAACAACCAAACCACCCCGAACCGTAAAACAACCAAACCAAAAAAAACCTAACCCAAAACTAACACAAACCCTAACCACAACAACAACAAAAACCACCAAACACACAACCTAACACCCACCCACAAACACAACACCCCAACCCCCCCACAAACACAACAACACTATCATTGTTCAGATGTGCTTCTTTGTTTTCTATTTTTGCCCTGGACCATGTGTGCGGGTCCTTTTTCTCCTTGTTGTATCCTTGTTCAGTGTGCTTCTTTGTTTTCTATTTTTGCCCTGGACCATGTTGCGGGTCCTTTTTCTCTTGTTGTATCTTGGCATACTTTCAAAAAAAACTATTTAAAAAAAAAAAAAAAAAAAGAAATAACCGCCGCAAGTTAATGGCTGTAGATTTATTCGGCATAAACCCTGCCTGATCATCATGTATGAGGGAGGTTATGATTGTATTAAGGCGCTGGGCTAATACTTTCGCTAGTATTTTAATGTCACACTGCAGTAGTGAGATTGGCCTGTATGCTCCTGGTTCAACCGGGTCTTTACCCGGTTTCAGAAGGAGTACAATGTTTGCTTTTGCCATGAAGGGTGGAAGCTCTCCCGCCTCCCGGGCAGCATTAAATACCTGTAATAAACGGGGCAGTATTGTCTCTGCATGTTGTTTGTATACTTCCATGGGTATACCATCCTCCCCCGGGGCCTTACAGTTAGGGAACAAACCCACGGCTTCGTGCAATTCCTCCACCGTGAGAGGTGCATCCAACCCATCCCTCTGCGCCGTGGTAAATCTGGGAAATGACAGCCCCCTAAGGTACTGGTCTAGAGCCTCCCTGTCATAGGCGGCACCAGGGCAGTACAGCTCTTCATAGAACCCGGCTAACTCCTGCATAATGCCTTCGGGGGATCGGACAAGTAGCCCGGCTTTAGATTTAATGGCCCCTATAGTTGGTGATCTCTGATGTGAGTTTGCTATGCGGGCCAACATATGCCCAGTTTTTTCCCCTTCCTCAAAAAACGCCTGTTTAGAGAAGAAGCATTTTTTCTCGGCAGTCGAGGTAAGCACCCGCTCATACGCTGATTGAGCGGCCTGCCACACCTCCCTTGCCGAATCTGAGGGATCTAAAATAAATTTCTGCTCCAACTCCTTTACCCTATTCTCCAAGTCAACCACAATAGCGGAAGAATCTTTCTTAACTTTAGTCATCTCATTGGTCAATATCCTTCTCAAGAAAGCTTTAAAGGCCTCCCACTGCTGCATACTTGAACCCTCAGGGTTTTGGGCGGTGAAAAACCCACGCACGCTCTCGTCTATGGATTCTGGATTTTTAAACAGTATGCATTAAATTTCCACGGAGCTCTTGGGAGTGCTGCTGGTCGGGAGACCACCAGATAAACAACTAGTGGGGAGTGGTCAGATATGCTACAGGGCCTATATTCCATTGAGGACACATATTGGAGCATGCGTGCGTTTCCCACCCCCATGTCTATTCTAGATAGACTACCATGCGTTTTTGAAAAACAGGAGTATTGTTTTACCCCCGAGTGATGGTGTCGCCAGATATCCACCCAGCCCACCTCTTGCAACAACCTCGCCAGGGGGGTACCCCTGGAGAGGGCAGAGGCTCCTGCGGCTGGGTGCCTATCCAGCGAGAGGTCCCCAATTACCAGTAGCGGGGGACATATATACCAGCAATAACACATGTTAATATACCCAGTCTGCAGTGGAGAAATACATATTGGCCCTCTGGATCAATGAGAGTGTCTATCTCTTCATAGTCCAGGGAGCCATGAATCAAAAGGCTCACTCCCCTAGAATGGGATGTGTGAGTCGAGTGATAGGCCTTATTCACCCAATTGTACTGTATACAGCTCACAGTCTCCCCAGTGAAATGTGTTTCCTGGAAGCAGAACACTCCCGGTAGAAATTTTTTAAGGCACATGCGCATCATGAAGTCCCCGTTACATTCCAAGATACTATAGGAATTCCTGCCATTTGACTGAGTAGAGTATGGAAACATGCATATATACCTCTCCCATATCTGGGAGTCTGGAAGTCCTAGAGCCTAAGCCTAAGTCCTGAGAAAATGTGCATATGCAAAATACATAACATACTGTAGAAGTGTTACCGGTACACCACCTATAAAGAAAACATAAAAAAGTGAAAAAATAAATTATCTGGGGGAAGCAACAGGCAGTCCCCTCCAGCAGCATAAAACCTTCGCCCGCCAACATGGCGGCACAACTTCTGTACCCTGAGTGTTCGCTCAGGAAGACTCTTAAGTGCAAAATGTAGAAATTCACGTAGACGATTTCTGCAGCTCTTGTCTTGATCCGTTGCAGTATAATGTCCCTCAGCCAGGGTTCATCTGGGTAGGTTCAGTACATGTTCTCCATATCAGGGTACAACATCACAGAGTTCAAGTTCAAGCCAAGTACTCTCCTCCGGCTCCCCTACCAGCCTCATCCTTCCTCCTCGTTCTGGTCACGCCGCCGCAGGGCTTGCTCGTTGCGGTCTAGGGGGAATAAGGGGGGAAATGCATTTTTGCCGAATATGTCCAGCAGCCATCCTTCCACATACTCTGTGGGGTCCCTGCCCTCCACTTTCTCCGGGAGCCCCACAATGCGTATGTTGTTCCTCCTAAGGCGATTCTCAAAATCCTCGGCTCTGTCAATAGCCTCCCTTGCTAGTTGGTAAGCAGCCTTAGTTTCTCTCTCAATGGGGGGTAAATGATCCTCTATTTCACTCACTCTGTTCTCCACTGCAGTGGTGCGCTCCCGCATTTTCTGCATATCTTGTCGCAGCAGCGACAGTTCCTCTTTCACAGAGGCCACAGAAGCATTGCCAATGTTAACTGCCCTGAGAATATCAGCTAAAGTGGGCTGAATAGTACTGGAAGTGTCCTGTTCATTTGTCTCAGGGGCCCCAGAGTCAGAGTGATCAGTCTCATCATGCTCACTAGTTGCAGCTAAGATGGCCGCCCCAGCCTATGTCCCATGCATGGCAGGCTCAGTACAGTGTGAATGTCCAGCAGCCTCACTCCCCACCAGCCAGTTCATTTTCTGGGTGTAATACACCATATCTTTAGGTGTCTCCTTACCCTGTGACTTGGGCTGTTTTGGTCCTCTGTGTCCCTGCTCCTTCTGCCTGTCAGCGCCTCGTGGGGTTCCTTTCATCACAGACGCGGCGGCGCCATCTTGGAAATTGGGACCCAACTCAAACTGCGATTTCCGGGTCATTCCCCTGGTGCAGAGGACTGGCTGAGGTTCCCCTGTGATCCCTGGGTCAGCAGCTTGCAGCATATATGTGCAGAATGCCGGTAAGTTGGCTGAGGGAGGATCGGTGCAGGATCAAGCTCAGGAGCTGTGAGAGCTGTGTCCTCTCACATGCCGGTCCAGGCCACGCCCCCCAAATATGTCCTTTGTAGAGATGGTGGAGATGGTGGACATCTTGAAGAGGGCCGATTATGATGGGAAGCAGGGACCTTACCCAAAACCAAATGTGAGAAAGCCAAGATCATGACTAAAGTTGTAAAAAGTCTGCACAGGAATTTTGGGGTACGACGATCCAAGGATCAATTGAGGAAACGCTGGTCAGACCTGAAATTGAGGGAGCAGGATCAGTACAGAAGGATCAAGAGAGTTCTTCAAAAAAGTAAGTAGTTGTCGTTGCCTATTATTATTATTACTTGCATGCTGCTCCATGTGCTTTTCTTTACTGTTGTACAGTTTAAAATGGCAAGTTTCAGGTTCGTGGGCACAGTAATCGTTCGTAGTAAACATCGTTCGTTCGCCCACTAATACGATGTTTTTGGCATATGCAGGTTAACTACATTTGGTCATACCTATTTGTATTAAAAGAAGTTTGGTACATTGTTGTCTAGATGGGTTTGTAACTAGAATGAAATGCAAACTTGATTCAGTGTAAGGAGAGGACACTCAGCAGCTGTTTACACATTTGGATGCAGGAGCACTAGTGTGGGACACCAGAACAAACTTTTTAGGGTGTCCCACCACTATACTATACTGATTAGTGTAGCTTCATCTGGATGTCCAGATGAAGCTACACTAATCAGTATAGTGAAACGCGTTGACGTCATTTCCGCAGCGGACGCCGTGCTACGGCGCGAATCCCCAGCAGGGCTGGTAGCCGGGATATGGTGTGTAAACATCTATAACCTGAGGGTCCTCATTAATGAATGACCGAACAAATAACAAATGAAGTAACTCTCCACGGCATTTATTTATGCAGCAACGGGGTACAAGCTAACGGTACGTCTTATACATTATTTGCATACAAGGAGCAATAGACGAACAACCGGACCTCGTGAGTATACTGTTATTTTCACTTACACCATCGGAGCTCCGTTTTGAACTGTTCCATTCATGCAACTACACTATCCATGGATGAAACTTGAGCAAACTTCATCCCTTTATATTGTCTTTTGACAAACGAGTTCAATCAATACTTAGGATATATATCTAGTCATTGGACTTGTAGGATGCTAGTATACTACCTTATTTTTGCACCAGGCAGAGCCATCTGCAACATATTACCTTTTTGCATTTGACCGCATGGCCATACCATTATTATCCCAGTAGCAATATCGCCTTACATTTAGTCCCCTCATCCATTCCCTTTACTTTTGGCTCCAGACCCCGGGGAATTTAGTGACAGTTTTATTTGATCCGATTTGGATCAATTGGCATGTATTTTGAACGCCAATTAGAACTGCCACTGACTTCTCCGGCGTCCGGACGCGTTCTTTGTTATATGTTGTCATACATGTTTACATGTTTTTTTCTCTCTTTTGTCTGTGTTCGTGCTGACTGAAGTCATATACTCAGTCAGCTACATTTTATACTTATAAGTCCATGACAGTGGTTTGTAGATCCTGCCCATAAGCGTGTTCTTAGTCTTTATTGTACCGCACATTTTTGTACTACTTTGATAAAAGTGTTTATTATAGACATAGGTGTTTTGTAGGTGTTTTGTTTATCAGCGAGCCTCACTTTTTGGTCACTCTTCTGTAGTGACTAATTTTTTTGTTATATCAAGCCATGCAGGAGTTTATTAAATAACCTTCCCAGTTCAAACTGCAGCTGATGAAGTTGCTTAAGCTGTCCAGAAAGACAAAGTAACGGTTGTTTGTTAGCTAGGTGAGAGAAACCCCCTAAAGGGGTTAACCACTGCTAAAGGAATACCAACTCTGTAGGGTGACCTGGATTTCATCGGTACTAGAAAAAGGAAAGACACTCAACTGGAGAAGATGTGGTTGCTGCTCACCCCTGGGGTATAAAAAAGAAAGAAAAAGGTCCCCCCAAGAGGGAATTGGTGGGGTTTTTAGGCAGCGTTTGGAAAGAAGTTCTCTATGATACCACGTATT
The DNA here is from genome assembly GCA_028564925.1 of Lithobates sylvaticus. Lineage (NCBI taxonomy): Eukaryota > Metazoa > Chordata > Amphibia > Anura > Ranidae > Lithobates > Lithobates sylvaticus. Next base: position 234,366,611 of record CM053027.1, read on the forward strand.
TATCTAAATATAAATCTTTATTAAAGATGTCGCATATGTGACATAGTGGGTAAAAAGACATGGGTCCCAAATAGAAATAATAAAACAATACAGAAAAAGAATTTAAAATTACACTGATAGACAAGACACTTTTACACAGCCAAATATTTTGAGGTAAAAGTAGAACTGACGCGTTTCGACCAGTATTGATGAAGCTCTTCCTCAGAGGTAGTTTATCTATTTAAAGAAGAAAGGGTAAGAACACATATATTGCAACAATGTTTGTTTTTCATATGTTGATCTCCAATTGACTTTTAGAAATAGAAATATATATCATATTATCATATTATATTATAGGATATTTACCCAGATGTGTAGATTTCTGATGAATTACTCCATGTATATAAGGGGGTCTTTTCTGAACGGGTATTTTTGTCCCCCTGGCGGCACTCGCATCAGCGCCCTCCGGTAGGTGCGGGGCAAGCCAGCGAATACGATCCAGTAACGTGACTTACGAGGGGTCACATCCAATAGTTTGACCTCCTACGGGCATGCACTTGGGCCGGCAAGTGGGAGTGATGGGAGGGGAGGGGGGGAGAAGAATAGAATCCCCCTATTATGCACACCTGTCGTGGGAGTCCAACAACAAGCACTTAACGATATGCCATCAGTAATTAATATATAGACAGACAGTACCTACTGCTTAATAGGTTTAGACGTAATAGAATAGTTTTAAGTAAGGAATTTTTGGGCCATCTTATGTATATCTCGTATAGTCCCTATCTAAAAGATGGTATATCTATGGACCGCGGCTGGGAAGGGGATATTGAATGAGTGAAGAGGGAACAGGGGAAGGTGAGGAAGTAGAACGTGGTGTAAAATGTGGAAGGTGGTAGGTGGAGGTGAGAAGTGAGGAGAGGGAGGAAGGGAAGGGGGGAGGGGGGAGGGAAGAAAGGGGAAAAGAGGGGGGGTAGGGAAGTGAAGGGAAGGATGGGGAAGGGAAGGAGGCAGTGTACGGAAAGGGGGGGGAGAGGGGGAAGGGGGAAGGAAAAGAAATTGAGGTGGGGAAAAGAGGGGAGGGGGCAGGTGTGAGGAAAGGCAATACATGGCATGCACATGTATATGTATAGCGCTGGAATGCTGCAGCATCCGCAAAGGTATGTATAGAACAAATAGATGGAGGAACAGGTAAAGAAGGGAGCAGGAGAAAAAGAGAGCAGAATGAATGGGAGAGGATTGGAAAACAGAATGGTGATGGAGGGGGAGGAAAGAAGGGGGGAAGGTATGGGAATGAGGGGGGGGGGGGGGAGGGAAGAGAAGAGGAAAGCAGAAGGAAGGGAGGAAAGGGATGGGGTAGGTGAGTGGTGAGGTGTGAGGTGAAGGAATGGCCCATATGAGTGTGCAAACCAAACAAATAATTGCAGTGAACAATTGTCTGATAGACTGGTGTGAGTGTGTTGGACCTTGAATTAAAAGGATGCTAGGTAAAGTGAAATAGTGCTTGTAATGTGAAAATAAGTGAGTGACATAATGCAGGTAGATGCATGGGAACAGTGGGGGAGCCTTGGTATACTAATGTGTAGATGGGTAAGGAGAAAGAAGAGAAAGCCATAAAGGTATGTCAAGTGGCAGTACTAGATTACCTAATAGGGTTGGTAGGTCTTGTTTACACAGTGATATATGTCTGGTAGCCCATATTTTGCAGGCTGCAACAAGCTGTAAGCATTGTGCGGTCCAGAAGGCAAAATGTGCGATCTAGGATTAAAGACAAAAGAAGCGCTGTGTATTATATTACATATGCCTGAGTAGGGGCATGGGTCTAAAAGTGTACTTACTGTCCCTGTATGTCGTGGCTCATGGGCCCTCTCATGGAGATAGATTAGAAGGACCCCCCCATGGGGTGTTTTATAAGTTGTTTGGGATTGTAGGCAGGTGCATCAATTAGGAGGCCAATTAGTGTCAATTGCGGTCCTCCCACGACATCCCCGAGGAAAGGGGCGGGCAAGAAGCATCCCCTCCCATCACATGGTCCCATACTTACCTTTCCGACGGTCAGCCGTGGCGGTCATGGCGGCACCGAGCGCCGTCTGGGGGGACCTCCCCGGCGTCCGAGAAGCAGTAGGTACTGTCTGTCTATATATTAATTACTGATGGCATATCGTTAAGTGCTTGTTGTTGGACTCTCACGACAGGTGTGCATAATAGGGGGATTCTATTCTCCCCCCCCCCCCTCCCCTCCCATCACTCCCACTTGCCGGCCCACGTGCATGCCCGTAGGAGGTCAAACTTTTGGATGTGACCCCTCGTAAGTCACGTTACTGGATCGTATTCGCCTGGCTTGCCCCGCACCTACTGGAGGGCGCTGATGCGAGTCCCCCCCCCCCCCCTCCCCTCCCATCACTCCCACTTGCCGGCCCACGTGCATGCCCGTAGGAGGTCAAACTTTTGGATGTGACCCCTCGTAAGTCACGTTACTGGATCGTATTCGCCTGGCTTGCCCCGCACCTACCGGAGGGCGCTGATGCGAGTGCCGCCAGGGGGACAAAAATACCCGTTCAGAAAAGGCCCCCTTATATACATGGAGTAATTCATCAGAAATCTACACATCTGGGTAAATATCCTATAATATAATATGATAATATGATATATATTTCTATTTCTAAAAGTCAATTGGAGATCAACATATGAAAAACAAACATTGTTGCAATATATGTGTTCTTACCCTTTCTTCTTTAAATAGACAAACTACCTCTGAGGAAGACCCTCATCAATACGGGTCGAAATGCGTCAGTTCTACTTTTACCTCAAAATATTTGGCTGTGTAAAAACATACTGCTGTAAAAGTGTCTTGTCTATCAGTGTAATTTTAAATTCTTTTTCTGTATTGTTTTATTATTTCTATTTGGGACCCATGTCTTTTTACCCACTATGTCACATATGCAACATCTTTAACCGCTTCCCGACCGCCTAACGCAGATATACTGAGGCAAAATGGCACAGGCAGGCAAAATCACGTGTCTGTACGTGATCCTATAAATGCCCTCTAGTGGTTAACCCCTTCACTACAACTGTCATTTATACAGGAATCAATGCATTTAAATAGCATTGATTGCTGTATAAATGACAATGGTACCAAAAATGTGTCAAAAATGTCCGATGTGTCCGCCATAATGTCACAGTCACAATAAAAATCGCCGATCGCCGCCATTACTAGTAAAAAAAAAAATATTAATAAAAATGCTATAAAACTATCCCCTATTTTGTAAACGCTATAACTTTTGCGCAAACCGATCAATAATCACTAATTGCGATTTTTTTTACCAAAAATATGTAGAAGAATACGTATCGGCCGAAACTGAGGAAGAAAAATGTTGTTTTATATATTTTTTGGGGATATTTATTATAGCAAAAAGCAAAAAATATTGCATTTTTTTTTCAAAATTGTCGCTCTATTTTTGTTTATAGCGCAAAAAATAAAAACCGCAGGGGCGATCAAATACCACCAAAAGAAAGCTCTATTTGTGGGAAAAAAAGGACGCCAATTTTGTTTTGGAGCCACGTCGCACGACCGCGCAATTGTCAGTTAAAGCAACGCAGTGCCGAATCGCAAAAAGGGGCCTGGTCCTTTGGCTGCCAATTGGTCCGGGGCTGAAGTGGTTAATAAAGATTTATATTTAGATAAATACGTGGTATCATAGAGAACTTCTTTCCAAACGCTGCCTAAAAACCCCACCAATTCCCTCTTGGGGGGACCTTTTTCTTTCTGGATTTCATCGGTAGGCACACTTCAAAGGACACCCGCTGTTTGCAGGGCATCAAACCTGGCGCAACTGCTCGCCATTGGCAGAGCTTCTGTCATTACAGGTGTCAATCTTCTGTGCATGTATGACATTCACCACCCCGCTGTTAGCTGGGGACTTGGTGACTGCTGGAGCCACTCTGGAAACTTCTGGACACCACAGGGTGCTCACAATATCTGCATAGCTGTCCCACGTGAGACCCCGGTCGCCACATCTTCCAAAAAGTAGGAAACTTCATACGAAATGGTCCTCATGAGTGAGGAGGACAAAAAAGGAATGCAGGTATTTGTCTCAGCCTAAAAAAGTATAGGAGGGGGGTCCTATAAGGTAGGAGCGAGGGCGGGGCTACCCAAACATATGCTGCCATGGAAGTCTGTCAGAAAAACACCTTTCCTTTCAGTTACATGGGTAGGAGATGCTTTGAATCTGTATGTAGTGGAACAGTACATTTCTCATGGACAGCCTCAGCGACACCATATTCTAGCATCCCTTTTTTAAGACAAACTTATTTGTTTGACCTTTCTACACTGTAGTCATAAAGGGATGGACATGGTCAGCAACAATACTCAGGTATTTATGTGACAGTATTTATGGGACGAATGGGCCCAAAGTGTGCCAAGAAAATATCTTCTGCATCAATACACCACCACCAGCCTGAACCGTTGATACAAGGCTGGATGGATTCATGCTTTCATGTAGTTTACACCAAATTCTGACCCTACCAACTGAATGTCACAGCTGAAATCAAAACTCATCAGACCAGCCAAAGTTTTTCCAATCTTCTATTGTCCAATTTTGGTGCTTCTGTGCGAATTGTAGCCTCAGTTTCCTGTTTTTTACATGACAGTTGTGGCACCCATTGTGGTCTTCTGCAGTAGCCCATGTGCTTCAAGGTTCGATATGTTGTGCATTCAGAGATGGTATTCTGCATACCTTGGTTGTAATGAATGGTTATTTGAGTTACTGTTGCCTTTCTATCATCTCAAACAAGTCTGCCACTCTCATCTGACCTCTGACATCAACAGGGCATTTTCGTTCACACAACTGCCGCTCACTGGATATTTTCTCTTTTTCAAACCATTCTCTGTAAACCCTAGAGATGGTTGTACATGAAAATCCCAGTAGATCAGCAGTTTTTGCTCAGACCAGCCCGTCTGGCACCAACAACCATGCCACGTTCAAAGTCAATTAATTCCCCTTTCTTCCTCATTCTGATGCTCAGTTTGAACTTCAGCAAGTCGTCTTCACCAGGTCTAGATGCCTAAATGCATTGAGTTGCTGCCGTGTGATTGGATTGGCTGATTAGGAATTTCATACACTCTGCAACCGATTTGTAACAAATTGGGATACAAGTTGTATTGTAATTGAATGTTATTAAAAATTACCTTTCCTTTTCAATCTGCAGCCACTGTAATTTTCTATAAATGCAAAGCAATATGGCTACATGGAGTTGTTCTGTACACAGAATGTGTACTGACCACTCCCCAGAAACATAATTTCCTGCTTGTCTGATTGGCTCACTGATTTTCCCAGAAGTCTGCCTAAGATACCAGTCAGATTTCAGGCATCCCCTGCAATAAAAATATAATTTTTGGTGAGATACTTCCAATAGGAACACATCTAAAGGGATGCAGACCCAGCAGATTTTCTCATTTGTGCCCTGCAGCTGCACAGCTGACTTATAATTATGAAACCACTCTCATTAGACCCACTCAGCCAAGAGACACCGTCGAACACACAGTGATTTCTTCAGAATAACAAAAGGTAGGAATCTGCAACAAAGGTTGTTATATTCCTTACAATTTACATAGATCACCCAGAGGGGAATGTTTTTTTTCTCAACAAAAGTGGAGATACACTTTAAGTCTATGTTCTACCAGAACACCCAGATCCTTCTTGACCATTGACTCCCCTGGTTGTTTTCTTCATAGAATGTATGATGCATACATGTTTACATGTAGTTTACACTTATCAACATTAAACCTAATTTTCCATATAGTTCCCCAATCAAAAGGTGCATTAAGGTGTGATTGTAAATTGATGTTATGTCACTACATAGCTCGGTATCATCTGCAAACAATGAAATGGTACTTTTAATCCCAATCTCTATATCATTTATAAATAAAAAGCAAAGGGTCCCAACTTTGAACTTTGGGGTGCACCGCTAATAACCTTAGACCATTCAGATTATGAATCACTAATCACTACTCTCTAAATATGGTCTTTTATCCAGATTTCTACCCATTTATAAAAGGTATCAAAGAGACGGACTGATGGGGTATGTCAGGTCACCATTCTATATAAGGAGGTATATGTATATTGCCTATTAGAAGGTCACTGAAACACATCCATTTGGGGTAATAGTAATCCCTTCCCCAAATTTCTAAAAAAAACATCTGTCTCCAATATACTGTATATGCAAATAATAATCTAATATAGGATCCACAATATGCTACAATTGAAGTACTGCACCAGGCAAATTTCAACTGCATCTAAATATAAAAAACAAAGTTGAGGACCCACCTATGAAATAAGTACACATAAAGACCATGATATACTAATGTTTAACAGTGGCCCAAATGGTGCAAATGTTGTTGACAGAAGTTAGTGAACCCACTCTCTGTGTAGACAGCCTACTTTAACAGCATCCCTGTATGCATCTGTGTCCACCTGCTCCAACAAAAAGGCGACTGCAAGTGCTTCCCTATCAAATTCAAATTCAAATTTCAAATTCAAATTCAAATAAGCTTTATTGGCAGGACCAAATACATGTTAGTATTGCCAAAGCAGTTGAGTTTGTATAGGAAAAAGGTAAAAGGGTAATGGGTAATATAACGAGGAATAGACATAAGTCTCTGTAAAGTATTTTTAAGTCCTCAGTCTTTCATGTCCCTCTCAGTCGGTGATATGCTGTCACATACTGGGCAGCTATCTTCACCATTGGCTTCTCTTTTCCAAGTAGAAATTGGACTTTCCTCTTCTCTTCTATAGAAGTGAAGTCCGGTATGAGAGTTGAGAGTCTCTGAAAGTGAGTGTCCCTCACTGATGAGTACTTTGGGCAATGTAGCAGGAAGTGGTCCTCATCCTCCAAGACCCCCTGGTCACATTGCTGGCACAGTCTACTCTCCCTGGGCTTGTAGGTCTGTCTGTGCCGTCCTAATTCGATTTCCAGGCTGTGGGCGCTCAGTCTGTACAGGCTCAGGGTCTGTCTGTCTTGGGGTCTTGTAGCACCTCCAGGTACGGGGCCAGTTTGTAGTCTCTCTGCAATGACTGGTAAACAGTTCGTTTTTTGGAGTTTGTTATTTCGTTTCTCCATTCTCCAACATATTTTTCTTTGGAGTCATTCGTTATGTTTTTTATTTTAGATTTTGTCAGGCCACATTGTTGAGAGTTTGGGATAGACAAGGTGATGAGTTGTTGCAGTCCACATGGTTTGGACTGGTCCTTACTGTTCAGTAGGGCTTTATGGTGGTATGAGTTGGGACTGCTGTTTTGTAGGTGGTCCCAGTATGATAGTGCCCTCTTCTGTACTGCAAGAAGTAAGGGAAACCTGCCCAACTCAGACCGGCAAGCACTGTTGGAGGTGCTCCGATGGACTTGGAGGAGGTGTTTGCAGAATTCCATATGGAATATTTCTGTTGGGCTGGGGTCCCATTTGGATTGGTCTGGGTAGGTGACGGGACCCCAAACTTCACTGCCATAAAGAAGAATTGGGGTGATGACGCTATCAAATATTCTGAGCCAGACTCTCACTGGTGGTTTTAGGTGGTACAGCTGTCTCCTGATGGCATAGTAGGCTCTGTGTGCCTTGTCTTTTAGTGCCTCTATGGCTGGCTTGAAACTTCCTGATTTGTTCATTTCTAGGCCGAGGTATGTGTAGCTGTTAGTTTCATCAACAGTGCAGTTGTTTAATTTAAAGGAAGGGCTCTTTGTTTGTTTTGTATTTTTCTTTTGGAACACCATGATTTTTGTTTTGCTTGAGTTGATCAGTAGTGCCCATGTGGCACTGTATTTCTCCAGCACTTCCAGGCTGTCTTGTAGGCCTTTCTCTGTTGGTGACAGAAGTAGGAGGTCATCCGCATACAGCAGGAACTTCACCTCGGTGTCATGTAGAGTCAGTCCTGGTACTGGGGAGGATTCTAGAGCTGCAGCCAGTTCATTGATGTAGATGTTGAAGAGGGTTGGACTTAGGCTGCAGCCCTGTCTTACTCCTCGGGCCTGCCGGAAGTTTTCAGTTCTTTTCCCATTCACCTTTACGCTGCAGCTGTTCTCAGTGTATGAACTCTTAATAACATCATATGTTTTCCCTCCTATTCCACTCTCCAATAGTTTAAGGAAAAGGCCTGGGTGCCACACTGAGTCAAATGCCTTCTTAAAGTCCACAAAGCAGGCAAATATCTTTTCCTGTTTTGTATTGTGGACATGGTTCTTGATGAGGCTGTGCAGGGTGTAGATGTGGTCTGTAGTGCGATGGTTTGGCATGAACCCTGCCTGACTTCTGCTGAGGACATTGTGTTGTGTCAAGAAGTTGAGGATCTGTTTGTTGAGGATACTGTTGAATAGTTTCCCTAGTGTGCTGCTGACACATATCCCTCTGTAGTTGGCTGGATCATACTGGTCTCCACTCTTATGGATGGGTGTTATGAGGCCTTGGTTCCATACTTTAGGGTAGTAACCAGCACTCAGGACCAGATTGAACACTTTGCATATTGCAGCATGTACATCTGGGGAGCCATGTTTAATCCTCTCTGGCAGAATTCCATCCATCCCACTGGATTTTTTGGTTTGCAGGTTTTGTATTTTCTCCCTAATTTCTTGTGGTGTAACCGATGTATCTAGGGGGTTCTGGAAGTCCTTAATTTTTTCCTCCATATCATTTAGCCTTTTGATGATGTCTTTTTGTTCTACAGTTAGAGCCTTGTTATGCCTGCGTTTATCTATTACTCAACTTAGGGGTTAAGATGTTCTTCATAGTTCCTTGTTCTCACAAACGCGTCTCCAACGATATCCAGTTCCTCAAAGCCATCTTGTCCTTTGTCCTTCCAAAAACCAACTGCCCCTCTCTCCCAAAACACATGTCTCTTTCAAACCCTCTCCATGCCTCCCCCACCCACTTCCTGTAAACACCAACCTCCTCTGCTCATCTTCTATCTGGTTTATTTACATATCAATGGAGGTGGAAGAGAACTTTGTAGACATATGCTGTTACTAAATCTAAAAACTCTATATTATTGCAATAAAGTCACTATACAAATGCCCATAGCAACACATACCACCTCTTGACTTTATAGGATAATATAGGAAACTTCTTCAAGCCTTTTGTCCAGGAAAGGGCAAAATAAACCCCCCGTATAAATGGGAGGAACAAATTCCCTTTCGACCCCCATCTTGTGGGCGGTCAGACGATTGGTTTGTCCCTGGAAGGCTGACTTTTGAGCAGGGTTAACAATGTCTTTTGGCAGTTTGTAAAGAAAGTCCCAGATGAAAAGTCTCTTTTCTTCTTGGTCATAAGGAAAATGCTCAGATGGAAGTCCACTCCAATTCAGCCACCTTTTCTCAGGCTCTCTTCTGGTCTGTCTCCTCCCATCCAGCATGGTCATCTGCTCTGCCCGCTCCACCTCTCGATGCTCAATACCTGAAAAGAGTAAGAGACAAAGCAGATTATATGTTCCTTCCAACTGTGCCAAAAAACATAGCTCACTGCTCACATTTCTCTATCTGCCCAAACTATTGTAGGGTGCCCACTGTTGCCTTGAAATACTTTCACGGAAAGGCATTGACTTCCAACGTAACGAATAAACTTGCATGTCTCTCCGTGCTGTCCTGGGAAGCACACAGGCCTGCTGTTGTTCAGCCTTCACAGCATGGCACATTTTTGCAAAATGCCCCATTTTATGGCAACAGAAACACTTAATGTGACTGAATCTACCATTCCCAACCATTTGCTTCCACTTCTTAAACAATGCTGGTGTAGGAATCCCATCTATTTCCTCTCTAGGGACCCCCACCTTAAGTAAATCAATCCACATGTGTCTCCTGGAGATCATAGGCCTTGCCTTCCTTGTATCTGACTCAACTCGGTCATTTGAGCTGATCAAATCCTCTGCTTCCCGGTTATGAGAAGTAACAGTGGCACATGTCCTACTTCTGCTTACAGGCTTTGGGCCTTTGTCCTTTGTTAGGGCATCATTAGACTTGGTCATGAGGGCTGCACACCGCTCATTCAAATCTTCAGCTCGGCCTACAGGGGTTTGAACACACTTCAAAGCCACTGCAGGTTTAACTTTGATTACCCTCCTTTCTAAATCTTTTTCCTTGCTTGCAGTTTCTTCCAAACACTTGGATGCCACTGCAAGCTGATCCTTCAGTAAATCTCTTTCTAATTCCGCCTTTTCCCTCTTTTCAGATTCAATATGTAGAGCATGCAGGAAGTGCAAACCAAACACAGCAACTGCCCGCATCTCTCCCTTACTGAACCCAAAACTTTTGAGACTAAAATCTGAGGAAAGATCACAGACTCCATCCCCCCAAGCTCTGTTCAAAGGAGACGCATATCTAGCTAGCTCCTTTGCAACAGGCATCCACTGACTATTTCTGGCCCAGATAGGAAGGGTGCACGCCTTCAAGTCCTCCTGGACACCAGAAATCTTTGCAGCCTTACTCCTCCTAAACAGTGTACGCAGCATTTTTCCCCCAGCACAAGCAACAAAACACACAATATAAAACAGGTCTGCTTCAGTTGAAATTTTAGCACAAATAACGGCCGAGCCCCCAAAATGTTATGCCTGCGTTTATCTATTAAGTTCTTGTGGTAAAACCAAGGAAGACTAGACTTCTGAAGTGTATTAATGCTTTACTAAACAGGGAAAAATCTGCACATACAAACTGTAGGATGAACAATACAATACATCACAACTTATAGCTTCACATATAAGCATGTATAATATGTACACATTAGGTAAACTAAACAATTACTCAACTTAGGGGTTAAGATGTCCTTCATAGTTCCTTGTTCTCACAAACGCGTCTCCAACGATCCAGCTCCTGGTAGCCATCTTGTCCTTTGTCCTTCCAAACACCAACTGTCCCTCTCTCCCAAAACACATGTCTCTTTCAAACCCTCTCCATGCCCCTCCCCCCACTTCCTGTAAACACCAACCTCCTCTGCTCATCTTCTATCTGGTTTATTTACATATCAATGGAGGTGGAAGAGGCCTTCGTAGACATATGCTGTTACTAAATCTAAAAACTCTATATTATTGCAATAAAGTCACTATACAAATGCCCATAGCAACACAAGCCTCCTTTGGAATATCTTTGTAGAGGTTCCTAAAGTAGTTGAGCCAGATGTCGCCATTTTGAATGTGGAGGTTGTTTTTCCTGGGTGCTGAGCCAATATTCTTCCATATTTCCCAGAAAGAATTTTCCTGAAGTGCCTCTTCCAGCTGTTGCAGGTTTTTGGAGATGAAGTTTTGCTTTTTCTTTTTAAGGGTTTGTTTGTATTTTTTCTGCAGGGTGCCATGGGCTATTCTTAGGTCAGTGTTGTCAGGGTCTCTGTGTTTGTTATTGGAGACTGTCCGTAAGGTGTTCCTTAATGCTTTGCATTCTTTGTCGAACCATTTATTGGATTGTTTGTTGGATGATTTCTTGTAGTTGGCTTTTCTCAGCTGGGCTGTTTCTGCGATGGTGTGTAGTATTTTATGGAAGTCCTTTGGTATTGGTTCACACCTCGTGGGCTTATCTCATAGGCATTGTTTTGGAAGTTTTCAAGCTGTTTCTTAACCGCTTCAATACAGGGCTTTTAAACACCCTTCCTTACCAGAGCACTTTTTGCGATTCGGCACTGCGTCGCTTTAACTAACAATTGCGCGGTCGTGCGACGTTACACCCAAACAAAATTGACGTCCTTTTTTTCCCCACAAATAGAGCTTTCTTTTGGTGGTATTTGATCGCCCCTGCGGTTTTTATTTTTTGCGCTATAAACAAAAGAAGAGCGACAATTTTGAAAAAAAACACAATATTTTTTACTTTTTGCTATAATAAATATCCCATTTTTTTTAAAAAAAACAATTTTTTTCCTCAGTTTAGGCCGATACGTATTCTTCTACATATTTTTGGTAAAAAAAATCGCAATAAGCGTATATTGATCGGTTTGCGCAAAAGTTATAGCGTCTACAAAATAGGGGATAGATTTATTGAATTTATTATTTTTTTTTTTTTACTAGTAATGGCGGCGATTTGCGATTTTTTTTTTCGTGACTGCGACATTGCGGCGGACACTTCGGACACTTTTGACACATTTTTGGAACCATTCACATTTACACAGCGATCGTTGCTATAAAATTGCAATGATTACTGTGTAAATGTGACTGTCAGGGAAGGGGTTAACACTAGAGGGCGCTGGAGGGGTTAATGTGTGTCCCTAATAGGAGTGATTTAACTGTAGGGGGAGGGGACAGTTCTGTCAGTTACTTCTCTGTATTTTGTGGTAGACTGTTTGGACCTATCTATGAGCCCCCAGCACCTGAACAGAGTGAGAGGAATGGGGAAGGGACTGCAGCACCACCCAGTGATCGGAGAATGCCACTGCAGGTAAAGTGGGCATATTCCACAGCAGCAGTATGTGGAAATGGCAGAGGCACCGCAGTGGGCCACGCAGCAGCGCAGACTAAAATGGTACCTTGCTATGTACATAGTGATAATGTTGCACAGGGGCACCCTTGTGTCCATACATTCCCACTAATATAAGTTTAACATAGAGAAGGAACAAGCCCATCGGTAAAGAAATTGGCACCGTATGTGTGCTTATTGTTACTACCATTTTCTATATCTCTGTACATTGTATTCACTAAGACACACATCTAAAACATTTTTTGAATTTATTTACTCTCCCGGATGAAACCACCAACTGTGGAAGGGAGTGGCACATCCTTACCACTCTTAAGCCCCATACACACGGTCGGACAATCCGAGGACCAGGTCCGTCGGATCATGTCCGTCGTACTTTGTCCGATGTTGGTGTTGCGTACACACGGTCGGACAAAGTTGTCGAAAAATCCGATCATTCTGAACGTGGTGACGTTTGTTGCCTACGACGGGACTACGTAGAGGCTAGTAGCCAATAGCTTTGGTCTTGTAATGTGATCTGAGCATGCGTGGCACTTTGTCCGTCAGGAATTCGATACACACGATCGGACTTGGTGTGATCGGACCGTGTTGACGGCAAAGATTTCCAGCAGGAGATAAGACTTTGTCCGTCGGACAAACCGACGAACACTGTCCGATGGTGCATACACACGGTCTGATTTTTCGACAACCTTGTCCGATCGGACAGAATCCATGAAAAAGTCCGACCGTGTGTATGGGGCTTTACAGTAAAGAACCCCTTACGCTGTTTAAGATTGAATGGCTTTTCATCCAACTTCATAGTGCAGGCGTGTTCCCATTGGATCAGATTTAGCACAGCTAAGCCCAAAGAACCAAAGCTGTTGACCCGCACAGCTCCAGAAGTTTAGCAGCAAGAAGGGGACAGGGCAGCCCTGCAGTGAGGATTTATATGGATTCCAGCAGCCTGCACATTGTGGGAAATACTTTATTACTGGTAAGTATTGTAACTAAAGCTGTAGCGTATAAAAAAGTTTTTAGCTAAACTACTTTAGCTTTAAAACTACTTGCATGGTGACCTCATATTTTAGAGGTTTTGAAAGATTAGTTTACAGCTACAGCATTAAACTTGCAAGAGAGTTAACCTCTATTGACTGGGGCTCCGCCAGTCTGTAAATTACTTACTACTCATAGTAAATTAACTTGTTATCATAAATGCCTTCAGCATTAAGCACAAGGTGATCTCTTATATAAACAGGCAGGTAGAGAAAAAAAACCTGTCAGAAATGACTACAATGTCAGAAAACTGAAAGCAAAAGCCACATTTGTTAAGGTCTTAAAATATTCAGTTTGTTGTTTTTTAAAATAGCAACACGTTATACCAGACAAATGCAACTCTTTTTGGGAAAGTGTACTTGTTATGGCGTCTTTGTGTTTTAGGTATATTCGCACACATTAGACTTAGCTCAGTATGTCATGCTTAGTCAAAGTGTGCAAACAGAGAGAATATGCTATACAATGAACATTTTGTAAACTATTATCGTTTATGGTCTCAATTGCTGCATACAGAGACATGAGATTTGACATGCTGGAAAATCTTGAGTCTTTATTTTATTTTTTTTAATTTTATTCTAATTTTAGGCAAATTACATGTAGCACTGACCCCCGAAGGAGCTGCTGGTTTGATTTGGGCCTGCACCCTGCTAGTAAACCCCACTAACTTGGCTCAGTCCCCTTGACACAGCTGTGGTGCAATTCAATACAGTACCATATAATATAACACAATATACCTGTAGTGTCACTTCAGGATCCACTGGCTCCACCTGCTGGGAGAAAACAATACTCCACACAATGGGGTACTTAACCAACGTATATTTGACTATAAGTATTGAATAAACAGGTGATTACAATAATTGTGCTGTCATCCCAACATAGAATGACAGTACAATGAATTCTTGATAAAACAATTATAAACAATATAGATACACGGGAGCTCCCCCTACTTTTATAGCTATGCGTGACATCTCATTTAAAGTACTCAGTCTTTATTCTTCTTGTCTTTGCTAGCTAGGATCATTTCTTGTGATTTGTAATCCAAGGGTTAAAGTAATTCAAGTTGAGTTAAAGATGATCCTGGTATAACTTCAGTAACTATGATACAAGGCTTGAGATGCAATAACAGATAGGCCTTATGCCTCCTCCTCCGTAGGACTATAAATCCCAGCGAGGCCTGTATATAAGTCTGGCTAGGTGCAAAAGTCAATAAACTGTGGGCCTCAACCCGCTCACCAACTGGATCGGAGTTCTGTATGGTAGCTTTGGTCCGGTGATTGCAGCTTGCTTCTCTGTCAGCCGGCTCCGTCACTCTGTTCCGCTCTGCTGGGTGAACCCGGTCCTCCAATGCGCAAACGAGTGCCTCTGGATCCCTCCAATCCGGTCACTGTGTCTCTGGCACCGTCAGGTCACTCACACAATCGAGCGGGGTTGCGCTCCGCAATGGCTGTAGGCCGCTTCCTCCTGGAGGCCCCCTCACCAGCCCTCACAGGCAGGCCATGCATTCCCAAGAGAGCTATAATGGCCGCTCCGAATCCTTTTATGTCCTACCCAGCATGCACTGCCAGAGAGGGTGTCCATGGGTAGGTCACCAAGCATCCTGGGTAAAAAGGTCAACCTTCAAAGGTAAATAACAGTCAATTCCTGTATTCAGTATTTGTGCTTTGTGAAAGCAATAATCGTTTAGGTTCACTACCAGTATTTGGCCGCTAGATGGTGCCAAATACTAAGCCATAGAAATGTCCATAGACTTTTGGTTATAACATGCAAACATACATTAATAAGCAAGAATGTCAGCGCTACATACAAATGGAAAAAAAATAGAAAGAATTGTGCATCAGTCATACGTAAGCCAAAATAAATATTGTCTAAATACAATAACTCTGTGTATTCATACTTGCATTGTAGCATCCTATGTGTATTTCTTTATGCAGTAATCCAGCATGAAACCTACCCCCTGTAGTATCCCGCAGGACCTGCTATGCCCCTCCCATCCTTCTCCTTCTGTTCTGAGAATGATCTATGAGCAGCATAGTAATGATGACACCGCTACTTTTACAAGGGTGTTTAGTGCATATCAATTGTTTTTTGTTTTCCTTAGTAGCTATTGTGGAAGGTTTTTGTGCCTGGAGTTCAACTTTAACCACTTTGCGCACTCGCTATAGCCGAAAGACGGCTACAGCGCGGACGCTCCCTGCCGGGAGGGCGTCCCTGGACGTCCTCCTGTTTACTTCCGCAATGCACGCTCCTGAGAGCGCACATCGGGGAAGTTCTGTGCTGGCCGTGTCCCTCGGACACAGTCAGTCACAGATCGCTGTAAACGGCCAATTACAGTGGCCGTTTACAGCGCAATTGGCGTGTCCAATGAGAGATGATCTCATATGTAAACATATGAGATCATCTCTCAGCGCAGCTCTCCCTCACACAGAGACAGCGTGTGAGGAGGGAGAGATGAACGGCTGCAGCGGCCGTAGGTAGAAAAAAAATAATAAAAAAAAAATAAAGTGCCATCTGTCCCAACTGCCATCTTTCCCCACTGACACCTGTCCACACTGACACCTGTTAGTGCCATCTGTCTCCACTGCCACCTGTCCCCAGTGCCATCTATCAGTGCCATTTGTCCCCAGTGCCACCTGTCCCCAGTGCCACCTGTCAGTGCCATCTGTCCCCAGTGCCATGTATAAGTGCCATCTGTCATCAGTGCCACGTCAGTGCCATGTGTCATCAGTGCCACGTCAGTGCCACGTGTCATCAGTGCCATATAAGTGTCACGTTTCATCAGTGCCACATATTAGTGCATCTGTCATCAGTGCCACGTATCAGTGGCATCTGTCATCAGTGCCACCTGTCAGTGTCACGCGCCATCTGTTATCAGTGTCACGTGTCATCAGTGCCACGCATCAGTGCCATCTGTCATCAGTGTCATGCGTCATCAGTGCCACGTATAAGTGCCATCTGTCATCAGTGCCACGTATTAGTGCAATCTGTCATCGGTGCCACGTATTAGTGCCATCTGTCATCAGTGCCACATCATATCAGTGCCACGTATAAGTGCCATCTGTCATCAGTGCCACATATTAGGGCCATCTGTCATTAGTGTCACGTGTCATCAGTGCCCCATATTAGTGGCATCTGTCATCAGTGCCACATCAGTGTCACGTGTCATCAGTGCCACGTATCAGTGCCATCTGTAACAGGTGGTCCCCGGGTTACAAACAAGATAGGGACTGTAGGTTTGTTGTTAAGTAAGGGAGAGCTCCAGCGTGTTTGCACAGCCCACATGCAGAGCCCGCCAGGAAGTTGGCACTGAGCTGCGCTAATCACAGGCAGTGAGACATTTCCCGATCTCTGCAGCCACGCATCGGGACAATGTCTCACTGCCTGTAATTAGTGCAGCACAGTGCCGACTTCCTGGAGGCTTCTGTAAGTGGGCTGTGCGTACACGCTGGAGTTCATCCTTATTGTTAAGTTGAATCTGTTTGTAATTTGGAACAGGTCATTTTTTTAAGTGTAGCTCCAGCCCAAAAATCTAGTTTTAACCGCTTCCCGACCGCCCACTGCATATATACGTCAGCAGAATGGCACGCCAGCGGCGCGCTCGCGACGCGGTCGGGAGCTCCGTGACCCCGGCCGCGGGACCAGCGGACCCGATCGCCGCTGGTGTCCCGCGATCGGGTTACGGAGCTGAAGAACGGGGAGAGGTTTGTGTAAACAAACCTCTCCCCGCGCTTCCTACTCTGCCTGTCATTGATTGGCTGTTTCCCGGTCATCGGGAAAGCCGATCAATGACGTCAGACGTCATTGTAATGTAAAAAAACACACACACGTCAGAGCCCATAACCCCTCCCCTCCCCCTAGTGGTTAACTCTTTCACTACAACTGTCATTTATACAGGAATCAATGCATTTAAATAGCATTGATTCCTGTATAAATGACAATGGTCCCAAAAATGTGTCAAAAATGTCCGATGTGTCCGCCATAATGTCGCAGTCACAATAAAAATCGCTGATCGCCGCCATTACTAGTAAAAAAAAAAATATTAATAAAAATGCTATAAAACTATCCCCTATTTTGTAAACGCTATAACTTTTGCGCAAACCAATCAATAATCGCTAATTGCGATTTTTTTTTACCAAAAATATGTAGAAGAATACGTATCGGCCTAAACTGAGGAAAAAAAATGTTTTTTTTATATATTTTTTGGGGATATTTATTATAGCAAAAAGCAAAAAATATTGCATTTTTTTCAAAATTGTCGCTTTATTTTTGTTTATAGCGCAAAAAATAAAAACCACAGGGGCGATCAAATACCACCAAAAGAAAGCTCTATTTGTGGGAAAAAAAGGACGCCAATTTTGTTTTGGAGCCACGTCGCACGACCGCGCAATTGTCAGTTAAAGCGGCGCAGTGCCGAATCGCAAAAAGGGGCCTGGTCCTTTGGCTGCCAATTGGTCCGGGGCTGAAGTGGTTAAGCTTTTTGGATAATATAGGGCAGGGTTATCACCCCTGTAACATTTATTTTTTCTGTCTGTGCCCCTGTTCAGAAGATTTCGCTTGACTTTCTGTCCCAATGACAATTGGATTTAGAAAATTGTGGGTTATTAGGGAAACAAGGATTGGTGATAAAGACACCTTTTCCCCATATTAACTCTTACAGGAGAGAATTTCCCTTCCTTGGGGTAGATTTCCTCTCACTTCCTGTTGTCTCCCTCCATTTGTAAGTAGAAGTCGTTTGTAAGTCTGATGTTTGAAAATAGGGGACCGCCTGTATATACTATATGGCCTGCCCTATACACTTCGCGGAAAATTGGGCCTTAGGTGTTGGTGGAACCAGAACACTGTAAGCCCTCACAGTTACTCTTGGTGGGTGCTGGAACGGGCCCTGCTGTGAAATATTATATCAAGAATTGTAATTACATGCCCCTGTTAAACAGGGGCAGACAAATTGGGCCTTAGGCGGTGGTGGTGGCACAACACTGTAAAGCCTCACAGATACTTTTGTTGAGTGCAGGAACAGGCCCTGCTGTGAAATATTAGGTCAAAAATTGTAATTACGCGCCCCTGTTAAACAGGGGCAGAAAAATTGGGCCTTAGGCAGTGGTGGTGGTGGCACAACACTGTAAAGCCTCACATATACTTTTGTTGAGCGCAGGAATGGGCCCTGCTGTGAAATATTAGATCAAAAATTGTAATTACAATACAATACTGCCGTAGTGCAGTTGCTACTACTTTTCTGATGGTGTACACAGTACACAATACAGTGTAGTGCAGTGTTGCAAAACAAAATATACATCATGTCCAGAAGGCCACCAAGGAGAGGCAGATGCTCACAGGCCACTAAAAGAGGGCAAGCAGGCTCTGTGTCTACAGTCAACAGTGCTGGTCATGGACATGGTGCATCCTCTGCCGGTGCCCGTGGGGCACACTTGTCCTTTTTTTCTGCTGCTGGACGTGTTATTGAGCCAGAACATGCAGAAGAGTTGGTGGAGTGGATAAAAAAGTGTCCTCATCATCTTCATCCTCTGTCACCCAGGCTAAGAGTAGTTTTCTTTCCTATGCAGCTGCCAATGCGGCCTATTCCACTGGCTCCTTGTCCACAGTCACTCCTTCTGTAGCCCAACCATCATGCACAGAGGAGTCCCCCGAACTATTCGACCACAGTGCCGGGTACATGCTGCTGGAGGATGCGCAGCGATTTGAAGGCTCTGATGTTGGTTCCCAGGTTGAGGAAGGTGAGTAACGTGAGCCTAGAGAGAGGGGGTGCCCAAGAAGGACAAAAAACTGGCAGTCATGTTCCTCCAGCTGCAGCATAGTGCCAAGTTTGCTCCAGTGACGAGGAGGGAGGGAATGATGAGTTCACTGACTCTACTTGGGTGCCTGATAGAATAGAGGAGAAGGAGGTACAACTCCAACGAGGCCGGATGTCCTCTAGGGCGCAGCTTAAGGGCAGCCACCCTAGTGCATCACACCGCAGAGCTCCGCAGGTGCAGGGCGCTGCTGACTTCCTGCTGATTTTGAAAAGTTTCTTGGTGTGGGCCATTTTGGACACGTGTGCAGCAGATCGCACCATTGCTGTTTGCAACCTATGTCTGAAGCGGATCAAGCGTGGCCACAACAGCACATGCACCACATGCTTGACCAGACATATGACGACCTCCCTTGCAGTCTTTTTCCCATATACTATACCATTCCAGCTCTCTACCGGCATGTGGAAGGCAATGTTTTTGTCTTGTTGGACAGGGCAGTCAGCAGTAAGGTGTATATTACCACAGACTCATGGTCTAGCAGGCATGGGCAGGGATGTTACCTTTCCTTCACGGCGCACTGGGTAACTCTGCTGGTAGCTGGGAAGGATGCAGGACAGGGTTCAGTATTGTTGGAGCTTGTTCTGCCCCCACGCCTTCAATATGCTAGCGGTGATTCTGCCACAGCTCTCTCTTCCACCCCCTCCTCTTGGCCTCTTCTGCAGATTTGTTCTCTGAACCAGCGGTGCTCCGTAAGCATCAGGCAAAAAGATGCCATGCGGTGCATGAGTTACATAGTAACATAGTAGGTGAGGTTGACAAAAGACACAAGTCCATCAAGTCCAACCTATGTGTGTGATTATATGTCAGTATTACATTGCTGGCTCTATACAACTGCACTATGGGTGCACGGTATTGTGTACAACACCAGCAGTCTAATAGCAACTATGGGTACACTGAATGTATTGTGTACTCTGTACACCACCAGAAAATTAGTAGCAATTGCACTATGGGTGCACGGTACTGTGTACACCAACAGAAGTGTAATAACAACTACAGTAGGTGACCGCGATATTGTGTCAATCTCAACGCTTTTATCGGCGAGATTGACACCCTGCGAGCCACGTCGTGGGAGCCAGCGCTGAGCTGACTCGCATCGGGAAAGGAAAAATGTGTTATTTCCTTTCCCAATGAGCGACAAGCATTGAGGTCGGGTTCACACTGGTGCGGGGATACAACTTGGATCCCCGCCAATACAAGGCACTGTGTTTGGTATGAATCTTGAGGGGGAACTCCACGCCAAATTTTAAATAAAAAAACGGCATGGGTTCCCCCTCCAGGAGCACAGACCTAAGGGCCTGGTATGGATTTTAACCACTTGCCGACCGGCGCACGACGATATACGTCGACAGAATGGCACGTACAGGCAGGAGGGCGTATATATAAGTCCCTCCTTTAGCCTGTCCGTGCCATCGGGAGCGCGCCGGGAGCGGCGCGCTCCCGCACCGGTCGGGACCCCCGTGAGTCCGATCGCGGTCCCCGCGGACTCGATCGCCGCGGGGACCCCCGCGATCGTCTCACGGGGCGGCTGAACGGGGAGATGCCGAGATAAACAGCATCTCCCCGTTCTGCCTAGCAACTAGTGACGCCGATCTCTGCTCCCTGTGATTGGAGCAGAGATCAGCTACCACTAGCTGACAGCCACGCCCCCCCACAGTAAAAAACACACCCCTAGACATAGTTAACTCTTACACTGCCCCCTTGTGGTTAACCCCTTCACTGCCAGTGTCATTTATACAGAAATCAATGCATTTAAATGCATTAATTGCTGTAAAAATGACAATGGTCCCAAAAATGTGTCAAAAATGTCCGATGTGTCCGCCATAATGTCGCAGTCACAAAAAAAATCGCAGATCTCCGCCATTACTAATAAAAAAAAAAATTATTAATAAAAATGCTATAAAACTATGCCCTATCTTGTAAACGCTATAACTTCTGCGCAAACCGATCAATAATCGCTTATTGCGATTTTTTTACCAAAAATATGTAGAAGAATACGTATGGCCTAAACTGAGGAAAAAAAATGCTTTTTTATATATTTTTTGGGGATATTTATTATAGCAAAAAATAAAAAATAATGCATTTTTTTCAAAATTGTCGCTCTATTTTTGTTTATAGCGCAAAAAATAAAAACCGCAGGGGCGATCAAATACCACCAAAAGAAAGCTCTACTTGTGGGAAAAAAAGGACGTCAATTTTGTTTGGGAGCCACGTCGCACGACCGCGCAATTGTCAGTTAAAGCGACGCAGTGCCGAATCGCAAAAAGGGGCCTGGTCCTTTGGCTGCAAATTGGTCCGGTCTGAAAGTGGTTAAGGGGAACCCCTACACCGAAAAAAATGGCGTAGGGGTCCACCCAAAATCCATACCAGACCCCTATCCGAGCACGCAGCCCGGCCGGTCAGGAAAGGGGTTGGGGACAAGCGAGCGCCCCCCCTCCTGAACCGTACCAGGCCGCATGCCCTCAACATGGGGGGGTGGGTGCTTTGGGGAAGGGGGCACCCTGCGACCCCCCACCACAAAGCACCTTGTCCCCATGTTGATGAGGACAAGGGCCTCTTCCCGACAACCCTGGCCGTTGGTTGTCGGGGTCTGCGGGCGGGGGGCTTATCGGAATCCGGGAGCCCCCTTCAATAAGAGGGCCCCCAGATCCCGGCCCCCCACCCAATGTGAATGAGTATGGGGTACATCGTACCCCTACCCATTCACCTGGGGAAAAGTGTCAATAAAAAAAAAACACACTACACAGGTTTTTAAAGTAATTTATTAGGCAGCTCTGGAGGTCTTATTCCGACTTCGGGGGTCTCTTCCGACTTTGGGGGTCTCTTCCGACTCCTTCGCACTCTCCGGCCTCTTCTCCCGCTCTCCGGTTCTTCTCAGCATGCCCAGGGAATGTGACGTCATAAGGGGCGGGTGATCACCCGGTGACCCCACCCCATGCCTACATAACTCGTCGCACACGGCATTTCAGCGGGAGAGAGCGTCGTGTCAACAACAGAAGAAGAGAGAAGAGGGAAGAAGGACAGAGGAGACAGGGCCACCGCTAGTAAAAGAGCTGGAAGAAGATAGTGGAGGAGCCCAGAAGAAGAACCGAAGAGCGGGAGAAGAACCGGAGAGCGGGAGAAGAGGCCAGAGTGTGCAAAGGAGTCGGAAGAGAGCCCCGAAGTCGGAAGAAGACCCGCGGAGCTGCCTAATAAATTACTTTAAAAAACTGTGTAGTGTGTTTTTTTTTATTGACACTTTTCCCCAGGTGAATGGGTAGGGGTACGATGTACCCCATACTCATTCACATAGGGTGGGGGTCAGGATCTGGGGGCCCCCTTATTAAAGGTGTATTGTGTACACCACCAGAAAAGTAGTAGCAACTGCACTATGGGTGCACGGTATTGTGTACACCACCAGAAGTCTTATAGCAACTATGGGTGCACTGTATGTATTTTGTACTGTGTACACCACCAGAAAAGTAGTAGCAACTGCACTAGGGGTGCACGGTGCTGTGTACTGTGTACACCGCCTGAAGTATATTAGAAACAGTACACCAGGAACGGCCTGCAGTGAGATCTAGCTAAACTGTATGCAGTGGATATGTGTGTATATATATATATATATATATATATATATATATATATATATATATATACACACAAGACTATCTGTATATATATATATACATATTAAATACACTGAAGCTAACTGAATCACCTGCCTGAAGTATATTGGAAAGTGTACACCAGGAACTGGCTGACGTGGTTAATCAGGGTTGGGCAAGACAAGTCCCTCTAAGGCTCCCATGTCTCATACAACTTGTGATGTGTGACAGTGTACTTACAGTACTTGGATTCGGACTCCTGCAGACAATGCTGCTATGGGGAACTCACTGGTGGCAGAATGGAAAGGGTGAGGGTCAATGCTGAGCCTCCAGAACATGGACACAGTTACAGGCTGCAACACCTCAGGCGGCAGGTGCTGTGCAGGTGGACTGTGGACAGCTGCTCACCTCACACTCAGGCACAGGCAGCTCTCTTCAGATGTGCTCCCTTCCCTCAGGCTCTGAGCCACGCTGAAGAAGATGGAAGAGGTTGGTGGGTGGAGGCGGAGCTAATTGACTAGGCGTGGAGGCTGAGCACTGTGAATGCTGGGGTGGACGCAGCCTCTGATGTCACTGGTTGCTAGACGCCGGGCGGCAGGCGATTCTAGCAACCAGTGCAGCGGACAGCCAATCAGGATCAGCCCTGCTCCTGCTGACTGATCTGACCTCCTCCTGACAGGTAGGGTACGGCAGGGTGCGTGCGCAGCCTATTGCATTGGGGTGTGCACCCCAAAGCTCAAACACACATACTTATATGTGTGTGTGTGTGTATATATATATATATATATATATATATATATATATATATATATATATATATATAATGTCAAATGTATTGGGACACCTTTACATGCCCATGAGCCTTTTAATGACATCCCAGTCTTAGCCGTGGGGTTCAATATTGAGTTGGCCTACCCTTTGCAGCTATAACAGCTTCAACTCTTCTAGCAAGGCTGTCCACAAGGTTTAGGAGTGTGTCTATGGGAATGTTTGACCATTCTTTCAGAAGCGCATTTGTGAGGTCAGGAACTGATGTTGAACGAGAAGGCTTGGTTTGCAGTCTCACTCTAATTCATCCCAAAGGTATTCTATCAGGTTCAGGTCAGGACTCCAGTCAAGTTCCTCCACCCAAAACTCACTCATCCATGTCTTTATGGACCTTGTTTTGTGCACTGGTCCAAATTATTTGGCGGAAGGGGGGGTTATGGCGTGGGGTGGTTTTTCAGGGGTTGGACTTAGTTCCAGTAAAGGTGTTAGCATACCAAGACATTTTGGACAATTTCATGCTCCCAACTTTGTGGGAACAGTTTGGGGATGGCCCCTTCCTGTTCCAACATGACTGCACACCAATGCACAAACAACATCCATAAAGGCATGGACTTAGTAAGTGTGGTGGAAAATGTACTTCTGGTGCAAAAATTCACATTATAATAGAAACTAAAACTAAATTAAGTGTAACAATCTAAAGAAATAAGTGCTATAATGGTGTGAACCTTCCAACTAAAAAGTTGTTGCACTTGAGGTTAATCTGTATAGCCGATATCTATAGGAGGGGTTTCCACCATCCCTGCTAAGTTTAATTTTATACAGTATGTCTTATTTTCAGTTTGATGTGTATTATACGTGAAGTTGCTTATCAGAGACCGGTATTCTCATAATATTGAAGCCTATTGAGATTTCCATACATTTTCGGTTTCAGCCCTGGAAGATTTTCCCCCCTTCCTGACCAGAGCACTTTTTGCGATTCGGCACTGCGTCGCTTTAACTGACAGTTGCGCGGCTGTGCGACGTTACACGGATAACATGGGCTACCACTGACATGACAGCGACCACTGCTCCCGATGACACGGAGCAGTGATCTCTGCCATGTCACAAGGCAGAACGGGGAAATGCCTTATTTATATAGGCATCTCCCCGTTCTGCGGCTCCGTGACACAATTGCGGGACACATGCGGACATAGAGTCTGCAGGCCCCGCTCGCACCCACTAGCCCCGCCAATTAATTGGGAAGTACAAGTACGCCCATTTGCCCACTGCTGCCATTGTGCCGACGTATATCGGCGTGCAGCGGTCGGCAAGTGGTTAGAGAACTACACCATTATTAAGTTACTTATCAGTAAGTTAGCGCTGCACTTTTTTTTGTGGTGTGGGAACACAGAACAGTGCTTATCAGCAAGCCTTTTACTGACACCACTTTTTTAATTTACTTCCAGTAGTTTATTGCAAATAGTAGTGTGGTGATTACCTATTATACTAAAGATCAGCATATGGAATTATTAAACATCAAGAGATTTCAGTTGTGCCCCACCAGGCCGGCCCCCCATGGACAATGTGCCTGGCTGCTGAGTTCATTGCCCCATCCCTGCACTCAGTGCACTGATTGGCAGCACTGATAGGCAGCTATGATTGGCACTAATAGGCAGCACTGATTGGCATTAATAGAAAGCACTGATTGGCAATGATGGGCCCTGATAGGTGGCACTGATTGGCAGCAGTAATGGCACTGATAGTCAGCACTGATTGGCACTGATAGGCAGCACTGTTTGGCAGCATTTAGTGGCACTGATTGGCAGCACTGATAGGCGGCACTGATAGGCACTGATTGGAAGCACTGGCACTGATTGGCACTGGTAGGTGGCACTGATTGGAAACACTGATTGGCACTGATAGGTGGTATTGGTTGGCACTGATATTAGGCGGCCCTGATTGGCACTGACAGGTGGCACTGATTGGCACTGACAGGTGGCACTGATTGGAAGCACTGACTAGCACTGACAGGTGGCACTGATAGGTGGTACTGATTGTAAGCACTGATTGGCACTGGCAGGTGGCAATGACAGAGGAGAGAGTTTCACACTGAGCCGATATTGACGCTAATGCCGCGTACACACGGTCGGAATTTCCGATGGAAACAGTCCTATGGGAGCTTGTCATCGGATTTTCCGACCGTGTGTATGCCCATCGGTCTTTTTCTGTCGGAATTTCCGACGGACTTTGGATTGAGAACCTGTTCTTAATTTTTCCGACGAAAAACCTCTCTATTGGATTTTCCGATCGTGTGTATGCAATTCTGACACGCAAAATTCCGACGCATATTCGGAAACAATTCGACGCATGCTCAGAAGCATTAAACTTCCCTTTTATAGTGCAGTCGAACGTTTTTTTAAGGCGTGGTATTATTGACCGTTGGAATTTGGTGTTTCCATGTGTAGGCAAGACAGTTTGAGCGAAATTCCGTCGGAATTCCAATGGGAAAACCATCAGAGCTTTTTCCGACGAGAATTCCGACCGTGTGTACACGGCATTAGTGAAACTGTGTGTAAAACTGACATGTAATGTAACTGTATGCAGAGTGAGACCAGTTGTCAAAATTCAGGGGTGATGTCGGGGAAGGGTGGGACCAAGCAGCATCAAACACCAGCCAATGATTGGGCTGCTTGACCACTTGCGGACCAGCCGCCGCAGTTTTACTGCGGCAGGTTGGCTCCGATGCGCAAAAATTATGTTATTTTCCGTGATCTCGCAAGGCTTGCATAGCAGGCGGCGCGTGCCCGCCGTGAGCTCCGCTGACAGATACCAGTGATCATCTCACGGAGAGGAAGAACAGGGAAATACTAATGCACTGTCGCTGATCACCGCTCCCTGTAATTGGGAGCGGTGATCAGTGTTGTGTCACACACAGCCCCTCCCCCCCACCGTTAGAATCACTCCCTAGGACACACTTAACCCCTGCATCGCCCCCTCCTGGTTAACCCCTTCACTGAGGGAATCTAGGATGGAAAAGGACCTTGGGTAGTAGTAGATGATAGGCTCAGTAATGGCATGCAATGCCAAGCTGCTGCTAACAAAGCAAACATAATATTGGCATGCATTAAAAAGGGGATTAACTCCAGAGATAAAATGATAATTCTCCCGCTCTACAAGACTCTGGTCCGGCCGCACCTGGAGTATGCTGTCCAGTTCTGGGCACCAGTCCTCAGGAAGGATGTACTGGAAATGGAGCGAGTACAAAGAAAGGCAACAAAGCTAATAAAGGGGCTGGAGGATATTAGTTATGAGGAAAGGTTGCGAGCACTGAACTTATTCTCTCTGGAAAAGAGACGCTTGAGAGGGGATATGATTTCAATATACAAATACACTACTGGTGACCCCAGAATAGGGATAAAACTTGTTTGCAAAAGGGACTTAACAAGACTCGTGGCCACTCATTAAGTTCTTTACTATAAGATCGGCAAGGATGTGGAATTCCCTTCCAGAGGCGGTGGTCTCAGCGGGGGGCATCGATAGTTTCAAGAAACTATTAGATAAGCACATGAACGACCGCAACATACAGGGATATACAATGTAATACTGACATATAATCACACACATAGGTTGGACTTGATGGACTTGTGTCTTTTTTTCTTTTTTCAACCTCACCTACTATGTAACTATGTAACTGTCAGTCACATTTACACAGTAATCAGTGCATTTTTAATTGTACTGATCGCTGTATAAATGTGAATGGTCCCAAAATAGCGCCAAAAGTGTCCGATGTGTCCGCCGTAATGTCGCAGTCACGATAAAAATCACTGATCGCCGCCATTACTAGTAAAAAAAAAATATATTAATAAAAATGCCATAAAACTATTCCCTATTTTGTAGACACTATAACTTTTGCGCAAATCAATCAATAACGCTCATTGATATTTTTTTTACCAATAATATGTAGAAGAATATGTATCGGCCTAAACTGTGGGGAAAAAAAATGTTATATATTTTTTGGGGATATTTATTATAGCAAAAAGTAAAAAAATTATGTTTTTTTTTTCAAAATTTACGCACTTTTTTGTTTATAGCACAAAAAATAAAAACCGCATGGGTGATCAAATACCACCAAAAGAAAGCTCTATTTGTGGGGAAAAAAGGACATCAATTTTGTTTGGGAGCCAGGTCGCACGACCTCGCAATTGTCAGTCAATTGACAGAGTGCCGAATCTCAAAAAGTGCTCTGGTCTTTGGCCAGCCAAATGCTCCGGGGCTGAAGTGGTTAGGAAAGGCGGTGGGGCCACATACACGTAGTGGCCTCCCCAGACCCCATCCCTTTGGCGGGTGTTTGATAGCTGCCCATCCCAGACATCAACGCTCAATTTTGACAGCTGGTCTCTCTCTGTATTCAGTTACATTACATGACAGTTTCACACAGCGGCTCTAGCAAGCGTCAATATCGGCTCAGTGTGAAACTGTCTCACAGGCAGCACAGACTGCACACTTGGACGCAACCTTCCACAGGCAGATCTCGGGAGACAGCCGTCACGGGTGACCTCACAGGTACAACTTGTCACTGCCGTCTGCCGCCCCTATTAAAAGGCCGCCTGGGACCATAGGCTCAGTGGGTCCCATGGTAGGGCCTGGCCCTGGGGGTCAGTCTGTGCTGGGAGGGGGTTCGGTACTGAGGGGTCTGTACAGGGAGTCAGTCTGTGCTGGGGTTCTCAATCTAAATAAAGGGGTCTGTGCTGGGGGGTGGGGAATTTTTCTGTACTAAGGGGTCTGTGCTGGGGAGGTAGGTCTGTATTAAGGGGTCTATGCTTGGGGAGTGGTCTGTACAAAGGGAGAATTTTATTCTGTGCGGGGTTCATTTGTACTGAGGGGCCTGTGCTGAGTGGGATCTGTCTGTACTGAGGGATCTGTGCTGGGGGGGGGGGGGGGGGGTTGATATTTGCTAAGGAGTCTATGCTGTGGAGAGATGGGGTAGTCTGTACTGAGGGGTTTGTGCTCGGGGGCTGGTGTTGTTGGGAAGGTCAGTATGTGCTGGGGGTTCTGTGCTGGGGAATTGCCTGTCTAATGGAGTCTGTACTAAGGGGGTAGGCTGGGAGCGGGGATTTAAAGATGTTATGGAAGATATGTACTGTGGGGGGTATGGGGTTGGGAGGGGTGGGGTTTGTACTGGAAAGAGGGTATAATTTTGGCTGTACTCAGAAAAATGGCCTGTGCATTACATACTCCAAAACCCTGCACTATAGACACATAGGGGTTCATTCTTTTCGCTGTGTCTGCATCCACCTCAGAAGTATGCACAGGCAGCGAAGTGGATGCAATGTCTGCATGAATAGCAAAATTTGACATGTGGGCTGATGTGCTGAGCATGCTGCTATGTTTCTTTTGACCATTTATTTTGGGGGGTAGGGTGGGAATTACCATTGCCAGGTGCCAAATATGCTAGGTACACCACTGGGGCATGCACCATTATTTTGCGGTGCAGTGAACCATAACACAAAGTGCATTGCATGTGCTGCAGTACAAGTAAGTTCCTTTAGTGCATTGGGGTGCCATTTAAAATTAACAGCAACACAACACACTTAACCTAATGCAATAGTGTGAATGGACCTATAAAATAAGCTCCAAAGCCTATTTCAGTATATCTTTATCTGAATATATATATATATATATATATATATATATATATATATATATATATATATATATATACATACAGTTGTGCTCATAAGTTTACATACCAGAATTTATGATTTTTTTTTGGCCATTTTTCAGAGAATATGAATAACACAAAAACTTTTCTTTCACTCATGGTTAGTGTTTGGCTGAAGCCATTTATTATCAATCAACCGTGTTTACGCTTTTTAAATCATAATCACAACAGAATCTACCCAAATAACCCCGATCAAAAGTTTACATACCCCAGTTCTTAATACTGTGTATTGCCACCTTTAACATCAATGACAGCTTGAAGTCTTTTGTGGTATTTGTGGATGAGGCTCTTTATCTTCTCAGATGGTAAAATGGTTCTCAGATGGATGATTGGCAAAAAGATCTCCCCAGAGTGGCTCAATGTCAGGAGACTGAGATGGCCACTCCAGAACCTTTACTTTATTCTGCTGTAGCCAATGACAGGTCAACTTGGCCTTGTGTTTTGGATCCTTGTTGGAATGTCCAAGTACATCCCATGTGCAGCTTCCTGACTGATGAATGCAAATGTTCCTCCAGTATTTTTTGATAACATACTGAATTCATCTTGCCATCAATTTTGACCAAATTTCCTGTGCCTTTGTAGCTCACACATACCCAAAACATCAGCGATCCACCTCTGTGTTTCACAGTATCAATGGTGTACCTTTCATCATAGGCATTGTTGACTCCTCTTCAAATGAAGCATTTATGGTTATGGCCAAAAAGCTCAATTTTGGTCTCATCACTCCAAATGACTTTGTGCCAGAAGGTTTGAGGCTTGTCTCTGTGCTGTTTGGCGTATTGTAAGCAGGATACTTTGTGGCATTTGCGTAGTAATGGCTTTCTTCTGGGGACTCAACCATGCAGCCCATCTTTCTTCAAGTGCCTCCTTATTGTCCATTTTGAAACAGCCACACCACATGTTTTCAGAGAGCCCTGTATTACACCTGAAGTTATTTGTGGGTTTTTCTTTGCATCCTGAACAATTTTCCTGGCTAATTTTCCACTTCTTGATTAGAGTTTAAACACTGCTGATTGGCATTCTCAATTCCTTGAATATCTTTTTATATCACTTTCCCGATTTATACAGTTCAAATACCTTTTCCCACAGATCCTTTGACAATTTTTTTGCTTTCCCCATGTCTCAGAATCCAGAAACGTCAGTGCAGCACTGAATGAAAGATGCAAGGGTCTGTCAGGAGTCCAGAAACGCATTGACCTTTTATACACACCCACTAATTACAAGCAAACAGATCACAGGAGAGGATGGTTACCTTTAATAGCCATTCAAACCCCTTTGTGTCAACTTGTGTGCATGTTATGAGGCCAAAATCACCAGGGTATGAAAACTTTTGATCAGGGTAATTTGGGTAGTTTCTGTTGTGATTATGATTTAAAAAGAGTAAACAAAGTTGATTGATAATAAACGGCTTTAGCCAAACACCATGCATGAAAGAAAAGTTTTTGCGTTATCATTCATATTCTCTGAAAATTGTCCAAGAAATCATAAATTCTGCTAGGGTATGTAAACTTATGAGCACAACTGTATATAGCAGCTGCTGACAATTCACTGCCTCTGACTTCAATCATGTGCAAAATGAAAAATGAATGCCCCACAAAAATTTTTGATTTTGCAACATATTTGAACAGACAAACATTGCCTACAGATGAAGGCAATATACTTAAATAAAACACATGACGTTTGCATAAAAAGAAAGGATCGCCACACCCCTAACCAGCCCAGGTGAATAAACGATAAGGAGCGGTCTCAGCCTACACCACCACACCATACACCCTGCATCCATCCACCTCCACCACACACCCTGATGCATTATGTCCACCGAGACTTAGTTGTAGGGTCTATTTTTACACTTACTAGCTCTCTGGATTGGTATCAGGATAAGCCTGCACCCCTTGTTCTGGGACACAGGGATATGCTTTTACCTCTACTTTGAGAGGCACCAAAAGCAATATAACGGGCCACAAGAAGTTAGTGTTTTCTATAATTTAGTCAACAAAAATATAAACAGAAGTGATGGTGTAATGTGAAAAGTACATCATTGTCATCTGAAGCTGATATTGCCATTACCATTGCCAATTACTTCTTGTAGCCATTTTTGTAAAATTGCTTACTACTGCTCCATGCAAAATTCCTTTAGCTGCAAGCTGTTTTGGGTTATATAGTTAGTCAGGTTGAAAAAAGACAAAGGTCTCTGGATGGGGCCCGTTCGCCCTGCATTTGGGGGTACCTATTTTTTTTTAGTACACGCTCAGAAATGCCCAGGGCAGGGCGGCGTTCATATGCAAGTCAACATTATGGTGGCTTAGAGATGAGCCATACACTGTATGCAGTAAGTAAATATACAGATTCCCTCTGTAAAATGTGTTGTTCCATGTTACTACAAACCTTCCTCGATGTACAGTATGTTGCATTTAGGAGGGATATTGCTGAGCCCATGCCCTCCAGTCCCGAGTACTTCTGCCACCTCACTCCCAGTGACAGAATGCAGCTGAGTACTAGACCTCATGCATACTCAAAATGAACTCCTTCTCTCTCCTTTACTATGTGCATAGGTACACATGGTCTCCATACTACGTGTTCAGCCCCAGTTACTTTGGGAATATTACCACTAGGGAGGCAGACAGGTCGCCAACGCCCTTGCTACCGGATATAGCTCACGCTTCATGGCCGGCTGCTATACACTTCCCACTAGTTCTTGATTACCCGTGGCAACTACTCTCCAACTCCACATCTCATGCAGCGTTGACCCTTTGTCAGTGCCCTTGTTTCATACCCCATGTGTGCTTTATAGGCCCTTTTCTTCGGATACGCCATATTTTACCATGCACCCCTTGAATAACTTCAGACCAGTCTTAGAACATTTTAGAAACTTTACTGTGAACTCTTGTGGCAATGTCCATAAGTTGAGGCTGCCCAGGCATACTTAAAAAGGTGTAGTCCATGACTGGGGTCCTCCAAAGCTGGCAGATTCCTCTGAAACTCCGGTATCTCTCTCAGACCCAACCTTCTCCCTATTTATGTATGCATCCAGCTTTATAAAACAAACAATCTACTGAGCTGGCCAGAACTAGTTCTTAAGGGAGTCTATTGCACAATTTTGGGGTTCTTGGAGACTTTTTTTTAGCATTAAACGGTCAGCTCTTGGGCTGAATTTGCTGGGCTAACCAGTCTTAAGCCCCATACACACGGTCGGACTTTTTCATGGATTCTGTCCGATCGGACAATGTTGTTGAAAAATCAGACCGTGTGTATGCACCATCGGACAGTGTACGTCGGATTGTCCGACGGACAAAGTCTTATCTCCTGCTGGATAGATTTGCCGACAACACGGTCCGATCACACCAAATCCGATCGTGTGTACGGTTGTCCGACCGGACAAAGTGCTACGCATGCTCAGATCACATTACAAGACCAAAGCTATTGGCTACTAGCCTCTACGTAGTCCCGTCGTAGGCAACAAACGTCACCACGTTCAGATTGATCGGATTTTCCGACAACTTTGTCCGACCGTGTGTACGCAAAACCAACATCAGACAAAGTATGACGGACAGGATCCGACCGACCTGGTCCACGGATTGTCCGACCGTGTGTATGGGGCTTTAGACAAATTAGAAGTCAGTTGAAATCTACACCACGTGCAGATTTTTTTTCTTTACAGTGGAATGGTTGTCTTCAAATAATTGGGCAATCTTTTTAAATCCCTTGCCAAACTCACAAGCATCCACAACTTTCTTTTTGAGAATCTCAGAAAGCTCCATTGATCTTAATATGATGACACCACATATGTCAACAGAACAAAACACCCTAGAGATCTGAGGTTTAAATAAAACAGATCCTACCACCAGATCCTAATTTCATGGATTTGAGGGAGTGCTAGTGTAGGAATGTACTTATTTTTCCATATGATAAATATGTGCGCTGTCACACTTTGAATGACAATTGCGTGGTCATGCAACACTGGACCCAAATTAAATTTTTATTATTTTTTCACACAAATAGAGCTTTCTTTTGGTGGTATTTAATCACTGCTTGGGTTTTTTTTTTTGTGCTAAAAAAGAACATTTTGAAAAAAAAAGTTTTTCTTAGTTTCTGTCAGTAAATTTTGTAAATAAGTAATTTTTCTCCTTCGCTGATGTGTGCTGATGAGGCGGCACTGATAGGCTGCACTGATGAGGCACTAATATGCCACACTGATAGGCAGCACTGGCTGGCATCAATAATGGGCACTGCTGGGGCTGTATTATAATCAGGGCACTTATGACCAGTACCCTGATTACCTGTACAGGTCTCCCCTGTGAGGAGATGCCACTGATCGGCTCTCCTTGCCACACACTCTGTCAGGGTGAGCCGATAAACATCACTTTCTTGTTTACATGTGACCTCTAGTGATTGGATACAGCCAATCACATGGGTAATGAGCCACGTCATCGGCTGTTTACTAAGATCAGGGACACGCCGTGTCCTAAGAACATGGTGTGGCGGCTGTTGCTGTGCGAAGTTCTGGGGGGCCATATTATGACTTAGTTCGAGAACGGGAGTGCCATGCCACCGCGTAATTTTACTATACAGTGGGCAGCAAGTGGTTAAAGTGATTGGTATTTAAAAAATTATGAAAAGAAAACTAACATGTCATACTTACCTGCTCTGTGCAGTGGTTTTGCACAGAGCAGCCTGGATCCTTCTCTTCTCAGGTCCCCCGCTGACGCTCCTGGCTTCTCCCTCCTGCCGAGCGCCCACACATCAAGCAGCTTGCTCTAGGAGCACCCAAGCAGGCGAGCTCCTGACCCACAGCTTTGTGTGTCCATTCACACATGGAACCACGACTGGGCCCCGCCCCTACCGTCTCCTGATTGGCTCACTGGCTGTGATGGCTCCCGCTGCTGCTAGAAGCCAATCAGGTGTGTGAGTTCCCGGAGAGGCAAGGATCTCGTGGATATTGCTAGATCGAGAGAAAGCCCAGGTAAGTATTGGGGAGGGCTGCACACAGAAAGTTTTTTACCTTCATGCATAATGCATGAAGGTAAAAATCCTTCTGCCTTTACAACCATTTTAATTTAAATCATGAAAATGAATACACTATGTCAATTTTTAATGCCATTTGTTCTAGAATATCACTTTTATCTGTAGGAACTATTTGGCTCAAGATCTAATGTTTGCCTGTCGACGTATGTTAAAAAGTCAACAATTTCTTTTTTTTACTCACTTTTTCACTCTATGTACTTTCAGCGTTGGTTTTGTTCCTTAATAAATTGGTGTTTTTTCTGTATTACTCTAAGTTCCGTATATACGATTTGTTCTACAAATAACATATAATATATGACGAAAAAGAATTCCCAGAGCACTGTGCTAGCTAAAAAGACTGCACAGCAAATAAAACTTTGACACTCTGTCGAATTAAACCCTTGGTCTAAACCAGGGATCTCCAAACTACAGCCCTCCAGCTGTTGCGCAACTACGCGTCCCATAAGGCATTGTAAAACTCTGACATTCCCAGACATGACTAGGCATGATGTTAATTGTAGTTCCTGACCAACTGGAGGGCCATAGTTTGGAGACCCCTGGGACTCTAAACCATCTGAGCTTTCAGCATACCTGAAATGTATACAGGCATACCCCACTTTTAAGTACACAATGCGGTTTATTTACTAAAGCTGGAAAGTGCAAAATCAGGCTCACTTCTGCATAGAAACCAATGAGCTTCTAACCCCAGCTTGTTCATTACAATTAAGCTTTGGTAAAAAAAAAAAAAATGGAAACTCATTGGTTTCTATGCAGAAGTGAGCCTGATTTTGCACTTTCCAGCTTTAGTAAATAAACCCCATTGTGTACTTAAAAGTGGGGTATGCCTGTACAGTGCTAAGAATGTGACAAATAAACTGCAGTCCCTCTGCTTCCTGGATAGAAAAAAAAACATAATAAAAATGTTTTCATTATTCCATGACTAAGAATATTGTCCTGACCATAACAAAGAAAACATTTGTACGAAACACTGTACATACTTTAATAATAATGAGCAACCCAATTAACAAAAAAAAGATGGGAGGAGGTTTGCATAAATTTGCAAACCCCACATTTCCAAATTTGCATAAACCTACTGATAATTTCAACATTTGGTTTTCACAGAAAGTAACA
Organism: Lithobates sylvaticus; assembly: GCA_028564925.1. Taxonomy (NCBI): domain Eukaryota; kingdom Metazoa; phylum Chordata; class Amphibia; order Anura; family Ranidae; genus Lithobates; species Lithobates sylvaticus. Next base: position 234,402,039 of record CM053027.1, read on the forward strand.
TTTTTGTATGAGTTTTTTTTTTAAAGTTTCAAGCTCAATTTGAAATGTTCAAATATTTGGAAGGTATACTTTAAGGATAGGTATGGGGCTAACCCATGGATACCCTTATAAACTAAACATACATCTGTAGTTACTCCTGTTTTTCTTCTGAATACTTTTACCCCTTCTACTATCCACAGGTTGAAGCTGTGTTTGTCTGTCCTTTTCACATCTTCTCTGATCATCTCCATGGTGTTTGTTATAATTCCATTTTGCCGACATGTTGGTGTGCTTGCAGTTGTAATGGCAGTGGCTGGGCTTTCCATGGGGTGCATTGACACAATCTCCAATATGCAACTGGTAAAAATATACAAGCAGGACTCAGCTGTTTTCCTACAGGTAAGAGTTGTGTAGTCTATCTGTAAACAGTAAAATCTTAAAACAATGTTGTTTGATGCAGGTAGCACTTATGTTGTAGAAAGAAAAAAAAAAAACAGATTTTAATCACTTTAGTTCACAGCCATGTTACATATAAAATATGTAATGGAAATTATTACATCATTAGGAAACATTATGCCAACAGATCTCTTAAGCATCTGTTGTATCATCACCTTTATACCTCCAACACGTTTCTATTTTTACACTGTCCCTTTCTCTTTTTTTTTATCACTTTTATTCCTATTACAAGGAATGTAAACATCCCTTGTAATAGAAATAAGGATGACAGGTCCTCTTTATGGAGAGATCTGGGGTCAAAAAGACCCCAAATCTCTCCTTTACCATTAAAAGCAAAAATAAAAATAAATTGTTTAATCTTTAGCTTAAAAAAATAAGAAAAATATAAAAAAAAATGTTTACTTCCAACCTGGACTGAAAAGGACGTCATGACATCACTCTGGTCCTCCAAGGCCATAGAGGCAATCAAAGACAATCTAGTATTTTATCACCACTGTGACCAGCCGGCCACACCATCGGATTGTCTCGCAGTAAAAACTGTAAGCCCGAGAAACACCGGTAAGCTTCTGAAAGCGTTCCAGCGGCTGAAAAAAAAAATACCAGGGTTATAGTGGATAGCTTCAGCCATAACTCCAGTATATATATATATATATATATATATATATATATATATATATATATATACACATACACATATATATATATATATATATATATATATATATATATATATATATATATATATATATACACACGTATTGCAGTCAGCAAGTGGTCAAATAAACTAACAAAAGCTGGGAATAGTATATAGTATTCACTTATAGTATTATGTTAAAGTGCAAACTGGATGCATTATTCTTGGCTTTTCACATATTGGTTTTGCCTGTATGACATGTTCAAAAACTTGCTTGTTTTTATCTTTAGCTAATCCACAAGCATAAGAACATTATAAATACTGCAGTTAGTCCAACACCTACTAGATGTTTTCAAGGTTCTGCACCTCCTACAGAGGCCACAAGGATAGAGAAAATGATGAATATGTACAGGCAGATCCGCAATCATCTTTGGGCCAGAGACAGTTTAGAAGCAGGAAAAATGACTAGAACCACGTTAACATGGGGTGATTAGCTATGTGCTCCGTGCAGGGCTGTATGTTACTGACACATACTGGTATGTACAGGTGCTGCATACATCACAGTGTTGGCAGTCCCATAAATATGTATTGGGACACATGGTTGCATGGACACAGCCCCTGTGTCCCAATGTGACTTACGTGCAGTCGTGCACCTGCACCGACATGGATGACACATTGGGACACAGTGACTGTGTCCATGCAACTACCTGTCCCAATACATATCTATGGGACTGCCAACACAGGGATCATCTGTGCATCCCTGTGCCGATGACACATGGCCCTGCACAAGGCACGTAACTAATCACCACTTGGGAACGAGGCCTAAATCAAGTCTCTGCATGTTCAGGCTTTAAGAGACTGCCGACCAGTATATGACAAGACAAGGGTTTGTAAAGCAGTGAATGGACCACCTACTGCAGATTGGAAATATTCAGTAGAAGGACCTCCACACCTCCAATAATAAAAGCCGTACAAACAACATTTTAATAAAACAAAGCAGGCAAAAGTGAGTTTCATGCTGTTTTGAAGTGTTATACAGTCAGGTCCATAAATATTGGGACATCGATACAATTCTAATCTTTTTGGCTCTATACACCACCACAATGGATTTGAAAAGAAACAAACAAGATGTGCTTTAACTGCAGACTTTCAGGGTATTTACATCCAAATCAGGTGAATGGTGTAGGAATTACAACAGTTTGTATATGTGCCTCCCACATTTTAAGGGACCAAAAGTAATGGGACAATTGGCTGCTCAGCTGTTCCATGGCCAGGTGTGTGTTATTTCCTCATTATCCCATTTATAAGGAGCAGATAAAAGGTCCAGAGTTAATTTCAAGTGTGCTATTTGCATTTGGAATCTGTTACTGTCAACTCTCAATATGAGATCCAAAGAGCTGTCACTATCATGGAAACAAGCCATCGTTAGGCTGAAAAAACAAAACAAACCTATCAGAGAGATAGCAAAAACATTAGGTGTGGCCAAATCAACTATTTGGAACATCCTTAAAAAGAAAGAATCCACCGGTGAGCTCAGCAACACCAGAAGACCCGGAAGACCACGGAAAACAACTGTGGTGGATGACCGAAGAATTCCTTCCCTGGTGAAGAAAACACCCTTCACAACAGTTGGCCAGATCAAGAACACTCTCCAGGAGGTAGGTGTATGTGTGTCAAAGTCAACAATCAAGAGAAGACTTCACCAGAGTGAATACAGATGGTTCACCACAAGATGTAAACCATTGGTGAGCCTCAAAAACAGGAAGGCCAGATTAGAGTTTGCCAAACAACATCTAAAAAAGCCTTCACAGTTCTGGAACAACATCCTATGGACAGATGAAACCAAGATCAGCTTGTACCAGAGTGATGGGAAGAGAAGAGTATGGAGAAGGAAAGGAACTGCTCATGATCCAAAGCATACCACCACATCAGTAAAGCATGGTGGTGGTAGTGTCATGGCATGGGCATGTATGGCTGCCAATGGAACTTGTATTTATTGATGATGTGACTGCTGACAAAAGCAGCAGGATGAATTCTGAAGTGTTTCGGGCAATATTATCTGCTCATATTCAGCAAAATGCTTCAGAACTTATTGGACGGCGCTACACAGTGCAGATGGACAATGACCCGAAGCATACTGCAAAAGCAACTAAAGAGTTTAACCACTTTCAGACCGGACCAATTTGCAGCCAAAGGACCAGGCCCCTTTTTGCGATTCGGCACTGCATCGCTTTAACTGACAATTGCGCGGTCGTGCGACGTGGCTCCCAAACAAAATTGATGTCCTTTTCTTTCCACAAATAGAGCTTTCTTTTGGTGGTATTTGATCGCCCCTGCGGTTTTTATTTTTTGCGCTATAAACAAAAAAGAGCGACAATTTAAAAAAAAAAAACATTATTTTTTATTTTTTGATATAATAAATATCCCCCAAAAATATATAAAAAAAAATTTTTTCCCTCAGTTTAGGCCGATACGTATTCTTCTACATATTTTTGGTAAAAAAAATTGCAATAAGCGATTATTGATTGGTTTGCGCAGAAGTTATAGCGTTTACAAGATAGGGGATAGTTTTAAAGCATTTTTATTAATATTTTTTTTTTATTAGTAATGGCGGCGATCAGCGATTTTTTTTATGGTGGACACATCGGACATTTTTGACACATTTTTGGGACCATTGTCATTTATACAGCAATCAATGCTATTTAAATGCATTGATTCCTGTATAAATGACACTGGCAGTGAAGGGGTTAACCACAAGGGGGCAGTGTAGGGGTTAAGTATGCCTAGGGGTGTATTTCTTACTGTGGGGGGGCGTGGCTGTCAGCTAGTGAATGCTGATCTCTGCTCCAATCACAGGGAGCAGAGATTGGCGTCACTAGTTGCTAGGCAGAACGGGGAGATGCTGTATATCTCGGCATCTCCCCGTTCAGCCTTCCCGTGAGATGATCGCGGATGTCCCCGCGGCAATCGAGTCCGCGGGGCCCGCGACCGGACTCACGGGGGTCCTGACCGGCGCCCTCCCGATAGCACGGACAGGCATTAAGGAGGGACTTATATATACGCCCTCCTGCCTGTACGTGCCATTCTGCCGACGTATATCTGTGTGCGCCGGTCGGGAAGTGGTTAAGGGAAAGAAGTGGAATATGCAATGGCCAAGTCAATCACCTGACCTGAATCCGATTGAGCATGCATTTCACTTGCTGAAGACAAAACTGAAGGGAAAATGCCCCAAGAACAAGCAGGAACTGAAGACAGTTGCAGTAGAGGCCTGGCAGAGCATCACCAGGGATAAAACCCAGTGTATGGTGATGTCTATGCATTCCAGACTTCAGGCTGTAATTGACTGCAAAGGATTTGCAACCAAGTATTAAAAAGTGAAAGTTTGATAGATGATTGTTAATCTGTCCCATTACTTTTGGTCCCTTAAAAAGTGGGAGGCACATATACAAACTGTTGTAATTCCTACACCGTTCACCTGATTTGGACGTAAATACCCTCAAATTAAAGCTGAAAGTCTGCAGTTAAAGCACATCTTGTGGTGGTGTATAGAGCCAAAAAGATTAGAATTGTGTCGATGTCCCAATATTTATGGACCTGACTGTAAATGTACTATTCATTAAAATATAACCAATTTGGCATCTTTAAGTTTCTACATCTCTTTAAGCTGGCTATAGCCAGATTTTACAGATTTTTAAAGCAAAATTTGTACAAAAATTCTCAGTACATTTGGCGATTTGATGAATGTCATTCTAAATTTAATAATAATAATTTTGTTTGGTTTTAACATTTGATTTTGGAACAAATTACCCGAACCAAAATCACATACACTGTTAGAAATTTGTTCGTTGAAGAAAAACTTTTCATCCTACTGCTTCGAATTTTCTCGTCACTGCAGTTAAAAACTAATATCGATTTGTCCTCACTAATCTAGTTTATAACCAGCTTAAGACTGGAGTAGAGAATAAAGCTTTCTTTGTGAGTTTGCATATTGTATGCTATTATATTCACCTTCCTTTACTGCCAAAAAACAAACAAAAAATCATGTTATTACTTATTAAACTTATAGACATCAAACCCATAATAGAGAATCCCTTGGGTAGAGTATGGCACTGTGATTTGGCTTTGTAATGTCTCAGACAATTGGAAAGATGATGATTTTGGTAGAGATATCTCATTACTAAGGCCTGGTTCACACCTATGCATTTTTTAGCGTGTTTTCAGTTTCACAGAAACACACTACAGTCCATTTAAACATGATTTTCTATGGATGTAGTTCACATCTGTGCATTTTATGGAAAGGGCCAGGGACTTTTTTCTGGTTTTTGCTTCCATAGACTTCAATGGATGAAAAGCGTGTATTGAAAAATGCCAAATGCGCCTGCAATATGCAAACTGCAACCTGCATAAGTGAGAACCAGGCCTTAAAGTGTTACTAAACCCACAACAGTAAAATCGGTCTGTATATGCAGTAAAGCATGATTGTTATGCTCACTGTGGAACCTTATAAGTTAATCCTCTGCATTGTGAAAAAAGGATATTTGATCCTGTCTCCTTTGATCATCTCCTTCTTTCACTGACTCCCAATATATTTCCTGATATTTACAAAGCCAGGGGACATGCTGCACATGCTCAGTTTGGTCTGAATTGCTAGAGTTTTTTTTCTTTTTCTTGGGAGAGTGCATGTGATCAGCACAGGGCCAATCAGCACTGTCCAGACAGAGGGTCGGGGGTCCTGTATTCTCATCTATCACAATTGTGGGAGAATGAAAACACCTCCTACAAGCTTTAACCAGACACTTATAGAAGTCACAAGACTGCTTTATACTGCTGATGAAAAAAGGTATTTAGCAGTTTATATTTACTAAAATAATTGCATTTCCATGCTCTGTGTACTGTGGGAGACCAGATATAGTGAATGCCGGGTCCTGGGTTTAGTAACACTAAGTTTTCAAGGGCTAATAGAAGCCAGAATGTGAATCAACTTGCCAACATTTATGTAAAACTGAATTACGTATGTTGGGTAAAGTTGTCTTTCAATAATATGATTCCATAATTACACAGAGAACACTGACTACTAATGTTATACGAACAATTGATACAATATAACAGCTTGCAGAAGTTACATGTAATTTTATGAATTATGTCAATGGTAAGTGAACACTGATCCTTTGACCCTAACATTAATGGACCATTTGAACTGCAGTTTTAAAAATACATACATTTTGTTTCTGTTCTTTATGCATTTTGCAGCCTGCTTGTATGCTGGCTAATGGAAATGAGTGTTCATCCTCTAAAGAGTGGAGAGTAAAAGCCCCATAGTTACATAGTTAGCTAGGCTTAAAAAATACACAAGTCCATCCAGTTCAACCATAAAAAAAAGAAATAATAAATAAAAATAAAAAATAAATTTTTGTTTATTGCAACCCACAAAAACACAAAGATCAAACCAGTTCCATTGAGTACAATAATGCCTCATTTCCACTGAGCGGATCGGTTCGGTACGGTAGGCTATTTTCAGTGTTTCCATTATGAAAGCGGCCCACACAACCGAACCTTACCGCACCATTTAGGGTCCTGCTTCAGATGTGGGGGCCATAGAAAATTGAACGGTTTGGTTTTGGCGGAGCTACGGTACATTCCACTGATTGGAGGACAGAAAAACTTCTGCCAATCAGTGTGGGGCCACGTTAGGCATTTTTTCTAAACCCCTTATGGACCCTGGTGATCTGACTTGCAGTGGAAACGCTCATCTTAATAGGCCGGACCATTCTACCCTTCCAAACAGATCCACTCAGTGGAAACAGTAGAAACATATCATGCTTAAAAAATAGAATCAGCAGTACTTGATAAACATATGTTTTTTTTGGTTTTATTTTAGGTGCTTCATTTCTTTGTTGGTTTTGGAGCACTTCTGAGTCCTTTGATAGCAGATCCATTCCTTTCAGACACCAACTGCATCCAGTCCAACTCAACCCTGAATGGGAGCAGCAATCTGGAACACATTAGGAACTCAATTGTACCTCATCATCCAGGGAATGCGTCACATTATGTTCTTCCACAGGATGGGCCAGCACTAACTAATGTGGCCTATGCATTTTGGATTATGGCTGTCATCAACGTGAGTAAATAATTCTCTCTTCATATAGGCATTATACACCACATAATATAACCAGAAGCATGCTCACCCCCAAATTCCTTTAGGCCCCCTTCATACTCATTCATTGTAGTAATGTAACATTTGTGGTAACATACTGCACTCTGTGCAGTGTGATATGGTGACATTAATGTAAAGTGGCACTCCAATACACAATACAGTAGGTGCTGCTAAACCTGCACTACAGGGGACCACAAAGCACATGCTGTGTGTTGTGATGCATTTAGTTAAAATTACAAAAAAAAAAGTGCATGTTTTAGTTTTTTGCCATTTGTTTGCAGCTTATTCTAACTAAGTTACTTGCCTTAAAGTGGTTGTAAACTCTATTACACCACTTGTACCAATTGTACAGTACCTGTAGGTACTGTAAATATCTCCTAAATGGGCACAGTTTAAGCGATATTCACTATATACGCTGCTGCCGACCTCGTCTGCGCATGCGCACTAAAGAAACGGCACACTGGTGCCGTTTGTCAGGGCTTGTGCCGAGACCAGCAGCTCCCAGCGCATGCCTGGGAGTGATGGCATTGTGGCTCCGCTCAATCACAGCACCGGAGCATGCGAACCCGGAAGTAACTCCGGAGTGTGGGTGGCACTGCAGGGCATTGTTCTAAGGTAGGTACTTCATAATGAGCTAGTATGCAATGCATAATAGCTCATTATGCCTTTGTCTTGAAAGTTTTTTTTTTCCCAGAGGTTTACAAACACTTTAACGCTATACAAGTTAATGTACAAAATGCCATACATTAACATGCATGCACTAATGCACCCCAATGTACCGTAATAGAAAAATGTGTTGGAGCCCTTAATTTATTATTTATTTCACAGAAATGTTTTAAATAACCATTTGCCGACCTGCTCACACAGATATACTGCGGCAGGTCGGCTCTCCTGCGCGAATCGCCATACCTGTATGGTGACAGGCGCAGTTGCGGCCAAGCACGTGCTGCTGCGGACTCGATGTGGGTCGAGTGGACTTAATGTTTGCTGGCGACCCGCGATCGCCTATTACAGGGGCAGAACGGGAACTGCCTTTGTAGACATGGCAATTCCCTGTTGTGCCCGGGGACATGTCAGAGATCTACTACTCCCTGTCATCGAGAACAGTGATCTCTGTCATGTCCCTGGTAGTTCACCCCCCCTACAGTTAGAACATGCTGAGGGAACACAGTTAACCCCTTCCCTGCCAGTGAATTTTTTACATTGATCAGTGCATTTGTATAGCATTGATCAATGTAATAATGTCACTTGTCCCCAAAAAGTGTAATTTTGGGTCAGATTTGTTTGCCGCAATGTTGCAATCTCGCTAAAAATCGCAGATCACTGCCAATACTAGTAAAAACAATAAAAAAAATAAAAATACCTAAATCTATCCCGTAGCTTGTAGACGCTATAACTTTTGCGCAAACCAATCAATATACGCCAATTGCGATTTTCTTTTTACCAAAAATATGTAGAAGAATATATATTTGCCTAAATTGATGAATACATTTGTTTTTTTTTATTATTATTTTTTGGATATGTATTATAGCAAAAAGTAAAAAAATATTTATTTTTTTTCAAAATTGTTGCTCTTTGTTTATAGCGCAAAAAAAAATGCAGGGGTGATCAAATACCACCAAAAGAAAGCTCTATTTGTAGGAAAAAAAGGACATCAATTTTGTTTGGGTACAACTTCGCACAACCGCGCAATTGTCAGTTAAAGCGACGCACTGCCGTATCGCAAAAAATGGCTTGGTCATTAAGGGGGTAAATCCTTCCGGGGCTGAAGTGGTTACGGGGGCAGATCCTTCCAGGGCTGCATTGGTTAAAGTGGTTTATTAAAGTGTTACTAAAGGCAAAAAAATGTTTTTATTAAAATAATAAACATGTTAGACTCACCTGCTCTGTGCAATGGTTTTACAGAGTGGCCCAAAACTTCCTTTTCTGTGGTCCCCAGACAGCAATGTTGGCTCCTTCTCTTCTGTGTGCCCCCATAGGAAGTCACTTGCTCTGCTTGCTCACTCCCAAGCTGTGTATGTCTATGGAGCCATGCTCCATAGACACACAGAGCGTGGCTTGGTCCCACCCCCACTTCCTCCTCACAGCATTTAAATGACAGCAGCAAGAGCCAACGGATCCTCCTACCGCTGCCTGAAGCCCTGTGTGAAAAGGAAGAGAAGGGAGCAAAGATATGCAGCTGTGCATAGTGCTGGATCAATTGAGGTACAGTAAGTATTTAGAGAGGGGGTGGAACGCAGAAATCTGTAAAAAATTTTTTACCTTAATGCAGGGAACGCATTAAGGTAAAAAACATTTTGGCTTTAGAACCACTTTAAGTTTTTAAATAATAAAACATCAGTAGCAAAAGACATGGCTACACAAGTACACCAAACAGTGTGGCATAAAGAGTACCAACATCCGTACTAGAACACAAATACAGAAGCAAATGAAATCTCATCTCCAAAGGATAAGCAGTCCTGCAAAAGTAAGATAAGCAGTAAAGATAAAAATTCTGTGGGGATTCCTTGATGGCAAAATCCTAAAGTGCCCTGTAAGAAAGAAAAAGGATGGATGTATTTGCTCATGACTTAAACACTTATTAAAGGCTAAAGGGAGGGGGAAGAAAAAAGAGAAAGAGAGATGGAAAAGAAGAAGGGAAAGGAGAAAAGAACAGCCACAAAATAGGAAGTTGGGACATTTGGGAGGAGGGAAAGGAAAAGGGGGCAAGGGTACAAAGTGTTCCCATGAGGCCCAACCAAACAGCAACATCTGCATGGAACGATGTGTTCTATCAGGCCAGTAGGGAGCGGTCCATATTTAAGTGACCATTATAGTTCAGTCATGGATCCCAAACCTTACAAAATTTGGCATGGGTGTCAGGCTTCTCATAGTCCCCATGAGCTTCTGTTTAACCTCAGAAAAATTGATTGATGGTTGTCTCCAAGCTTTGGCCACCAAGACGACGAACCCCACCAACTTTCTCTCATTTCTACCTAGGTCTCAGATGGGCCTCAGAATAGGGCTTCCCATGGGTTACGAGTAAAATGAACATTTATGACCGATATAATCATGTTATATACACGTATCCGAAATAGGATATTTCCAACATGTGGAAAAGAGTGACCTGCTCTCTAAGGCCCTGATTGTATGTTGGGGGAGCATTAGGGACGAATTTAGATATGTGGTCAGGAGTCATATACCAATGTGAGACTAGTCTGTAAGCATTTCCTTATTGATTATTTTAATATATATAACTCCACTTTTCTGACAAACTGGATATTGTTGTGTTTTTCTCCAGCTTCCAGTACCGTTTGCAGTTTTCCTTCTGATGTACAGCAAAGGCATGGTGCCCGGCTGTGAACACAGGAAAGGGTCTTTACTATCTGCAGATGAGCTAGCAATGGAAACTCAGAAGGGGAATGAGATGAGTGATGGCCAAATAACAGGAACACAGGAAGTCCAAAGTCGTAAGGGTAAAAAACTAACATTAAGCACAGCCAGTGTGCCTATGCTTATAACACTGCCATCTTATATGGCCTTGTAATTAGTCTTCACAAAAAATAATTCTGCAGTAAAAAAAATGCATGTCTGGGTGGGGTAGGGGGGATTATTGGGTAATTATAGTGAAGCCTGCATGTAGACATAATACTGTCCTAGGGACACCTGAATAATGCCCTTTTAAAGAAACTTTGCCCCTGTTGTCATGTGATTAAATGTGTATCAACTAGTGCTAGAATTCACAATTTAAGGTAGGATGTTTAAAAAAAAACTTCCAAAATAGGTGCACAAGTAATCTCTTGGCTGCACAATCCAGGTAGCCTGTTTCTCCCCTTGGTGGCACTCACACTGGCTTTGCACTTCCACTTTACACTTTTTGAGTGTAACATGCACCTTTTGATGGCCATCTGTGAAATTGTAAATCCACTGTAAATGGCACCAAAGGGAGATACAGGCTACCTGGATTATGCAGCCAAGATATTACTTCTAAGGACGGGGGGCGTTCCTTTCTCATGCTGTCTTTACCTATTATAATCTGGAGGTTATTAATTCTGGTAAGAAGCATGGTGAAGTGTGGTGAAGTCACACTGGGCAAGTGTATTGCAGCACCTGAAGCACAAGTTTTAAGTTAAAGGTCAGCAATATTGATATCTTACTGCGTACTTAATGAATTCATATGAACTTTTATATGGACTGGTCGCATATAGAGTTTATATGAACTGGAATTTATATGAATTTATTCATATGTAGCGCCAGTACTTCTGATAAGCACACGCTACGCATGTAAATTTAGTTATTGCCCAAAGCTGTAATGGAGTTTTGGGGTTAATTGCTCTAAATTATGCTTTGGCATCAGTTTGGCTGGGCTCCATTGAGGTTCTGCCTGGTCATAGGTGGGGTTTGCACCTGTGACAGGCTTAGAACGCAGTCTGGTTGGACGCATTGGGTACCAATCTCTGCTCGGAGCCAATCGGTGGGCACGTTCGTCTCGCTGTGTATTCCGGGAGAGGGTACTTAAGGTGCTGAGGTCACGTGGTTCTGGGTTCCAGTTCCGGGTCCATCCTGACCCTGACCAGCGCCCTTCGGGGTTCCGGTCCAAAAGTTGTTGCTGGCTCCATGGTCCTGGTTCTCCTGACCAGCCCCCAGAGGCCCTCATGGCCAGGGGTGCGGATCCATCCGTTCCCGAGCCTCGGAACTGGGTAGTTCGAGGCGCAGTAACTGGAAGGAGGATTCTAAGGTGTTCCGGTGCCATCTCAGGTTTGGAGAGGCCCAGCAACTCTAAATGCAACCAGGGGAGGACTCTTCGGAAGAGAGCCATGCACGAGGCTGGCTGCTCGGTAAGAGCCTGGAAGCTGAGCTGCCATGGACATTAATTGAATCTGCATTTCTTACGGTATCGCCAGACCGGCTGAAAGATTCTGGTACAGTAAGAAAAGTTCCTACCTTTACCTTCTGGTTACAACTAAGTTCTTCAATCAAGTCTGTGTGAGAGACTTTGAAAGCTAGAATTAGAATTGTTGGTTGCTAGATCCAAGCTAAAGGATTTATCCAACAATTAAAGAATCCAGTTGCGAGTGGCTATTCCTTAGATTAATGTACAGAGAGAGACTTTTATTGAAGTCAGCAGTTCCAAGCACCTGAGCTAAACTTCATCCTTATACCCTCTATTCCCAACTTAGAGACTGAGTTTGTTCAAATGTTTTTGCAAATAAAAATCCTAAAAAGGAATTTAGGTGTCGGTCTCTACAGTTACTGGGTATCAACCCTGGGAACCCCTAGACAAGAACGATGAGCTACGAGCTGGAGTAAGTAATCGATAAGCCCAGAAAAATTCAGCCGCTCCTTCGGGGGTCAGTGCTACACATATTTTGGCACTTTCTATGAAATTTACCACATGGATTTTTACGATTTATATATGCATTCTTTACATGAATTGTTTTTAAGGTTATATGGTTATCTTTATGTTTGATCGGATTAGTTATTTAGCACCACAAACACCTTATATGGTGTAGAATTTAAAAAGCACCTATTTTGGATATTTTTTATAAATGTTCAGTATTCGGATATGAGGCTTGCAGTGGTCTTTGGTATTTAATTTCATTAGTTTTTTCACTTATTTCACACAGCACAGTGTGCATGTTTTTATTTATATAATGAAGAGTGTTGTCTGCTTTACATGCGGAGCTACATTCGCACTGTGCAGACATGCAAACAAGGGAAAGGAGAGGTTATGTAATGTTTGCTGGTCTCCATGGGCTCATTCACACTATGATGCATGCCATATGCATTTTGTTTGCATATTGTCATGCTACATGACTAGGGCAGCCCAACAAATGAGGCAAAGTAACTCATGCACCTTTTAGAGATTTGAGCTTCATGCTTTTTTTGAGTTGTCTGAATTGATGATCATTTCTTGTGATAAAATTTGTATAGCAAACCACACTGTTGCCCTTACAGTGAATGGTAATGTAAGCATAACTAAGCTTTGTGAATGTAAAAACTCCAGAAAAATAAGGCAAAATGTGTGGTTAAAAAAATAAGCCTGAAGCTCAAAAAGGTGCATGAGCTACTATACTTGTCGCACTTTTACAGGACACTATTTGCACAGGGCAGCCCATTCATTTCAATGTGTGTAGCATGACAACACAAACAAAATAAAGTGCATATAAATGAAGCTTGGTGTTATGCATCATAATGTGAATTGGGCCTTAGAGGCTTTCTAAAACTTCACAACATTCTGTGCACTCCCTTACCCCTAAGGTTCTGCTCCCAGATATCACAAATATAGGATGGAAGAGGGAAACTAGGAAAAGGTGAGTATCCCCCCCTTCTAACCCTGCTGCCCCTGGGTCACCAATATTAAATATAGCTGTGATCAATGCTAATCATTTTCAGAAGAATTTGTACAAATAAAACCCTCCACTGTGTTGTAAGCTCAATGACTCAAGCTTCCTCTCATCGTTGTCTACTGGTGAAGTGATGAAACTATACAAATCTATGGTGTTTACTTTTCAGTATAATTACTTCAACTATATATTTTTTATATTATTTTGTTTAGGTCATTTTCATTGTTGTCAAAGTAAGACATTTCGGGATGCGCCATACACATTTTTAGCAATTCATATATGTTCAGCAGTGATCCTGTTCATGACCGATGGGATAGTGGTAAGACATAAAACATAATGTTTATTTAATAAAGTTGAATATTGGGCATGTCATTTAAAAAAAGAACATTGCATACACAGCTTAATGTGAGATTGACATTGAAGATATGACTAGCTCAAGAACAGCAGAGATAATCATGTGCTACAAAACCGCCCTGATGATAGATTAGATCAACTGGTAATCGATATCAGTTTGTGTAACGTATGGTCAAGATTAAAGTTGTCAGTTTGTCTATGGTAAGTGAAGCAAAAAAGTTACATACAAGCATCAAATTTAAAATGTAGTCAGAAGTGAAAATCTAAATGTATATTTTAACCAAAAAATGTATAAAAAAATAGTGTATATAGTTATATATTATGTGTAACAAATATACAGAATATATAAAATAAAGTGAAACTATTGTGCTTCTCTTATTATTACCATCATACATGTAAATAAATATATATATATATATATATATATATATATATATATATATATATATATATATATATATATATATAAAATATTCACAGTACCAATTTAAACATTGCTCAAAAACACATAAATATAAACCATGTGACCAGAAGGTAGGGCCCAAAAAGCGACTATAATATAAACATAGTCCTGGTATCATAGAAAAAAACAGTTAGTCCTTTAACACTTCCCAGGCTGCAAACAAAGTAAAAACACACTGGATCTTAATGGATAGCTCATGTCTGTCTGTGTCCGAAAATAAAGACGTTAGTGACGGTGCTCAGATGAAACCTCCACCACACACATCACGCCGCTTACTAGATTCCGAGATCTCAAATTATAGAGATCATACACGCTGAAGATGTACTGTATATACTCGAGTATAAGCCGAGTTTTTCAGCACATTTTATTGTGTTGAAAGTGCCCACTCAGGCACTTTTCTGCAGCAGAAAATGAAATTTTCCGAACCAACTTTGGGGCCCCGTATCTCAGGGCCACTTGATGCTAGGAACCCAAAATTTGGTGTGCAAACCCAGTGTAACCTGCACCACAACATACCCAAAGTCGGTTCGGAAAATGTCATTCTCTGCTGCTTGACATTTTCCGAACCGTCTTTGGGGCCCGTATCTAGGGGCCACTTAGGGCTAGGAACCCCAGCTATCTATAGTTGTAGTGCTGGTTCCACTGGGTTTGCACACCAAATTGTGGGTTCCTAGCACCAAGTGGCCCCGAGATACGGGGCCCCAAAGTCAGTCAATTGTGTCCATCTGCAGAAATGTCATTTTCGGGACCCTTTGGGTCCAGAGACCCCAAAATTTAGCTGCAGCTAGGGAGCATCTAGGAATCCTTAACTACAGAGTTTGAAGAACGGGGGACCTATGGCTGCAAATGGGCACAGTGAGGTATGCAAATAGACACAGTGAGGCTGCAAATGGGCATTGTTGTCCCTCTTTTCCACTTATAGTAGCTGCGCATTTCTCACCCTAAGCTTATACTCGAGTCAATAAGTTTTCCCAGTTTTTTGTGGTAAAATTAGGTGCCTCGGCTTATATTCGGGTTGGCTTATACTCGAGTATATACGGTAACTCAAAATTGCAGCTGCAATGAGAGAGACCTATTCCGCTGTACACAGGGTGTGCATAGTAATCCGAGGATATCAGACCAGCAAGTTACACTATGAAGTCTTCCTCTCTCTCTCTCTCTCTCTATTTGCTAAATGGTACCCAATTAAAAAGCAAACATTTATTAAAAACTAAGTTGCACTAACAATTAGGACTTTTAAAACCAGTGAAAATGAAATACAGCACAGCAAAGGTCAACTCCAGCATGCTTGTGTGGGATAACGTCTCAGAAATGGCTCCACCCGATATTTTTTCCCGTAATAGGCGTTAACTGGGAGAGGCTCCTCTCCCAGTTGACGCCTATTACAGGGAAACACATTGGGTGGAGCCATTTCTGAGACATTATCCTGCACAAGCAGGCTGGAGCTGGCTGCGGACTTCAATTATGAGGAACAACTACAAGCACTAAATTTATTCTCCCTGGAGAAGAGACGTTCGAGAGGAGATATGATAGAGGTATACAAATACCTCAATGGTGATCCCATCATAGGGGGGAAAAAAACTTTTCTGTCTCAGGGAGTGTAAGAGAACACAGGGCCACTCAATGAGATTGAAGGAGAAGTGCTTTAACCTTAAGCTGCATAGGGTGTTTTTCACTGTCAGGGCAATAATGATGTGGAACCGTCTTCCACAATTGGTGGTGTCAGCGGGGAGTATTGATCATTTTAAAAGACTCTTGGACATGCATCTTAGTGAACAAAACATAAAGGGATATGGGAAATTATTATCGACACTGACAGACATACATCTACACACGTTGAACTGGATGGACTATTGCCTTTTTTCCATCTGACCTATTATGAAACTATGAAATGCACTTTATAGACCTATGTTTTCTTGATACTAGTACTTTGCATTTCCTTATCCTTAATACTAAAGAACAAGACGATTGATTATATGAGCCCCTTTAAACAACTCATGACTATTATTTTTTTGCTTAAATTGCTGAGAAACATGTTTTATCACCAACTTACATTTTTCAATAACAAAATAAAGTCTATGAACAAAAAGGTTCTGCTCTCAAAGCAGGTCTTCCCCACTGCCACTCAAACACTGGGAGCCGGAGAAGCCGAGCCCATCCATGACCACAGACTTAATGCAGAATGAAAGGGCCACACACCACAATTAAAAAACAACAAAAGCATCCATGTTTATTGTATGAAACATCCACTAGCATGGTAATGGCAGTCCCTGCCCTAGGACTACCTCTAACGTGATTCACACAATAGGGCTCAGTCGTAGAGACTACGACCAAGCCCTAATGAGTGAGACACGCTAGTGGGGCAGGTGGGGACAGCCATTGCCATGATTGAATACATCTCATACAATAAACATGGATGCCAGTGACCTGCGGCTCTTTGTTTTCTAAAAAATCAATACACATATAGTTATAAATGACATGTCTGAAGACGGCATGAAATATAATGAAAACAATTTGTACATAAGGGTCATAAGCACATTTCTAAACAGGACTGTATATTTTATAGGGAGAATACTCTGGTTTTGTCTATAGTTATGCTGTGAAGGAACCGCTGTCATTAGCTCACAAAACAGCAGGATATCTACCGAGCCTCCTTTGGGCTTCCATCACTTTAGGAAGACTTATCTCTATTCCAGCATCTTATAAAATGGCTCCTCGTACTATGCTACTCATTAATCTGGTAAGATGTTCAATTACAACCAAATGCATTCCTACTGTCTACACTAGGCCTTGAAAACAATCCTGCTTGCTCTCATAATTAAAATGTAAATAGACTTATTACTCCTATTACAGGCAATAAGTGATCTCAGTATCACTGCCTGCAAAGAACTAGAAACATTTTTAAAGCCTGCCAGCAGTGCTTATAGCTTTGCATACTGCACTGGTAAAGAGTAAAATGGACTATCTCTAGAAAATCTCCAGTGATGGTCCATTATATTTCATGGCTGGTGCTGCTCATATGTAGTATGTTATGGTAGAAATGTAATACCCTGTTCAAGCTATAGCGCTAGTCATAACTTTCACCCAAGATTCAAGTTAAATCAAAGCAGAAAAATGTCTGAATCCTAGGTGAAAGTTGTATGAAGCTAAACATATGCAACACATCTTTTCTTTTGGAGTTATTGGCTTCCAGTATGGGGTAGCCTTTGATCTGGTAAATTATGTCTGTTAAAGCAACCCTACATGTAAAAAAATAAAATAAAAATGTATTCTTATTTGACCAATTATTAACTTGTTTGTTGAGCCTAATCAACCATATGTACCCTTCTTCTTCGCCTTAGTTATTGTTTTTTTGCTGATTTTATTTTTTTAATTGTTTTAATCTATTTTTAACTATTAACAGTTAAACTTTTTTTTTTTTTACAAGTTTATTCATATTGTTTTTGAATTTCAAAATGTGCTAGTGTGCAAAATTATAAAATTATTAAATATGTATTACCTTTTCCTAGAATTAATTTACACACAGACATGACACATAAGGGAAAACAGACTAAACGGGTATATACCCAAATAGCCCTTTATCTCCGTTTTAGAACCAATCCTCACTTCTTATTAACATCCTCTACTTTGACTACCACCTCTTCCATTCCACTTTCTCTGCTCTGTACCAGAATCGTAATTTAAGTGTCGTTATAAAAATTGGACAAATTATAATAAAAAAAATTTACTTTTTATCTACTGAAATACTCATTTTTTAAAATATAGCTGGCCATAGATGGCTTGAAATTTGGCCAGTTCAGCAAAGACCGGACAAATTTTGATCCACCTATGGCTGTTCCCACTCGAAAGAAGTCGAACTAACGATCGGCTTTTTTGAACAGGAATGTTGGAAAGCTTTCACTCTGTCAGCACATGCAGCCAATTGGCTGCGGTGACGTTTGGTATATTTTGACAGTGTATGAGTCCCACTGTCAGAATACAGTAATGCTGAGGGACTGGATTCCTTCAACCACCTTGATTGTGTGGATGGAGAAATCAGTTTTGTTTGTTTTTTGATTAGCCGCTTGGTTGGCTGATTAAAAATAAATCTAAATAAAATGATCTATGGCCAGCTTAACACAGTGGTATACAGGTGGGAGAGCAGAACTGATTAATGTATCATTGGGGGGTGAGCAGATAGCTGTTATCTCCAGGTAGGGAAGGTTAAATATTGAATAAATAAGTTAAAGCGGAGTTGCGCGCAAAAATGGAACTTCCGCTTTAAGCACTCCTCACCCCCTTACATGCCACATTTGGCATATAATTTTTTTGGGGGGGGAGTGGGGGCTTCATTAGGAGGGGGACTTCCTGTCCCACTTCCTCCTTCCGCCCAGGGACCGCCTAGGCGACTCCTCCTTTCACCTTAGGCGGCCCCTCCCTCTAGGCGATCTCCTGGTACACGTGACAGGTCCCAGGAGATCGCCTATCCACTCCGGGAGCGCAGCGCGACTCGCGCATGCACCGTCAGTGCCCGGCTGTGAAGCCGAAAGCTGTCACGGCCGGGTGCCCAGAGTGGCAATGGAGGCGCCAGCGGAGAGGAGCGACACCCGTTTGGCCGCATCGCTGGACCGTGGAACAGGTAAGTGTCTGTTTATTAAAAGTCAGCAACTACACTTTTTGTAGCTGCTGACTTTTAATAAACATAAAAAACCTGGAACTCCCCTTTAAGGAATAGTAAACCAAAAGAAAAAAAAAAAAAAGGAAAACATTTTCTCTGTAGAGTAGTGCTACAACATGTAATACATCGAACTTTGAAAATGTGTGTGATGCACATTTTAAGTAACTAATTTAATTCAAGTCCATGGTAAACAGTAAAGAGGCAAATGTTCACATTATTCAGTTTTCTACGAATTAATGTTTTAACAAATATTACTTTGAATGAACATATGTCGTATTTGTAAAAAGTGTAGATATAGGGGTAAACTCTATATCTTCTACATACTCACAGGAGTGTTTCTGGATGAAATAGCAAAGTCTTTGTATAAAATGTAAATCAATGTCCTCTCTCCTAGAGGATGTGTGTAGAGGAGATTTGTATGTCTTTATCCAAGGCCGCATTTCCAACTTAGTTTAAGAATCAGTTTCTCAGCAGAATATTTCCAGAAAGGTTGTTTTATTTTGTTCAGAAAGATAACCAAAGACAAGACTGACATCTGGTAACATATGTCATGGTGATGGCTTCAGAGGGAGAGACACTTGATGTTACATTCTCCAAAAGTGTAGAGTTCCTTCCTTCACTATCTCCACCTCCCTTCCTTCACTCTCTCCACCTACCTTCCTCCTTCTACCATAACTAGGGTTGAGCGAACCCGAACTGTAAAGTGTCCGGGTCCCGGACCCGAACCCGAACTATTGGCTGTATGTTCGGGTTTGGGTCCGGTGTTCGGCGATGTATTGGCGCCTTTTACAAGCTGCAGGGCAGCCAATCAACGCTAGTTTCACTAGTGTGCCCTTAGAAGCCATCACAGCCATGCCTACTAAAGGCATGGCTGTGATTGGGCAGTGCAGCATGTGACCCAGCCTCTATAAAAGGTACACACACACAGCACAGAGCGTCATTCTACTATAGACAGGTTCCTGTGCTGCTTAGAGAGGATTTCATTAGGAGTTAGTCTGATAAAGTCAGTCAGTCCACATTCCTTAAATTTTCTTCAAATTAGTTATATCAGTGAGCGATCTACATAGCTAGAGTAGAGTAGAGAGTGTCTTTAGTAAGGAAAAGAAAGAGGCAGAGAGATTTATTCAAGAGATTCCTAAATCAATTGTACCCTGGCTGGGGTGCAGTGCACAGTCTTTTAACAGTGCCATGAGGCCAGTGCCAGACAAAATATAAAAGTTTTACCTGCAAGCTCAATGCAACATTAGGGCCAACACTGCATATACAAAGAGATACACCATAGTCTGTGTGTATTCTGCTATTGGACAAACATTGCAAAAAAATTAAATTTTGCTGTGTTTTTTTTTTTTCCCAATAGCATTTTGTGCGTGTTCATACACGCTTTACACACTGTATGTGGATTCTGCTATTGACAAAAAATAAAATATTTCAGTGCTTTGTGCAGGAGTGTGACATACAATTGATCGATATTTCTTCTATTGTATATTGTCCCAAAAAAAAATCGTAGTGACATTTTTTTTTCCCAATAGCATTTTCTGCGTGTTCATACACGCTTTAGACACTGTACGTGTATTCTGCTATTGACAAAAAATAAAATATTTCAGTGGTTTGTGCAGGAGTGTGACATACAATCGATCGATATTTCTTCTATTGTATTGTCCCAAAAAAAAAATTGTAGTGACATTCCCAATAGCATTTTTTGCAGTTTAGCAGTTTTTGAGATACACGCTTTACATACTGTGGGTGTTTTCTGCTATTGCAAAAACACCCATTTAGGGCGAGATCATACATTTTGAAAATATGAGGAGATCATCAAAAAGGGGACGTGGCACGGGTCATGGTGCTGCTGGTGGCTCTCCTGTTGCAGGGAGAGGACGTGGTCGATCTGTGCCAGCTACACGCACTAGTGAAACACCTTACTCAGGTGCGAGTAGGCGACAGAGCCTGCAGCGGTATTTCGGCGCGCCTAATGAGGCTGTACGAATGTTGAGGCCAGGACAAGTACAGGCGATAGTAGATTGGGTTGCTGACAGTGCCTCCGGTTCCTTCACATTGTCTCACACCCAGTCTCCTGATGAAAGTTCAGAGTTGGCACCTGCAGCCGATGTCCATCAGTCTTTCACCTCACCCCCTTGCAAATCAGCCAATCAGTCTGAGCCCCAAATCATGCAGCAGTCTCTTCTGCTTTTTGATGACTCTGTTAGCAGGGTTTCCCAGGGCCATCCACCTAGCCCTGCCCCAGAAGTGGAAGAGATTGTGTGCACCGATGCCCAACCACTTATGTTTCATGATGAGTACATGGGAGAACCATCGCAGCACGTCTCGGATGATGACGAAACACAGGTGCCAACTGCTGCTGCTTTCGCCATTGTGCAGACCGACAAGGAGGGCAGGGGTGAAGACTGGGTGGAAGATGATGTGGAGGACGATGAGGTCCTTGACCCCACATGGAATCAATGTCATGCAGGTGACCAGTGTAGTTCAGAGGAAGAGGCGGTGGTCACACAGAGCCACCAGCACAGCAGAAGAGGGAGCAGGGTGCAAAAGCGGAGCGTCCGTCCCCTAGACAGTACGTCTGCTACTGCCCAATGCAGCAAGGGACCGAGCACACCAAAGCCAGGTCCAAGGAGTTCCCTAGCGTGGCAGTTCTTCAGACAATGTGCTGATGACAAGACACGAGTGGTTTGCACGCTGTGCGATCAGAGCCTGAAGCGAGGCATAAACGTTCTCAACCTGAGCACAACCTGCATGACCAGGCATCTAAGTGCAAAGCATGAGCTGCAGTGGAGTAGACACCTCAAAAACTCTTCTGCTGCAGTCTCGGCCTCTTCATCCACCTCTGTAGTGACAGTGACACCTGCCAACCCGCAAACAGAGGATCTGCCAGCAACACTACCACCTGGGTCACCAACCATCTCCACAATGTCCCATGGAAGCGTTCAGCTCTCTATTTCCCAAACACTGGAGCGGAAGAGGAAGTACCCCCCTAGCCACGCGCAATCCCTGGCCCTGAATGCCAGCATTTCAAAATTCCTCGCCTTTGAAATGCTGTCATTCCGTCTGGTGGAGACGCAGAGTTTTAAAAGGCTGATGTCTTTGGCTGTCCCACAGTACGTCGTGCCCAGCCGCCACTACTTTTCCAGACGAGCTATCCCTTCCCTGCACAACCAAGTGGGGGACAAAATCAGGTGTGCACTGCGCAACGCCATCTGTGGCAAGGTCCACCTAACTACGGATGCGTGGACCAGTAAGCACGGTCAGGGACGTTATATCTCCCTAACAGCACACTGGGTAAATGTAGTGGCGGCTGGGCCTGAGGCGGATAGCAGTTTGGCGCATGTCCTTCCACCACCAAGGATTGCAGGGCACTTCAGTTTGCCTCCTGTTGCTAACTCCTCCTACTCCGCCTCCTCATCCTCTACCGCCTCCTCATCCGGTCAGCGTAACACCTTCACCACCAACTTCAGCACAGCCAGGGCTAAACGACAGCAGGCAGTTTTAAAACTTTCCTGTTTGGGGGAAAAACCCCACACCGCGCAGGATTGTGGAGGGACATGGAACAACAGACCGATGAGTGGTTGGTGGCAGTGAGCCTCAAGCCCGGCCTGGTGGTGTGCGATAATGGGCGAAATCTCGTAGCAGCTCTGGGCCTAGGCGGTTTGACGCACATCCCTTGCCTGGCGCATGTGCTAAACTTGGTGGTCCAGAGGTTCCTTAAGAATTACCCCGATATGCCAGAGCTGCTGCAGAAAGTGCGGGCCGCCTGTGCGCACTTTCGGCGTTCTCACCCTGCTGCTGCTCGCCTGTCAGCGCTGCAGCGTAACTTTGGCCTTCCCGCTCACCGTCTCATATGCGACGTGCCCACAAGGTGGAACTCCACCTTGCACATGCTTGCCAGACTGTGCGAGCAGCAACAGGCGATAGTGGAGTGTCAGCTGCAGCACGCACGCGTGAGTCGGTCTGCGGAACAGCACTACTTCACCGCCAATAACTGGGCCTCCATGCGAGACCTGTGTGCCTTGTTGCGCTGTTTCGAGTACTCCACCAACATGGCCAGTGCCGATGACGCCGTTCTCAGCGTTACTATCCAAGTTCTATGCCTCCTTGAAAAAACTCTTCAGGCGATGATGGAAGAGGATGTGGCACAGGAGGAGGAGGAGGAGGAAGAGGGTCCATTTCCAAGGCTTTGAGGGCAGTCATTTACAAGTGGCTACGAGGGTGGGTTCCTGCACCAACAAGCGCCAGGTACACAATTGTCCGGCAGCAAGGGCACAGTTCTGGAGGATGACGAGGTGGAGGATGAGGAGGAGATGGAGGAGGAGGAACCATGTTCACAGCAGGGTGGCACCCAGACCAGCTCATGTCCATCACTGGTGGGTGGCTGGGGGGATACAGAGGACACAGACGATACACCTCCCACAGAGGACAGCTTTTCCTTGCCTCTGGGCAGCCTGGCACAAATGAGCGATTACATGCTGCAGTGTCTCCGCCCACATTTTAACTGGTGCCGATTATTGGGTGGCCACCCTGCTGGATCCCCGTTACAAGGACAACGTGCTGTCCTTAATTACCTTACTGGAGCGTGATCGTAAGATGCGCGAGTACAAGCGCACGCTGGTAGATGCCCTGCTGGTGGCATTCCCACTTGGCAGCGGGGGTACGGTGGAAGCACAAGGCGAAGGCAGAGGAGGAGGAAGAGGTCGCCAACGCAGCCGGGGCACCGCCAGCATCTCGGAAGGCAGGGTTAGCATGGCCGAAATGTGGAAAAGCTTTGTCAGCACGCCACAACAACCAGCACCACCAGCTGAGATGGAATGTCTTAGCAGGAGGCAGCATTTCACCAACATGGTGGAGCAGTATGTGTGCACACGCCTACACGTACTGAATGAGGGGTCTGCCCCCTTCAACTTCTGGGTCTCCAAATTGGACACATGGCCTGAGCTTGCCCTTTACGCCTTGGAGGTGCTGGCCTGCCCTGCAGCCAGTGTATTATCTGAACGTGTATTTAGCCCGGCAGGGGGCGTTATCACAGACAAGCGCAGCCGTCTGTCCAGAGCCAATGTGGACAAGCTCACGTTCATTAAAATGAACCAGGCATGGATCCCACAGGACTTGTCCGTACCTTGTGCAGAATAGACACGTATACCGGTGTTCTGACAAAAACTGTCTGGCCATCGGCTAGTGTCCGGCCACTTACTGTGCAGGCGCAGTGCTTGCGCAGTACGGAGGACAAGGGGATTCACAAAATCTCCAAAGATGAACGTCGCCTGGGCAGTGAGTGCAGGTTCAAGCCCCACCATCCAAGTGGACATACGGTAGCACATAGTAACAGGGCCCCTCACGGGCTCGCTTGGCTAGGCTTCAACCTCGAATGATGTGGCTTGAACCTGGAGTCACCGCGCATCGTCTTCGGAGAGTTTCGAAATTCCCTTGTCCTACGTACTGAGCAAGCGCAGTACAGGGCGGACACTATGCGACGGGGGACATAATTCGACACATCATTCACCACTAGCCTTACCCAGCCATTGTTGTATTTTTAAACCAGTGTTGGCTACCTCGTCCTCCTCCACCGCCACTTCCCCCTACACCGCCACATCCACCGCCACCTCAACCTCCTACTCCATATGGACCTCGTCCTCCTAGGTCAAGATTATAATTTTTTCATTTTTTTAATTCCCAAGTATTTTATTTTCCCACTATCTTATCCATTAAATTGAATAATTTTTTCCAGAAAGTGCGTATTCTGGGGTATTCCCACCATATGTGCGGCATCGTGCTGTTGAGTTTCTGAGGTTCTTAATGACTTCCTGTACCTCTTCTGCTGAGAAGGGGGCCTCCAGCATTTTATTTTTATTTTTTATTTTTTTATGTTATTTTAAGTTATTTCCCTATCCACATTTGTTTGCAGAGCACTTGCCATGCTCTTAACAACATTTTGTTGCCATTTGCAGCCCTCTAGCCCTTTCCATGACTTTTTTACAGCCATTTTAGTCTTCAAAAGTTCGGGTCCCCATTGACTTCAATGGGGTTCGGAGTTCGGGGTCAAGTTCGGTCCCGAACCCGGACATTTTTCCGAAGTTCGGCCGAACCCACCCAACGCAAACATCCAGGTGTCCGCTCAACTCTAACCATAACCCTACTCCATTCTTATACTGTTTCATAATGTAATGTCAGCATTTCCTAGTAACACCCATATTTGCATATATACCTAATATGGTTCAGTCTAAAGATAAGTAGCATAACTCCACCCATTGTCCTGACATAGCAACTCAAAAATAGAAGTACCTACACAGCAAAGCCATATCTCTCTGCCCTCTGTCACTATATGTTCTGTGACCTTCAAAAACTATCACCAATTACATATAACTTTTGTGTGTTTCATATTTTATCACTTAAAATATTAATTAACTCAAAAACTTCTAAAAGTATTTAAATATGTTTATTTATAACATGAATTATTTATATAAAAAAATTATCATCCACCTCTCTTTAGATTGTAAGCTCCATGAGCAGGGCCCTCCTATTCCTTCTTTATTCAACTGTGTTGTAATTGTGCTGTTCCCTTTTTATTGTAGCTGCACAAACTGTTGGCCCTATATAAATCCTGAATAATAATAATAATAATAATACATTTATTGGTGCCTTATATAATTTGTCTCCGTTTTCTCTGTAGATTGGTGTTTTAGGGGCATTTCTGTTCCTGATTTTGTCACAGAACAGCACACCTGGCCTCTTCATTGGAACAGCTTTTCTTGGTCTTTTTATCAGCAGTGTTTTCCCCAGTATGTTGGCCTACACCGAGGATATCTTAAACTACAAGGGTAAGAACAGCGGTCATTGAAAAAAACATTTTTAGATTTTAGATGTTTTACTCTTGTAGATTTAGACCAGGGTTCTTCAACTGGGGTGCCGCAAAGAGTCCTCAGGTGTGCCACGGCCACATCCCGTTCTGAGCGCTACTTTGTGTTAAATCCTGTGCGACTCTGTGAGGAGAGAGAAAGCACAGCCTGCACGGCTCTTTCCTCCTCCTCCTCCCTGCAGCTATGTGAACAGCTATGTAAACTTTGTGAACAGCTATGTGAACTGAGAAAGAAACACAGAAAGCTGTGCTGGTCGCCCACGTTCAACCAACCAATGAAGTCATTGGTTGTTAATGACTACAGCTTTCTACTTTGCTGGCAAAAGTTCACATAGCTGTTCACATAGCTGCAGGGAGGAGGAGGAGGGGAGAGCCATGTGGGCTATCTCCTTGCAGAGTTGCAGTGCACAGGAGTTAACACAAGGTAGCACTCTAATCCTAATGTGCAGGATTTGACTACTGCTGCTATCTCCTCCCCACCCTGCTCCAGTACAGGTAGCAGAAATTGTGGGTGGGGGTGGAGGTAGAGAGCACAGCCCATATTTGTGCTAGGAGGGAGGATTTGTGGGGGGTTGGAGTGGGATTTGTGCTAGAAGTTGGGATTTGGGAGCAGGGAGGTTTGTGCTAGGAGGGGGGGATTTGGGGTGGGGGATTGTGCTAGAAGGAATTTAGGGGGGGAGGGGAATGTTGTGCTAGGAGGGGGGATTTGAGGGAGTTGTGCTAGAAGAGGGGATTGGGCTAGGAGTAGAGATTTGGGAGGTTGTGCTAGGATGGGGGGGGGGGGGGGGTTTGGTGGGGAATTTGTGCTAGAAGTGGAAATTTGGAGGGGAATTTTTTCTAGAATGGGGAATTTGGGGGGAGAAGATTATAATCTAAGATCACTGAACTCTGCTGCACAGACTACATTTTAGGGCTTCTTCACACCAGGTGCAGTAAGGTAACGTGTGAAATTGCAAGTTTACCTGTACCACACAAAAATGTGCTGCTATTTGCATTTGCATGTGGGTGCCATTATTTCTTAATGACCCCCACGCATATAGCAAATGTATGTATGCAAATGCATGTAGGTTTACGCTCATTAAAAAAATGCGACGTGCGTGAACACTCAAAAAAGCGCGCGCTCGGACGCACCTCCTGGTTTGAACGAGCCTTCAGACTGGTTTTCCCCCAGGACGGTGCACAGTTCTGCCTTGACTGAAAAAAGGATGAAAAACACGGATTTAGACTATGGGAATAGCAATCCCCCCACACAATTAAAGTAATACAGCTAGGCAAGCCAGAGAAATACTTGGGAATATTGACTCACAATAAGCTTAGTAGCACTACGTAATGCCAAGCAGCAACTGCAAAAGCAAGACAATTTTAGGATGTATAAAAAGGGAGATTAAAAACACATGATGCTATTGTGTCTTTGCCTCTGTATAAATCACTTTTAGGGCCACATCTTGATTAACGATATGTTTTTGGCACCACATTACAGAACATTGCAGGAGTTTTGAGAGTTCACTTTTACTCTTAAAATTCTCATAAAAAGGTAAGGTTCTAAACTTACAAAAACCAAGATGTGGCGCTGTGATAAAGATAGACTTAATATATAAAGTCTATATAAAAAACAATAGTTCAAATATAATGGTGACAGTCCATCAATCAAACATAACTGGTGCTGTGTGAAGGCACAATCTTCTATCAAAAAATAATGGTGCATATATATATCCTTTCTGGAATAAAAAGTGGTGCATAAATCCAATTAAGAGTGTTTGTATCTGCTTACCAGATAGAAGCAGAAAGGAGGCGATGTTAATCACGTGAAGACATAAAGGAAATGAATGAAGGTCTGATGAACCGATGGGTGTGATCGAATCCAGTACTCATCGATGGAATATAGGAGACCAAAATTTCTCAGCCAAATGATTTCCTCAGCCAGAACAGGTGTAAACTAGAAAAAAACTCTCCCACGGGTTGGAGGAAGAGAGTGACAATAATAGTGAAGCCCGCCAGCTGAAGTTTAACAATTTTATTGGTAATCTACTTACAACAAAGGCAAAACATCAGGGCATGGATAAAAAGCAATTCCGCATACTTGCATCAGCCCGCCTGACATGTTTCATCCTACAACGGATATCATCAGAGGCGTGGCTAATGCAGCAAGTAGGCGGATATAAATAGCAAATACCTGGGTTCAATCACTCATATGATAGGATGGTCGAACGAATAATTAGATAGAAGTGTAGCTGTGAATACAGGTGATCCTGATGGCCAGCTGGCATAGATGAATCAGGGAGAGGAGTCACGTTAGGTGTCTCTCACACTGGTGTATTTACAGACTCAAAGACAGCACTGCTGACATTATTCGTCAGCGTGCATCACATAACATAGAAAGAGGAAGGATTGGGTCGCACATGCGCAGTACCGTTGTAAGAGACGGTCCGCGCATGCGCAGTGTTAATACGTTCCGGCGTCGAATACTTCAGCCACGGCGTCCATAACAAATAGTGATGGCCGCGCAGGCGCACTGCACCATCCATACAGCAGCGGCCGCAGACGTCATGTCTGGCGGCAAAACAGCCGGAAATGACGCACAACATGGTAGTGTTTGCGTTCCAGACCCAGGAAGTCAGGACTAATGACTGGGTCTGGTAAACGAAACGATACCATGGTACTTAGGCTGGTGAATCAACACTAAAAAGGGGCCATATTATGTAGACAGCCAGTGATAGTGCTACACTAATGTGACATCCTCAGCCCTGATATACAAGATACCATAAACAATATATATGTACATAGATTAATTCATAAAAAGAAATCCATTCCGCAAAGGGAAAAAATTCCTGAATAAAAATACAAGTTGAATTTATATAATGTTTATATGTATAAAGATAAAAAGTAAATATAAAAATAAAAATAAAAAATATAGATATGGAAATATGCCACATACATTCAAATTGGCTAGAAATGGATAGTACATGTATAAACCTAATCAGACAAATAATGACACAGAGGGAAAAAGAGGAGGTCCTCTTGTCATTATGCCCAATAGGCAGCTATTTCATCATTATTCTCTCTATGCGTATTGAGGATGGCGGTAAGTCCAAACTCAAATAAAATTATATAATGAAAAATGAAAAAAGAATAAAAAATAATAATTAAAAAGATATATTAATTACTATAAATGTATACTGTAAAAATACATAGTGTAAAAATACATATATATATATATGCACATGAAAAGCCCACATAATTTCATATACATAGATTCACCATAGGTGAGAATGGATAAAAAAAATGTTTTTTTTTTTTTTTTTATTTTTTTTTTTTAATAAAAAATAAGCTAAAAAACTTATTTATATATAAAGGCGGACTCGGCCCACAAGAGACCGCCTTAATTGTAAAAGTATATGCGAAACATACAAGTAAGCGATAGTTAACTATTGTTGATGAAACAGTTTACATCCCAATCAACATTCATGCCAAAAGGGGTGTAGCACTTAAGGTCGTAGATCCATCGGGTTTCAAGTCTAGAGATCTCCCGTTTGGACATACTACCCCGCCAATGCGGGTTAAATCTATCGATACCTATAAACATGGTCCCTTTAGGGTTCTTATCATGGTGCTCCAAATAGTGCCTCGACACTGTATGCTTTGGGAACCCTTTTTTAATATTGGCTATATGTTCCCCCACTCTGACGTGCATAGCTCTCGTTGTGCGGCCTACATATTGGAGGCCGCAGGGGCAAACTAGGAGGTACACTACGTTCAAGGAGGTGCAGGTAATAAAAGTATCTATTTCAAAGGACCTGCCCGTGGCATGAGAAGTGAAATGGCAAATCCTTCTGCTGTGGTCAATATTGATCTTACAAACGTTACAGTACCGACACGGGTGATAACCCTTAGATTTCTGAAAGAAGGACACCCTGTTAGGGGCATCTAAGATATTAGGTGCAATTTGAAGTTTCAGAGGGGGAACTCCTCTGAATATGACCTGTGGTCTCGCAGGGAGTGCTGGACCGAGGATTTTATCGTTTTTTAAAACCCCCCAGTGTTTGCTCATGATTTTTTTGATGTCACGATGCTGGTGTGAGTATGTCGTAACCATAGAGAAATTGTAATCGATCTTATTAGAGTCTGGTTCTTTTTTCTTATGAAGGATGGTCTTACGATCAATACTAGCTACGCGATTGATAACCGAATTCAAATCGTTCGATCGATATCCCTTTTCGACAAATTTCTGTTTTAAGATCATTGATTGTGTGAAAAAATCTTCTTTGAGGGTACAGTTGCGCCGTAAGCGCAAAAATTGGCTCTTGGGTACGGATTTTAGCCAGGACGGATGATGGCAACTGCCAAGGCCAATATATCCATTCCTGTCCGTCTCTTTAAAGAAGGTGGTGGTCTTAAAGGCACCATCTACAACCTGTATGTTAAGATCCAAGAAGTGGATTTTTTCATTACTGCTCTCATACTGTAGGACAATACCCAAGCTATTGCCGTTAAGGTGCTGCATAAACACATCAAGGGATAACTGGTCACCGTCCCACAGGAGGAGGACATCGTCTATATAGCGACCCCAGAAGATCAATTCTGGCCGTCTATCAGCATAGACGATGTCCTCCTCCCACTTGGCCATAAATAAATTGGCCATACTGGGCGCAAATTTTGCGCCCATAGCAACGCCTCTACTTTGTAGGTAGTGGGTTCCCCCGAACCAGAAGTAATTATGAGACATAGCATAATTTAGTAAAGTTAGAATGAACTCCCTCTGAGAGGGGATCAGACTGCTATCTCTCGATAGAAACAGCTCAACGGCTTTTAAACCGTCATGATGGGAGATGATGGTGTAAAGGGAGGCCACATCGGCAGTGACCATGATATAACTATCCTTCCACTCCAGGACCTCCAAAGCTCTAATGACCTGGGCTGAATCTTTAATGAAAGATGGGGTACCCGTCACCAAAGGTTGTAAGAAACCATCAATGTACTTTCCGACTCTTGAGGTTATAGAGTCTAATCCACTGATAATCGGCCTCCCCGGTGGATTGGTGAGACTCTTGTGGATTTTAGGAAGGAAGTACATGACGGGTTTTCTGGGTGCTGCTGGGATTAAATAGTCTCTCTCCTTCTCATTAAGGAGATTCTTTCGAAACCCCATGTCAATCAGATTAGAGAGCGCCTTCTTGTATTTGAAGATGGGATCATGATTTAATGGTGTGTATGTGTTCTTATCGGACAAAATCCTATTCATTTCGGCGACATAAGCACTCCTGTCCATCACTACTATACCACCCCCCTTGTCCGCAGGGCGGATGATAATATCGTCTCTTTTTTTGAGGGTTTCAAGGCCGTCACGAAAGCGTGAGTCCTTATAACTCCGCTTGATTTTAAGATTGTCGATGTCCTTCAGGACAAGTTCTTTGAACACAGACACAGACGGGGGTATAAAACCAGGTGGATTAAAAAGTGAGGCATTGGAGAGACCAGAATGTCTCACTCCAATGTCGTCCCTGGTGGCAGAGGCAGCTGTAGCCTGGGATAAAAAGTATCTTTTTATGTTAACCTTTCTTATGTACTTCTGCACATCTATAAAAGCCCCAAATTTACTTAGGGGTTTATCGGGGGCAAACTTTAATCCATGGTCTAAAACAAATTTTTCATTCTCTGTAAGGGTACTTTGACTTAAATTAAAAATCCCTGCATCCCTTATACCCTTCGCCTTTTTCGATCTACTCCTCCTCCCCCCTCTGGTCCCTCTTTTGGTTCTCCTCCCCTCGTATCCTTCTGTGGGGCCTGAGGAAAAAAAGGAGCTGAGGGGAAGGATGGGCCAGGAGCAGGAGGAGGGCCTTGAGTGTATTGTTGGGATCTCCTGGGTTGAGGAGTGTAATCCCAACAATACACTCAAGGCCCTCCTCCTGCTCCTGGCCCATCCTTCCCCTCAGCTCCTTTTTTTCCTCAGGCCCCACAGAAGGATACGAGGGGAGGAGAACCAAAAGAGGGACCAGAGGGGGGAGGAGGAGTAGATCGAAAAAGGCGAAGGGTATAAGGGATGCAGGGATTTTTAATTTAAGTCAAAGTACCCTTACAGAGAATGAAAAATTTGTTTTAGACCATGGATTAAAGTTTGCCCCCGATAAACCCCTAAGTAAATTTGGGGCTTTTATAGATGTGCAGAAGTACATAAGAAAGGTTAACATAAAAAGATACTTTTTATCCCAGGCTACAGCTGCCTCTGCCACCAGGGACGACATTGGAGTGAGACATTCTGGTCTCTCCAATGCCTCACTTTTTAATCCACCTGGTTTTATACCCCCGTCTGTGTCTGTGTTCAAAGAACTTGTCCTGAAGGACATCGACAATCTTAAAATCAAGCGGAGTTATAAGGACTCACGCTTTCGTGACGGCCTTGAAACCCTCAAAAAAAGAGACGATATTATCATCCGCCCTGCGGACAAGGGGGGTGGTATAGTAGTGATGGACAGGAGTGCTTATGTCGCCGAAATGAATAGGATTTTGTCCGATAAGAACACATACACACCATTAAATCATGATCCCATCTTCAAATACAAGAAGGCGCTCTCTAATCTGATTGACATGGGGTTTCAAAAGAATCTCCTTAATGAGAAGGAGAGAGACTATTTAATCCCAGCAGCACCCAGAAAACCCGTCATGTACTTCCTTCCTAAAATCCACAAGAGTCTCACCAATCCACCGGGGAGGCCGATTATCAGTGGATTAGACTCTATAACCTCAAGAGTCGGAAAGTACATTGATGGTTTCTTACAACCTTTGGTGACGGGTACCCCATCTTTCATTAAAGATTCAGCCCAGGTCATTAGAGCTTTGGAGGTCCTGGAGTGGAAGGATAGTTATATCATGGTCACTGCCGATGTGGCCTCCCTTTACACCATCATCTCCCATCATGACGGTTTAAAAGCCGTTGAGCTGTTTCTATCGAGAGATAGCAGTCTGATCCCCTCTCAGAGGGAGTTCATTCTAACTTTACTAAATTATGCTATGTCTCATAATTACTTCTGGTTCGGGGGAACCCACTACCTACAAAGTAGAGGCGTTGCTATGGGCGCAAAATTTGCGCCCAGTATGGCCAATTTATTTATGGCCAAGTGGGAGGAGGACATCGTCTATGCTGATAGACGGCCAGAATTGATCTTCTGGGGTCGCTATATAGACGATGTCCTCCTCCTGTGGGACGGTGACCAGTTATCCCTTGATGTGTTTATGCAGCACCTTAACGGCAATAGCTTGGGTATTGTCCTACAGTATGAGAGCAGTAATGAAAAAATCCACTTCTTGGATCTTAACATACAGGTTGTAGATGGTGCCTTTAAGACCACCACCTTCTTTAAAGAGACGGACAGGAATGGATATATTGGCCTTGGCAGTTGCCATCATCCGTCCTGGCTGAAATCCGTACCCAAGAGCCAATTTTTGCGCTTACGGCGCAACTGTACCCTCAAAGAAGATTTTTTCACACAATCAATGATCTTAAAACAGAAATTTGTCGAAAAGGGATATCGATCGAACGATTTGAATTCGGTTATCAATCGCGTAGCTAGTATTGATCGTAAGACCATCCTTCATAAGAAAAAAGAACCAGACTCTAATAAGATCGATTACAATTTCTCTATGGTTACGACATACTCACACCAGCATCGTGACATCAAAAAAATCATGAGCAAACACTGGGGGGTTTTTAAAAAACGATAAAATCCTCGGTCCAGCACTCCCTGCGAGACCACAGGTCATATTCAGAGGAGTTCCCCCTCTGAAACTTCAAATTGCACCTAATATCTTAGATGCCCCTAACAGGGTGTCCTTCTTTCAGAAATCTAAGGGTTATCACCCGTGTCGGTACTGTAACGTTTGTAAGATCAATATTGACCACAGCAGAAGGATTTGCCATTTCACTTCTCATGCCACGGGCAGGTCCTTTGAAATAGATACTTTTATTACCTGCACCTCCTTGAACGTAGTGTACCTCCTAGTTTGCCCCTGCGGCCTCCAATATGTAGGCCGCACAACGAGAGCTATGCACGTCAGAGTGGGGGAACATATAGCCAATATTAAAAAAGGGTTCCCAAAGCATACAGTGTCGAGGCACTATTTGGAGCACCATGATAAGAACCCTAAAGGGACCATGTTTATAGGTATCGATAGATTTAACCCGCATTGGCGGGGTAGTATGTCCAAACGGGAGATCTCTAGACTTGAAACCCGATGGATCTACGACCTTAAGTGCTACACCCCTTTTGGCATGAATGTTGATTGGGATGTAAACTGTTTCATCAACAATAGTTAACTATCGCTTACTTGTATGTTTCGCATATACTTTTACAATTAAGGCGGTCTCTTGTGGGCCGAGTCCGCCTTTATATATAAATAAGTTTTTTAGCTTATTTTTTATTAAAAAAAAAAAAAAAAAAAAAAAAAAAAAAAATTTTTTATCCATTCTCACCTATGGTGAATCTATGTATATGAAATTATGTGGGCTTTTCATGTGCATATATATATATATATATGTATTTTTACACTATGTATTTTTACAGTATACATTTATAGTAATTAATATATCTTTTTAATTATTATTTTTTATTCTTTTT
This sequence comes from Lithobates sylvaticus, assembly GCA_028564925.1. Classification (NCBI taxonomy): domain Eukaryota; kingdom Metazoa; phylum Chordata; class Amphibia; order Anura; family Ranidae; genus Lithobates; species Lithobates sylvaticus. The sequence goes on from CM053027.1 coordinate 234,436,530, forward strand.
TCATTTTTCATTATATAATTTTATTTGAGTTTGGACTTACCGCCATCCTCAATACGCATAGAGAGAATAATGATGAAATAGCTGCCTATTGGGCATAATGACAAGAGGACCTCCTCTTTTTCCCTCTGTGTCATTATTTGTCTGATTAGGTTTATACATGTACTATCCATTTCTAGCCAATTTGAATGTATGTGGCATATTTCCATATCTATATTTTTTATTTTTATTTTTATATTTACTTTTTATCTTTATACATATAAACATTATATAAATTCAACTTGTATTTTTATTCAGGAATTTTTTCCCTTTGCGGAATGGATTTCTTTTTATGAATTAATCTATGTACATATATATTGTTTATGGTATCTTGTATATCAGGGCTGAGGATGTCACATTAGTGTAGCACTATCACTGGCTGTCTACATAATATGGCCCCTTTTTAGTGTTGATTCACCAGCCTAAGTACCATGGTATCGTTTCGTTTACCAGACCCAGTCATTAGTCCTGACTTCCTGGGTCTGGAACGCAAACACTACCATGTTGTGCGTCATTTCCGGCTGTTTTGCCGCCGGACATGACGTCTGCGGCCGCTGCTGTATGGATGGTGCAGTGCGCCTGCGCGGCCATCACTATTTGTTATGGACGCCGTGGCTGAAGTATTCGACGCCGGAACGTATTAACACTGCGCATGCGCGGACCGTCTCTTACAACGGTACTGCGCATGTGCGACCCAATCCTTCCTCTTTCTATGTTATGTGATGCACGCTGACGAATAATGTCAGCAGTGCTGTCTTTGAGTCTGTAAATACACCAGTGTGAGAGACACCTAACGTGACTCCTCTCCCTGATTCATCTATGCCAGCTGGCCATCAGGATCACCTGTATTCACAGCTACACTTCTATCTAATTATTCGTTCGACCATCCTATCATATGAGTGATTGAACCCAGGTATTTGCTATTTATATCCGCCTACTTGCTGCATTAGCCACGCCTCTGATGATATCCGTTGTAGGATGAAACATGTCAGGCGGGCTGATGCAAGTATGCGGAATTGCTTTTTATCCATGCCCTGATGTTTTGCCTTTGTTGTAAGTAGATTACCAATAAAATTGTTAAACTTCAGCTGGCGGGCTTCACTATTATTGTCACTCTCTTCCTCCAACCCGTGGGAGAGTTTTTTTCTAGTTTACACCTGTTCTGGCTGAGGAAATCATTTGGCTGAGAAATTTTGGTCTCCTATATTCCATCGATGAGTACTGGATTCGATCACACCCATCGGTTCATCAGACCTTCATTCATTTCCTTTATGTCTTCACGTGATTAACATCGCCTCCTTTCTGCTTCTATCTGGTAAGCAGATACAAACACTCTTAATTGGATTTATGCACCACTTTTTATTCCAGAAAGGATATATATATGCACCATTATTTTTTGATAGAAGATTGTGCCTTCACACAGCACCAGTTATGTTTGATTGATGGACTGTCACCATTATATTTGAACTATTGTTTTTTATATAGACTTTATATATTAAGTCTATCTTTATCACAGCGCCACATCTTGGTTTTTGTATTATTTTCGTTTGCTGATCACAAATTGTGTTGGCTGCTTTTTTGTTTCACTTGTGTTATGTAATCAGCGCAGTTATTGTTCACCCTGGTTTACAAGGTTCTAAACTTACCTTTCCAGTGGCCCATTTGAAAAAATGTCACTTTGCTTTTCCCTGGACTGCAGCACGTATTAAACCAGTTGGATGAATTTAATACGCGACATGCTATATTTTCCCCATCTGCTCATACATATGAGCTGGCAGGAAAAAAGGGTCTTTATTGAGTAAAAGTGACCCTGTAGTGACAGGGAAACTTTCAACAGATTGAAAATTTGACAGTAAACGTTTTATCATATGCTTGGTTTGGAAGAACCTAAAGGTGACTTAATTAATATTTTTAATTATTCAAAGACAGCATAAAACATTTGGCACATACATTTATCTCTAGCACTGTAAAGAGGACAAGACAACAGTTGCATATGTAAAGCAGAGAGAATTAGCCATTAGTTTACTAGGGTATTTTTTTACAGCATAGTTAACCTGTGAAATGCTGTACCACAGGATGCAGTGATGGCAAAAACTATAATAGGATTTAAACAATGACCTGGATAACAATGTCCAAAGTTATATGTACTAATTGCTAATGTAGCATCATATTGATCCAGGGAAAAGATCCTTGGGAAGGAATTATGTTTCCTCCTTTGTAACAAAATTGCAACAGGGCATCCATATTTTTTAATCCTATTAACCCTATTATTTTTATGCAGCCCCTTTTTCTAAACAGGGGCTACTATGTCAATTTTGTTTTTGGCTGGGCTGTAGTTAGCTCAGACTGATTGTATAGTTTTGTTTTTCACCAGGTTTTCCCTAAGCTTAACCTCCCTGCCGGTAATCCCGAATATGGCTCTGGGTTAATATTCAGTAAAAAAAGCAGTAACCCCGAGCCACACTCGGGGTTACACTGTAGTATAATAGGAACGTGTGGTACTGGCGCTGGTTAGTGTGTTCCAAAAATAAAAATAAAAATAAAACTGGGAGTAAATAAAGTAAAATATTTTAGTGAGCTGCAGTTCCGTACAATATAACCACCCGTAGGTGGCTATTCAGAATAAAGAAAGGGTTGGAGTGGAAACCGCGCTAATTAGTATTCAAAACACATGTGGGTTTCCCCCGCTAGTGTATGCTGTGCTGTGGTGTCCCCACAGACCTTCAATCTCAAATGTGCAGGTGCTAACCTATAGTGTATTAATACCTTGTTCAAATAAGGAAACAAAATACAAAAATGTGTCAGGTGCCTAGTGTTGGTTTTATGCCTTGTTGAGGCTATTTAAAGTGCTTAGTGCATGCGGATATCATAGGTTGCTATCCTGTAGTGTTTAGGCTTAATATGTGCTGGTTACAGGGTTTGGTGCTCTTTTTTAAAAAACAGATATGTTCCATCAGTAGCCCATCTTCACTCCCCCAAAAATAATAATACAACGGGGCATCTATAGCAAATATCTATTACATGTGGTCTAGGTTTTCTAATAGCGTAATCAATACCATAGTACCATCAGTTTAACCATATAGAAAACAATTATTCAATTTTCCAATATCATGCAGTATAATATAAACAAACACAAAAAACAGAGCTAGAAACTGTATAAAGAGTCCGTGCCAACACCGCTTGTGCTTAATAAAAGTATATAACTTGTGCAGATTTCTTGCTTAGTGACCGTCACCACCTATGGAATGGATCACTTACCAGAGCTTGGTAAGTGTAAGGCCTGCGGTTACTTTAGGATAACCAATCCCATCAGTGGCCTCCCTCTTTCTCTCACCTCCTGGTCAGGTATTGTATGGGTGTTTTGCAAACGGACTCCACAGCAGGTGTCCCCCAAAAATGAAATAATAGACAGGGGGCTTCCAATAGTGCAACTATTTCTTTTAATAAACACCCTTTGATCAACATACTTCACTATTGGAAGCCCCCTGTCTATTATTTCATTTTTGGGGACACCTGCTGTGGAGTCCGTTTGCAAAACACCCATACAATACCTGACCAGGAGGTGAGAGAAAGAGGGAGGCCACTGATGGGATTGGTTATCCTAAAGTAACCGCAGGCCTTACACTTACCAAGCTCTGGTAAGTGATCCATTCCATAGGTGGTGACGGTCACTAAGCAAGAAATCTGCACAAGTTATATACTTTTATTAAGCACAAGCGGTGTTGGCACGGACTCTTTATACAGTTTCTAGCTCTGTTTTTTGTGTTTGTTTATATTATACTGCATGATATTGGAAAATTGAATAATTGTTTTCTATATGGTTAAACTGATGGTACTATGGTATTGATTACGCTATTAGAAAACCTAGACCACATGTAATAGATATTTGCTATAGATGCCCCGTTGTATTATTATTTTTGGGGGAGTGAAGATGGGCTACTGATGGAACATATCTGTTTTTTAAAAAAGAGCACCAAACCCTGTAACCAGCACATATTAAGCCTAAACACTACAGGATAGCAACCTATGATATCCGCATGCACTAAGCACTTTAAATAGCCTCAACAAGGCATAAAACCAACACTAGGCACCTGACACATTTTTGTATTTTGTTTCCTTATTTGAACAAGGTATTAATACACTATAGGTTAGCACCTGCACATTTGAGATTGAAGGTCTGTGGGGACACCACAGCACAGCATACACTAGCGGGGGAAACCCACATGTGTTTTGAATACTAATTAGCGCGGTTTCCACTCCAACCCTTTCTTTACACTGTAGTATCCCTGTACTGTTACTTACATTGTCCCTATGATCCTCCCTGTCATCCGTCTTCCGGGTTCCCTTCCCTGCAAGCATTGCGATGCAGGATGGGTGGAGCCAGGTGGGAAATTGAAAAAAGTTCAAAACATAAACATACACACAATACATTGTAATCTGTTAGGATTACATTACTGTATCAAACCATTTCACCTCCATTTTGTCCCTAGTGCTTTGTCCAGTGCCCTGCCTGCACTTTTACTGTTTTTTTGCCTGGAAACTCGAAAACGTCCCGACATCCAAAAAGCATCCCTTTAGGTCAAAAGCGGTTTTAGACCATCTAGAAAAAAGCAATAGTGAATTAGAATCACTTGCAGAATTGAGCGATAGTGATTCGTGGGGAAATTCGTCATCAGACACTGAATATGACGACATTGATGATTCTGCGACTGAGCTTCCTGATGTGCGAACTTGGTGCTCTATTGACTGTGGTACGGATCAGGAAGCGCCCCCAAGATTCCCATTTACTGGAGAATCTGGTATGAAAGTAGACGTTGGGATTCAGTCATATACACGGGAAAAGGAACAAAATTCAATCCAAAATACAGCAACTATGGAATGGCAACATCTTCCGTAACTTCACTCATTGGAGTCATTGCTAAATCAGGGCTATTGCGTAACAACCGCCAACTTTTATACGTCTCCTGAACTTTAGGAGTTTCTTCTGCAAAACAAAACAGATGCCTATGGACCCATTAGGGCAACCGGCGCGATATGCCGCCAATGTTTGGCAATAAGAAGCTGAAGACTAGAGAAATGGTTGCCTGACAGAAAGGCAAAATTCCAGACTGAATGGCTCCCTTCACTTCCGTGCATTTATTTTGTATAGTTGCTGTGCTTGATGCGCTTACCACAGTCTATATGCAATGTCTATATGCAATGTGAAGTTATCTTATTGTTTGTATCTGTGTCACATCTTTAAATAAAGAATATAAAAAAAAAAAAAAAAAAGAAAGGCAAAATTATGGCACTGCGATGGTGTGACAAGAAAGATGTGTGCCTATTGAATACAGTTCATAATAACTCCACTGGTATGGTACGCACGAAAGGTGGGAAAAACAGAGCCAATGACATTCTACCCAGCAATGAGGAAACCACAAAAGAAGTACTACAAGAAGATCTTCAGGCATCTTCTTGAGCAATGCTTCTGCTGAAAAAAAAAAGAGTGACAAGCCTGTGATTCATTCTGACTTCATTTGGAAAGTTGCCGAACGTATCTTTGTGAACCATCAAACACCATCAATGGCTGTGAATAGTGCTGGGCATCGTGCTGTTGGCGTTGTCAACCTGGAAAGCCTGACTGGTCGTCACTTCATGGACTACATCCCACCAACCGAGAAAAAGTCAGCACCTACAAGGATGTGAGTGGTTTGTTGCTTGAAGCGAGATGACAGTTGAACTAAAATCAGAAAGTATGAATGCAATCTACTCACTAGGGGGTGAACCTCTGGGGTAATCTAGGATAGAAAAGGACCTGGGATGTTCTGGTAGATGATAGGCTCAGCAATGGCATGCAAGTCATGTCAAGGCAGGCATTTCAAGCTGCTGCTAACAAAGCAAACTGAATATTGGCATGCATTAATAAGGGGATTAACTCCAGGGATAAAGCGATAATTCTCGCACTCTACAAGACTTTGGTCCGGCCTCACCTGGAGTATGCTGTCCAGTTCTGGGAACCAGTCCTCAGGAAGGATGTACTGGAAATGGAGCGATTACAAAGAAGGGCAACAAAGCTAATAAAGGGTCTGGAAGATATTAGTTATGAAGAAAGGTTACGAGCACTGAACTTATTCTCTCTGGAGAAGAGACGCTTGAGAGTGGATATGATTTCAATTTACAATATACCATACTGGTGACCCCACAATAGGGATAAAACTTTTTTGTGGAAGGGAGTTTGCTAAGACACGTGGCCACTCATTAAAATGAGAAGAAAAGAGGTTTAACCTTAAACTGCGTAGAGGGTTCTTTACTGTAAGAGCAGCAAGGATGTGGAATTTCCTTCCACAGGCAGTGTTTTCAACGGTTTCAAAAAACTATTAACCTCACCTACTATGTAACTAAGAAAGGAAACCAGGTTCCATTGCCCGGATTGTGACATCGGACTTTGTGCAGTCCCATATTTCAAAATGTTTCATACCCGGGATGTTTACTAAACCAATAGGCAGTGTCTAGTATTACAGTGAGTAGTAATACTGCACCCTTATTTGGACAAATTTAACTGTTTTTTGTTTGATTACATTATTGAATAAAATTATTATTTTATTATTATTTATTTATTATATTATAATTATATGTTTTTCAAACTTTATCATACCCGGGATGTCTACTAGACTCTTGTTTAGACAGATTTAAGCGAGTTATTCCTAAAGCCTCATACACACGATCGGACTTTGTACAAACTTTCCCGTGGATTTTTGTACAAAGGGCGTTGGCTGTAAACTTGTATTGCACACACACGATCTGACTTTTTAGGGAACAAACACGAATGTAGTGACATTTCAACGTACTGACGACACTTCAAAAGAGGACGTTCATTTACTCCGGCGCCACCCTTTGATCAACTTCTGTATTGTTGTCTGATCTTTTGAATTGGTTCTGAGCATGCGTGTTTGTACTTTGTACAAAAGTCCGATGGTTTTGTGTACACACGATCGGACTTTGCTCCATCTGACTTTTGTTGCTAGAAAGTTTGTCCGTTCACACAGCCAACAAAAGTCAGATGAAAACCGAAAAAGTTTGTCCGATGGAGCGTACACACGGTCGGATGTTGCCTTAAAACAGCTAATTTGCATGTTTGTTGTCAAAAAGTCAGATCGTGTGTACGGGCCTTAAGAATTACAGGCCTACAATATAAAACAACAAATTTCCATACAAAAAAATGTACCGCTTTGACATTCAAAAATACTGACATAATCAGACCACCAGGAAGGTTAAGTTGGCTTGTGACTTCTCACAAGTCGTCAGTTGATGTCATTGGTACCACTGGCCATAGTATGAGATGTCACAAAAAATAAATAAATAATATGTTATGAATATTTATATTTTCTTCAGCCAATCCAGTAAAAGGCTTATGACACTGGTGCGTGCTTGGGGGGGGGTCTTTAAAATATTTATGACTGGCCATGTGCTCTCTATCGTTCCCTAGGCTCAGGCCTGGGGAGGTGCTGCTGGATGGAGCTCTGCTGCTAGATCCAGTAGCCTCCTTTGGGACCTAAACTGTGCTAAAGCTGTCCTGCCTCGTCTGGAGGAAGCTGTGCCCAGGAGGAGACTCATGGAAGGTCCTTTGCTGGAGAGAGCCAGGAAGAAGGCTGGTCACTCTGAAGGGCCTGGTAACTCACTTGGAGGATTCACTGAAATTTGGGAATGTGCTTACAGTTTTGCCCGGTCAGCTTAAAGGATCAGACACTGTGAAGCTGGATCTGGAGAGTCTAAGTTATCTGCTATGAAACCTGAGACCCTTAACCCTCACCTCCTTGACAGCTCTGCAATAAAACTATATTGTATCATTTACTCCAATAAATCTTCTTGATGAGACAACATCACACTATTTGGAGTATCATATCTTTTTTGCAAGATTTGCACAATCTTTTGAACACTTGGGAAACTTACCGTGATTGAGAGACCGTCCGGGACACAGAGGTTATTAACAAGAGACGCCCAGGAGATCAAGGAAGCCCAGGAGATCTGGAGTTAATTTCTGGGGATCTGTGATCCAATTTGCGCTCTTTGACCTCCCTGAGTAAGGGGGGGTTGCTGGCGGTCCGGTAAGTCTTCATTTTACTAGAGGTGACGGGTATCACGAGGTCAAGCAATCACACCAATTCACATATTCATATGAAGATTTTTTAGTCACTTTTATGGACTTTTTTTTAGATATTTACTATATATTTTTTCCACCATATTTTTTTTACCTTTATTATAGTACTCTCCATATATATATATATGATCTTTTGGTCTTGTATATTCCTCAGTTTTGCTTGATTTATGCTAGTTTCATTTATTGCCAGTATTTAGCATTTTCTTTTTTTTCAATGCGATTTTAAATGCAATTTATGCAAGTTTTTGGCAATATTTAGCATTTTATTGTTTTATATACGATTTATGGTAACACTGTTCACATTATATGGTCACTAATTTGCACTTTTTTGTAAGTTGTGCCCAACAACTTTCTTCATATATTTTAGCGCTGCTCTTTTTTCTACACATTTACTTTATACCTTATATCTGGGTTATAGTGTTCAGCTGCTGCATGCTGTTTTTTACCAAGCGCGGATATTACCCCTTTTTTTAAAAAAAATATAAAAAGACAAAAGTGACTAGCACCCAATATCCTTTCTCAGGCCCCCTATTTTAGACATGGAATGCTAGCCCACCCCTGGCCTCTAGACATGCTATCCTGCCTTTGGGGTGTCAAAGTGGTGCTACATTTATGTAACTATGCCCCACAAAAAATGGTTGTCAAAAACGAATCTCTCATCTGCTTTGTCCACAGCAAGCAGTCCGACATAGATCAATTTATTTTTAATATAAGTACTGTTTAAAAAAAACTATTTTGTTTCACTGTATATTTTATATGGTTTTTGTTATACTTTGATAACAAACACAAGTTCAGCTTTATAGTAAACCCATGCTTAGTATAAAATAGAACTAAAGTATTACACTCCGTCGGTTCCTGCGCAAATTCTTTACGGAGGCCTCAGAACACTGTTGGAGGTGCCAAGAGGAGCAGGGGACTCCATTTCACATTTTTTGGACTTGTCCAAAACTTAAAACGGTACTGGTCGGATCACTCAACAATTTACTGATTTCTAGATACCAGGGCATCCTGCCTTCTTTTTGTTCCACTACTCACAAATTCCCTTGAAAAAATACAAGAAATCAATTATTCGGCACTTGGTTAATGCCGCCAAAGTCTGTATCACTCTGTGCTTGAAAAAAGCTAACCCCCCTATTGCTATGTGGCTTAATAAATTAAGGAATATTGGGGGGGGCGTGGCTACCGCGCAGCTGAATGGACGTCTGAGCACACAGCTCCGCTCCAGCTAAGAGAACCGCCGACGTTTGGGACGACACCGCTGGCCAAATTCATACCCACAGGCTGCCTAAAGGTCCCGCCGAGCCTGCCAGATGACCCGCAAGAGGAAAGAAGCATCTCAGCTGAAGAACTTAATGATTTCTTTCCGCCGAAAGGCCAAGACCATTTCCAAGATAGCCCTGGCGCCGAGAATGGCTGCCCTTCCCCCTCAGGCAGCTCGCGCTCTGCTGCATCAAGCCCAGGCTCACAGGCAGACCATGTGCACCGCTCCCCAGATGCCTCAACTCCTCTTTCTCGTAGTCCTACAAAATCCAAACCCCGGATGGCAGATGACGCCCAGCAGATGTGCAAGAGCCAGGAGTATATGGAAGACACAAGGGAGTTAGTGGATCCGTTCACCCCATTCCCCACAACGGGTAAGCCTGTGTCTGACAACACCATCGAAGACATGCTTGTCTCCCTCCGCAGCTCTATGCACACAGACATGCTGCAATGTGTGAATAACTTTAAAACAGAAATAGGAGCACTGGGAGGGAGGGTGAATCACAGAGAAGAAAATGGGGGAATTTGCAGCATCCCATAACACCCTGATTGATGCCCAAGACGACCACTCAGAGGAGCTTTCATGGCTCAGGTCAAAGGTCACCGCCCTTGAAGACAGATCAAGGAGGAACATTGTAAAGATTCGGGTGGTCCCTGAAACTGTGCTTCCTGCGCATCTTCAGCAATACGCCCATGATCTTATACAGACCTTCCTACCCTCCATTGCTGACTCTGAAATACATGTCGATCGCATCTACAGGCTGCCAAAGCCATCTCATCTCCCTGACAACATCCCCCAAGATGTATTGATGAGGGTGCATTTCTACCAAATTAAAGAACATCTCATTTGTACTCAGTTGCGAACTTTCCCCTCCAAGTTATGGGCAAATACTCTGCCCCCAGGTTCAAGTTTGAACAACATTTTTTATCACATTTTATGTTCTTTTTTTACGGTTTCACTTTATTATTTCTCTCCTTTACAACTCTTCCCCTCTTCTACTGGTCTGACCAACATGTGAACTGCATCACCTCTACCGAACCGGAATGGAACATTCTGCATCAACTCGCTCGTCATCGTGAAACTGCCGCAAGCTGGCCTGCAACACCTGGACCAAGGTACTGTCAGCACTTACACCCCACACACATGGCTCTTAAAATAATCTCTTTTAATGTAAATGGCCTCAACCACCCAGCCAGAAGAGCCTCGATCTGGAAGGAAGCACTTAAACTCCAGGCTGATGTCCTTTGTGGGCAAGAGACCCACTTTTCAGCCAGCGATCCTCTCTATTTCAAACACAAAATGTTCCCTCAAGTTTTTTTAGCTTCAGCTCCCTCGAAACAGAAGGGTGTCTTTATCGCTATCAGAGACTCAGTGACTTTCAGTCTTACAGAAACCCACGTTGACCCAGCAGGCAGATACCTCATACTTGTGGGGGAACTCAACAACAAACCCTTCACTATCGTCAATCTAGATGCACCAAATACCCACCAAATCCGCTTCCTGAAAAAACTATACTGCAAAATTTCCACTATCCGAAAGGGCTCACTGGTGATATGTGGAGATCACAACACCACCACCCACCCACCACACCATGGACACCACATCCAAAGCCAAAAGACCTCCCCTCTCGCTTCAACCTCTTCTCTACACAGAAGACCTCTATGACGCATGGAGATGCCAACATGCGAGCAAAAAAGATTATACTTTCCACTCTGCCAGTCATAACTCTTACTCCAGAATCGATTTGATACTTGTAGATAAAGTGCTATTACAGGCAGTGTCCTCCTCCAACATACACGGTCAGACCATGCGCCTGTGTCTATTACGGTGATGGAGGGGCACACTCCGAGTCCCGCCTATATATGGAGGGCTAATTCACATATCTTTCAAATGTCTCCACATGCCTCCAATATAGCAAATAGCTTATCCAAATTTTTTGATTTGAATACTAATTCTGTATCTGATCCTGCAATGCTATGGTGTGCACATAAGGCTTTTATTAGAGGTAAAATTTTACAGATATGTGCACGGGAGAAAAGGCAGAGGACACAGAGGCTAAATCTACTCTTAGACGATATCAAAACTCTAGAGGCCTTAAATAAAACCAATGCTAATGCACACACGGCCCAAAAACTCACTCAACTTCGTTTTGATCTCAGACTCCTGCTCATTGAACAATACGACAAACATATACAATCCCTAAAATTGTCCCACTACTCCTCTGGCAATAGAGCAGGCAAATTCTTAGCCCAGAGGCTCAAAATAGCTAAAACTAAATCTAAAATTTCGTACTTACTACACTCAGTAGACAATCACAAAATATTCAACCCCAAAGACATAGCTAACTCTTTTGCTGAATATTACTCATCATTGTACAACCTTGATAAAGACACTGTTACCCCACAACCAACAGAGGAGAAGATACAAGCCTTTTTAGCAAAAATCAATCTTCCCTCGCTTACACAAACACAACTTTTATCTCTTAATGCTCCCATAACGGAGTCTGAGCTCAAAAAAGTAATACGAACACTTCCACTAGGCAAATCCCCAGACTACCTAATGACTACTATAAAACATTCCAATCCGTGTTGATCCCAACCCTTCAATCGGTCTACTCGGCTTGTCCTCTGCCTCGTTTCCCTCTGAAATGCTTAAAGCGTATGTGGTAACTATTCCAAAACCAGGCAAAGAATCTACATCCCCGCCCAACTTTAGACCGATATCTTTACTCAATACTGATGTTAAGCTATATGCAAAAATCCTAGCCCATAGATTACTCCCAATCCTCCCTTCCCTCATAAAACCTGACCAATCTGGCTTCACGGCCGGGAGACAGGCCTCTGATGCCACAAGAAGAGTCATTAATGTCATGCAATACGCTAGATGCTGTCAAGTGCCTTCTCTGCTCCTTTCATTGGATGCGGAGGAGGCATTCGACAGGATACACTGAGGCTACATGAAACACACACTGATGAAGTTTGGTTTCACTGGACCCATCCTGTCTGCCATATTGGCTTTTGTACTCCTCCCCCTGTGCACAAGTCTATACCTCTAATATCCTATCAGATACCTTTACCATCTCCAATGGTAAGAGACAGGGCTGCCCCCTTTCCTCCTCAATTTTCAATCTACTTATAGAGCCCCTAGCAAAACGAGTTAGAACACACCCTAATATCTCAAGCTTCAACATACAAGGACAACATTGTTATGGATTGGATGAGAACCAGAATCAAGGTCTGGTATTTTTATATCTGCCCCTGATCAAATTATTGCATATAATGCGTGCACACGCTGTAACCACTCTGACACACTAAGTCCAGTGTGAAATTACTTTCTGTTTTTATTTCCTCTTTTTGAAGTTTATACAAGAATGGGTGGACTTTCAAACAAACAAGGCGAGACATATGCAAAACATATTATTGTGACATATTACTGTAACAAATGTATATATATAGGATGATGCTGATGCCATGTCTGTCTCGGTTGTAATTCTCGGAAAAGGCACACAATTCTTCTTAACTCTTTGCAGTTCAGCTTTGCAATAAGCAGTCATCCCTAATTAAAGTTAAGGATGATTTAAGCAGCAGCAGTAACTTATCATATATTGAAATAGACATTTTAGCATTTTATCATAATCCTTCTGACACCAAAGTCACATCCATTACAGTCCCCCCTTAAAATGTCTATTTTTAATCTATCCCTTACACTAAAATCCTACACCTGGCCCATTCTCTTCAGCAACTCTTTTGGACTGTATATAGAGAAAGGCAGCGACTAACTCACTACCCCCCTCGATACAGCCTGGAGAAGGACAGTCAGGTGCTGTCTGTCCCTATAACCCTATGGTGTTACATCTCAGGGAGGGAGTGTCTGTAATGGAGTGCATTTCATAATCTTCATCTGGTATTTCCTGGTTCACAAATGTGGTAGTAGATTGGTCAACAGCTTTTTCTACACACTTTTTAAGACAGGGGAGAATACAGCAGACAATGACAACCAAAGTCACTAAAATTATCAGGATGGTTATTCCTATCTGTGTTAATAATCCCTGCTACCCTCCGTTAATCCAGGTGAAGTATTGATCCCAGGGGTTGGTGAGCCCTGAATTCTGTTTTAATTCCTCTGACAAATTCTCAAGTTTCCTGATGGCTAAGGTCACTTTACCATTTGGACCAGTGTTATCTGGGATATAAGTACAGCATGTACTTGTTTCAGGTATCATTTTACACACACCCCCCTTTTCAGATAGGACCATATCTAAGGCCATGCGGTTTTGGAAGGTCATATGTGAAGCGGCTTCTAGTTGTTCAGCTAAGCCTCGGAGTGCATCTCTGGTGTAATTGACAAACCTTTGTTGGTTGTAGTAAATGTAATTTATCTACATTCTTGTTTACACTGATGATGGGGATTAGAGACTCAAATCCTGCTGCGACTTGGTCTCTTGCTTTGAACTCATCTGGGACACCTCTGGGGACCCCTATGGCATCTATGTATACATGAGGGTCAAAGCTTCCTGCTGGGGCGTTCCTACGCATCCTAGGCCTGGGTGTCTTATTTGCGTCTGGTTCTATCTGTGGAGTGGCCTCTGAGAAAATATGCAGAGGCATTATGGCCTTGGCCAGTGCACATTCTCCTGTCCACTTTCCTGTCAATCTGCTTCTGATTTTCATGTCTCCGCAGATCCAGTACACGTCCCCCAAAGACTGGACTTGATCTTGCACTAGATCTGTAGAGACCTCACTATAAGGTTCACAGTAACCCTTAGTGAAATTCCCAAGAGATTTCCCCACCCCCTGATATCGTCCATAGCATGTGTAATTGCCAGGATATATGGTGATACCTTCTCCTGGCTTGGGGGTTTTGGTGACTATGGGATACTCCTTTTTCCAATGTTCACACAGGGAGTGGTTAGTGGTTGTATTGGTAAGCAGACTAAGGAAACATGTCTCATGTTCTGGGGGAATGTTTAGGGGCACTGTCCCCAAATGAGGCCTAGCCCCCCCCCACATACATAACAATTGGTTTTGTTATGTTTCTCTGCATTGTATCTCATCCACTCTAGCCATAGGTTGACATCTGAGAACCCGGTTTCTGCTGCCATAGTATCCTCAAAGGTAGGGTCTGCTATAATATCTGTTTTACATTTTTTTTATATTATATCTTGTTTTTTAAGTAATTTGAGATATATATACTATTACAAATTTTTCTTTTCTAGCAAACTCATCCTCTGAAGAGACCCCAAATACTATGGGTCGAAACGCGTCAGGAAATGTCTTGTAACAGTCATTATCATATGACTGTATATGACCCTTATGTTTGCTATTTTATGTATTTGGCATGAATATATTCCTGTTCGAGCTCACATCCTAACACTCATGTAACAACTCATTTTTTCAATAAAGAGAAAAAATGTTTTACTTTTTACCAAACGTTTACTTTTATCATTACCTACACCTAGCTGCCTAAAAAACCCCATGGGGGAAACTTCCGATTTCCTTTTTCTTATCAGGGTGAGCAGCACCAGCATCTCCTTCCAATGTGTCTTTCCCTTGCTATGGCCACCATATCCTTTAATGTCTGTATGTGGGGCCTCAGGGGATTGGAGCTGGATGTAGATTGAGGAACTCCCCACTCTGGATTATTGAACATATCTTTCATCTGGAAAGGTTTTCTAAAACTGGAAGTCCCACTTCCCCACCATAGGCCCAGAATATAGGTCCCGCTGTCTCCTGGGCTAGGATTTTCAATGGTCAGCCTGAACTCCTTGGTAAAATTCAGATCTGTGTGCTTGTTGATTGTCATTCTATCTAAGACTGACTTCCCATTTTCATCCTTTCTATTTTGGGCGCTTTCAGGTTTTACCCCCAGTGTTCCAACCCACTGCTCCCCAGGAATCACAGTTGTTACCCCAATAGGTGTCAGTAACACATACATACACAGTCATGGGCCTTACTGCTTCATCCCAGGACCGGATCTTGTGCATAGTACCTGGAATTATCTGTTCATAAGAGGATATAAAAGTGGTTTCCAAAGCAAGCAAAGTCCTTTCTTGTATTAAGAGAGGTATGGACTCCAGAGAGAGAGATATCATTTTGCCCCTGTTCAAATCATTAGTAAGACCTCATCTGGAATATGCAGTTCAGTTTTGGGCACCAGTTCTCAAAAAGGATATTGGGGAACTAGAGAAAGTGCAGAGACGGGCAACCAAACTGATAAGAGGCTATGAGGAAAGATTAGAGGAACTGAATTTATTCACCCTTGATAAGAGGAGATTAAGGGGGGATATGATCAACATGTATAAATATATAAGGGGTCCATATAGTGAACTTAGTGTTGAGTTATTCACTTTACAGTCAACAAAGAGGACAAGGGGGCACTCTTTACGTCTAGAGGAAAAGAGATTTCATCTCCAAATACAGAAAGGTTTCTTCACAGTAAGAGCTGTGAAAATGTGGAATAGACTCCCTGCAGAGGTGGTTCTGGCCAGCTCAGTAGATTGCTTTAAGAAAGGTCTGGATACTTTCCTAAATGTACATAATATAACTGGGTACTAACATTTATAGGTAAAGTTGATCCGGGGAAAATCCGATTGCCTCTCGGGGGATCAAGAAGGAATTTTTTCCCCTGCTTTAGCAAATTGGAGCATGCTCTGCTGTTTTTTTTTTTGCCTTCCTCTGGATCAACTGTGGGTATAGAATGGGGTATATGGGATTGTATGATATATTTTTTTTTATTTGTGGTTGAACTGGATGGACTTGTGTCTTTTTTCAACCTAACTATGTAACTATGTGTATTGGATGAGTTATACCAGAATTGGGTTATACCATCTTTTTGGTGGATGGCTACCTCTTGTGCCTGAGCAATAAATACAATGAAAAGGATATATAGAATCATTTGGTCCCCTTGACCTCCTACTCAGGCACAGGGACTTTCTTGCAGTGGGAGGCGTGTTTTTCCCGGCAACCTTGACTGGTGTGGCAGTTGTTAGGAGAACCTGGAAAGAACCATCATATCTGGGTTCAAGGGTGTGTTTGCTCACAAACTTCTTTCCTAGGACTCAGTCACCGATAACCAGCTTGTGTGTTCCTGTATCTAGCTCAGGATCTGGAATGGAGGAAAACACTTGCGAAGGGATATGGGTTAATTCTCGAGATAAAGCAGTCACATAATCAGTCAATACATCAGATTGGAGCTGTAATTGCTGTGGAAAGTAACAACCCAGTCTGGGGGCTGAACCAAACAATATCTCATAGGGTGACAAGCCATGGTTTCCCCTTGGAGTGTACCTAACACTGAATAAGGCAATGGGTAAGCTGTCTGGCCAACTCATTCCCGTTTCCTGACACATTTTTAGCATTCTAGATTTTATTGTGCCATTTAATCTTTCCACCTTCCCACTGCTCTGAGGATGGTATGGGGTGTGGAAAGCTAGCGTGACCCCTAAAGCTGTCCATATTTCTTTGGTTCCTGAGGCCGTGAAAGCCGGCCCCTGATCCCTCTCTATGACCTCTGGGACACCATATCTGCACACTATTTCTTTTAAAAGTCTCTTAGCTGTGGTCTTTTCTGTCATGTTGGTGACGGGATAGGCCTCTAGGATATGATGACTAATGCATACTCATATTGACCATTTTTTGGCATCTGGATGTGGTCGATCTGTGTCCTTTGGAAGGGGTACTGGGCTTTTGCCAAATGCTTCAAAAAGGTACCTTTTCCGTACTTCCTGGGTTACATTTAGCACAGATGGTGCATGACTTGCAGAAGTTGTTGGTAAGTGGAGTAATCCCCGGAGCTAAGTAGTATTTGTTGATCAGGACATTCATCAAAGTTTTTGACAGATAAGAGGTACCATGGGTCCACTGTACCACTGCAGGAAACAGATCCTTTCAGTTTCTGTAGCTCCTTTCTTTATCCACACTTCTTTTTTCTTCTTTGTCAACTGCTTCTTGTTGCTCCTTGAGGTAGGTCCTGCTCACAGGAGGGTTTTGTAGAATCATGGTGGTCTTCAGGGTTACAGTTTCTTCAGGCGTAATCACTGTATCATCCAGGATGGGTGCATTCACTCTGCTGGCCACTTCTTGCATCCTGTTTGCAGCTTCTTTCACAGCGGTATCTGCCAAGTGATTACCTTGTGCTTCTTGAGAATTCAGTTTGCTGTGCGCCTTTATCTTAAGTATAGCATAGCAGGCGACTCAGAGGGCATATCTTGAGTCTGTATGGATATTAGCTCTTTTTCCTTCTGCCAATTTGCATGCCATTGTTAGGGCCTGGAGTTCTGCTTCCTGGGCAGACATGGAGGAAGGTAATGCTGAAGCCTGAAGAACTGTATCTTCGGTGGTGACTGCGTACCTTGTGTGGTACCGTCCAGCGCTGTCTGCATACCTGGAATCATCCACAAAGATTGTCAAGTCAGGATTCTCAAGGTCCGTTTCACTAACTGTCAGTAGGTGTGAAGTCTCCATCTTCATCACTTCAAAGCAGTCATGAGTGGCGAGGTGGGGATCATTCTCCAAAGAGGTTCCCCCCTCAAGAAGTGAAAGTAGAGTGGATGGGTTGAGGGTATTACATCGGAGGAGAGGGATATTATCGGGGAGAAGCAAGGCACACTGGAGTCTGAGGTGTCTTGCTGGAGACAGATGTTTGGGCTGTACTTGGTTTAGTATGGCAGTTATGTCATGAGGGGCAAGGAGGATTAAAAGATGGCCCAGCACCAAGTCAGCGGTTTTTTCCAAAAGGGCTTGGGCCGCAAAGATGGCTCTAAGACAGGAGGGTCCCCCCCTGGCCACTGGGTCCAGTTGGCAGGAGTAATAACCAACGGGTCTGAGCCTGTTGCCATGGGCCTGAGCCAAAACTCCTGTGGCATGTCCCTGTCTCTCTGAGACAAACAGTTTGAAAGTCTTTTCATAGTCCGGGAGGCCCAATGCAGGGGCCGAGGAGAAAATCTCCTTCAGAACTTCAAAATTGTCCACAGCTTCTGGGGAAAGTGAGAAGGGATGGGATTTCAGGACGTCAGAGAGGTTGCATCAAGAGGGAGGTGCCCGGGATCCAAGAGCGGCAATAGGAGATTAATCCTAGAAAAGGTGTGAAGGGGCTTTTGACCTTGAGGCAAAGGGATGGCCTTGATTGCAGCAACTCTTTCTTCAGTAAGATATTGAGTGCCATGGGAGATGCAGTGACCTAGAAAAACCACCTTCTCTTTGCACCACTGGACCTTTTGCTTTGAGGCCTTGCATCCTTGCTTGGCTACATAGTGGAGGAGGCTTTCAGTGATAAAAGTCTACGCCTCTTGGCAATCTGCTCCTGGCACTTCTCCTTTGCTACAGGACAGAGCTAAAACAGGGGGCAGATATAATTAGTACAGGTTCGATAGGCTATGGGCAAGATGTACCTGTCTCTTTGCTGACCATGGAGAGCTGATATAGACAGAGACTAGCCAATCATGGGTACAGGATAAACAGTAGACTAGATATACAAGATATCAAAAGTGCCTTACAGTTTTCAGAGCTGATCAGTTCTCCTCCAGTCTCCGTGTGTTGGCCTGTCTCAGTCCCTTCTCGATCAGCTATCCTCCGGTACAGAACCCAAATAGCCCCACATTGCGCGCCAGCTGTTTTGGATTGGATGAGAACCAGAACCAAGGTCTGGTATTTTTATATCTGCCCCTGATCAAATTATTGCATATAATGCGTGCACACGCTGAAGTAACCACTCTGACAAACTAAGTCCAGTGTGAAATTACTTTCTGTTTTTATTTCCTCTTTTTGAAGTTTATATAAGAATGGGTGGACTTTCAAACAAACAAGGCGAGACATATGCAAAACATATTATTGTGACATATTACTGTAACAAATGTATATATAGGATGATGCTGATGCCATGTCCGTCTCGGTTGTAATTCACAGAAAAGGCACACAATTCTTCTTAACTCTTTGCAGTTCAGCTTTGCAATAAGCAGTCATCTCCAAGTAAAGTTAAGGATGATTTAAGCAGCAGCAGTAACTTATCATATATTGAAATAGGCATTTTAGCATTTTATCATAATCCTTCTGACACCAAAGTCACATCCATTACAACATCACGATATTAACTTATTTGATGATGATATCATTCTTTCCTGTCGCATCATGGCAGCATACACTCTGGGTTGTGACTCCGCCTCCACAACCTGATAGGACCACATAACTATAAGATGAAGCTACGGCCCCCGCCCCAGCATTCTCTTATTTTTCCTCACCTGTTGGGACCGCACGGACATCACCCCCTTACCGCTTCGCCCCAGCCAGGTTCTAGCCTCTCCTGGTTTGGAAGTCCTTACTGGTACAGCCTCTAAACGAAGCTAAATGGAAGGAACCCCACTCTGGTGATCTCAGGGGTATGTTACAATTCTCTCTGTGACCTTGGATTAACAGCCTTAAACAGGCTCAAGCTGTTTTGATTTGTCTCCTGCATGAGTTTTAAAAAAGCTCTGATATTGCTGCCTCAATGTATATACTAAAGCCTTAAACAGGCTTAACATCATGCCTCAAACACCCTGGCATATGAACCTTAAATAGGTTTAGCCAAATTGCAGTGGTCTCCCTTTCTCTTTTCCTTTCCTTCCTACCTGTGTGCCTGGGCGCTCTCCTGGGCTCTGTTGTCCTCCTAGGGGCGCTGGGATGTGTTCTGAGGAAAATTGAATGAACCTGTTTCTGTTCCTTGTATCTTTAACCAGAGATCACTGAATTGCTGCAGTTTGTTTGCCTGTCTTACAACAAAGCTCCTATTTCATCCTACTGAGGTAAAAGCCTGTTTTTTTTCTCTGCATCTATACTTCCTGCATAAGCTGCTGTGTTTTACCTCACCTGTGCTTCCTATGTCAGTTAGTACCTCCTTAGGCTTGCCTTATTCCTTGCTATGGAGACCACTGCCCTAGCAGATCACCGCCAGCTATTAGGTAAGGGGGGGGATTTTTGGTAAGTAGTGAAGATTGAAAAAAAGAGAGCAATCCTAACGCTGCCTATAGGGTTAGCCCTACCAGGTCCGCAAAATCTCCTGATTCAAGGCACAGAGAGACTTCACGCAGGAGAAGCCATTCTGGCCACAGACGGAGCCGCTCCAGTCGCAGGAGAAGTCGCTCAGGCCACAGAGGGATTTGCAGGAGAAGTCGCTCAGGCTACAGAGGGAGTCGCAGGAGAAGTCGCTTCAGTTCTTACTCCAGATACAGCCACTCCTATCATAGAGGATCTCCTGTCCATAGACAGCGATCACCAGTGCGACCCTCTGGAAACGCATGTTGGATATGCGGGGCCGCAGCCCTTCCCGATAAATTGGCATGCCGTAGATGCTTTGAGGAGGCTACTAGGGAAAAAGAATCGCAGTTTAGAGAGCCAGTAGCTCCACAGATTCTTACTCCGGAGACAGAGTTATCAACGCAAAGTGACTCACCTGCTCCTCCCAGCACGTCAAAAGAGCAGGATTCCCCGTCTGACAATGAGGGGTTGGAAGCAACTGCAGGGTTTGATTTTTCGCTAATTGAACCATTTGTCAAATCGGTCAAGGAAGCGATCGGATGGGAGGAACCCCAGGAAGTCCAACCAAAGCGGAAAAAATACTTCCCAAACCTTAAATGGGACTCCGAGGGCTTTCCGTTCATTGAGGAATTTGATGATTTAATTAAAGAGGAATGGCAAGGACCCGAGAAGAAATCGAGTCTGAATAACAGGCTTTCCAAATTATATGTCTAACAGTATGCGTTAAAAACAGGGGTTTAGTCCGCACGCATTTGCAAATGCATGCGTAAGCCACAGAGCCTCGTCAGGGTGCCTTGACGAGGCTCTGTGGCTTACGCATGCGTTTGCAAATGCGTGCGGACTAAACCCCTGTTTAACGCATACTGTTAGACAGGTCAATTTGGTTGTCTGCGAGCTGGTGGTAAGTAGGCTTGTTTTTTTCCTGGGCATTCCCCAGGTTTTGTTGTTATCTGCTTTAGCCTTCCAATGCCTCTTACTGCGATAGCCAGCTGTAGATGGGGGCGGTGGACACGTTTTTGTTAACACATAGTGTTTGTATTGGTCCAGCAACGCACCAACACCTTTGCAGCCATTGTGCAATCTGCTGGGCGTTTGGTGTGCTCCTGTACCTTTAAGAAGGGGTGGCTCCCCTTCAGTCCACCTGCCCTCATCTACCCATTAGAATGCATGTGCCTCCACTGTGGGGACACTCTTAGTTTAGTGTTAGGACCACAGATATCAGGGTGCCTTGACGAGGCTCTGTGGCTTACGCATGCGTTTGCAAATGCGTGCGGACTAAACCCCTGTTTTTAACGCATACTGTTAGACAGGTCAATTTGGTTGTCTGCGAGCTGGTGGTAAGTAGGCTTGGTTTTTTCCTGGGCATTCCCCAGGTTTTGTTGTTATTTCCAAATTATATCCCTTGAAGGAACCTAAAGTGAGTCCTCTTGTCTCTCCTCCCGTCGTAGACGCATCTCTCATGCGGTTAACCAGGCATGTGACATTGCCGATCGAAGATGCCAGGACATTCAGGGATATCTTGGATAGGAGGATCAACACCGATATGAAGAGTGCCTACCTTGCAGCAGGAGGCGCTTGCAGACCGGCTGTGGCACTTGCAGCTATAGGCAGGGCCATTTCCAGCTGGTCATCAAACACTGAGAGGTTGGTCTCAGAAGGCGCGGACCAGGAGAGCATAATAAAAGCTCTACAAGAGTTAAGTCTCGCGGGGGACTTTTGTGGCAGAGGCTTCGGTGGATGCGATTAAATCGTCATCAAGGGCCATGTTGGCCTCCGTAATGGCCAGGCGGGCACTGTGGCTGAAACCCTGGTCGGCGGATCCTGTCTCCAAATCAAATTGGTGCCGCATTCCATATGACGGCGAGAACCTTTTCGGTGCAAAGCTGGACTCAGCAATTTCAAAGGTGACCGGTGGGAAGTCGGGACTGATTCCATTGGACAGAAAACCGAAACAGCAGAGGCCTCCTCCCTTCAGATGTAATCTGCCAGACAGATACAGGGATGCTAAATCCTATAGGCCAGGAAAAGAATACAGGAGGGGCTGGAAGAACCCCCAAACATCCTTTATGAAGTTTCAGAAGCCCAAGACTCCCGCTTCCAGTGACCAAAAGCCCAGCCAGCAGTAGTGGGGGCAAGCCTTTCGAAATTCAAGCTGGTTTGGGCGGAAGCAATAAAGGACCCTTGGACCGTGGCTACTGTCCATTTCGGGCACAGATGGCCCTTCGAGAGACATCCCCCAGGGGATCATTTTTGTCCCACCAGACTTCATTCTTCAGGGGAAAAACGGTTACTGTTGACCAGTTACCTCCAATAGCTTCTCCAGAAGAAGGCGATAATAGAGGTGCCTGCATCACAGAGGGGTTGGGGATTCTACTCCCCGTTATTTCTGGTCAAGAAAAAATCTGGGGACCTTCGGCCAGTCTTGGATCTAAAGAACCTCAATCGCTCCATTCGAGTGGAGTCGTTCAAGATGGAGAGTTTACAATCAATCCTCCAGGCCATAAATCTGGGAGACTGGATGCTCTCCATAGACCTCCAGGATGCATATCTTCACGTCCCGATCCATGTTGCTTTCCAGAAGTTCCTTCGGTTCTCGGTGAATCAGGGCCACTTCCAGTTTGAGTCTCCCGTTCGGGATCTCTACTGCCCCCAGAAATTTCACCAAGGTACTGCTACCAGTAATCGCATCCTTAAGGGAGAAAGGGTTGAGAGTCCATCACTACCTGGACGACATCCTCCTCCTTTCAAGCAACCAGGAGTCCCTTGTCCAACATCGGGAGGTCCTAGTTGCCACACTACAAAAACTGGGCTGGTTGATAAACTGGAAAAAAAGCAATGCTCATCCCACCCAGAGGATGATCTTCCTGGGTGCGGAACTGGATACCCGGACAAACACGGTGGAACTACCGGCAGATAAGATTCCCCCACTGATTCAGAGGGTGAGAAGAGCAATCTCAGCAACATCCCTCCCAGCCAGAGCATGTCTCAGTCTCCTAGGCTCTCTGCGACCATTCCTATGGTCCAGTGGGCCCAATGGAATGCAAGACCGCTTCAAACGTCCTTTCTGCGCCAATGGGACAGCTTATCCATGACCCAACTGATCTACATCTTGGAGGAGGTCAAGCGATCCTTGCAGTGGTGGACTCGTCCCTGCAATCTGAGGAGATGCAAGCACATCTCAGGAAACGGTAACCTCAGATGCCATTTTGGAGGGTTGGGGGGCACACTACCTGCACTACGCGGCCCAAGGGCGCTGGCCATTCAGGATCCAGGACGCAGTCTCCAATGTGCTGGAGATGAAAGCAGCCTTTCAGGCACTCCTGGCCTTCAGTACTTACCTGAGGGGGAAGCAAGTCCTCCTGAAGATGGACAACAGGGTGGCCGTTGCCTACATCAACAGGCAGGGGGGCACCAGAAGCCCCTCCCTGATGCAGGAAGTTCGCCCCGTGATGGAGTGGGCACAATCGAACCTATTGGACCTGAGAGCGACCTATATCCCAGGGGTCGAGAATCTCCTAGCATTTGCGATAATAATTCAGACCTGGGGCCCACCAGACATAGACCTGGCGGCCACACCAGCCAATGCAAAGGTTCCTATCAAGAATCCCCTTTCTGTCAGCGGAGAGAGTAGATTGTCTACAACATCCCTGGAACTTCAACCTCCGCTACTTTTTCCCTCCGACTCCCCTCATAGCGAGGTTCCTTCTGAGGCTCAAGAGGTCGACGGCACTAGTAGTGACGGTGATCCCTTTCTGGCCGAGGAGGCCTTGGTTCACTACTCTCCTTCAGTTGAACACAACGGATCCTCTCCCTCTTCCGCTGTCAGCAGATATGCTCTCTCAGGACCAGCTTCTACATCTGATGGCCTGGAGGCTGAGAGGTCTAGGTACCTAGAACAGGGTTGTTCTCAGAGGGTAGTGGAAACATTACTCCAGGCTAGGAAGCAGACTACCAAGAACACCTACAGAAGGATCTGGGAGAAGTTTACCGCCTTCTCTCAACAACAAGGTTGGGACATATCTTCTCTGACAGCTCCTCAAATCCTGGAATTTCTGCAGTCAGGCCTAGAGAAGGGTCTTCGATCCAGTACCCTGAAGGTCCAGGTTTCAGCCTTATCCGCCCTGACCAGGGTCAAATGGGCACATGATCCTCTGGTTATCCAATTTCAGAGGGCCTGCCTTAAACTAAGGCCACCTAGGAAACCATCATTCCCAGCATGGGACCTCTCAGTTGTCCTGGAAATACTGTCTAATGATCCATTCTCTCCACTCGACAACATTTCCCTTTGGAACCTGACGCTTAAAGTCTCATTTCTGATTGCTATCACTTCAGCAAAGAGGGTCTCAGAGATGCAAGCCTTGATGGCCAAAGAACCGTATCTAGTCATCTACCCGGACAGGATAGTACTAAACCTTCAGATCGTTTCGTACCTAAGGTATCCTCATTTCACTTTAATCAGGAGATCAACCTTCCAGCCCTTATCACAGATCAAGGTGATCCTCATCCTCTGGATGTCAGGGGCAACATCCTGAAGTACCTCTCAGCAACAGAATCGATCAGGAGATCGGAGAACCTCTTAGTCATCCCATACGGCCATAGAAAAGGTCAGGCGGCCTCTGCTCACACCATTGCTTCATGGCTGGTGAAGACTATCAAAAAGGCATACTCACTGAGTGAGAAACAGATTTTGGAGGGCTTAAAGGCACATTTCACCAGGGCAGTGGCAACTTCTTGGGCAGCCTATTGTAGGGTCTCGGCAGAGACTATTTGTAAGGCGGCTACCTGGTCTTCCAGAAACACCTTTATGTCACATTATAGGGTGGATTCTGCACAACTTTCAACAGTAGATTTGGGAAGGGCCGTAATTCAGGCCAACTCCTCTGTTTCTTGTTAATAAATTTATTTTTCTTGCATTCCCACCCAGTCTGCGAGTTACTCCCCATAGTGTATGCTGCCATGATGCAAAAGGAAAATGGAAAATTGTATACTTACCTTTCCGTAATTTTCCTTTCCTGTCGCATCTTCATGGCAGCATACAATAAACCCACCCATAGGTGATTAATATATATATATATATATATATATATATATATATATATATTATATATATATATATATATATATATATATATATATATATATATATATATATATATATATATATATACGGAGAATGCTGGGGCGGGGGCCGTAGCTTCATCTTATAGTTATGTGGTCCTATCAGGTTGTGGAGGTGGAGTCACAACCCAGAGTGTATGCTGCCATGAAGATGCGACAGGAAAGGAAAATTACGGAAAGGTAAGTATACAATTTTCCATTTTTCTTATCACCTAACACTTCATTACAACATGCAAATGATACTCTTGACGAGTTTAGTAGAATCTCATTTTACAAAGTTAACTTTACAAAGTCAATTATCCTAGAACTGGGAATATCATCCTCCCTAAAATCTAAATTACAAACACATTTTCCCTACACATGGAGTAAGACCAGTATTACATATCTAGGCATAAAACTCATTAAGAACCTTCAAAACCTAGCAGAAGCCAATTACATACCGCTGATAGACAAACTCTCCAAAGATGTAAAAAGACTGGCCAACATAGAACTGTCCTGGACTGGACACCTAGCCTCATTTAAAATGTTGCTCCTACCCCAAATACTTTATATATTTAGAACTCTAGCAGTCCCAATACACAATACTAATTTTAAAGCCATGAACGCTCTGCTCTCTAGATATCTTTGGGGCTCTAGGAGACTGAGGTGCTCTAAAGCCCTTCTGGTCAAACACAGATTATCAGGGAGTATGGGACTAGTTGACATTAGAGACTATTTCCGATCAGCCATCCTTAGACAACTCAAGACCTGGTTCGATCCACTACCTGACAACTTATGGTGTGACATCGAGCAGGCTCTGAGTCCCACTATAAACCTAAAATATCTCCTACTCCTAGATGTTTGGAAACAGTTCCCTCTACATGGCCTCCCACCTACTATTCAAACCTCATTGTTGGCATGTAGGGATCTTCGCAAAATTACCCCAGTTTCCAACCAAGTAGACATTCCTATCCCTATAACAATTCTCTCACAGGCTATCCCGAATCTCGCCATCACGGAGTGTCAGGAAAAGGGAATTACTCTAATTGCTGACTTATATCATCATAATTCTCTTATACCCTTCGCCTCACTTATGAAACAGTTTAACCTCCTTCCAAGCGACAAATATATCCAAATAGCTCACTTCCTGAGAACCATTAAATCACAACACATATATCTTCCAAAAGAGGTGTGGCAATACTACACTACTAGACCAACACCCTCGAAGGGCATCACTCTGTTTTATAATCTCTTCCAACAAAAGCTAGACTTCATAAAATCCCATCCATATAAGAAATAGGAGTCGGAGCTAGATATGAACAATACAAACTCACAGTGGCAATACGCATTTCGATTGATCTACAAAGCCTTCAAATGCGTTAACTATTGGGAACTCTCCCAAAAAATAGCCCTTAGATGGTATCTTAAGCCCTACAGAATCTCCAAATTTGGAAATAACAACTCACCAATGTGCTGGAGAAACTGCGGAGCATCAGGCAATTTGCTCCACATGTTCTGGGCTTGTAAACACCTAACTAGTTTTTGGATCTTCCTCTTTCGCTCAATATCAAGTATCACGGGGGTCCTGACTCGCCCCAATCCAAGCCTAGCAATACTGATTGTAGGTATTGAAACCTTCCCCCCTGATTTTAGAACAGTAATTACTCACATCTTCCTTGTAGCCAGAACATTGATAGCAAAACAATGGAAGGCAGATAAAGCACCAAATGTATCTGAAGTATTCACTAATACCCAAACCCATTATGTCTATGAATCTCTACTGGCTAGTAGATCTGGTAATACAAAAAAGTTTGATAACCAATGGAAAATTTGGAAATCCTGGTTTAAAGGTAATAAATGAATGGTACTTTAAGGCACTGCACTGCATTCTAAATTAATGCTAATATGATGGTCAGACCACTACTTTATACTCCTATCCTGTTCTAAACTCTGTATTACTCAGTTACGTTTACAGTTAAAGGGTAAATACCTATATACTGATACTATGTCTCTCTAATACATTCAGATGAAGAAGTGTCTATACAATATCTTTGTAACATCTATCTATGAATGTAACTTTTACTGTTGTACTACTTACCTTTTCACTCATGTATTTTAAAAATTAATAAACTATTTAAAAAAATAAAATAAAGTAAGGAATATTAATGCTCTAGAGAACCTGGCGCTGACTGCCCAAAATAGAAGAGAGCAATATACCAAAACATGGTCATACTGGAACACTGCTCTGGAGATTGAAGTCTTCCCATCCTTTCCTGCTGTGGCGCATGCACACCTTATCGCCCTGGTTCCATCTCCAACCTTTTTTCCCCCTTTTTCTCCCTCTTCAACCTCCTCTTCCCATGCTAGTAAGTACAGTGTGCACATTCTATAAAATGGTCCATCTCCAACCTTTTTTCCCCCTTTTCCACCTCCTCTTCCCCTGCTAGTAAGTACAGTGTGCACATTCTATAAAATGGTCAAAATAAGGCATATCTAATAGATCAGTACATTGAACAGGAAATAAGAGCATTTTTTTTCGAGTGGGGAACAGGTGGTTTCTGATAGTAAAAATCAAGATTTTAGACTATTTCGATTACATGGGAATTTAACTATAAAGTACCTAAAGCGTAAATAAAATATAGTATCTTTAGATTTGTATGTAGAGTCCAAATTGATACCAAGGGGTCTCAGGGAAAGGATTATCCCTGCTGAACACCTCAGAAATGAATGTTTTCTAAAAATCTGGCAAGAAGAGGCAATCCAACACGGTATACATGTTATGCAGCTAACTGTAAATGGAGAAAAGCTACAGTTGGAATAACAACCGTTACCTCCAAACCTTTTTGGAAGTTGTAACACAAGATATCAGGGATATGGATTGGACCTACTTCACCCCTGGAGAGGCTAATCTGACAAGAAGGGGAATGGGTGGCTCTAAAAGAACTAAAAGTGATGAAAGGAAAAGTCATAAAACCTAGTGACAGGGGGCAATGTGGCAATGTGGTTACTGGAAGGAAGAAGATTATACTAAGGAGGTGTATAGACAACACCACATGCAATGAAAGATGTGCACATAACCCATTCTCCCCCTTGACCACAGAAATCAGCCTGGGTAATATATAGAATAACGTGCCCTTGTAAAAAGATTTACATTGGCAAAACCCAGAGGGAACTTAGAAAGAGGATAAGGGAACATTTAAGTAGTATTATAGGAGAAGATGAAGAATCCCCCCTAGCAATGCACTTTCAACAATGCCATAACATAACAAAAAAGAGGGGAGACAAAGATAAAATACTACTCCAAAAATAATCCAGATGGATTATCCAGCTGAACAGCATGGTACCTCTGGGTTTGAATAATGAACTCTCTCTACAATCATTCCTGTAAAAATAAACAGAAAGAAAATCATTCCTGTAAAAATTACAAAATCATTCTTGCAGGAATAGAAAAAAAAAGAGCAGCCAATTTTCATAGGACTGCCCGCCCTTTACACAAGAGGTTAACATCCAAGGTGGAGACTCCAAGGGATAGGACTAGAAATAGTTAAACATTGTATATATAAAGGATAATTGGAAATGTGATTGGAGGTCAATTAACCCATCAATAATTTTAATAAAGGTACCGACATCCCCTTAGAATTAAATGTTGGCAAGAATGAAGATATGGGATTTTAAAGGTACTTCTATGAAACATAATTGAGTTATTTTTTGAAAAACGCATTGGATTTTTAAATATTTTTATTAGAAATATAATTTATACAAAACAAATAAAAAGATAATGAATGAGAGTGCATATTATCTACAGTCCTAGGTACATACACCTAATCCTATACCAGACAAAGATAATGCAACATTCATTTATATATGATCAAATGTTCAACAAACTTCTACATGTTTCGCCTGAAAGGCTTCATCAGGAAAGTTGACATGATCGATTAAATAAAAAACATCAAAGATACGCTTTTGCAGTGAAAAGAACCTTGGGTGTATAAAGACAAAAACATAAGAAAATAGTATTAACATAGTTTGGAGAGATAATACATGTCATTTTAATAGAGATATATGAAAGTATGGGACATGACCAGATGAGTGGGAAGTTCTTTGGGCAAAAAAAGCAAAATAAGAAATATATCTAAATAAAACAAACCCCCCCCAAAAGAAATTATAAATAAACAGGGACACCCCAAAGAAAGAGGGTGCTACATCCCCACCCATTAAATTAACCCCCCACACAAGAATTCCCGACAGTGCTGCAAGGAACCCTACCTCTCAAAGGGGTCCAAAGGCAGATGCCATCAGGGAGCTCGCATAGGGTATTACCCCAAAAGGGGAAAGTCAACGTTCAAGCAGATCTCCACCAAGGATAAGAGTCACCCGTAGAGAGGGATATGGAGCTCACTGAATTGATGGGGCCGTCAGAAACCCAATCAAGAAAATATATGTTGTCTGTAATATATGCAAAAAATACATGTTTGTTTCCCTTCATTTACTTCTACCTCCATGATGTGCATAAAAGCAAAAAAGGTAAGGTATGAAAAAATAGGGAAGAAACCCCCTGTTCATAACTCACTATAAATGTGCTCTTTGTATACCTAGTCAGAATAACGGCTGGGAGCTCATACACACGATTTTAGAAATACTTTGTATCTGTTAATAAAGAACAGATACTAAATCCCATGGTAATAACAAATATTATTGACTTAAAGTAACTAGATACATATTACGTATAATCTCCCAGTATCAAGATATATTAGGGGAGCTAGTCTTACCTCCATTACTATAATTTGCCAGAGACTATATTCCTACTGATTGCCAAACCGCAACAGCGGTGTGCATAGGAGAAGGACACAAGATTGTTCTCTTGTAAAGTGCTGCCGCGTGTACAGGCTCTAATAAAGATAAAGGAGAACCCCCCCCCCCTTTTGTTTATTTAATTGGATATGCTAAGTAAATCTATCAAAACTAATCTCACATCATTAAAAAGGAGGAGGAAAGGAAATAAAGCAATAATAGCCATTACCTTGTCAAAAGATCAGTGTGTCGCATGAGCTCCCACACAGTCCCACAGGTCTGTGTGCTTTTTATATCCCTCCCCTTTGGCCCCAAAACGAATGGCGTGTGACGTCACACCGCTTTTGGCGCCAAAGCGGACAGCAAGGTGAGGCGCATGCAGGGCCGAAACCGGAAGCGGAATAGCCAGAAGTGCCGTGGCGCTACTTGACATGCCTTGCAGACAGCTCGCAGGCAGTATTGCCATTGGGTGTGTGCTGACACGTGATGCCCGAGCAGGTATTACACGGATGATCATGGCTATGGTGGACCTCAAGGTGGACGCACAGCTGGAAAAAGACCGCACCAAATAGGAATTGCGGTACAAGAATCCACTGTGCATCCTTGGGTGTCCATACAGGGGACCAAGAAAGTATCCCCGGAGGCTGATCCAAGTGAACGCTGAAAAGTGTATTTATATTTTTGAAAAAACAGGCATTGCATATCCCATCTGGTCATGTCCAAAGCTGCAGTCAAAGATTATCACAAATATATTGATCATTTTAAATACATCAACGTGTATTGATACATATCATGTAATATTGACAGAGAATAAACAAAATTATATACATAAAATACCTAATGTGTATACATATGTGCAAATAAGGCTCCATTTCCTGTCAAACAAAAAGGAGGACAGAATCCCAGGTAGCCCCGCTCTCACCGCGAGGTGTCGACATGTATAAAGGGCAAATTGAAAAAATGTATTAATATCCAGAAAAAAGGGCAAAGGAAGGAAAGGGAGGGGGAATGAAGAATAAAGAAAGAAAATGGGAAAATTGGTGAAATAATATATGTTCCTAAATTTAGCAGTAGATTGGACGGATACATCATGATCAGGGGACCACCAATGGCCAGGAAGTCGGAGGGAAACGTTACTTCAGTGTCGGTCACCAAAAAGAGGTCAAGGTCGAGCTAATATAAAAAAGAGAATATATTCCAAAATCAGAGGAATGGTTTATAGCTTATTCCTTCATTGAGTCCTGGATAGCGAGTGGCCTTTAATAGATATATCCAACGACTCTCTAAAGCCCCATACACACGGTCGGATTTTCCGATGGATTCTGTCCTATCGGACAATGTTGTCGGAAATTCCGACCGTGTGTAGGCACCATCGGACAGTTTCCATCGGATTGTCCGGCGGACAAAGTTCTATCTCCTGCTGGATAGATTTTCCAACAACAAAGTCCGATCACACCAAATCCGATCGTGTGTAGCGAATTCCGACGGACAAAGTGCTACGCATGCTCAGATCACATTACAAGACCAAAGCTATTGGCTACTAGCCTCTACGTAGTCCCGTCGTAGGCATCAAACGTCACCACATTCAGAATGATCGGATTTTCCGACAACTTTGCCCGACCGTGTGTACGCAAAACCAACATCGGACAAAGTACGACGGACCTGGTCCTCGGATAATCCGAGCGTGTGTATGGGGCTTTATTGTAAAAGCTTATTGTCTATATCGCCTCCACGTTCATGTGGGGGTAGATGTTCCAGGCTAAAGAAACCTATGGATTTTACGTTAAAGTTATGATATAGTCCAAACATGCCGACTTATCAGTGTTTCCATTTTCCGTTTAAGGATAAGGGATACATGGTCTCTAATTCGTCAAAACAGGGGTCGTTTCGTTTTACCTATGTAGAAGGCTTTGCAAGAGCATTTCATTAGATAAACAGAGCCAATTGATTGGCAATTTGTCTGATATTTGGGGGTCCATATATCATTATTGGGGAGCAGTATACTTTTGCCCTCTAAAATATAAGGGCAAAAGTTACACTTTCCGCATGGGTATGTGCCTGAAATATTACGTTTCACTGTATCTGTTTTTTTGTAATGGCTAGTCACAAGTTTATCTTTAATTGATCGTGAACGCCTGAATGTGATCTCATGAATTTTTAAACTTTCTCATCGGCTGTTAGTAAGTTCCAGAATTTGTTGTAAATATTCATTATCTTACTGTGTTGTTGACTGTACTGCGTAACAACCCTTGTTGAAGTAAATGTTTTTTCTGTTCTCGGTTTGTAAAGGAGTATTGATCTATCTTGATGCTTTACCCTATTAAAGGCTTTCTGCAGACATGTTCCACTGTATCCTCTAACCAAAAGACGGTCCCGCAATTGGTTAGCTTCCTTCTGAAAATCATTATCATCGGTACAGTTGCGTTTTAATCTCAGGAATTGACTATACGGGATACTTCTAACAAGTTGTTGAGGATGCGAGCTATTCGCATGCAAAAGACTATTGCCGGCAGATGGCTTCCTGTATAAAGTGGAACTAAGAGTCCCTAATTCATTAATGAAAATCTCTACGTCCAAAAAGGTGATTTTCGACTGATCCATGGTATGGGTGAATTTAAGGTTATAGGTGTTAACCTGTAGGCTTTCTAAAAAACTTTCCAAATTGATCCTTGATCCTGCCCAAATCATGAAAACGTCGTCTATATATCGGTGCCATGATACAATTTGGCTAACGTGGGAAGAGAAGGCTTCATCAGAAAATAAGTCAAGTTCCCACCCCCCCCAGGTACAGGTTCGCATATGAGGGCGCGCATTTAGCCCCCATAGCGACACCCTGTACCAGGAGGTAGTGGGAACCCTTAAAAACATTGTGTGTCAATACAAATTCCAGAAGTTCCACGATAAAGTCATTGTATTTTCTGGAGTCTAGTTCTCGTTCATTGAGAAAGCCATGAATAACTTTGACACCCCTAGTGTGGGGTATGGAGTTATAGAGGGCCTCTATATCTATAGCTACCAGCCAACAGTTTGGGGGCACTTCTAATCCATCCAGAGTTTTAAGCAGTTCGATGGTGTCTTTGACATATGAGAAAAGGCCCTTCACATGAGAATATAAGTACTCATCTATCAGTTGACTGGCTCTTTCTGTCAATGAGCCACAACCTGAGATGATGATTGTATATATAAAGGAGTCCCCACTGGATCCCCTCATATACGCCAAGACAAAGCTCCCTTTAGTGGAAGGGGTGAAATGCGTAGGGATACACACGCCCCCCTCATGGTCCACAGCTTGTGTCTATACTGGCTATGTCGGCTGAATTGCCATTATTAGTGAAATCTATGCAGACATATGTCCAGAGGCGTACTAAGTAGGGGGCGGGGGTGGTGGCACTGCGCCGCTGGATTAGGTAGCAGCGCAAGTGAACAGCACAGGCAGGGAGAGGAGCTATCGTGATGCAAGGGGGGGGGGTGCGGGTGGTGCATCGTGACACCGCTGCACCTACCATCCCCTCCTCTCGCGGCTGCGGGCTGTCTGCCTGTGCGATCCCGGATGTCACGCAGGCAGAGCCGAACGGCCCCCTTCTCTCTGTTTACGTGTAAACAGGGGGAGGAGATCTGCTGAGCATGTGCCGCCGCGCTGATCTGAGGTACTGAATGGGGGGGTCTGCACTGAGCGGGGGCTAGACTAGACTGAAGAGGGGGGGCTACACTGAAGGGGGGTTGCACTGAAGAGGGGGGGCTGCACTAAAGATGGGGGGGCTAGACTGAAGAGGGGGGCTGCACTGAAGGGGGGGGGCTAGACTGAAGAGGGGGGTTAGACTGAAGAGGGGGGGCTAGACTGAAGGAGGGGGTTACACTGAAGAGGGGCTGCACTGAAGAGGGGGTCTGCACTGAACAGGGGCTACACTGAAGAGGGGGTCTGCACTGAACGGGGGCTACACTGAAGAGGGGGTCTGCACTGAACGGGGGCTACACTGAAGGGGGGTCTGCACTGAAGAGGGGGCTACACTGAAGAGGGGGTCTGCACTGAACGGGGGCTACACTGAAGGGGGGCTACACTGAACAGGGGCTACACTGAAGAGGGGGTCTGCACTGAACGGGGCCTACACTGAAGAGGGGGTCTGCACTGAAGGGGGGGTCTGTGTAACATGCAGGGGGTCCAGAGCTGCAGGGTGTTGTGTAATGTAAAGGGGTCCAGAGGATCAGGGTGTTGTGTAATGTAAAGGGGTACAGTGGCTGTGTAATGTAAAGGGGTCCAGAGTGCTATGTAATGTAAAGGGGTCCAGAGGCGCAGGGGGATGTGTAATGTAAAGGGGCCCAGAGCTGCAGGGTGCTGTGTAATGTAAAGGGGTCCAGAGGTGCAGTTGTGGAGAGGGGGTACACAGTATTGACAAAGATATTGAAGGATACAGAGGTATGCAGGGGGCACAGTGGGGTACCTTTACATTTTAATGGGGGGGGGGTGTCAGATATAGGATCCGCCCTGGGTAACATATGCTCTAGGTACGCCCCTGCATATGTCTAAGCCTCAGAGAATGTCCAAGTATTGCAACCAGCAGTATGCAGCACAAGAGAGCAGATGGCTCTGAAGAACTGTTTAGAATATAATTATTACAAGCTGTCAGCTTTAGTATCATGGAGGCTCAGCCAGAGCCATGATCATTTGTTTGGAGTGGTGAGTGGATAATGGACTCTCTTTATACATAAACATCTGTCAGGATATTAATTTTTATGGTGCTAGGTCAAGATAGAATACATCCCTGCCTAATGCTGGCCAGTTAGAGGGTTACAGGAGGAAGT
The DNA here is from genome assembly GCA_028564925.1 of Lithobates sylvaticus. Lineage (NCBI taxonomy): Eukaryota > Metazoa > Chordata > Amphibia > Anura > Ranidae > Lithobates > Lithobates sylvaticus. The sequence goes on from CM053027.1 coordinate 234,471,661, forward strand.
GGATTATATCACTGTTTAAACTGTTCAAAAACTGGTGTATATTATCTTCCATACCCTATATGCCTGGACTTGGCCAATATAAAAACGGTGTTCTGTTTGATGCAATTGTATAGGCAAGATTGAGTTATTGATACCACTACACATGCAGACAGCTGGCCGATTTTGATCCCTCACAAGCACCACCTCCCTACCTGAGGTCAATCAGCTGCTGAGTGTTTCTTCTCACAACACAAGCAATACTTGTATATCAGGCTGGACCCAAAGGAATGGATTAGGAGCTGGTTGAGAGATATATTAATTTGGATTACCGGGCTATGTTAACTCACTTTCAGTGGGAGAAAATATCTATCTACTATCTTAGTCACCAGTTACACGAATTATCAAGATATCTACTTTGAAACATTTATGAACTGTTATCATTAGGAGGTTTGTTCAATAAAATTTGAACTGTACTCTTAATAATTGATAACATGGGAATTATGCTGACTGTTGTTTACATCAATTTAGGTAAGTGAAAAAATATCATTGGCACAATAATTTGTAACAGGGTGTAGTACAGGTGATAACCAGAGACTGTGGATCTAGGACAGGTGATAACCAGAGACTGCAGATCTAGTACATGTGATAACCAGAATCTGCTGATCTAGTACAGGAGATAACCAGAGACTGCGGATCTAGTACAGGAAATACCCAGAGACTGTGGATCTAGTACAGGTGATACCCAGAGACTGCGGATCTAGTACAGGAGATAACCAGAGACCAGAGATCTTGCACAGGGGGTGATCAACTAAGTAACCATTTTAAAATTTTACCTATCAGCAGTGTACAGCTATACTGTTCATAAACAGGCCAGGGTTAGGATAAAACAGTCCACAAGCACTCTATGGGGAGAAGGACCTACCTAGCCAGCTGGGCTCACCACCTGCTCTCATAAGTCCAGGTGCGAGGCCCTCAGGAGGTCCAGGTGCGGGGCCCTCAGGAGGTCCAGAGGCAGGGCTTGCAAAGGTCTGGGGGTGGGACTCTCAGAGGTCTGGAGGTGGGGCTCTCAGTGCTTCTACTCTGATCTCAGCTCCGAGCATACAGGCTGCATGGGGCGGGGTCAGAGCGGCAGTGGAGCCCCCTGCCCACCCTGCTGGCCGGGAAATACACAGATGTATTTCTCTGCGCTCGCCACTCTGCATTGTTATCATGGGACCCCAATTTGCGGGCAGCGCGGGCCCCCGACAATGACAGGGCCCAGGGCAGCTGTCCCTTTTCCCCTGCGATAAAGACAGCCCTGACTATATGGACCACTTATGTATTTATACATGTTGATCATATCCCCCCTTAAAGGGGTTGTAAACCCTCAAGGTTTTTCTCTGTAGTGCAGCAGCCCCCCAGACCCCCCCTTTTACTTACTGAACCCGATCGTTCCATCGACGGGGACGAACACAGCAGCTGCATCCATTGGCCTCCAATGCTGTCAATCATATCCAGTAACACGAGTGTCGGGGGCGGGGCCGAGTCCTGCTGTCTGTGTCAATGGGTGCAGCAGCAGGACTTGGGAGCACGCCTGTACGGGTGTCCCCTTGGAATGCGGGTTTCCGAGGGGGCACTCGATGCGGGGAGGAGCCAGAAGAGGAGGATCGGGCCTCTCTGTGCAAAACCCTTGCACAGAAGAGGCAAGTACAACATATTTGTAATTTAAAACATAAACAAAACAAACTTTTACAGCTACTTTAAGCTCCTCTTCTCAAAAGAGAATGAAATTAGTTCCTCTGATCTATCCTCATAGCTGAGCTCCTCCATGCCTCTTATCAGTTGTGTTGCCCTTCTCTGCACCTTTCTCCAGTTCCAATATCCGTTTTGGGAACTGATGTCCAAAACTGAACTGCATATTCCAGATGAGGTTTAAAACGTTCCTCCCTTCGCTCCGAATTCCTGGAGCCATGACATCAGACAGCTCCCATTGAAATACCCCCCCCCCCCCCCCCCCGTTGATGACGCTCCCTCCCCTCCCTTGCAGCTGCCACTCTGACACGGGAGATGTGACAGTCTTTACATATAGGAATTGACCTTTAGTCTTAGGATTGCACTACCTTGAAAAAGAGGTCTTTAATTCCAGACCCATGGTGAGTTCTTTTAAGCCAGAACATCCCCAAAAAAGGGCAGCAGAAAGCTGTGTAACAGCAGTGTGCAAATAAGTGCGTTTGCATGAATCCTCCCATCTAGCACCAAGGTAGTAGTAGAATGCTGGAGAATTCATATGCTACTAGAATAAAATAATTACATTCGATTACATTCGGCGGTGGAGTATAATGGTTAGATATATAATTATGGTTGGATTTTTAACCCCTTACAGCCAGCAATAGGTTTATTAAAGCGGTTCTCCATCCCCTTTATTAGCTTTGTTGCCCTTCTCTGGACTCACTCCAGTTTAAGGACATGCTTCCTCATGATTGTTAACTAGATCTGGATGGCATACTTAAGACATGGCTGAACCAGAGTTCCATATAGTCATAGAATTATAGTTTAATCTCTTAAGTAAATACCATTTTAATGCATGCTAATAGGCTGCTAGCCTTGCATGCCATTACTGAGAGTCTGTGAACTACTAGGACCCCCCAGATCCTTTTCCATCCTTGAGTCCCCCAGAGGTACCCTCCTAGTGAGTAACTTGTATGCTCATCTTTAGCTCCCTAGTTGTTTACTTTACATTTTTCAATATCAAACCTTATCTGTTATACATGTGCTCACCCCTCTATTTTACTTAGGTGTTCTTGTAAAGTTGCAATATCCTGTTGTTAAGTTATTGCCCTACTTAGCTTTGTATCATCAGCAAACACTAAGATAGAACAATTTAAATCAACCTCTATATTGTTTAGGAACAGTTTAAGGAGTTAAGAGTTAGTCTTAGGATAAAGCCATGGGATATCCCGCTCACAACTCAACCATTCAACAAATATGCTATTAATCACTACTCTTGGGACATGCGCTGGCAACCAGTTTTCTATCCAAGTACAAACAATATCATCAATGCTAAAAGACTTAAATTTGTCAATTAAGCGTTTGTGGGGTAATGTAATAAATGCCTTAAATATAGATACATTATGTTCACAGGCCTTTCTTTATACAAATTACAGCTTACCTTCTCATAGAATGAAAAAAGTTTAGTCTGGCAAGAACGGCCTTTCATAAATCCATGTTGGTTACCACTAATGATATTTTCATAAGCAAATTCTTGGATTACATACTATTGATGCTCAAACATACTATTGATGTTAGACTGACCGGTTTGTACTTTCAAGGTATATATCTTGGCCCCGTTTTGAATATTTTAGGTTTGCTTTTATCCAATCTGCTGGTAGCCATCCAATCAGTAAGCTGTCTTTAAAAATGAACACATTACTGGCTAGAACATGATTTATTTACATTAAGTCTTTCTAGTTTTTGTTCTTAACCACCTCAATACAGGGCACTTTCACCCCTTCCTGCCCAGGCCAATTTTCAGCTTTCAGTGCTGTCACAATTTGAATGACAATTGTGCAGTCATGCAACACTGTACCCAAATTAATTTTTAATAATTTTCTTCACACAAATAGAGCATTCTTTTGGTGGTATTTAATCACTGCTGGGTTTTTTATTTTTTACTAAAAAAAAGGCCACAAATTTTGAAAAAATAACTGAAACGTTTTTTTTATAGTTTGTCAATTTTGTAAATAGGTAATCTTTCTCCTTCACTGATGTGCGCTGATGAGGTGGCACTTATGGGAACTGATGAGGTGGCACTTATGGGAACTGATGAGGCGGTACTATTATGACACACTGATGGGCACTGATAGGCGGCATTGGTGGGCAGCACTGATGGGAATTGATGGGCAGCACTGACTGGCACCAGTAATGGGCACTGATTTGTGTCACTGATGGGCACTGATTGATGGCACTGATGCAGCTTTACTGTAATCAGTGCCCCGATTACCTTTCCTGTTTCTCCACTGTGAAGAGATGCCATTGATCAGTTTTCCTCGCCACACACTCTGTCAGTGTGAGGCGAGGAGAGACAATTTACGGCACTTCCACATTTACATGTGACCGGTTGTGATTGGACACATGGTTAAAGAGCCACGTCAGCGGCTCTTTACAGAGATCAGGGTCACGCCATTTCCTAGCAACATGGCGCAGCCCAGATTCTGGTGCACCATCATAGAACGTCCACCCAGAACGAGAGCCGCACCATCCCGCTGTCCTTCGACGGTGGGTGGGTGGTCATGCAGCAAGTGGTTAACATTACTGTCTTGTTTATTATCCCCCTCCTTTTCATTTGTATAAAACGGAGGAGAAGAATGTATTTAATATAGCTGCCTTCTCGTCACTTGTGACCAGCTTCATCTGATCATCTTTAATGAGGCCAATTTATTTCGACCTAGACTTTTTACTTCAAATATATTTGAAAACATTTTTTTTTTTTAATTTGGACAGGACATCTAGGTATCAATGACCTCTAATCACAAAAGCATTAAACAGAGCCAGGGATATTATACATTTTGCTGATGCCTGATGTGTGAATGATATTACTTGCTGCAGGTGGATACATCCACAATTCACCACATTACCATTCTCATGCTGTGATGCCCTGGGTCCCAGAGTATTTGAGAAAACCTGATCAGCAGACTATAGTAGATGCCATCTGAACTTTCTAAAATACTATAACTACTTGGCCTATTAAAGATATATGTTATATCTATATTCTTCTGGTTCTATGCATCCCTACAAATTCTCTATTATGGATCATGAGGTCTCCCGTAGGAAACTTTACTTTTAATATAATTTTCAAACATTTAGATATGCCTTTGGCCCACCGTTTACATGTAAATAATTACTGCCATAAACCAAAATCAAATATAGATTTCCATTTTTACTTGCAGGCTGTGCCACCACAGTTCTTGTAACCGCTGCTGGGATAGGCGAGATGGTTCTTCAGATACTAGTAGGAATGGTAAGAAACAACAAATTATATACATTATAGCAAGTTGAAACGAACATTATTATTCAGATCACTTTTTGGACTAATTTAACTGGTAATAATGGCTGAAGTGTTATGAATAGGAAACAATTGTGATAAATAATGACTGCAACCTATTAGAATTCTATTATACAAAAAAATATTTTTTATAAGAGTTTAATTATTATTATTATTATTCTTCTACAGGATTTATATAGCGCCAACAGTTTGCACAGAGCTTTACAATGTAGAGGGGGGACAGCACAATTACAATACAGTTCAATACACAAGGGATAGGAATTATCTGCATTTTTAAAGTATACACATTAGGGTTGATTTACTAAAACTGGAGAGTACGAAATCTGGTGCAGCTCTACATATAAACCAATCAGCTTGCAGGTTTTTTTTGTCAATGCTTAATTGAACAAGCTGTAGTTAGAAGCTGATTGGCTACCATGCACAGCTGCACCAGATTTTACACTCTCTAGTTTGAGTAAATCAATCCCATTAACTCACTTATCGGCATAAGAATTGTGATATTTTCAATACATCTCCACTACGTTGCATTACAGCACTGAAAAAATTGCCACCAGTGGGAGCATATTGGGACTGAAAGCAATATTGATTAGAATACACACTATAAACCTAGTTTACCTGTTTTTAATTCATTCTAAACTAGTACATGTTGAAAGATTTTTATAATTTCCTCTAAATCCATAAAAAAACAGTTAGACTTTAAAAGCCCAGCTCTAGACCAGTTTGTTTTATTTTGAATGGCATAGGGAAGGTATAGAGCCCCTTTTAGGTTTTAAATATACAGAATTGCGCCATAGAAAAAAAAATTATGATACGATATAGAAAAATAGAAAAGCAGCTGCTTTGCAATTTTGATGTGAACCATAAAACCAATAAAAGTGTAAGAAAATGGACAGTGCTATCACCATTACACTAGGATATGTGCTCAAACACTTTAAAATACATATGAATCGTACTACCCACAATATATGAAAGTGCAAGGTGCTATATGTACAAAAAAAGCAAAAAGCATCAGTTAATGCAATGAAAAAAAAATATATACAATAAAGTGCTATGTGGAATGCAAGATTTTGTGCAAAAAACACCAATAATATGTGCAAAGTTCTTGCAGAAAAAACATAATATAAAATCACTATGAAAAAATTCATACAAAAAATTAATGTGACAAAGTTCATAAGTATCCCAAGTGATATCAACGCAAAAATAAAAAAATCTTGCGTGAATCCTTCACAAATACCTCTGGTGTTCAAACAAAAAAGTGCTCTCCACCACTGTAAGTACTAAATAAACCAAACCAAACAAAAAAGTGCTCTCCACCACTGTAAGTACTAAATAAACTCACCAGAGACCGATGCTGGTAAAATAATAAACCAGCACATAACTCTCTGGGAGTAACAAGCTGCAGCTTCACAGAGAGGATAGTTTCATATGCCTCATGTAAAAAGGGGGGAAGCAGCTGCGCAAACCAATAAGGGATAAAAAAGAGAATCAATATATAACTGCAACTGCTGCGGCCACCATCAGAGTGTTCACACACCAATAGTCAGTAAAAATAAATATATACAAATATATATAAAATGGGGCGCTAGCAAAAAATTCTAAAAATATATTAATTAATAACAAGCAGCACCAGTGATGTAAGTAACTGAGTTAAAATAAACTGAGTTACGTAACGCAGTTACTTTAGAGGGTAACTAGTAATCTAACTGATTACTTTTCCCCTCATGGTAACTCAGTTCCCATTACTTTGGCTTAGTTACCCCAATTACATCTACCGCCACTAGATGGCAGTAGTTTAATTCCGGTGTCCTGCCGAAAAAGTTCCCCCGCCGGATAAGGACCCCCTGTACTGCACAGGCGCAGCGCTTGCGCAGTACGAAGGACTACGGAGCTTACGAAAATTGCCAAACCTAAACAGCTCTGAGTGAACTCTACACCGCGCAGGCGCAGTTAACATGTAATTGTACGAGGCGATGCCGCACGCTCCCGATGCTCGTGCTAAACTGCAAGGGGCGTCTATCGTGTAAGTAAGGGGCGGGTCTAGTATTACTGTAACCAAGGGGCGCATTTATTATTATTGTTATATATCGAGCTCTGCCCATTAATTTAACAATCGCCCTCTTCTGTAGCCATCCGCCCCTTACACGATATAATAATAATAGACCCGCCCCTTGCTTACACGCTATAACAGATCTGCCCCTTGGTTAGAGTAATAATAGAGCAGCCCCTTGGTTACACGATATATAAAAATAATAATAAATGCGCCCCTTGGTTACGGTAATACTAGACCCGCCCTTAGTTACACGTATAGAATATTTAAAAAAAAAAAGTCAGTTACTTTGCTGAGTAACTAATTACTTTTCCAATGTAGTAACTGAGTTACTAACGCAATTACTTTTAGGGAGAAGTAATTTGTAACTTAACTAATTACTTTTTTAAAGTAAGATGACCAACACTGAGCAGCACTTGCTGGAAGAAATAAATATGGATAATACTTGCTGATAAATAAATTGCCAATAAATAAGAGATCTGATGATTACGAGTACATACAATAAATATGTAAAAAATAGGAAGGTAAAAATATGTGGCGCTTGCTAGTAAGAAGGATGCCAATCCTCAGGGGGGGCTCCAAAGGATGGTTCCCTAAAAGCATCTGAAAGTTAATGATTTGAAAAATCCACAATGTATAGCAAAAGATAATGCTATACCAATAAACTCAATCATAAAGTGCATCAAATAGTGAAATAAACATTTCTGTGCAAGGTAATATTGTGCAAAATAGACAATAAAGTGCGTACAATATCTTATAAAAAAAACACTTTTCATAAATACGTAAAAATTCATAAATCGTATAAAAATATAAATAAATAAGTGAAACCGTAATTAAAGACGGGTATTGAATAACCAAAAAAATATTGTGCAAATAAGCGTGTGCAAATAATGCAAATATGGCCAAAAATTTGCACATGGTATTTTGGACTTGTTTTGCAATTACTGCACTTTTCGTTTGGCATTATTTCCACACGCTTATTTGCAAAAAAAAAAAAAAACATGTAAGTATTGAAAGCACACAACTAAATATTGTGTAGTCACAGAGGTATCATGTGAAGAAACATAAAACAAAAAAGTTGTACCCAATAAAAAATATAAATGAATAATACGATGTGAAAAGAATAATCAGTCCACAAGATGAAAAACCAACAAATGAAAGCAATGAAATGGTGAGTCCATGTACAGGGGGTCCCCGACTTACAAACATCCGACTTACAAACGACTCCTACTTACAAACGGAGGGAGACAACAGGAAGTGAGAGGAAATCTACCCTAGGAAGGGAAATTCACTCCTGTAAGAGTTAATATGGGAAAAAGGTGTCTCCACTGATACTTTATCACCAGTCCATGTTTCCCTAACAACCCAAAATTTTCAAAATCCAATTGTCATTGGGACAGAAGTTGAGGTGACATTTTCTGCACAGGGGCACAGACAGCAAAACAAATGTTCCAGGGGTGATAACCCTTCCCTATGCTATCCAAAAAGCTTAAAAATAGATTTTTTGGCTGGTGCTACACTTACAAAATGTACCTGTTCCGACTTACAAACAGATTCAACTTAAGAACAAACCTACAGTCCCTATCTTGTTTGTAACCCGGGGACCCCCTGTATAGAATTTCAATACAATCTCAAAAGAATGAACAATGCTTCATTCAGATGTTTGGTAATCAGAACATTCAAGCAATTCAGCAACACCAGGGGCTGTGCCTCCACCGTCTGGGAATAACGGAAAATTGAATACTTACCTTTCCGTAATTTTCCTTTCCTGGTGCCTACCCATGGCAGCATACCAATGGTTGGTTGCTCCGCCCCCAACCAACCCACAGGACCACTTCAAACTCTAGAAATAAGAGTGTTGAACCCCCTGTCAGTATTCTTGTAACTAGACCACAAACCCTTAAGGATTATTGAAGGGAGGGTGTATGCTGCCATGGGTAGGCACCAGGAAAATTCCGGAAAGGTAAGTATTCAATTTTCCGTTTTCCTGGTGCCTCCATGGCAGCATACCAATGGTAAATAACTCGCTTACAGGGAGGGTACTGCAATAAATAAATTTTAATGAAAACTACAGTACAGAAAGCTGCAAGGTTTTTCCCCCAAATTCTCGGGAAGTAAGCCGCTGGGTCTACACTATAGTGCGACATGAAGGTGCTGAAGGATGACCAACTAGCCGCTCGACAAATAGTCTCCGGGGAGACCCGCGCCAAGGCTACCCAAGAGGAGGCCATTCCTCGTGTCGAATTAGCGTTGACTGCATCTGGAGCTGGAAGACCACTAGCCCGATATGCCTTCTGGATTAGTTTAACGATCCAGCTTGCCAAGGTCGTCTTTGATGCTGCTTTTCCCTTCTTTGCGCCCTTGCCAATGATAAACAGTCTCTGATCTTTACGGAACTGTTGTGTTAGTGCCAAATAGTGCCTCAGGGATGACAGGGAACAGCCGATCAATGACAGGCAGAGTAGGAAGCGCGGGGAGAGGTTTGTTAACACAAACCTCTCCCCGTTCTTCAGCTCCGTAGCCCGATCGCGGGACACCAGCGGCGATCGGGTCTGCTGGTCCCGCGGCCGGGGTCACGGAGCTCCCGACCGGGTCGCGAGCGCGCCGCTGGTGGCGCGCACGCGACCCACAGGCAGGCACATGCACGATCACGTACAGGTACGTGATTTTGCCTGCCCGTGCCATTTTGCCGCAGTATATCTGCGTTAGGCGGTCGGGAAGCGGTTAAATAAGGGCAATAGCCAGTGCATCCCATTGGGAAATACATTTAAAAGAGTGAACAGAAGTCGTGGATGGCTTAACTCCAATGTAAAAATGCATATAAAGGCAAAGGAGAAGGCCTTCAAAAAATACAAGGCTGAGGGATCATCAGCATTCAGACTTTACAAAGAATGCAACAAGAAATGTAAGGGTGCAATTAGATCGGCTAAGATAGAACACGAAAGACACATAGCGGATGAGAGAAAAAAAAAGAAATTCTTTAAGTACATAAACAGTAAAAGAGGGAGGACAGACCATATTGGCCCCATAAAGAATGAGGAAGGGAATCTGGTTGCAAAGGATGGTGAGATGGCGAAGGCATTGAATGTATTCTTCTCCTCAGTCTTCACGAGGGAATCGGGGGGCTTCAGTAACCAAAACTGCAGTGTTTATCCTCATGACACATCACAGGAAGCACCCTCATGCTTAACAGAGGACAGGATAATAAATAGTCTTGGAAAATGTAACATTAATAATCACCGGGAACAGATGGCTTGCACCCGAGGGTCCTTAGGGAACTCCGTCAAGTAATTGCCAGACCATTGTTCCTAATTTTTACCGACAGTCTGACTGGAATGGTACCAGCTGATTGGAGAAAAGCCAATGTAGCACCACTATAAATAAATAAATAAAATAATATAAAAAGGGACAAAATACATCCCTGGGAATTACAGACCAGTTAACCTAACATCAATAGTATGCAAGCTCTTGGAGGGGATGATAAGGCACTATATACAAGATTTTAGTAATGAAAACTGTATTATTAGCAATAATCAGCATGGATTCATGAAAAAAATTGTTCATGCCAAACCAATATATTAACCTTCTATGAGGAGGTGAGTTTCCATATAAATAAAGGAAGGCCCATAGACGTGGTGTATCTGGATTTTGCAAAAGCATTTGACACAGTTCCCCATAAACGTTTACTGTACAAAGTAAGGTCAGTCGGCATGGACCATAGGGTGAGTACATGGATTAAAAACTGGCTACAAGGGCGAGTTCAGGGGGTAGTGATTTATTCATAAACGACCTGGTGGATGGGGTGAACAGCTCAATCTCTCTATTTGGGGACGATACCAAGCTAAGCAGGGCAATAACTTCTCCACAGGATGTGGCAACCTTGCAGGTAGATCTGAACAAATTAATAGGGTAGGCAACTACATGGCAAATGAGGTTTAATGTGGAAAAATGTAAAATAATGCATTTGGGTGGCAAAAATATGAACACAATCTATTCACTGGGGAGAGAACCACTGGGGGAATCAAGAATGGAAAAAGGACCTGGGGGTCCTAGTAGATGATAGGCTCAGCAATGGCATGCAATGCCAAGCTGCTGCTAACAAAGCAAAAGAAAAGAATAGTGGCATGCATTAAAAAGGGGATTAACTCAAGAGATAAAGCGGTAATTCTCCCACTCTACAAGACTCTGGTCCGGCCACACCTGGAGTATGCTGTCCAGTTCTGGGCACCAGTCTTAAGGAAGGATGTGCTGGAAATGGAGTGAGTACAGAGAAGGGCAACAAAACTAATAAAAAGGGACTGGAGGGTATTTGTTATGAAGAAAGGTTATGAGCACTGAACTCTGGAGAAGAGACACTTGAGGGGATATTATTTCAATTTACAAAAACCGTACTGGTGACCCCACAATAGGGATAAAACTTTTCCGCAGAAGGGAGTTTAATAAGACACGTGGCCACTCATTAAAATTAGAAGAAGAGAGTTTATTTTTTTTCCCAAAAGTTTTTATTGAGACTTATAAAAGGCAGTATAATTCAGTAATAATATCTGTAAGAAAATTTTACAGAGTAAAGTAAATTTTGATAAACAAGATACAACAAGGGATTGTAGACATGTTTTACAGAGAGAGATAACTCAATCAGATAAGCTATAGGATACACTTTAGACTAGGCAGAAAATACCTACAACAGGAGGAGACTGGATGGATCTGTCTACATAGTTCCTAGCAGATAAACAAAGGGGGTACAACTGAAGGTAGCAGAAGTGGGGGTGGGGGCAACTGAACAGGTGTGGAGAGATAAAGGGAATGTGGTACCGCTCCACATAGAAGGGGAGGGGGGCAACACAGTTGATTGATTAATGTTGGGTCCTCTCATGGTATACCCCATCCCAAAGTTGGCAGACAGAGGGGAGATCCTTAGTGGTGGAGTTCGTGGGAGGGTCTGGGCAATAGCTGTGACCAGTTGAGATTTGAGTTAAGAGTCATTGGTTGTAAATCCACCAGAGGGGGAGGGGCCTGACTCTCCCAAGTTTGACAAAGGGGACTTGTAGTATGAGAAAGAGTATTGATCAAAGGTGACTAAATCATCTGGTGGAAGTGTTACGAGCATGAAGGCATGCCACCTGGAGTAAAAGCGGGCTCTGGATTTGGTGTGTTTGAAGTCGGTGTTGAGTCGCTCCTTGAATAATAGGAGAAGGAGCTCTTTCTTAACTTGACAGATAGAGGGGCCTTGAGTCGATACCCAGTGTTGGAGAATAGTCCTCCGGGTGACGAGTAGACAGATCAGGGCCCACTCCTTATTAGGGAAATTTCTGTCGATAGTTCCGGCGGTGGTTGCTGTTGTAGTTGGGGACCATGGTAGAAATTGGGGGTCCCAATGGCCGAAGGAGCAGCGGGTCTTTGGGTAGTTTTAGAAGAGTGACTTCAAAGATGAAGGATAGGACCTGATCCCAAAAGGTGGAGATGGAAGGGCAAGTCCAAAAGCGATGGGTCAGGGGCGGCCTCGGTAGGTGGCACAGGGGGCAGGAGGCTTTGCTCCGATCCATTTTGGAGGAAAGGAAGGGTATGTGGGCTCGATGAACGATCTTCAATTGGGATTCTCTCCATGTTTCATTAGGAGTTAGTTTCATTACTTTTTTGAGACCTTGCAAAATCTTGGTCACGAGGTCAGGGTCCGAAAAGTCTTTACCCCAGTTGGCCACCGATAAGGATGACAGTGATGAAGTGGATTCACGTAGGAGAGGTTTACAAATATCTGATATTTTGTAGGAGCCATCTTGGATCATACGGTCCATATTGTTTTGTTGGAATCTCCTGTGTTCCTCTTTGCAAGTGTGGGTTAGAAAGCTAAAACACTGATGGTAGTGGAATTCGTGGGATTGGGGAAGTGAGAAGGAATGCGCTAAGGTTTGAAAGGGCATTGGTTTCCCTGTGTCCGTGTTGCACAGAGAAGAAAATCTTGAGGGGCCCCTTTCTTGCCAAGCCATAAAAGGTTTATAATGCAGTCCCGGAAGGAAGCTGGGGTTGCCTTGTATAGGGAGATGGGTAGATATGAAAGGCGATAGCTTGATAATTTTCTTGGTCTCCCTCCAGATGACAGCCTTGTCCCTTAATAGGAGATTGTGTTGGTGGGGGGGGGATTGATTTCCATTTGCAGTGGAGAAGGGCCACTAAGGAGTATGGGCGGGCCATTTCAGATTCCAGATGACAGTTGGAGTACCGGGAGGATTGAGCTATCCAGTTTAAACTAGTCCTCAATAAACATGCCAGGTTATAGGTTCTTACGTTTGGGAGACTGATACCCCCTTCGCTCCTGGGAAGGTACAATTTTTTCAGTGCTATGCAAGGTCTCTTGTTATGCCAAAGGAATTTGGAGATAGCCAAATTAATAAGTTTAACATTGTGTGTTAAAAGTAAAGGAATGGTTTGCATTGGATATTAGTAGTCTGGCAAAACTGACCATTTTTACAAGGTGACATCGTCTCAGGAGCAAGAGGGGCAGATCCATCCAGTTAGAAAATTCCTGAGACACTTTTGCGATCGGTGGGGGGGGTAGTTGAGGTGGTATAGAGAGGAAGGAAGTTTCCTAATTTTAATTCCCAGATAAGTGATGTGGGACTTAGCTACTGAAAATATGGAATGATGGACCCGGGAGGGGGGGCAGAGAGAGAGTACCTATGGGGAGGATTTCACTTTTACCATAGTTGATACGAAGGCCTGAGCATAGTTTAAATTCATTGAATACCTTTTTGATGGTGGACATGTCGGAGGAGGGGTTTGGCTGTGAAAATTAGGATGTTAATCGGCGAAAAGGGAAGAGCGTAACTCAAATTTGCCACTCTTAACACCATGTAGGGGGGCTACCTGGGTCAGGTACCTGGATATGGGCTCTAGGGCGATGTTAAAGAGAAGTGGGGATAGAGGGAATCCTTGTCTAGTCCCCTTATGGAGGCGGAAGTCTTCCGAGAGGAGGCCTGCAGCCACTAGCCTAGCCGTGGGAGCTGTGTACATATCGTCGATGAGGTGGTAGAAGGAGCCCGTAAATCCAATCTTCGATAATGCCAGGGAGAGCCATTCGAAGCTGACATTAATCGAAGGCTTTCTCTGCGTCTAACGCGATGATGGCATAATCTCCATCTGGGTCTTGTTTGGCCTACTCTAAAGCCAGTAGGACCTTGCAAATATTCAGAGTAGATGTTCTACCTTTCACGAATCCGGATTGGGCGGTGTGTCTAAGATGTGGGAGGATGGCAGCAAGTCTAGTGGCGACTATCTTAGACAGGATTTTCACATCCAGATTGAGTAATGAAATGGGTCTATAAGACCCGGGTTCTAGAGGGTCCTTGCCCTTTTTGGAGAGTAATTCAATGATAGCCTGGTTTCCTGTTGGGAGATAGGGGCCGCCAGACTAGATACCATTATAGACCTTATGGAGTGTAGGTGCTGTTATATTTTGGAGGGTCTTGTAGAACTCACAAGTGAGTCCGTCTGGGCCAGGTGCCTTGGAGGGGGCGAGGTTCCGGATGGTACCCAGTATTTCAGTGAGTGAGATGAGCATTAAGGGCCTCTAGTTGAGGAGGCGTAATGATGGGGAGGTTTACTTTCTCTAGAAATGAACAAGCTACTTGATTGTCTATGGGGTCAGGGGCATATAGTGCTGTGTAATACTTCAGCATGGTTTTGTTTATGGCCTGTGGCGTGGAGTGTATGGAGCCATTGGTGTCTCGTAGCGATGTGATATGGGTCGGGCTGGACGTGCCTTTACAAAGCCTGGCTAGAAGCCTTCCTGCTTTATTTCCAAATCTATGAAGAGTGGCATCCAGGTGGGCCTTTTTAGTTAACTCAAGGGTGTCGGCCCATGTGTCAAAAGCCCTCTTGGCTGCCTGCCATTCGTTTCTATTATCAGAGGAGTCCATGGTGCTCAAGGCTCGTTATGGCGTGCTGGCTAGTTTGTAGTTTGTTTAAGGCGTTTTTTTTAAGGAAGAGGCATAGCAAATGATCCGTCCTCTGAGGTATGCTTTGCCGCCATCCCAAAAGAGATTCTGGTCATCGGCGTGGAGGAAGGATGGGAAGCGCCAGATTTTAGGAAGAGGTGGTAGGTCTAGATTGTCGAGAGACACTGTAATCGGGGCATGGTCGGAGATGGCGATATCACAGATGTCTGAATCGGAGACCATAGGGATAAGGTTGTCATAGCCAAAAAAAATTGTCAATCCTACCGAGGACTTTGTGAGGATTTTTTTTTTTTTTAACAAGAAAGACTTTGTGAGGATTAGAGTAGAATGTGAATTCTCCATCAATCGGGTGAGAGAGGCGCCATATGTCTAAGAGATGTAGTGATTCCATGGTGGAAGCAAAAGGGGTGGGATCAAGTCCTGGCCTAAGGTGTTTAGGGGATGATCTGTCCTCTTACGGATGCATAACATCATTGAAATCTCCGCCGATCAAGTGGGGGAAATGGGTATTGTTGAGAAGCCAGGTGGAGAGTTCGCTATAAAACTGTTTATTGGGGTTATTGGGGGCATATACGTTAGAGATTACCAAGTCCGTGGATCCTAATTTAACATGTGCCGAGAGAAGCCGCCCCTGACTATCTGCGTTGGTGGATAAGACTATACATGGGAGATTCTTGTGAATCAGTAGGAAAACACCAGCTTTCCGTTCTACTGCTTCTGCACCTAAGACCGTGCCCACCCAGAGTTTCTGCATGCGGTGGAAGTCAGAGGTCTGAAGGTGGGTTTCCTGGAGCAGGGCTATGTCAGTCTTGAGTCTTTTTAGTTGGCGGAGGATTTTCTTTTTATTTGGGGATCTGAGACCCTTTACATTCCAAGAGACTACCTTCAGCCCGGAGGGGTTGATAAGAGGATATGTGCCGAGGTTGTATCTCTATCAACATATGAGTAGTGGCATGGGTATAATATTGTGTTTGGAGAGGGAGTAAAGTGTTTCTGTTGAGCCCGTGGGGAGAGGTCAGCTAATGTTATGTAAAAGCCCCGGAAAGGGGGAAAGGGGGGGGAGTGAGGAGGACGTTAGGGGGGGAAACCTGACAACAAAGTAAAACATACATTTGTGCAAACTCCCCTTTTTTCCACATGGGTTCAGTGTGTAATTCAGCTCCAGTACAGGACCTTGGTAGAGAGGCCCATGAGCGCCCCTTTTAGGAAGATGAGACCATAAGGGTGCCTCGGGTCGCATAAGGGAGGGAGTGCAGAAGATGTTACACAATGAGGCCATGAGGGGAAGCGATGCATATGAAGAAACTCATTAATCTCACATAAAGTCATAAATTATAACAGTTTGGATTGCTTACGATCATCTGGAGAGTGGACTATAAAAAGGTACCGTAGACAGAGTCAATATCCAATAGTGGAGGGAGGAAAGAGATTTCCAACAGAACAGTCAGTAGCAGAAATAGCAAAATAGCAACAGTCGGTTATATACGACCTTGAGAGTTAGTGAGCAGCCGGATCATGGAGAGTGTGTCTTTTCCTGGATGGTGTGTGTGGATGCGAATGAGCCTGCAAAGACCGAACAAAAGCCTCTGTTTCAGAGGGGTTTTGAAAGGATAAATTGGTCCCCCTTAGGAGACTTGAGGCGCAGGATAGCTGGGAACACCAAAGTAAATTTGATTTGTTGCTTGTAGAGTTCTGAGCAGACCTGTTGAAAAGCTTTTCTTTTGTTTGAAACTTCGATTGAATAATCGGCAATCTGGAGATAGGGAGATTGGCTGTCTGAATTTTTGAAGAATAAGGGCCTTATCAGAGTAGTTCAAATATTTGGTGATATGTCGGGGCGATTTGCACTCTGAGTTGAAAGATCCCATGCGGTGCGCCTGTTCCACTGTGCAGGGACCTGGAAGTCCCAGGGCCTCAGGGATGCTTTTGGCGCAGAGCTTTGATAGGGCTGGCGTTGTAAGTGATTCTGAGACGCCTCCGAAGCGCAAGTTACTCCGTCTGTACCTATTTTCTAAATCGTCCAATTTTTGGATGATATATTGGTTGGTTTTGTCTTGTGTTTGTTCAGTGGCCTGCGCCTGATATAATTCATCTTCCACACCGGATAGGCGATAATCTAGATCGTTCAGTCTGGTGGAGTGTTCCCCTAGCTGGGCTTTGATTGGTTTCATCCCTGCATTCACAGCTTTTTCCACGGATGCAGCCATCATGGGGGAGGGCAGCCACCGTCTGGGCTATGCAGTCTGTGTTGCTGTCCCCCGCAGGCTGGCAGGCCGTATCATGAGCAGATAAGGCCAGGGGAGCTGAGGCAGGAGCAGCTGCCGTTTGTGAGAAGGAGGCCTGAGCGGTGGGTTGGGAGGCTGAGCATTCGCTTACCTCCATGTCCGCCACGTGTAAATCTGCCATTTGCTCCATGTAGGCCGAAGCCGGGGGCTCGATTTGCGGCCGGTCTGGCGGCGCCGCCAGGGGCAGTGAGCGTGCGGGACCCGGTTTTTTCAACAAATCGTCCATCGGTGGAGAGGGAGCACCTGGGGATGGAGGGAGGGTGTGTGGGGCGGCTCGAGCAGCTAGTCCATGCGGCACCGAAACCCAGAAAAGAGGTTTAACCTTAAACTACATAGAGGGTTCTTTACTGCAAGAGCGGAAAGGATGTGTAATTCCCTTCCACAGGCGGTGGTTTCAGCAGGGGGCATCGGTAATTTCAAGAAACTATTAGATAAGCACCTGAATGACCACAACATACATGGATATACAATGTGATACTGACATAAAATCACACACATAGGTTGGACTTGTGTCTTAATGTTTGCATATTATGTATTACAGGTTATTGAAACTCAGGGAAGTTACAGTTTCCTAGTTTGTGGGATCAGCCTCTCCACATTGGCCTTTGTTCTATATATTGTGATGTTAGTGCTCGATAACATGCATCCAAGGGAATCAAAAGGTAAGAACACCAGTTTGTGCACTGATAAGGTACGGCAGTTTCTTGTATTGTTTTTACATACAAAGTAGATCCATGGCAGCATCTGTCTTTGATATTCTCAAAATGTTATAATTTTTATTATGTTCTGGGAGACAGAAAAGTTGTGTTTTTAACCATTTACATACTGTCCTAGTTCACTGTATTTACAGCATTTGCACTGTTTGTAGAAAGCAGCCATTCATTTATACTTACCTGATGCTTTTATTTTTTTATTTTTTATTTTTTGGTATGAGAATGGAGTTGGCAATGAAGGTGGCTGCAACATTTGACCAATATAACAAAATAAAGATAAGAGTATTCTTATAATGGTAAAATTTAAGGTGGTACTGGGGACTAGTGGTAAGCAATAAACAATACAAGTTGCATGGATGGCGGTTGGTCTACCATTTAGAACATCAAGGAAGGCCTCTGCACAATTGGTGCATGTAAAAGCATTATTTTACCATAGAAAATATATTGAATAAACTCCATTCAAGTTGGACAGGATATTACTAGCTTTTTAAAATGATGCACATATAATTAATCCTATTTTTTTTTACTTTGAATTAATAATCCTGAAGTCTCCCAGCCTGTCAAACACTATTCTACCTTTCATCAATTTAAAGAGGTCAGACCAATGAATGCTCATTTTTTCCTCTAGATTATTTCACATTGCTCAAAATTTTAGTTGGCAGTTCCAAATCGTCTCGACACATCACATTTTTCAATAAAGTTTTTACTTAGTCATCATTAGAGGCCCTTAACTCCAAGCAAGTAACTAAGCTTGGACTAGGAGGAGAATGATGTCAGTCTGCTACACACAGATGAAGGCATTCCCTTAGTCTTTTCTCCCCAGCGATTAAAGGATAATAGCAGCAGAAGCATAATAGGCAAGGTGAAAGGCAGGAGTAGCTGGCCTATGTGACAAAGAACATGAAGTCTACTGCTCAGACAACAGGATTGATATGATTGTGTCATCCTTGAACCAACATCATAATCTCAGAAATAGATGCTTACCCTTTTTGATTCCAAAAATGTCACCAGCTCTCAGGGGGAGAAAGTAACATGAAGGCATTGTTATTACTACCTGTAATTGTTACACTTACAGAATAATTATTATTCTTGCACTTAACATGAAAAAATGTCAAAGTCTACTTTCAACAGAAAAATCAAAATCCACTGCACTTGATTCTGCCTCACCTAAGGGTCTTACAAGAAAAATTTTACTGACCAAACTTCAAGTCGTGCGTTTTTTTTTTTTTTATGAGCCTGGGTTGAAGACAGGACCTGTGCTAGAGAATTCAAGCATCCTCCAGATGCACGCACTAAGCTGAGGATGGGGACTACAATTATTCTCAATGGAAGGCCCTTTATGAAAACATTAAGGGCCTCTTTATACCACAGAGTCAAGAAAGAACACTTTGTTAAATGAAAACTATAATAGTCAGTTATCGTTTGTTTTAAGTTTATACGTTTTCAAACTGATTTTTTTTATGTCACTTTTTCTTTATAAAAAAAAAATAATAATTAACACAGAAAAATGTCTAGTTAGGTACACTATAGTTGACCTAAATAGACATCACAGCAGAAGCTCTCTGCTTCGATGCAAGATCTGTTTAAATGAAACTGTCAAACAGATGTTGCTGTGATGAGTTGATCACCTTGAGCTATTAAGGTCTGAACAAAAGGCTTTGCACAAGAGGTTGTAAAGAAATTGAATTAAATGTAAAAACAAATAAGCAAATAAGCTAACCGTTAACACAAAAATATAACATTAATGTGAAATAGTTCATATTTACCCAATAAAAAAAAAAAAAAAATCTTAAAATGTCCTTTAAAAAAACACTCCCTACCCTCCTGAGGTCCTATAACATACTTACGTGTTTTTGTTACTTAAAAGCAGTCCTGGTGCATTGTATCTCAGTTTCTACAAGCTTTGAAGAGGTAATGACCCCAATGTTCCTTTTAGAATAGGAAGCGGATTTGGAATAGGCTTGAAAAAAAAAAAGTCTCATAGTTACAGTGGTGTGAAAAAGTGTTTGCCCCCTTCCTCATTTCCTGTTCCTTTGCATGTTTGTCACACTTAAGTGTTTCGGAACATCAAACCAATTTAAACAATAGTCAAGGACAACACAAGTAAACACAAAATGCAATTTGTAAATGAAGGTGTTTATTATTAAAGGTGAAAAAAAATCCAAACCATAATGTCCCTGTGTGAAAAAGTGATTGCCCCCTAAACCTAATAACTGGTTGGGCCACCCTTAGCAGCAACAACTGCAACCAAGCGTTTTCGATAACATGCAATGAGGCTTTTACAGCGTCCTGGAGGAATTTTGGCCCACTCATCTTTGCAGAATTGTCCTAATTCAGTTACATTAGTGGGTTTGAGCATGAACGGCCTTTTTAAGGTCATACCACAACATCTCAATAGGATTCAGGTCAGGACTTTGGCTAGGCCACTCCAAAGTCTTCATTTTGTTTTTCTTCAGCCATTCGGTGGTGGACTTGCTGGTGTGTTTAGGATCATTGTCCTGCTGCAGAACCCAAGTTCGTTTCAGCTTGAGTACACGAACAGATGGTCGGACATTCTCCTTCAGGATCTTTGGTAGACAGCAGAATTCATAGTTCCTTTTATCACGGCAAGTCTTCCAGGTCCTGAAGCAGCAAAACAGCCCCAGACCATCACACTACCACCACCATATTTTACTGTTGGTATAATGTTCTTTTTCTGAAATGCAGTGTTCCTTCTACGCCAGATATACTTGGACACACACCTTCCAAAGAGTTCCACTTTTGTCTCATCGGTCCACAGAATGTTTTCCCAAAAGTATTGGGGATCATCAAGATGTGTTGTGGAGAAATTGAGACGAGCTTTGATGTTCTTTTTGCTCAGCAGTGGTTTTCTCCTTGGAACTCTGCCATGCAGGCCATTTTTGCCCAGTCTTTTCCTGATGGTGGAAAGTGAGGCCTGCAGTTCCTTGGACGTTGTTGTGGGGTCTTTTGTGACCTCTTGGATGAGTTGTCGCTGCGCTCTTGGGGTAATTTTGGGCGGCCGGCCACTCCTGGGAAGGTTCACCACTGTTCCATGTCTTCGCCATTTGTGGATAATGGCTCTCACTGTGGTTCGCTGGATTCCCAAAGCTTTGGAAATGGCTTTATAACCCTTTCCAGACTGATAGATCTCAATTACTTTTTTCTCAATTGTTCCTGAATTTCTTTGGGTCTCGGCATGATGTGTAGCTTTTAAGGATCTTCTGGTGGACCTTACTGTGTCAAGCAGCTCCTATTTAAGTGATGCCTTGATTGTGAACAGGTGTGGCAATAATCAGGCCTGGGTGGGGCTAGAGAAATTGAACTCAGGTGTGGACAACCACAGTTATAGTATGTTTTAACAAGGGGGGCAATCACTTTTTCACACAGGGCCATGATGGTTTGGATTTTTTTTCACCTTTAATAATAAACACCTTCATTTACAAATTGCATTTTGTGTTTACTTGTGTTGTCCTTGACTATTGTTTAAATTGGTTTGATGTTCCGAAACACTTAAGTGTGACAAACATGCAAAGGAACAGGAAATGAGGAAGGGGGCAAACACTTTTTCACACCACTGTATGCTCTCAATGCTTGCACATGTATAGTAGCCATAAATGAGACCATAAATGAGCCTCTTACATTTCTTTTATGTCCGATCATAATTATCAAAGATGCAGTCAGAGTTGGAAAGGCTTGATCTAAAGATCACACATATTACCCAAATCTTCAAATTTAACAGCTAATGTTGAATCAAAATATCACACACAGCCATCAATATTTTTGCGCTACAATAGCAATATTCTTACATTAGTACCTTTTTTGGCCACTTTTAGCTGACCCAGTTTACAGGAAATAATTGCTATAGTGTAACCAGTAAAAATCAAAGCCTTGATCCCTTGGAAGTTAAGTAAATTATTTTTGTTATAGATGAACAAGGGCAGAACTGTACAGTTCTTAATATGTAGCAGAATAAGATGTAGCAGAACCACTGTACCCACAGGAAAAATCATAATCTTTGGTCAAGAACACTTTATTATAAACAACTCATATGTTCCTATGGGAGGCAACGAGCAGGCAAAATACAAGGCTTGAGACAGACACAGTTTAAGAAGGTTTGACCAGGGAGCATGTGTATTTAGCACAGGAATTACATATTTTTAGAGTTAAGCGTAGTTAATAGGAATGAAGGTTTGTAGCACAGTAGAAAAGAAACTAATATGTATCCTCTAACAGAGTGGTACTGTGGATACAGAAATAGGTAGCAATGTGCCACGTCCTAAACAATATAAAACTAGATATAGAGGGGACCATGGACTTTTTAGGCACTGTGAGACAGTAATTTATTAAAGTATTTTTATTTAATGTTCTAAAAGTTCATACAAAAGACTTTAAAAAAATCTGCCAACATTAATTATATCCAAAAAATGATATCCATATATATTACCGCTACTGAATCCTAATACACATAGCAATTAGACAACATGAACCAACTAGAACAGTTGAATTTCCATGATATAGTTGAATATCCAATGATGAGGTAGGAATACAGTGATAGCAGTGAAATCATAGCACAGTAGAAGCATCCTTGCTTTCAGGAATATAGGGTTAGCATGGTTGATTTAAAATGCAGGTATGGAATATCCAAAACGTATACACCCGGATCAGTCCGGGTTTATACCGGATAGAGCTACAAGCGTGAACAAAAGATGGGTATACTTAAACCTCCAGTTACCGACGGAAAATGAGGGGACAAGGGCCATCTTGTCCCTTGACGCGATTAAGGCTTTAGATAGCCTTGAATGGCACCATCTCTGGCGGTTATTAGCGGAGTTCCAATTCGGACCCAATTTTATTAAATGGATTAGAACATTATATGAGGCACTTAGGGCTAAAGTGAGAATAAATGGAGAGTGTTCCGGTTTCAGTTGGCCAGGGGGACGAGACAGGGGTGTCCATTATCGCCCCTGCTCTTCGCCCTTGTAATGGAGCCACTGGCTATTGCCTTAAGATCTTCCCCGGAGGTACAGGGATTTAGGAGGGCAATAGGAGAAGAGATGGTCATGTTATACGCGGACGATGTATTACTGTTTCTGGGAGATACGCAGACCTCCCTGGGGAGCAGCAATGAACATCCTCAGAGACTTTGAGCAATTCTCCGGGCTAGCAATTAGCTGGGAAAAATCTGTACTCTTGACAATAGATCCTCTCAGAGAGCCTTTACCACAACAGATATCTCAAATAAGGGTAGTAAACCAAATGAAGTATCTGGGAATTTACATTACAAGAGATCCAAGACAGTATATAGCTAGTAAATACAGTCCCACTTATGACCGAATTAAAAGAGAAATGTCGGGCTTGGAGCTGGCTTCCCCTCTCGATGGCTGGACACAAATTTAATTAAAATGGTTTGGATGGCACAGATTTTGTATCTGTTGCATCATTTCCCAGTTTGGGTTCCAAAGCATTGGTTTAATAAAATTGATAGTATCTTTAGAGAGTTGGTCTGGAAAACTGGTTCAGCCAGAATATGTTTGCAAACGTTGCAGCTACAGAGACAGGAAGGAGGGTTAGCATTATCACACCCAAGAGTCCAAATGCAGCACATGAGAGGAAGTAACTTTCCAGTAGGTGGGATTACAAGAAGGGGGAATAGTGTTGGCAGATACAGCGTTACAGCCTACTGTAGTGAAGGCAGTTGAGGCGGACTCTTTCCACTCTAGGGGTCCAACAGTGCAATTAATGGTAAAAAGTTGGGAAACTGTTAAGGATACAACAGGTTTTCAGAATTCTCCCCTTTAGGGGGTAATGGAAACTTAGAGGAATGGGAACAAAGTGGCATCCATTGTTTGGCACAGATGTATAGAGCAGGTAAACTGAAATCATTTCAAGAAATAAGGGAGGAATATGCTGTCCCGAACCGGTCCTTCTATAGGTACTTACAGGTCAGACATGCCTTGGATGCACAGTTTAGAGAGAGAGCCCTAGAGTGGAGTGAGATGTCCTCTCTCCGAAAGGTGTCTATCTCAAACATGTATGGTTATATAAGTAGGGCAGAAATAGGGTGAGATGCAGCAGAGCTCCTTAGTAAGAGAAAATGGGAGGAGGATATTGGACAAATAACTGAGGAGCAATGGAGTCGAATCTTGGAATTGGGGCCTACGGCCTCATTATCACCCTCACAGATTGTATACCACTTATTTCTGGTGCATAGATCATATTATACTACTTTCAAACTTTATTTGGAAGAAGACCAGATGCAAAATGCTCAAGATGTGGAGATGTAAAGGGAAACCTGGTGCACATGATCTTAAGATATCCCAAATTATACAGATATTGGAGTGAGATAGTTAAAATAATATTTTTGCATTGTTTTGTATAAGATAAAAAACATTTTCAATAAAAAGAATCTGAATAATAAAAAAAAAAAAAAAAGTCAGCCATGCTTTGTGGTCACCAAAGGACCGGATCATACCACTTAGTTGACACCTTCCATAGATGTCTTCTCCTTGCTGGTAGATAGACACATATCCCAATGGATGGCAAAGAAAATTAAAAAGACAAGAGGGATCCTCTCAGTGTGAAAACCGCTAATTTACTAGATAAAATCGCTTACATAAAAAAAGCTTATGCTAAAAAAAAAAAAAAACACAGGCAATGTGTGTTAGACCTATTGAGAAGCCGCCAGATACTGTGCGTGTGTTCCACGTAGACCGGAAATGACACACCAGGAGACAGACCAGGACTTGACGCATTTCGTAATCACGTGACGTCCTAAGAAGACTAAATTGTTGTAGTCGATCACTGTGGATGCACAAGAGTACAGCAATTCGGAAGTAGTAATAATTGTGAGCTTAGTTAAACTTCACACATTATGCATTCAATGAATACTATATTATGTACACCTATCCATTATTAAGTAAGACCCATTTTGTCACCAGAAGAGCATGAGATCCTTCCTTCCTTCCTCACTGCATATGTTAAAAAAGGTGCAGGCATTGATGCAATTTCAGTCCATGCTAACTTTATAGCTTCAGGTGGCTACTGTATATTTTTTGATTAAATATTCATGCAGCAAACCCCCTATTCCACCCTATCCAACAGGATTCATATGGTGTACATCAAATTATGACCCTACTGTCTGCATGTGTCTTCAGATATTGATATACATCAGACCATGCAATGTTTCTACAACCTTTTGCTTTGCCGTTTTGGTGACACTATGCCCAGTGTTGTCCAATTTTATAGTATTTTTCTGCACAGCACAGTCGTAAAATGTGTTTTGGATTTCTAGACTTCTTGTCCTTTTATTTCTTCCCAAAACCCAAGAGGTGAGCAGTTTTTGAAACTGTGAAACTTAGGTCTCAAATCATCACATCTTGCTTATGTGTTTCAATCAATATTTCAACCCCTTGACCAAGTATGCTTTATGTATTAAATTGTAACTGCAGTTCACTTTAACCAGTTTGCATTACCAAAAGCAGGTGTACCTGATGAAGTGTCCACTGCATGCATCATTATAAGTATCAAAAAGTTTGCATTGTATGCTTATGGACACCAAGGCATGTACAGTACACAAGTGCATAAATAATCACGTGTACTCCATCTTCCATATTTGCATAAGCCCCATATTTTGTTGCTATAGCTGTGCCTTGTGCCACAAAACTCTACTTTGTATAACTTGGAACTGAACTGGCAAATATTCCAACAACCTATAGGCTTAGCCAAACTAATTAAGATGGGAATGTGCAAAGTGTAGAGCTGTGCCTCTGAGCAATGACAGGAAGTTGGTAAACTACTTTTTGAGATACTTGAATTAAATGCCATTCCACCATAACCACTTAACGACCACGCCATAGCCAAATGATGGCTACAGCATGGCTAGATTACTCTGGGAGGGCGTACATTGACGTCCTCCCAAAATCGCACTCCCGCACGTCCCCTGGGGCATGCACATGGGAGTATCCGCGACCTCTGGGAATTTACGGATCACGGTAAATGGCCGCTGATAGCGGACGTTTACCATGTGATCGCTCTGTCAAATGACAGAGCGATCACTTGTAAACAAACTGTAAACTTGTAAACAGCAGGAGAAGGGAGTAGCCATGGGGGCTAAATTTGCTCCCAGCTTGGCAAATATCTTCATGGCCAAGTTGGAGGAGGATGTCGTCTACGCTACAGAAAGACCACAGTTGATACTGTGGGCGCAGTACATTGAGATCCTCCGCCTATGGAATGGGTCCTTGGAATCCCTGGATAACTTCTTCATATCTCTTAACGATAACGATAACGATAGAGGCATAGCTTTATCATACGAATCAAGCTATAGCAAAATATATTTCCTTGATCTAGAAATTAAATTAACAGACGCTACTTCGAATTCAGCACATATTTTAAACCAACGGACCGCAATGGGTTTATACCCATTGACAGCTGTCATCACAAAACTTGTTGCGGTCCATTCCTAAGAGTCCATTTTTAAGTTTACGTAGAAATTGCACAGATATTGACACTTTCAAGGCACAAGCCAACACCTTGAGAAATCGCTTTGAGGAGAAGGGATACAACATGCACGAAGTTTATCTAGACTTCAAAAAAGCTTTAGAAACTGAACGTTCTTCCCTGTTGGCAGATAAACCCTGCCTGACCTCAAATGAAACATTCAAATGGTCTTTTCTCACTTCATATTCGGTTCAGCATAAACAGATTAAATCTATGACAAGGTTCTGGGCTCCCTTTTGTAGTGATATAATATATCGTGGTTTAGATGATATGTAGTTATTAATAAGTTTATAATTAATAACTAAAATAAATACTTTATTGACTTCCAAAACAGAACAGTCTTGCAACAGATGATCAAAATCCAACAGAGGATATATATGATATATATGACAACGAATATTTCTCCTAGACCTGTGCCTTCATAATCACAAACCCTCCTGAGATGGTTTAGACTGAATGCCATGTTATATCCCCCACACACTGAATGGCTGAGCAATTTGATTGGCCGTTTCCATTAAATGCTTTGATCTGCTCCTGTCTTTTAGAGTGACAGCAGATCACCCCAAGCTGTGAACAGCTGTAGTCATAAACTGCCCTAATCTGCATCCTTGCATATTAACATTAACATAGTCACTCAGGGCTCTCTGTCCCCTTTGATATGTGTAATTAGGTTAACAGATAACATTGTCAACTGAAATCTGGCCTGGTCAATCTTATACTGTGTGTGTGTGTGTGTAATACAGTACATACATATATATGTACACAATATATATATATATATATATATATATATATATATAATCCCACATAAAAGCGGCCAACACATTACAATACCTTTTACCTGAAAAGGCTAAAGTGATTTATAAAGGGGCCCCTTCTCTTAACAGCCAGATTGCACCCACAATCATCAACCCACCAGTAAAGCCTTCCTTTTTTCACAATCTCATAGGATACTATCCATGTAAGAAATGCACATTATGCCACTTCAATGTAATTGGCAGACGCACCACCAAAGAGTTTGAATCCACTGTTACAAAACAGAAATTTCCTATTAAACATTTTTACTTATTGTCAAAAGTATTTTATTTAAGTACAAGGAATGTATACAAGTAACATTGAAAGATTACAACACATTCAGCATAGGGAAGCTCGTTTGCTAGTGTTCAGATATACAATCATATACAGTGAAATGGGACAATATAAATAACTATAAGCAATAAAGCATGTGAAATGATGAAAGAAAAAAGGGAAGAATATAATAGTATATTTGTTCCAAAATAAAAAATATTAATTATTATGTATTTATATAGACTGCTTGTCTAAGAAACGAAATGAGACAACAAAGAGATTGTCATTTAGACAAAATATAGAGCTTCAAAATCATAAGGGAGGGTAGTACAAAGAAATAGTTATAAAGAGTGAGAAAGAAGGTCAGTTGGAAAAGGGGGGAAGAAGAGAGTATAGAAGCTAGAAGAGAAGAAGAGGAGAGTCCGCAAAGCTAGGTCGAGAGTCACCACTACAATCAGAATTAATCCAGGTTAATGATTATTAGTTATCATTCGAGTTACCATGGCAGCAGCACATTTTTGTTAAGGGTTGGCGTGGTATATGTAATCCAAGGTTGCCAAATCTTTTCAAAACTGGTGATCGTGTCCATTTCGATAGCTATCATCTTGGCATGGGTCATATAATAATTCATTTTGGCTTTTGTTTCATTTAGAACTAATGTTGGAGTTTTCCAAGCTTTTGCTAAAGTTTGTTTAGCTGCTGTGAAGAGTTGCACTAACAACTTAAATTGGGAATATGTTATGAATTTAGGCTTCAAATTGAGTAATGCCGTTGCTGGATCAACAGCAACTGTTTTACCAAGCAGTTTAGTTGCAATTATGAATATTTCCTTCCAAAATGTTTGTGCTAATGGACACGTCCACCAGATATGAAAAAATGTGCCCAAATCTGAGCATCCTCGGAAGCATTGTGCCGGATAGTTTTGTACATATTTAGCCACTGTAGATGGAACCAAATACCACCTTGTCATCACTTTATAATTAACTTCAACCGCTAATACATTAGGGGAAGCTGTTTTAACTGTGGACCATATTTGGTTCCAATCAGAAATATCTAGTGTACGCTCTAAGTCTTCTTCCCATTTCTGGACATAAGACGGGCTATTTTTATTGGAATAGACCAGTAAGTGAGAATATAAGGTAGAAATTGTTCCTCTAGCGTGGGGATCCTTTTTACAAATGTTTTCAAAACTGGACATATGTGCTAATTGGGGTGATGTGTTGACTAAGGGTGTGAAAAAAATTTTGATTTGGAAATATCTGAATAATTCCGATTGTGGTAAACCATATTTTTCACAAAGGGTGGTAAAAGGGATAAATGATGATGAGTGTATAAATTTATACAAATTTAGAACATTTCGGGATGTCCATTCTTTAAAAGATTTAGGGGACACCCATGCTGGATAGAAGGCAGGGTTTCTATAAAATGACAATAACGGGTTGTGTAAAGATTGTAATTGATTGCTCTTTTTGAATCTATCCCAAAGGGATATATAGTGTTTGGTAATAGGATTTTTTAGGTCTTTTCGGTCTTTAGATGAGATCCATAATAAATTGGATATTGGAATAGGATCACATTCCGTGGCTTCAATTGATACCCATAATGGGGTTTCTTGATATGCATGGTATTTAGCAAGACTCGCTATATGTGCGGCTCTATAGTAATATGCAAAATTGGGACAGCCTAGGCCTCCGTTAAGCTTGGGGAGATATAATGTGTGCAATTGTATTCTTGGTTTGGATGCTCCCCATATAAATGACGACACTTTATTTTGTATTATTCTTAAATGATAAGCTGGGATCGGTATTGGTAGTACTCTAAATAAATAAAGTAGTTTCGGTAATATCGTCATTTTTACAGAGTTGATTCTTCCGAACCATGACAATGGAAGATGAGACCATGAATTCATTAAGTTAAAGAGCTTTTTTAACAGTGGGGGATAGTTAATTTTAAATAGGTCCTCTAAAGATGCTGTTAGATGAACTCCTAAATATGGGATTGATCTGTCTGACCAAGTAAAAGGGAGGCAAATTTTTGCTGAGTTCAGTTCTATGTTGGAAAGAGATACATTTAGTGCTTGGCATTTTTTGGGATTTATATATAATCCAGAGATTTTGGCAAATACATCAAGAGTAGGAATGAGGTTTGGGCCTAATACTTGTGGAGAGGAAAGAAATAGGAGGATATCATCTGCGAAAAGACAAAGTTTGTGTTGATAACCTCCTATTTCAATTCCAGGTATGTTGGAATTTGTTCTAATTGCTTGTGCAAGCGGCTTAGTAGTGCAAATAATAAAGGAGATAGTGGACAGCCTTGTCTCGTGCCTCTTTCTATGTTGAAAAAATTGGATTTGTACCCAGCATATTTTACGTAAGCTTTTGGTTCATTATATAATGCCATAATCCAATTTGTAAAGTTTGGGCCAAACCCCCATTTCTGTAGTGTATAATTCAAGTATGGCCATGATATAGAGTCAAACGCTTTTTTGATGTCAAGTGAGAGAAAGCAAGCAGGAATACGGCGTTTTTTGGCTATATGTGCTAGAAGGGTCGCTCTACGTACGTTATCACTAGCCTGTCGGGAGGGTATGAAGCCTACTTGGTCTCTATGCACAAGGGTACCAATGATTTTATTCAGACGAGATGCTAGAAGTTTTGCTAATATTTTAATGTCTATATTTAACATTGAAATGGGGCGAAAATTTGAGCATAAAGTATCATCTGATTGGGGTTTAGGTATCATACAAATGATAGATAATAGAGATTCAGGTCTAAAAGATTTGTTTTTTAATAAGTCATTGAAAGCTTCTGCGAGTAAGGGGGAGAAACAATCCGAAAAAGTACGATAATAGAGGGCCGAGAAACCATCTGGACCAGGTCTTTTGTTAATTTTTAGTGATTTAATAGCTTCTGCTACCTCGTTTCCGGTGATGGGTTTTTCTAGTGACATCATTTGGGGCTCAGTCATTTGGGGTAAGTTAATATTTGAGAAAAAGGAATCAGCTGTATCAATATTAAATGTATTAGATTTTATATATAGGGTTTTCAGATAAGAGCTGAATTTTTGTACAATTTTAAGGGGATTGTTGGTGTTCGTATTGTCTGCTATTTTAAGACTAATAGGTTTAAAGGATTTATTAATAGAATTTAATGCCCTTGATAAATATGTACTTGGTTTGTTAGAATTCTTATAGAATGCATGTTTGGTTCTCCGTAGTGATTTATCAGCTGATTCGGTTAGAAAAAGGTCGAATTCCAATCGTGCTTTTTCTAAACGAGTTTTTGCCTTAGGGGTAGGATTATTTTGAAAAGCTTAAAATGATGAGTTAAACTCTGTTTCTAGTTGTCGCATAAGCAATATTCGTTCACGTTTAAGTATTCCTGACTGTCGCTGGATAACTCCTCTTAAGACAGGTTTGTGGGCCTCCCATAGTGTAAGAGAAGAAATGTCAGTACTAGTGTTATTTGTTAAGTATTCTTTTAGAGCCTGTTGGATCGTGAGGCAGTGAGAGGGATGTTTAAGCGATACGTCAGGTAGATACCATGTAGGGTCACGCCCCTTGGGCATAATAGAAGCCACTGAAGTAAAGACAGCATTATGGTCAGACCAAGGTATGGGGATAATGTTGGATGCGATTATTTCAGGTACCATCCCTGTTGTTATAAAAATGTGATCTATGCGACTAAACGATTGGTGGGGGTTTGAGAAATATGTGTAATTTCTTCTTGTTGGGTTAGATTCTCTCCAAGAGTCAATCAAATTGTGTCTAGAGAGGAGTTGGGATAAAGATTTTTTGTTCTGAGAGGGTAAAGAGGTGTAGGGGGTTTTGTCCAGAAATGGGAAGACAACCTGATTGGAGTCTCCACATACAAAGATTGATCCCATTTTATGGGTTTTTATGACTTGGAATAGATGTGATAAAAAGGGTAAAGGTTGATAATTTGGAGCATAGTAAGAGACCACAGTTACTGCTGTGTCCATAATATATCCTGTTAGGATTAGGTAACGGCCTTCCGGATCTTTTATTTCTGAGTGTTTAGTGAATGGAGTGGTATGGTGGAATGCGATGAGAGTACCACGTTTTTTTGTTAGTGCTGAGGCTGTGTATACTTGTGGATAGGAAGTATTGAAAAATTTGGGAGATTAGGTCGGGGTAAAATGGGTTTCTTGTAGACATACTATGTGCGCTTTTTTAGCTCTAAATGATCGAAAGGCTTTTATACGTTTTTGTGGCACATTGAGACCCTGTACATTTAATGATAAAATATTTAAAAGGAGCCATGGCTGCTGAAACAACAATCTATACTTACTAGTTGTCAAGGTGCAGTGACTATTCGGCCTAGCCTTCGCGGACATGAAGAAAAGGAAAAGGTATCCAGAAGTAGGGTGGATTAACTTAAAAAGAGAGTAAAATATAGTAGAAGTCATAAAGCAATTAAATATTATGCAAGAATAAAAAGATTGGAGAAGTACCCGTGTTGGGGTTAGAAACCCCCCAACAGGGGACAGAAGACCTTCGTCAGATCCTCACAATTTCTTATGGGGAACTGAGGAAAGCCAGGTGAGGCACATGTTAAACCTGTGTATGGGGAATCCGCCTTAACCATAAAAAAAACAGTGGTTCATTTCAAGAAAATAAGTTTTGTCATTATAAAATTATAGGGAAGTGTGTCCTCTTAATGTAGATTTGTTGAGGACTAATATTTTGTGGGATATATGTCCTAGGAGATTATATATATATATATATATATATATATATATATATATATATATATATATATATATATATATATATATATATATAAAAAAAAGGGGGGGGGAGAAATGACTAAGGATTATAAATAATTGTTGTTGAGATCATTTATGTTGAAGAAGAAACAAAAAATAAAAATAAACATAAGAATAAATTAAAAATAGGGAATAAGAGGACCAGTCTACCCATAGTGAGGATATAACGAGAAAAATAAAACTAAATTGTGGGGAAAACGCGGTCCAGAAAAGAAAATATTATGTTTAAATTATAGAGTGATACATTGAAGTATCATTTTAGAAATGATTCTCAACAAGGGTGGTTGCTCAACAATTGTAGCTAAAAGTGCTACAAAAAAAATAAATGAATCAGCCCAACTACTAAAGGTAACTATTCAGATTAAAAATGAGTGGGAGAGGATAAAAAAAAAAAAAAAAAAAAAAAAATGAAAGTATTCACTTATTAGTAATTTTATTTCATTACTAAGAAGTAATTAGATTTGAAGAATAAAATACAAAAATATAGAAAATAAACGTATCCATTAAATTTGGACATTTAATGATAGGGTATAATTTATCTTATCTTTTTTTTTTTTTCTTTTTTCTTTTTTTTTTTATTTCTGTTATCTCAGTAATTTCTGTTACCTGTTTAACCAAGAAAGATAATTGCAGTATTTTAGGGAATAAATCCAGTAATTCAATTTCATTACTGTTTTCCCATAAAGTATGTAGCCCAACTACTGATTTTAACCATTCATGTTAAAAATAATTGGGAGAAGATAAAAAATAAAAATAAAAAATGAGAAAAAATATAAAGTGAAAATATTTACTTCTCTGTAATTTTATTTCATCACTAAGAAGTAATTTGATTAAAAAAAAAATAAAATAAATATATATATATATATATAAAAAAATGCAAAAATATAGAAAGAAAACTTGTCCTTTTAATATGGACAATTAGTGCTAGGGAATCATTTTACATTTTAAAATTACCGTTTTCCCAGTAATTTCTGTTTACTGGTTAACCAAAATCGATATTTTCGCTATAGTTTAGAAAATAAATTCAGTAATTCATTTTCATTACTGTGTTTCCATATAGCTTAGCATCAGTCGGAGTCAATTAGGCACAGTTCCTAGGGATGCATCATTAGTCCATGGCGTCATCTTGTCCTTGGTGTGAGGGTACGAATCATCCTCTTCTGTGTGTATGGTGGTTGCCGTTTCTTGTTTCAGATAGGGATGTGTTCCGGAGGGAAGAGGCAGATGCTGATCTTCTTGAAGTAGAGGTTGAAGGTGTCCCTTCAATCAGGTTGAGGTCTTGGAGTGCTTGCTGAAGTTCCTCAGGGGTTCTGCAAGAGAATCTGGTCCCTTGATGGGTGAAACGAAGGGAGAATGGGAAGCCCCATTGGTATTTGATGTTATGATTTTGGAGTTCCAATAAATGGGGTTTCATTGCCCGCCGTTTGGATATTGTTAATTGGGATAGGTCTGCAAAAAGCTGAAAATTGTGACCTTGAAAGGATAAATTGTTCTTTTCTCTTGCTGCTTCTAGAAGTTGTTCTTTCGTTCGGTAAAAGTGAAATTTTGCAATAATATCTCTAGGGGGGCCATCAGCTTTTTTGGATGTAAGAGCTCTATGTATTCTGTCCATCTCCAACCTTTCAATGGGTATTGCGGGTTGTAGCTTCTGACAGAGTGCTGTTATAGTTGATTGCAGGTCTGTGATTGACTTAGGTAAGCCTCTGAAGCGCAGATTAGACCTTCTGGCGCGATTCGTAAAATCTTCAAGTCTGTTCTGCAGAGTAATATTTTCCTCTTTGAGGTTTTCCAATTCTGTGAAAACTTCTTGTGTATTTATTTCAAAATCTTCTACTTTCATTTCTAATGTTTCAGTTCGTCGTCCCAGCTCTCTAATTTCTTTAGTAAGATTGTTAGTAATTTGCTCTGAGGTTTGTTGTAATGCTTTATGAAGCATTCTTTCAAATTGCTTCAAAATGCTGGATGGGATAGTAGAGTCTGTTTGTGAGGTATTTTGCATGTTTAAATTGGTTTCAGAGTCAGATTCAGAATCCCCTGAGGAGATAATTTTTGTCTGTTTTAGTTTCGTTTTCTGGTCTGAGGTAAAAGCACCTGAGGTGAAATTGCCTGAGGGGAGCGGGGCCTTCTTCACTATACGTTTCCCCTGAGCGCTGTTATGGGGGTTGATTTTAGATTTGTTCCTGGCACCACCTAACACCATTTTGATGTGTAAATGTTCCCCTCACCTCACAGGAGGATAAGACGTAGATGTGGAAAGATTCCGTGTCCGTGAGTCGTCTTTATATCGCGGTTTGTTCCCCTCACAGAGCAGAGCTCTAGCCAGACATTACCGCCTTGCTAGCCTCCGCACATGCGCCTGACATTTTTAGTATTTTCACAATTTAGCATTTTAATTAATTTTCTGGTTAACCAAAAACATTGTTTGATATAATAATGTGATCCCATCCTGAAGTACCTTTTATATTGTTGTTAATATAAATTGTCTTATTATATACTTTTTAAGAAATAAATTTATTTATTAACATACTTAGTTCATGTCCCCATGAACGTATTATGGCAATGATGGCTTCCGGGACTCGCTCTGTGTGTCAGCGGAGTATGTTTCACTCTTCTGACACAGGACCCGGTCGGATATCACGCAGTTGCTGTTTAGCACAGCCATCAGCCCCGATCCAAAGCAAGGCTTGGCTGTTGCCATGCCAACGCTTGGATTGAGCGGCGCGGACGTCGTGATGTAATGCCGTTCCAACACGGCCGTCCGCTCCAGATCCATAGCGAGGCTTGGTTTTTCACCTTGCCGGCGCATGGACGGAGCAGACGTGACATCACAACGTCGTCTCTCAGCTTGCCTCCGGCCTGTTCCTTACACGGACGCCGGAGCCCCTATTCACAATTTCATACCATAATATGGATTATATATTTCTATTTCTCGGCTCCGCAATATTACCATCCAGCAATCAATTTCCAACTATTTAAACGGCTAAGGTTTTTTACACCATCACTGGACCGGAAGTGACGTTCACTTCTGGTACACTGCAAATTCAGTTTGGGGTCACATTTCCTATTTAAGCATGCTGCTGGTCCATACCCCAGATTACGTCTTAGAGGACGAAATGCGTCGGCTGGACCACAGCAACAGCACTACGCCATTACCCAGTCCGAAATAAGCTTGTACCTCTCAACTCAAATGCGAGTGTTCTTAATTCATTTTTAAACATTAAATTGCTTTTTAAACATTACACTATGCGAGTTCCCTTTTTTACCTTGGTTCGGTATATATGAACACGCTTGAATACGCAGAGTATCGATGCCAACCCCCTATCCGCTGCCAAACCTCTGTGTGTGTACCAATGCCATACTGAGCAAAGCTTTGGAAACAGCCCATGGAGCAGAGACCCGCCAGTCCTTTAACCTAAAGCCTATCACGACTTGCGAGGCATACGCCTACCCAAGTCTGTGAATTCTGGTAAGCCTCACTCCTAAAGGCGTTGATGCCGACAGAATATCACTATCTCACCTAGAGCACTATTTCAGTGTTGCTGGATGATCGCATGGAATCTATCACCCCTTAAGGACTTCACTTTCTTTGAGGACTCTATTCTCGCACGCATATGTGTGCAATTTAGTTTGATATCCACAAAAGCACTTGGTCACTTTTATGTTTAGAATTATCATCTTTTATGAAAATTATTAGGATCATTCACTTATTAACATTTTGACCTTTTTGTACCTTTTCACTTTATATCTGTAACAGGATTACTCACAAGTACACTTACGCTCAGACTATTCACGTTTTTCTAGTCCACATGTATATATTATTT
Organism: Lithobates sylvaticus; assembly: GCA_028564925.1. Classification (NCBI taxonomy): domain Eukaryota; kingdom Metazoa; phylum Chordata; class Amphibia; order Anura; family Ranidae; genus Lithobates; species Lithobates sylvaticus. Next base: position 234,507,854 of record CM053027.1, read on the forward strand.
ATATATATGTTTTTACATTTTTTATGATTATAATTTTATCATTATTATCATTTGATGTAACTTTTAGTAGGTTTTATTGTGGGTTTGTCAGGCCATTCAGGTCACATTAGCACTTTAGCACAACATTATTCTTTTTTCCACATTTTCATTTAACCGATAGTCTTTTTGGCAAATGTTTGCAGCTTTTTCTACACATTAACTTCTAGTCAAAGCGCAATATTTTCCCAATTTTTTAATTCTTGCATGACTGAGTAACTGTCATTCAAAATGTGAGAGCACCGAAAGCTGAAAATTGGTCTGGTTAGGGAGGGGGTTTAAGTGCCCAGTGAGTAAGTGGTTAAACTAGTGATTGCATTTGCCATTGTAATGAGCAAGGACCTTGACATACTTTAAATACTAGTTATGCAACATCTTTCTCACTACATTTTTCTTTACAGATACATCATGGAAACCATCAGAACAAGGCAGAGATACAGAACCATATCAACGGTAGAAATATGGCATGCTTACAAGCACAGACAACAGCTTTTCATGCAGAAAACAAATGTTGCAACCCTTAGCTAAATCTTCTGTAATTTAAAGCCTAAATATAGCAACCAATACAGTGCAATAAACGTCACATGTAGACACTGGCTTTTTCAGTTCAGGGTCCATGGCTGTGGTGCTGGGGCAGAACTAGAGGGAAACAGGCCTGTGGAATAAATGAAATAGAATCCAAAGGGCTGCACACTTGAAAACTGCATCCACTTTATTGATAATCATTAAAACGCCATTTATAGTAACAGCAGACACTGTGGGAGCAAGCAAACACAGTCAACGTGTGTCACACTACTAATGCTTATTTCGTGTATTTGGATGCTGTACCTAGCTTTTAGTGGCAGCAGGTTGTATGAAGGGCAAATTTACCTAAAATCAGTTTCTGTTTTAAAGTCAATGTTTAATAAAGTCTTAAACGTTTCATTGGTTTTTCTTTGTACTGTAAAACGCAGAAAAGCAGATTGTGCTTATACACCCTTTGATCTGAAACAATATCACACAACTCATTCCAGTTCTAGTCCACTGCCCAACCTAGTCTTGTTTCATATGTTTACTTTTAACATCTTTCTCTGATTGTCCTGCGATGGTTAATAAATTGGATCCATAAAAGAAAGAACTGGCTATTGCAAAACCTATATATAATAAAGTATTAAAAAATTGATGACACAGTAAAGACTGCGTAAAGGAGCCAAAGCTTGACTTTGTTCAAAAAATGTGGGTACATTAATTCTGTACTATGGTACAGTATGACTTTTAGAATTACTTTAAAGCAGTGTTTCCACAAAAAAAAAAAAAAAAAAAAAAATTTAAAGTCAGCAGCTACAAATACTGCAGCTGCTGACTTTTAATAATCGGACACTTATCTGTCCCAGGGTCCAGCGATGCGGGGGAGAATCGAACCCCTGCTCGTCCCCCCCTCCGCTCTGCGGCACCGGCATTTTAACTGTGGGCACGAGCCGTGCGCCGCGACTGGCCACGTAATCATCTGGGACCTGTCATGTGTCCCAGATGATCGCCTAGAGGGAGGGGGGAGATGTGATCTCCCTTCCTGCGCCAAGGAAAGTGACGTCAGGAGCCCAGGCGCTGAAGGAGACAGACGAGGGACCCCCTAGCAACAGGCATTTAGAGGTGAGTAAAAAAAAAAAAAAAAAAAAATTCTCCAAATCTTTTTTTTTTTTTTAAAGCACATGAATACATTTTTTTTTTTTGGGGTGGAACTCCACTTTAATAAGATTCCCTCTTCAATAGCTAAAAAGCCAAGTTCACACTTCACAAAGACCTTCTCCTAAGGTGATTAACATTCCAGGACCGAGATTAAAGCATTTGTTACCCCAACACTTCATATTGCCTGCTGTGTTATGGATGATATGTTTCTTTAAATGCAACTCTATGGTGCATCTCTGTTGTACTTCTGTTGTACTTCTTCCTGTGTTGTGTTTCCTGTTCCTGCTGGGTCTTTCAGTAAACATGGCTTATGTACAGTAATGGCTTGTGCTGTCTCTCTACATGTATCACATCAAACATGGTGTCAGAAGATTTCTGGATCCATGCTCTTTCTACACACTTGATGCTGAGAGCCTGCCATCCTTGATGTGAGTGTTTTTGGAACTGATTGTGCCTCCTGACAATTGCAGTCCTGTCCTGGATGCTGAATATTTGCAGCAAGGAAAACAGCATCATGGCAGCTAACCAGGGGCGGATCCAGAGTCTAGTCTCGGGAGGGGCACTGCGGGCAATTTATCGGGGCAATGGCTGGTGTTGGCGCTTTCATCATCACGGCACCATGGTTGTTATGGTGTCAGGATGATTAAAGCGCATTATTTATATTATTACATTGTAATATAAAATGAAATAGTTCAACTCACCATAATGCAGAATCAGTGGGAGCCCCTAGTGTGTCACTACAAGTCGACCTGCCTTCAGATGCAGCTTGTCTCTTGCCACGTCACCTGCCACACATTGCGGATTACACTTGCCACGTCACCTACCACATGTTCCTGATTGTCACTTGCCACGTCACCTGCCACACAATGCGGATTACACTTGCCACGTCACCTACCACATGTTCCTGATTGTCACTTGCCACGTCACCTGCCACACGTTGCGGATTACACTTGCCACATGTTGCTGATTGTCACTTGCCACGTCACCTACCACATGTTCCTGATTGTCACTTGCCACGTCACCTGCCACACGTTGCGGATTACACTTGCCACGTTACCTGCCACACGTTGCGGATTACACTTGCCACGTCGCCTGCCACATGTTCCGGATTACACTTGCCACGGCTACCACATGTTGCTGACTGTCACATCACCTGCCAGGCTGCCACATGTTGCTTAATGTCATTGGCCTGCTAAGGTGCAGATTGTCAAGCGAAGGCAGGCAGCAGAGAGATGATGTAATCTCTCTGCTCCCCGCGGCTGTACAGTGAGGGCGGAACTGCAGTGATGCAGGGCGGGGGGTGAGAGATGATGTCATCTCTCTGCTCTCTGCCCGCCGGCTCACTGACTGGCCAGTCTCTCTGCTCTCCGCCCGCTGGCTCACTGACTGGCCAGTCTCTCTGCTCACCTGCAGACCGGCTCGCCCCCTCACTCGATGTCTGCCCTGCACGGAGTGCACGCCCGCACACTCACCTGGCGACCCCCCCTCACTCACCCGCAGACCTACCCACCGCTGAGGCTCTCTCTCACCTGGCTAAAACCGCTGACTGGTCCGCCGGCCCCACCCGCTCATTAACTGGCCCGCCGCACACTAGCGCTCCCGTCCGCTCACTCATCCTCTGACTGGCCTGCCAATCACAGGATTTCTTGGAGGGGGCAATTGCCCCGTTGCCCCCCCCCCCCTGGATCCGCCCCTGCAGCTAACAGCATTCCACTGCCTGAGGCAATGAGGGTGAGTGGAGATGTCAGCAGTAACTGGGACAATTTCAGGGCTGAGTTTGAGGACTACACCCTAGCCACGGGGTTAAATGAGAAGCCTGCAGCAGTGCAAGCAGCCACACTGAGAAGGGTGATGGGCAGTGAATGCCTCCATGTTTACAAGCATAATCTGAACCTCACAGAGGAGCAAAAGAGTGACACCAAAACCATGGGAATGTAGCCAGAACTGATTAACTGTAATAAATAACAACAGACAACATGGTGGAGTAAACTAGGCCGCGGTCTTTATTATTGGTATAAATAAACATGGAAGTATTCATAGATAGATAAATGAAATCACCAACAAACTGTTAATCAACCAACTTCCAATAACAACCCAGCCACTACGACTCAGGTTGATGAACTTATAACCAACTTTTAAATAACCACTCCCACAAGCCAGGGTTGTGTTTTTATCTATATACAAAACACAAGCCTGGCCTCCATGACCCCCGTAGCGCGGCCAACTCCACCATAGCCTGCAAATTATTATTAAATATGTCCAACCCGATATCAGAGATGTGAACACCGTCATCTCTGAACAGGCCGACTAAACCACCTTCCAAGTCTATATGCCTAAACGAAAAACCACCAATCGTAGGCAAAAATTTGACCAATGCCCGATTGATACGTTTCCTGACCTTGTCCAAAGGGGAATTTAACCAAACTAATCTTGGGATAATTTCTGAAAAAAACTAAACGTATATTGGGGAATGATAGCTGAAACAGAGACACATGGTTCTTGATTTGAAAAAGTAAGTCCAAAGTCTTAACAGTACCGATATCGTTACCCCCAAAAATGTCAGGGACCGGTAAGGATTGAAATAGCAAACTTAAATTATCAAATAGGTCCGACCATCTCATACCTCTCCTACCGTGCCAACTTATATTTACCAATGAGGGATCAAAATTCAAGCTTTCGGTATAAATCCTTCGCAAAGCTCCCCTTTCGGCCCAGAATATGTATGAATGCCCCATGATCCAAACGGACAGAGACTGACCTGTGGATTAAAATAGACAATTAGGACGAATGTATAACTTATAAGCATCAGACTGGCACCTACCAATCCGTTTAATAACACTGATTTGTAAACCCAACCGGGCGGCCTCGGTGGCTGCCCCAATACGAAAGGAATGGGAAGACATCGACAGTTTGCCCAAGTTCAGCAAGGCCAAGCATTTTGAGAAAACAGCATTGAATTGGTACTTGGTCAGTGGGAGGCCATTGCAATGAACGAACAGAATATTGCTGTGCTCATACCTAATTTTAAGAAACTTCCGGAGTAGAATGATCGGGCAAATAGGTGACCCAGGAAATGGGAGAAGTTGAACCCAAACACCCTTCCCATACTGGTCAGTTTTAGATCTTGGAATAAATAACTTGACGTCATCTAACATCCAATAAAACGTGCGATAATAGGAGCCCTGACGCTGAAATCTTATTAGGGGGTAACACCTCCGAAAATCCTCAACGCCCCGAAAAAAAATAATGAAAAAACGGCCCGAAAAAGATAGGGCGAACACAAACTGTGTCAACCGCTGAACATAACCGGGAAAGAATGTCAGGCGTAATCGCCATTCTGGAGTCCCGCCGAAACGTCGCCTTCTTATAGCCCTTCAGGGCCTGCCGAACTGAAAACAGGGAAGAACAGGCAGGGTAATTCTGTAGTTGGAGAAAAAAGGAAACACCCGCCAAAGTTTTGTTAATGTGAGACCAGGATAGTGACTTAGCCATTAAACTGTCCAAAAATGCCAATACTAAACTCTCAGAGAATGGGGGCTGCGGGTTGCCCGATAATCTTAGATGAGACAGCCACAGCAGCCATGCTGATGAATAAGCCGAAAAGGTAGATGGGGCGATGGATCTCTCAATATTCCCCCAAACACATTTCAGATCAAGCTCCACAGGTGTGAAGGGCACTGGATTCCTAAATTGTCCGCAGCTGGAAACAGAGACTTGAATCTCAACATCTGCAAACGTGAAAGAGAATCCGCAACGTCATTAAACTTACCAGGCAGGTAGCGGGCTTTTATCCAGATGTTAATACTCAAGCACCTGAAAATCAAATACCGAATCAGAACACTGACCGGAGGGGATGTTGAGGACAAGTAGTTAATGGCAAAAAAAGACCCCCTTGTTGTCTGTACTAAACAGGATCCTTTTATTCACAAACTGCTCTCCCCAAATCTCTAATGCTACTATAATTGGAAATAACTCCAAAACTACTATATTCTCTAAATAACCTTTGGTACGCCGATCTGAGTGCCACCCAGAGGCGCACCAGTGAGTGTTCCATAATGCTGAGAAAACCCACTGAACCTGCTGTATCTGTGAATAAACAGAAATCTTTGTCTTCTATAAATTCTGATTGAAAAATAGCTCTACCGTTGAAATCTTCTAAAAACTGAGCCCATACCAAAAGGTCCTCTTGAATCTCAACCGTGATTCTAACATGGGATGTTGGGGACTTGAGAATATAAGCGTCTAGCGAATATTCTGCCAACCGGCAAAAACTCGAGGCAAAGGCCAATAGACCCAGCAGTTTTTGCATCTCTTTCAACGTAGCCTTCTTTTTCCGCAGGATGAAATTAATCATATAACGCAAAGCGACTATCTTATCTGCTGGGAGTTTAAAAAACCCCAGCGCCAGTGTCAATGATAATACCCAAGAAAACCATGCGCGAGGTGGGAGGTATAGTCTTTTCCCCAGCTAATGGAATGTTAAAGTCCTTGCAAAGCTTCAAAAAGGAATTCAGCACATTATTACAGTCCTGAAATGAGTGACCAAGAAAAAAAAGGAAGTCATCCAGGTAATGTAGTAAGTAACATGAACCTGAGACGACTTTTACCACCCACTAAATAAATGTAGCAAAAGCCTCAAAATAAGTACAGGAGAGTGAGCATCCCATGTGGAGGCAGCGATCAAAGAAAAAACAATCGTCAAAAAAAAAACCTAGGGAATTAAAAGATAGAGGATTGATGGGCAATAAACGAAAGGCAGACTGTACATCTGTTTTAGCCAGAAAAGTTCCAGGGCCTAATTTACGTATTAAAGACGATGCATCCTCAAATGTGGAATAGTGCACTGAGGCTGATTAAACACTTATCTGATCATTCAAGGAATCCCCTTTAGGAAATGACAAGTGGTGAATCAGCCTGTAAGAACCCATTTCTTTTTAGGGCACAACCCCCAGTGGGGAGATCCTGAAGTTTAGAAAAGCGGACATGAAAAAAGGTCCAGCGACCCTACCTGCCTGAAGTACCCTGAAAATTTTCTCCCTCACCACCTCTTGCAGATCCAAGGTGGATCTCAAATTCCTTTTTAAACTCACAACCTTGGCCCTGAAAAGGGGGGGGGGGTAAAACCCCCCCATTGAACACCTCAAACAGTAGAAGGGCCATCTGTCTGTCTGTGTACCATTGCAGCCAGGGGGCCATTCTTGGCAGCCTCACTGGCGTTGGAGCCTCTACCTTGTGATTGGCTGGTAACTGCCATTTTTTGAAGCATTTCGCCACGGGATGTGCCCCCTGCACAAAAATGCACATTCGTGTCTATACCTACAGGAACCAGGCCACTTGCATTGTGTATCATTGAAAGAAAAACATACCTTCTTGTAATTGGTAACTGCGCTGGTGCTGGAAGAAATGGTTTGTTAGTGAATGATCGCTGTGGAAGAAAAAAAGATTAAGCCAAAGACCGATATCCTTACAACCCCATTTCAGACTGGGATGAACTGAGAGTTTTTTTTTTTTTTTTGAAGGACTCATCGTAAACAAACCAGGATATCCCACCAAATTTTTATAAGCCTCCAAGACCATGTCCAGATGCTTAAATAAACCCACACTCTTCCCTGGATCATTTTCACAGATAATGCTAGCATATATACAGAATGCCTGTAGCCAATTATTAAAATTCCTAGGCACTGGCCTGCGTCTACCATCTACTGTTCTCTCTTACCTTTTTGTCACTTTTAACCACTTCAGCCCCGGACCAATTGGCAGCCAAAGGACCAGGCCCCTTTTTGCAATTCGGCACTGCGTCGCTTTAACTAACAATTGCGCGGTCATGCGACGTGGCTCCAAAACAAAATTGGCGTCCTTTTTTTCCCACAAATAGAGCTTTCTTTTGGTGGTATTTGATCGCCCCTGCGGTTTTTATTTTTTGCGCTATAAACAAAAATAGAGCGACAATTTTGAAAAAAATGCAATATTTTTTACTTTTTGCTATAATAAATATCCCCAAAAAATATATAAAAAAACATTTTTTTTCCTCAGTTTAGGCCGATACGTATTCTTCTACATATTTTTGGTAAAAAAAATCGCAATTAGCGATTATTGATTAGTTTGCGCAAAAGTTATAGCGTTTACAAAATAGGGGATAGTTTTATAGCATTTTTATTAATATTTTTTTTTTATTAGTAATGACGGCGATCAGCGATTTTTATTGTGACTGCGACATTTTGGCGGACACATCGGACATTTTTGACACATTTTTGGGACATTTGTCATTTATACAGCAATCACTGCTATTTAAATAGCACTGATTCCTATGTAAATGACAGTTGTAGTTAGGGGGTTAACCACTAGGGGGCGGGGAGGAGTCAGTGTGACGTGTTGTGTTTTTTTTTACAGTAGGGGGGCGTGGCTGTACGTCTGACGTCATTGATCGGCGTTCCCGATGACAGGGAACCGCCGATCACTGACAGTCAGTGTAGGAAGCGCGGGGAGAGGTTTGTTTACATAGACCTCTCCCCGTTCTTCAGCTCCGTAACCCGATCGCGGGATACCAGCGGTGATCGGGTCCGCTGGTCCCGCGGCCGGGGTCACGGAGCTCCCGACCGGGTCGCGAGCGCGCCGCTAGCGGCGCGCGCGCGACCCACAGGCAGGCACATGCACGATCACGTACAGGTACGTGATTCTGCCTGCCCGTGCCATTCTGCTGACGTAAATATGCAGTGGCCGGTCGGGAAGCGGTTAAATAAAAATTATTTTGAGGATGGAAGGAGAGAAAGCAGATCTACAAAATCCCCCCCGGATAATCTTATCTTTAAAACTGGAAGGCAAATGGTAGCCTAGCGGGGACGGAGTACAAGGAAATGTTTTTCAAATATTTCAGGGACATTAGTTTGAGCTTGTGCAAAATCATTTGTTTGAACAGTATTATTGCTGACAGCTGGCAATGGAGCAGTCAGAATCTGCCCAGAAACTGCATTACTAGAGTCAGCATTAACACTGCTAATTGCTGCAGCTGGGGTAGACCAAACTGCAGCAGCCGAACTAGCAACATTGTCAGTAACCACAGGTGGGACAGTTTTAAAACTATCTATAAGAGATGACAAAGAAGTAGATAAAGATGTCAGCAGTTGTAATTGAGACAATGTAACATTACCTGGAGAAGTAATCGCAGCTGCCTGAGAGCACACTGCAGGGATGTGCTGTGAGTCTAGCTGAGCCTGAATGCTGGGTCCAGAAGAGCTTGCATGCAAACTCTCCCTGGTGCTTTGCTGTCCTTGACTGCTGCAGTCCCTGGCAGGGATGCCCAGACTTGGGGGGGTGCCGGCCGGTGTGACAGATGTTGGTGCCCCCAGGTTAAGCTGACTGGCCTGTCTGTAGTGTGAGGCGGGACCACTGTGGGTGTCCCTTTTGCTCCTGCTGTGCCCTGAACCTCCATTCCGGACTGTAGCCATTCCTTCCTTCTTGCTGCTGGCAGGTACCCGGCTCCTATGCTGCGCTGTGTCATTTCTGTGAGAAGGAGAAAACCTTCTCCTGAGAGACCTCCTTTTGGCTGGGGAACCTCTCACCACTGTGCCTGTAACAGTACCATCAATGGCCGCCTCCTCCTCCCGCCCACCGCTGATGTAACCCGCTCTCGTGTTGCCCATACCCCTTACCTCACACCAAGGAGGAGATAGCTGTGTGTCTGTGTCCTGAGAGGCTGCAAAAGAGGCGGAGGAAAAAACGCGGAGGCGGCGGCTGAAGCGGAGGCGGAGATGGGGGCGGCTGACATGGCTGATGCTGGCTCTGACGTGTCTGCTGAGAGGCAATGGATCCAGAGAGAGAGGTAAAGACAGGGGCAAGGCAGTTCTGCATCCACCCCTCCCCATCCTCAGCACCTGTTCTTTTTCCCATAGACGCTGCACAAGGCTCTTCATCATAAAGCAGAGCGATAGCTCCTCAGGTGGATTGCTGAGGAAACTGGCAGCCACTATGCCTGATGCACTGCCTTATATAGCCTTTTGCCCAATCTAGAAGCTTCCAGGGGGTCAGGTGACTCTACCTTCTGTAAGATTCCTAAAGGTCAGCTGACCTACAGCGGTCAGCTGACCTGAGACCCCAGATATGCTAAAACCTTAATTGGTTACTTAACCTTCACCTGGTGGGGGGAACTTGAAACTCTCATTCTGGCACAGTCCCATGTGCTGGGTGGCCTTAAAACAGTCCCCCTCTGCTTTCATTCTGGATGCATTAGAAGCTTTCTTCAGACCCTCTAAAAATGTCATATATGAAAGATATATATTTGGCTGCTGTACGCAAGAAAACTGTGAATCAATAGACAGGTTTTTCACACGGCTAAGAGAAAAAGCTGCAAGCTGTGAGTATGGCTCTCTGAGAGAGTTTTGGGTATCACCAGTGAAATCACACGCCGCCACATGTTGAGGAAACACGATTTAGATCTACAAAGAGCAATTGAGATATGTCACACTGCAGAACTTACTGACAAACATATGCAAGCTATGGAGAAGGATAAACTGATTGACAATATCAATGCAGCCTCTAAACAACAGCAAAGCTTCAAAAACCACCAGCATAAGTTTCAGCACAAGGGTCACCTACACAACTCACCTGGGAGGAAGCCTGCATCATGCAAGTATTGCGGCAATGTGCATGTACGAGAGAAAGAAAAGTGTCCTGCAAATGGGAAAATCTGTACTGCATGTAGTAAACCAAATCACTTTGCAAGAGTGTGTCTCTCCAGTAAAATGAAAGCAAGGAAGTTGCACACAAATGAGCAAATGTCAGATCCGGGGGATGCACACCTGCTTAGCACTGATGTGGTTTACTCCTCAGAATGCATTGGTGCTGTAAACACAAAGGGCAAAAAATGGTTTGTAAACCTCAGATTACACAATATAATCCAACCCTGCCAGCTGGACTCGGGTGCCATGTGTAATGTCATGAATATAAAAGACAAAATTAAACTGGCACCCAGAGCACCCCTTCAGCCTAGTAGCACCAAACTAAAATTGTATTCAGGGAAACTAATGGTCTCATTGGGGCTATTCCAAACAGAATGCAGCATACGTGATTGTTACATAGTTAGTTAGGTTGAAAAAAGACACAAGTCCATCCAGTTCAACCACAAATAAAAAAATAAATAAATAAATATATCATACAATCCCATATACCCCATTCTATACCCACAGTTGATCCAGAGGAAGGCAAAAAAAAAACCAGCAGAGCATGCTCCAATTTGCTAAACCAGGGGAAAAAATTCCTTCCTGATCCCCCGAGAGGAAATCGGATTTTCCCCGGATCAACTTTACCTATAAATGTTAGTACCCAGTTTATATTATGTACATTTAGGAAAGTATCCAGGCCTTTCTTAAAGCAATCTACTGAGCTGGCCAGAACCACCTCTGCAGGGAGTCTATTCCACATTTTCACAGCTCTTACTGTGAAGAAACCTTTCCGTATTTGGAGATGAAATCTCTTTTCCTCTAGACGTAAAGAGTGCCCCCTTGTCCTCTATGTTGACTGTAAAGTGAATAACTCAACACCAAGTTCACTATATGGACCCCTTATATATTTATACATGTTGATCATATTCCCCTTAATCTCCTCTTATCAAGGGTGAATAAATTCAGTTCCTCTAATCTTTCCTCATAGCTAAGCTTCTCCATGCCTCTTATCAGTTTGGTTGCCCTTCTCTGCACTTTCTCCTGTTCCCCAATATCCTTTTTGAGAACTGGTGCCCAAAATTGAACTGCATATTCCAGATGAGGTCTTACTAATGATTTGAACAGGGGCAAAATGATATCTCTCTCTCTGGAGTCCATACCTCTCTTAATACAAGAAAGGACTTTGCTCGCTTTGGAAACCGCAGCTTGGCATTGCATGCTATTATTGAGCTTATGATCTACCAAAACCAGATCCTTCTCCACTACAGATCCCCCCCCCCCCAGTTGTACTCCCCCTAGCATGTATGATGCATGCATATTCTTAGCCCCCAAGTTTGTATACACAAACTGAACTTTGAGATTGTTGATACCGATCAGAAACTGCTATTATCAGGTTCAACATGTGAGCGCCTTGGAATGATGCTGTTCACCATTCCTGCTGAGCTACATAATGTTGATAATCAGCCTGCAAAATCTCTGACTAGGCCACTGACAAAACAGCAAATTTTTCACGCCTACAGTGATGTGTTTGAGGGCACCAAAAAGTCTCTGTTCGGGGAGAGGTTCGTTTTGAACTTGATCCTACCATTCAACCTGTACAATGTGCCCCACGCAATGTGCCTATCGCCATAAAGCCACAGGTTAAAGCTCAACTAGATAAATATGAAGCTGAAGAACATCTAACTTCAGTAACGGAGCCTACAGATTGGATCAGTAACATGGTTGTTATCAGAAAGCCTGAGAAGATCACAATATGCATGGATCCCAAGTTTCTGAATATGGCCCTGAAACGTTCACACTACTTAATGCCAACACTCGATGATATTTTGCACAAACTACCTAAAGCACGTGTCTTCACACTTGTTGATGCTAGAGATGCCTTTTTACAGTGCAAGCTGGATGAAAAGAGTAGCTACATGACCACGTTCTGGACTCCTTGGGGCAAAAAGAGATGGCTCAAACTACCATGTGTAGTCTCTGTAGCACCTGAGGTATACCAGCGAAAGCAGCATGAACTATTAGGTGGTCTTCACGGAATTGAGCCAATAGCTGATGACATTCTTATAGTTGGCTGCGGTAATACAGATGAGGAGGCTGAGCATGACCATGATGAATAGTTATTAGCGCTACTGGATCGTTGTAGGCAGGTGATGCTAAGGCTTAGTGTAAAGAAATTGCAGTTCAAGGTGGAAGAAGTCCGTTTCCATGCACATATCCTGTCTTCACAAGGCTTAAAAGCTGACCCGGATAAGATTAAAGTCATTGTGGACATGCCACAGCCTGCTGATGCCAAAGCGGTACAGAGATTTATTGGCTTTGTTACATACCTAGCGAAATTCCTGCCACACTTATCTGAGGTGTGTGAGCCATTAGGGCGACTTCTGGACAAAGATGCAGTTTGGATAATAGGTAATGAGGTCAACGGCGCTACCTGTTACATAAAAGTGTATTATAAGTGCCACCACTACAAAGCTATGGAGGTAGGGGTACAATGAAGAATAGGTACCTTACTATTATTAACTATAAGCCATTCTCCACTAGTGTAGAATCTGTGCACTAGTAATTGTGCCTGCCTGGTGTATCACTAAAGTATCTATAGTGCACAAAAAAGCAAATCCAACTAGATGCCTAAAAAGGCCAATGAAATAAAATAAAATACTGTGACCTACTGGTGGTTAATTACCAGTGCATGCACACCTGAACCAGGTGTTGATTAAAGTGGCAAAGAGTGCTAGCGCACCATCCAATCCCAATGAAGGGTACTGTATAAGATTTTTTCACACAAGTGTCCACCTGGTGCAGGTGATAAAACCAAAATAACGAAAAGTTATATAACGTGAGAAAACGTGTATGGTATAACTATAAATACATATACATAATTTGCATATATATAAAATTGTATAGTCAACCCAAAATTAATTATTATCTAAAGGTCTCCACAACACAGGTCTATATCCTGACACAGTGTCGTGTTAACCAGCATATGAAAGCAATGTATTGAACATGCGTTTTTAAACCGCAACTATATTTTGTAATGGAAAAAGAGCAGTGATAGGCAAAAACGTCCAAGCTAAACAATAATTGGATCAACATAAAAGTCCAAAATGTAATCTGTGGAGCTTGGGACATCCAATAGCTGAAAATAAAGGTGACTTGTTGTGCTTGCAGATATTCAGGGTGACACGGGTGCTCCCCCTCAAGATTCCCCACTCACCAGATCCCTGCACCCCTGAAGGGGCAATAGGCATATAGGTCACACTCTGGCTGGTCCTGGCTCCAAGTGCAGATGATCCAATTATGGGGTATCCGCTGTGTTTAAGGCACTTGGGGTATTTTGGTGTATTTAGTATGGTCCTCAGAGGGAAAAACAAAAACACTCCCATAGTGCAGCAGGTTCCAAAAGTATAAAAACTTCCTTTTTATTAAAAAGTTTTAAACAAACTAAAAAACATAGAAATGCTGCCAAAAAAAGAGAAAAAAAAACAAGATGAACCCAGCTACACTTGCCTCCCAGGACAAGCTAATATACTGGGGTAGCTGGGTATACAAAAATTTGTCCTTCCAGGAAGCGTGTGGGCTACTAGCGGGCGGTTTGCGCTCCACCGACCTTCCGGAAGTGACGTAGTAACGTAGTGTGCGTGGTTTCGTCGGACTAGTTTCGTCAGTGACGTCTTCAGCAGCGGTGCCACGCCACTACACACTACAAACATTTCATTATAGGGCAGCCAATCCGAGTTTTAGTTGCTGTAAGAGCATACAAAGAGGGCAATCCACCACATAAACAGCATTGTAGGCAGGTTAATTGAGGTTGGATATTGCCAATCAGCGTCTGGCTTAAAATAAAATTTATTAATATGGACATTAGGGTAATGTTCTGCCCGTACCACAGACACATGAAAAAAATATATATACACATGGTATACTTTCTAACTAAACCTCACAATCATTGTTTACCCTTATAAACAAGCTGACAGACTATGTGCAGTTATATAACCGCTTCCCGACCACCCACTGCATATATACGTCAGCAGAATGGCACGGCCAGGCAAAACCACGTACCTGTACGTGGCCCTTTAAATGCCTGCCGTGGGTCGCGCGCGCCAGCGGCGCGCTCGCGACCCGGTCGGGAGCTGAAGAACGGGGAGAGGTTTGTGTAAACAAACCTCTCCCCGCGCTTCCTACTCTGCCTGTCATTGATTGGCTGTTCCCGGTCATCGGGAAAGCCGATCAATGACGTCAGACGTCAGCCCCGCCCCCTAATGTAAAAAAAAACACACACACGTCAGAGCCCATAACCCCTCCCCTCCCCCTAGTGGTTAACTCTTTCACTACAACTGTCATTTATACTGGAATCAATGCATTTAAATAGCATTGATTGCTGTATAAATGACAATGGTCCCAAAAATGTGTCAAAAATGTCCGATGTGTCCGCCATAATGTCGCAGTCACAATTAGTCACTAGTAAAAAAAAAAAATATTAATAAAAATGCTATAAAACTATCCCCTATTTTGTAAACGCTATAACTTTTGCGCAAACCAATCAATAATCGCTAATTACGATTTCTCTTACCAAAAATATGTAGAAGAATACGTATCGGCCTAAACTGAGGAAAAAAAATGTTTTTTTTATATATTTTTTGGGGATATTTATTATAGCAAAAAGCAAAAAATATTGAATTTTTTTCAAAATTGTCGCTCTATTTTTGTTTATAGCGCAAACAATAAAAACCGCAGGGGCGATCAAATACCAAAAAAAGAAAGCTCTATTTGTGGGGAAAAAAGGACGCCAATTTTGTTTTGGAGCCACGTCGCACGACCGCGCAATTGTCAGTTAAAGCGACGCAGTGCCGAATCGCAAAAAGGGGCCTGGTCCTTTGGCTGCCAATTGGTCCGGGGCTGAAGTGGATAATAAGTGTGTGTGTGTGATAGCACACACATTATATAATCATGTGCTCCCTCTAGCTGCATGCATCAGCATAGCAGCCAAAGAGTGCTGCCCAAGTGCAAATAGAAAACATAGAAAACCCAGATACTATCCAGTAAAACGTTAAGCATTTATAAAAGGTACAAACCCAGAAAGGGGGGGATGCTAGTACTTATTAGTATATTGATATATGGTGTAAGTCTATTTTATATATGGCATATAGTGTGAAAAAAAAGTCCATGTGCTTGTGTAAGAGTATAAGAGGAGGATGTATATAATCTCAAAAACTATGGAGCAGTACCTCCACATACACCAGGTGACCTTACTTAGAAGTATACTTAGAAGTATATAAGTGTAAACAGCCGGGATCACTGAAATAAAATTGGAATGTAAGGGAGGTTTCATTTATGAACCATGTACAAAAAACATATGTATGTATGTATATATACATACAGAGTCTGGATACTGGATGGAAGCAAGGCCCCCCCCCCCCCAACCTTGCGACCTGAAGTGTGCCATGGTCGCCCGTGAGAGTATGCTAAAAAGAGGGCATACCCTGAGTTTGATTGAATAAAAAAGGGGAACGGGTGGGAGGGGACCCGGAAATGACGCAGACGAGGAAGGGAGGGAGGAGGTGGCGGTTATGTAGCCCCACACTCCTCCTACAAATGCAGGCTAGCCAATGGCTAGCCTTCTAACTTGTAGTCAGAGTCTGGATACTGGATGGAAGCAAGACCCCCCCCCCCCAACCTTGCGACCTGAAGTGTGCCATGGTCGCCCGTGAGAGTATGCTAAAAAGAGGGCAAAGAGACACCGAGTAGGTATGGAAAATGTATTTAATGAAACCAACAGATAATAATAATTA
Organism: Lithobates sylvaticus; assembly: GCA_028564925.1. Lineage (NCBI taxonomy): Eukaryota > Metazoa > Chordata > Amphibia > Anura > Ranidae > Lithobates > Lithobates sylvaticus. The sequence continues at coordinate 234,524,001 of CM053027.1, forward strand.
CTCCAATAACATGGTGAAAGCTCGTTTGACCTCCTACGTGAGGATCTGGGATATATCTGCTGTAGCAGGATGATTGCCAGCGACCCATGTACTTGATGACATGGGAAGGGACCCCCTGCTTGGAAGCCGCTGATGCTGCCCCAATCCTGAAGGAGTGACCCGAGAACTGTCTAGGGTTTAACCCCATCCTGCCAATCAGAATCCTGATGTGGGAAATGAACTGGCTGGAGGATAGACCCTGTGAAGGAAAAGGGAGCAATGGGCTGTCTGGAGGTGCTGACAAGAATAAGTCCGTGAGCTGGTCCAACACTTCCACCGGACACCAGGCCGTGTTGGTTTTGTAGCAATTAACTACAAAACCTTGACCCACCTGGCAATTCTTATTGTTGGGGAGTTGGAGTACGAAATGATTTGGCAACCTGGTGAGATTACCCTTGCGGAGTACGGGAGCGTGTAGCCCCGCTCGGGAGACCTCCCCAGGTCTGAGGAACCCCAAAGTAACAGAGGTACGCAGCTGCTTTAAGGACCAGACTGGGACCCATCCCAAAGGGTGAGAGGGAAAGTACATCAGCTAGCCCCCGGAACATCTGCCCCGAAATAGGCAAGCGAGTGACCGTTGGTCTCCCCTGCGTCTTCTGGATACCTTTGAGCATGGCCCTAATGGGGTGAGCTGCAAAAAAAGACGGGGATGCAGGATGGAGCAGGGAGGAGAAATGTTGGATGCCCGCAAGATATAACTTGATGGTGTTATACGATAAAGACAACTTGTCATGGCAATGGGCCATGAATGCCAACATGTACTCAATGCTACACCCCTCATCGCAGGGAAAAAGAGTCATGAAGCCACGGAAACACTTCCTCGCTGTCCTGTATGCTCGGAGCGTGTTCCTGGACAAAGATGCATTGATAAGGCAGGCCGCCTGAGCCCTGAGCGCCTTCAATCCAACAACAGCTGGGCAAATAGTGGAACTGGCAGGCCCCTGGGATCCGCCTCCGGATGCTGCGAAAAGAAACGCTGAAAATCAGCTCTGGATAATGCGTCAGCAGCCCCGTTGAAGGCCCCACTAATGAAATCCCCTTGGAACTGGAAACTAAATTTGAGTCCTAACCATGTCAACCTGCGCATGAATGACATGATCAACAGGGACCCTGACCTCCCCTTGTTCAGGATCTCTGCGGTAGCCATGTTATCCGTGAAAAATATGACTGTCTGCCCGGACCACGAGGGTCCCCAGGTGCAAGCTGCAGCCACTATGGGAAATATTTCGAACAGGGCGGACGTCCGGGAAAACCCCGGAATCTCCAGCACCTCCGAAGGCCAGGGGCCTGCGAGCCACTGGTCACCGAAGATGGCTGAGAAGCCTACTGATGCAGCCGCATCTGAGAACACCCTGTGAGAGACTGTGGTAGGAGGACAAATGAACAAGGAAATCCCGTTCCACTCTCGCAGGAACTGATCCCACATGAGCAGATCCGCCCTGGCATCGGCCTTTAGTCACAGCACCGAGTCAGCATCCTGGAAGAGTGGAAGGAGAGCCAGGAGTCTGGACACAAATGACCTGCCCTGCGGAATGATCCTCATGGCGAAATTGAGCATGCCTAAAAGATACTGCAACTCACTCTTAGAGCACCCTGAGGACCTGATCAGGTTGTGGATGATCTCACGAATCCTGACCAGTTTGTCCTGCGGCAGACTGGCCATCATACGGACCGTGTCCAGCGTGATCCCTAAGAAAGTGATCACCGTGGCAGGCCCCTCCGTCTTGTGAGTAGCCAAGGGAACGTTGAGATCCCTGAACAACTCTGTGAGAGTGGCCAGATCTTGGGGAGACTGTGCTGGGCTCTCCAGTAGCAAGAAGTCATCCAAGTAATGGATGACCATGCCGCACCCCAACTGTAAGGATAGAACCCAGTTCAGTGCTGAGGCAAATGTGTTGAACAGCCAAGGGCTGCTCTTGGAACCGAACGTCAGCTTGGTGGCGAAATAGAACAATTCCCGCCATTTGAAACCATGCCACTGCCAGAGAGATGGTTTGATGGGGAGGAGTTTGAAGGCGTCCGAGATGTCAGCCTTGGATAACCATGCGCCCCTGCCCAACTGTAAAATATACTGAATGGCTGAATCAACTGATGCATATTGAAGGGAGAATTCCTCGGATGGTATGAGCGAATTCAAACTGGGAATTGGTGATGAATGAGGAGCCGACAGATCGTAAATTAAACGGTATTTATTAGAAAATTTCCCTTTTACCACACCAATGGGGCTCACCCTCCACATGCTGAAAGGCAGGGACAAGAATGGCCCAATGACAAACCCTTTGGCCAGCTCCTCCTGTACCAACATGTCCACCAACTCGGCATTGGCGGCAGCAGAGACTAAATTGGCACAAGTGTGAGATTGCTGGGGAAGGGTGATCAGTCCCGTGTGGAAACCTTCTACAAACCCTTCCACCAAAAACCGCTTGAGCGCCTGGGATGGGTGGTGACCTAACCAGAATTCCAGCCTGGGTACATTGACACGGCTTAGTCAGGATGTACTGGATGGTTTGAGCGGACAGGCGGTCTTGGGATGGGCCCAGAAACAGTTGGCACATACATGCAGCAACCTGCACTGATTGAAATTACAGGTGGTATAGTTAAAATTGTTACAAAGCTGGGCCTTGCCCAGCAAATGTATTGGTCTGCCGAGCTTGTCAAACAAGCCTGAAGGCCCAGAGGAAGGACCGCTGGGCCCAGGCCTGTTTGCCCCAGAACCCCCGGGGTGGTCCAGGTTAGGACACCAATTGGCGGTGTGGGCAGCCGACTGACAGTGGGCACATGTCGGAGATTTCTGACTGGCGAAATGTCTGCAGAACAATTCGGTGTCAATATTACTCCAGCAAGTAACCAACTGAAACTGGGCCCATGTGGCTGCGACTTTAGATGAAAATGACCTGTGGTAGTCATAAAAAGCCGAGCCACCATACTTGTGGGCCAAGTCCACCACCTTGTGGAGATAGAGGTCTAGCTCCTCCCTCCTGCCGGGACTGACCGCGCAAATGACATCTCTCAAAATGCCAAAAGCGAGGACAAACTAGGCGACACTCAGCTTGCGGTTAAGCCGGGGATCCCGAGTTTTGAGAACCACCGAGACCTCCCCGCAAGCATATGCCTTGTTTTCCACCACATCCTGTGATGCGATGAGTAGGGATGCCAAATTGACGTCCTTACCCTCCAAAATGTCCTTTTTCAGATTGGCCGGAATGAAATTGGCCGGTGAAACTGAAGGTAACATGGCCGATGCCGACGGCATCGCCAGAGGTAAAGGCCCACTGGTATTACCTGCCGTATTTCCCGATGGCACAGGAACTGCGGGAGTTGCCGGAACTACCACACTGACTGGGCGAGCCTCCAGCACCTCCATTCTGTCCTGCAGCTGCTGGACAGAAGTGGAGAGGGAATTTAATACCGTGTGAATTTAAGTCAGGGAGGTAATTAGTAATGCATGTTCCGCACTGGTGGAAGGCTGCGGCTGTGACGGGGACAGAAAAAGGAGTCTGAACAACTCAGCTTTCCTGGCTGTGGCCGGGAAAGAAATGCCCCTGCGACGGAGCTCAGCAATGAGCTTGGGTATAGTCCAGCTTCTTAAAGATGAAGTGCTGCCGTGCTCCGAGCCCCTGGCCGGAGTGGATGGAATAAACGCACACTCATCACTCTCCGAAACGTGAGACATGATCCAATCTGCAGAAAAACAATTAACAAGTCACCTCTACCCTGAACAGAACAATCCTAACCTAACTAACTGAAAAGGTGTGTGGTGCTGCCAACCAAAGAACATGCGCATGAGAACCTAATGACCATGACCCCCTGCGTGAGTGTAGCACGAGCCCGAGCAACCTGTGGCGCTGAACAGGTAATTAAAAACGAACACTCAGGGCTAAGTACCTACAGAACGTGGTAGGTAGGAAATAGGCATGTACGTGATGTGCAGCGTATGACGTATGAATGTACAGGCGAGAAGATTGTGGCTACAATCAATTAAAAACGAAACCTCAGCCTGTACGGATCTGTAGACGAGACAGATCCTAGTATGTACCCACTACGTATGACTGTGTAACAGAAATGAACCGACCTTACTGCCACTGACTGAGCAGAATCCGCCTGTCACACCGTCACGAAAGTCCTGAGCGACAAAAACACACTGTAAGCCGGAATTACCTACACCTGACGAAACTGACCCACCACCAGATCAGAGTGGAACATGCTCTGTGGCGGGGGAACAAGGTGGACCTGCCGTGAGAAACACCTTGAGCCTGTGCGAGAACCGTGGAAACCTGGCCCGTGCAGAACCAGCACTGATACCCGCAGTCCCTGGAGGGAAGTGGCACCTATGACCACCTAGCAATGTCCTGATACCCCCTGGACTGTGGTCCTCCGGTAAAAGATGAGTGGCAGCCCTGAAAGAGGGGCTAACGTGGCCACCCAGCTGAGGAACCATCCAGACGGGCCGGGCGAAGATACCCGTACGGACCTACAACCTTACGAACACTGGCAAACTGCGCTCAGAGTCCTAACTGGCCGAACCAACCCAGGTATGGTGCCCGTGCTCCCCTACCCGTAGTGATGAGCTATACATGGCAGCCCTGGTGACTGGACAACACCTCCTGGCTGAGGGACTAACGGCCCCAGCCAGGAGCATGGTAATGCCCGTAACTTACTGGTGCATGGACCTCGTACCCCCCCCCCCCCCCCAAGCTGATCCAGAACAGACCAGTGTCAGCCAAAGCAACAATGCCCCCCCCCCCCTTCCCCAAGCCCACCCGCACCTACCTGAATGACCTGCAGCAACGCTGGATATCCTGCAGAAAGAAAAACACCCTGTGCGTGGGGTGGTATGCAGACATTAGGAAAAGCAGCCCATGGATGACATGCAACAAAATGATAGCCCCCCCCCTGACATGCAGCACAACCCTTGCTGAGCGTAACAGCACCCCCCCCCCCCCCCCCCCCCCCCCACCCCCGCATCCTGACATCCAGCAAATATGCACCTGCCAAGACATTGCCAAGACACTGCTACCGCCCCCCCCCCCAGCATCCTGCCCAGTAACAAACCCCTGCCAAGCCACAACATGCCACAGCCCCCCCCCCCGCCTGCTGACACCCATCCACAAACCTGCCCAAGTCAAAGCCCCACTTTCCACCGGTCCCAGCCTACCTGACCGCTCGGTCGAGAACCGAGATGACCACCGTCGTGTACCCCCTGGATGCCTGCGCCTGAAATTCGGCCGAGGAGAGAGAGCGCTCTGCGGCTGAGGAAACCGCCGATCGACCCGCGAATCACCACCCACGGAAGGCCGGCGCTACATGTCTACAAACTGCCTGCTGAGCTGAGTGCCCTCTGAACCCGGAACCGGAAGCAGAATCGGCGCGCTCGTGACCCGGAAATGACGCCGACGAGGAAGGGAGGGAGGAGGTGGCAGTTATGTAGCCCCACACTCCTCCTACAAATGCAGGCTAGCCAATGGCTAGCCTTCTAACATATATATAGTGACACTGAGGGACGAGAACTATATAAGTCCCCCCACTTCATCAAAAAAGACGAGCATGAACTAGGACCACTGTTGCATCATATTGCAAAGGTGATAGTACTTGTGTATATAGTGTCCTAGACACCGAGCAGAGTTGTGCGTGTGAACTCACAAATCATAAGTAGGACACATGTGGAAGACTCATCATGTTGAACTGAGAACCCCCCATATTCATATAATCAGGTACACCAGACACACAGTCTAGTGCGTATACTATAGATGGTGTACCTCTAAATACGTGGTTGCCAAAGGCAACCTTTTATTGAGGTAATGTTCCTTTAGTCAAAAATATTCATAACTAACTATGGAGGAGTGCAGTAGAAGGAACAAATTATTTGAAGAAGAAAAAGAAGAGATAAAAGCCTTTAGAACTGCCTCCTCCCATTATGATAAAACTTGGTGAAAAATAAATACCAGAGATAAGGAGGAACTAGTAGCCAGGTGTAAAGATGCAGTTTGGTACTGGCTTCCCAAGCATGACCGGGCAGTAGAGGATATAAAACGCTTGGTCACCTCTGCCCCAGTGTTGAAATACTATGAAAGCCTGCTACGATACAAAGTGATTCCAGTAAAAATGGTCTAGGTTGTTGCCTTTTGCATAAAGGTCAGCCAGTTGCATATGCGTCCAGAGCTCTTTCATCAGCTGAGCAAAATTATGCTCAAATTGACAAGGAATGTTTAAGCATTGCATTTGCCTGCCAGTTTTTCCATCATTATCTTTATGGACGGGATTCAATTACAGCTGAAACTGATCACAAACTTCTGATAGCCATATTCAAAAAGCCCCTTTTGTGTGCTCCCAAGCGTTTGCAGAGCATGATACTTACATTGCAGCATTACAACCTTAATGTTGTCTACAAGCCACGATGTGAAATGTATATCAGTGATACCCTGAGCAGAGCTACGTCAGATAATGTGGCATCTGGAGGTGAGCATGAGCATCGTACAATTTGCTGGAACAGGAACAAAATTTCTTTGCTGATATCAATCAAGCGGACTATCTTAATGTCACAAATCAGCGATTACATCAACTCATACAGCACACTGACAGTGATGCATCTTTACAAGCTTTGAAGTCTATTGTTTTGAGTGAGTGGCCAGATGAAAAAGAGGCTGTACCTGGAATTGTAAGGGAATACTGGTCCTTTAGAGATGAGATCAGCATACAAAATGGTATCTTGTACAAAGGTCCAAGGGTCATCGTGCCAAAGTCACTGAGAGCAGAGATGTTATTACGCATACACTCCAGGCATATTGGTGGTGAAGCATGCTACAGTCAAGCTCGTGATACTCTTTACTGGCCCAACATGCATGGTGAAATCAAGGACTTTGTCAGTAATTGTCCCACCTGCAATGAATATGCCCAATTACAACAAAAAGAAACTATGATGTCACATGAGATACCTACACGTCCATAGCAGATTATCAGTATGGACTTATTCAACTATGCAGGCAAGGAATACCTGCTATTAGTCGATCATTATTCAGACTTCTGGGAAATAGACTTTCTTCCCGACTTATCCACCGAAGCTACAATTAAGAGGTGCAAGGCTCAGTTTGCACGTCATGGCCAACCAAATACAGTAATCTCTGACAATGGCCCTCAGTTTGCAAGCCTACAATTCAGAAAATTTGCCACTGAATGGGAATTTGAGCATGTTACTTCCTCACCACGTCATCCACAGGCTAATGGCAAAGCTGAATCAGCTGTAAAGATTGTTAAAACATTATGCAAGAAAGCACAAAGTGATGGTAAAGACCCACGGAAGGCCAGTTTACATTGGAGAAACACTCCGACTGAAGGCATGGATAGTAGTCCGGCACAAAGACTGATGTCAAGGAGATTAAAGACCTCCTTACCAGTAGCAAATAGGCTGCTTGAACCCTCTGTCATACAAGGTGTTAATGACAAGTTAAGGGTTAAGAGACAAGTGTCAAAGGCACGATATGACACATCGGCCAGAGATTTGCCAGAATTGAATATTGGAATTCGTATGAAACCATTACCTGGAGATCGAACAGGCCGTTGGAAATAGGTACTTGTCTGCAAAAGGTTGCACCACACTCTTATCTTGTGGACGTTGAAGGAACTCTCAATCGCCGCAATCGAGTGCATTTGAGAGTGGCAGAGCAGCCTGAATCTCAGTATCCCGTTGATAGATCAGACTCACCCAGTATCACAAGGACATACTCACACATTGACAGTGAGGCATGTACAGAGGCAATGCCTCATACCAACTGCAATGACAGTTCTGGGCAAGCAAGTATACCCGACAGCTGTCAAGCGCAGAGCATGCCAGTACGTGATGAGGAGCCCAGTAACTTCAGAGAGCGCTAAAGGAATCCTTGCACAAGGGCCAGTCTTCACCCGTAGTGGTAGATGTGTCTCTTTTGAATTTCACAATGTTCATTTATTAACACTTAGGGCTCTTTCACACGGACGGACCGTATGTCCGTTTTTCACCCTTCCGTTTTCGGATGAAAAACGGACATACATGTATCCCTATGGGATAGCGGGTGTCAGCGGATGAGCATCCACTGACACCCGCTCTCGTCCGTGCCCGCCATGCTCCGTTTCTGCAGACGGAGGAAAACCCCATTTTTTCATCCGTCTGCAGAGCGGATCGGGTGACGACGGACTCTACGGTCCGTCATCATCCGATCTCCCATAGGGGAGAGCGGCGCTCTGACAGGTCCGTCCCTGCACGGAGTGCAGGGACGGACCTGTCATCTTCTGCTCAGCGGAGATCGCTACGGCGATCCCCGCTGAGCAAGCGGCTATCCACGGGGTGGATCTGCACTGATCCGCCCCGTGTGAAAGAGCCCTTAGGCCCCTTTCACACGGACGGACCGTCTATCTGTTTTTCTTCCATCCGTCGACAGATGACAATGCATTCCTATGGGCAGACGGATGAACATCCGTCACCATCAGTTAACCTCCGCTTCCGTTTTTATCAGTTTTTTTAAACGTACAAGGCTACGTCCAGATCCGTCAAAACGGATATTAACTGACGTTGACGGACATTGTCCGTCAACTTCCGATCCGTTAAGATCCGTTTTGTGTTTATCTGTGAACTCAACCTCTTAAAGGCACAGGCACACATATAAACGGAACAAGACGTATACAAAAACGGACGTAAACGTGTGCATTTACGGATGTAAGCGGATGTTAACGGAACAAAAGACGGATGAAAACGGACATTAACGGAACGGATGACGGATGAAAACGGATGAGACAACGGATAAGAACGGATACGTTTTTGACGTGCCTAAACTGACTGCGTCCGTGTGAAAGGGGCCTAAAAGGGGGAGATGTTATGGATGATATGTTTCTTTAAATGCAACTCTATGGTGCATCTCTGTTGTACTTCTTCCTGTGTTGTGTTTCCTGTTCCTGCTGGGTCTTTCAGTAAACATGGCTTATGTACAGTAATGGCTTGTGCTGTCTCTCTACATATGTCACATCAAACATGCTGCATTAAATACTTGTATGAGAAAGTATCCTGTTCTCTTTGTTTTGCCTCCTTTATGTGAAATCCCTGACGTTACTGCTAGTCCCCTTGCTGTCCTATTAAAAACTGACCACACTAAGCAGAACTCACCGTGGTCAGCTCTCTAGCTATGCTGGGAACTCTGTGTACTCTCCCCCAATTATCAGACTTTCCTGACACCCCCCCTCCCCCCCCAGTGCACAGCCTGTCACCGGGAAGCTCAGTGTACTTCTGCTTTTCCTCCTCCCCCCAGCTTTTATGCCGCTGAGAACAGCAGGAAAGTGATCATTTATTGAAAAAAAAAAAATATATATATATATATATATATATTTTTATATCTATACAAAAATAGTTTGCCTTTCATTTCTATTTTAGACCCCTTTCACACTGGGGTTTTTTTTTTATGCGCTTTAGCGTTAAAAAAAGCGCCTGTAAGGCGCCTGAAAGAAGCCTCATCTGCAATCCCAATGTGAAAGCCTGAGTGCTTTCACACTGAGACCCCTTTCACACTATGGCGTTTTTCAGGCGCATTAGCGTTAAAAAAAGCACATGTAAAGTGCTTGAAATAAGCCTCAACTGCAATCCCAATGTGAAAGCCAGAGTGCTTTCACACTGAGGCGCTGCGGTGGCAGGGCGTCAAAAAAAAAGTCCTGCAAGCAGCTTCTTTGCAGCGCTTTTGGAGCGGTGAATACACCGCTCCTAAAGCGCCCCTTCCCATTGAAATCAATAGGAAGCGCCTGCAAAACGCCTGCAAAGCGCCTGAAAAGCGCTTTTGGCAGTGGCGCTTTGTGGGTGCTTTTAACCCTTTATTTGGCCACTAGTGGGAGTCAAAAGCACCCCACTAGCGCTCGAAAAACGCTGGTAAAGCGCCGCTAGTTTAAGCAGCGCTTTACGGGCATTTTTCGGGCGCTGGCAGTGTGAAAGGGCTCTTAAAGCACTCAAGGCTTTCACATTGGGATTGCAGATGAGGCTTCTTTCAAACGCTTTATAGTCGCTTTTTTTAACGCTAAAGCGCCTGAAAAACGCATGAAAAACACCCCAGTGTGAAAGGGGTCTTAAACTGAATGGGATGTTTTACAAGGTGATGGTTTACAATGACTTAAATTTGGGGAGGTGATGCTGTTTACCAACGTCATCAAAACCTTGTTAAAAATTATATTGCAGCAGTGTGTGAGTGGCACCTTTTTGATCTGACTTAGTGGATCTGAGCTCTGTTCAATTGCCACTTACTTGCATCCACAGAGATGATCAAAAAGAAGGATAGTGAAGGTGGGAGCATACCATCAGTCACCAACATCAGGATCCATTACCTCTATTAGCTGGCGTAGTACCACTGGATTGGCAGAACGTCAACGTGGTGCCTATAAAAGAAAAAAAAAATCAATGTCTTTAACCACTTCCCTACCGCCCACTGTCATATGACGCCCACAAGGTGGATCTCCCATCCTGGGTGGGCGTCATATGACGTCCTCCCATGCCTAGGGGGCGCGCGCGCGCCAGCGGCGTCGCTAGGGACCCGGTGAGCGTGCCTGGCAGCCGCGATGTCTGCCGGGCACCCGCGATTGCCCAATAAAACAGCGGGACCATGCGGGACCGTGGAGCTGTGTGTGTAAACACACAGCTCCACGTCCTGTCAGTGGCGAGGAGACCCCTCCCCCCACAGTTAGAATCACTACCTTAGGGAACACATTAACCCCTGCAGCGCCCCCTAGTGTTAAACCCTTCCCTGCCAGTCACATTTACACAGTAATCACTGCAATTTTATAGCAACGATCGCTGTGTAAATGTGAATGGTCCCAAAAATGTGTCAAAAGTGTCCGAAGTGTCCGCCGCAATGTCCCAGTCACGAAAAAAAAAAAAAAACAGATCGCCGCCATTACTAGTAAAAAAAAAATAAAATGCAATAAATCTATCCCCTATTTTGTAGACGCTATAACTTTTGTGCAAACCGATCTATATACGCTTATTTCGATTTTTTTTACCAAAAATGTGTAGAAGAATACGTATCGGCCTAAACTGAGGAAAAAAATAGTTTTTTTTTTTTTTAAAATGGGATATTTATTATAGCAAAATGTAAAAAATATTGTGTTTTTTTTTTCAAAATTGTCGCTCTTCTTTTGTTTATAGCGCAAAAAATAAAAACCGCAGAGGTGATCAAATACCACCAAAAGAAAGCTCTATTTGTGGGGGAAAAAAAGACGTCAATTTTGTTTGGGTGTAAAGTCGCACGACTGCGCAATTGTTAGTTAAAGCGACGCAGTGCCGAATCGCAAAAAGTGCTCTGGTAAGGAAGGGTGTAAAATGGCACGGTGCTGAAGTGGTTAACAAACACCTACAGACAGGTTAATTTAACTTCCAAAGTTGGGAAGATACTGGAGTGTAAGAGACCACTTAGATGAGTTTTTTTTCTAGAAAATAATACTTAGGCAATAGACAGCATGGATTCTCTTTAGGAGGAGGGAAGCTTAAAAAAAAAAAAAAAAATGGATGTGAATATAATATACTCGGCTTTTGCAAAAACATTTGACACAGTTCTCCACACACTGCTAATGGATAATTTAAAGTCTACCGGCTTAAAAAATTCTATAGAAACGTTTATAAATAGATAGAAAACTGGCTAAGATTTCCCCATGAAAACTACAGCAGAACCACTACAGCTGCATGCAAATACTCAACACTAGAGGGGACTCCAGAAAGGGGCCCTCAGATGGACCAAGCACAGATAAGCAAGGAGAAGTAGCGCTTCCCATGGCTGCTGTGTCCCCACATGACCACTGCTAAGGACTCCTCCCCAGTCCCCCAAAAAGGTAGCAGCAATTACACACAGACCCCTGGAAGACAAACAGTAAGAACAGTCCCTCCAACCCCAAAGCCAAAATGGGCCCCACAGTGTGCCCCTGAAAGGGGAGAAGCACCATACAACACATATATAGTAGGGGTAGAGGGGAAACAATTACATAGTCACATTGTTAATCAGGTTGAAAAAAGTAATAGTTGGTAAGGTTGAAAAAAAACATTGGTCCATCCAATTTAACCTAAGTGTTTGTACTTATCTAACTAACATTTTGAATATTACTGTACACAGAAGTCCATCTAGTTCTAGGAATAGAAAAAAATAAGTAAGAAGAAAACTATAGACACAATCCAATGCCCACAGTTGATCCAAGGGGCGGCAAAAATAAAATAAACCTCATCTATGATGCATGGTCCAATTTACTACAGCAGGAAAAAAAAATCCTCCCTGATCCAGCAGGAGGCAATTCCCAGGATCAACTTCAACTACCTCTGCTGTTATTACCTGTAAATGTTAGTGTCCACTTATATTTTGTGCATTTAGGAATGCATCCACTTTTTTTAAACAATCTACAGTGAGGTAAAAAAAAGTATTTGATCCACTGCTGATTTTGTATGTTTGTCCACAGACAAAGAAATGATCCTTCTATAATTTTAATGGTAGGTTTATTTTATCAGTGAGACAGAACAAAAAAATCCAGAAAAAACGTATTTCAAAAAAGTTATACATTTATTTGCATTTTAATGAGTTAAATAAGTATTGGACCCCTTCGCAAAACATGGACTTAGTAATTGGTGACAAAACCCTTGTTGGCAATCACAGAGGTCAGACGTTTCTAGTATTTGGCCAACAGGTTTGAACATATCTCAGGAGGGATTTTGTACCACTCCTCTTTGCAGATCCTCTCCAAGTCATTAAAGTTTCAAGGCTAACCTTTGGTAACTCAAACCTTCAGCTCCCTCCACATATTTTCTATGGGATTAGGGTCTGGAGACTGGCTAGGCCACTCCAGGACCTTAATGTGCTTCTTCTTGAGCCACTCCTTCGTTGCCTTGGCCATGTATTTTGGGTCACTGTCATGCTGGAATACCCATCCACGACCCATTTTCATTGCCCTGGCTGAGGGAAGGAGGTTCTCACCCAAGATTTGATGGTACCTGGCCCTGTCCATCATCCCTTTGATGCAGTGAAGTTGTCCTGTCCCCTTGGCAGAAAACCCCCCCAAAGCATAATGTTTATACCTCCATGTTTGACAGTGGGGATGGTGTTCTTCCTTCTCCAAATACGGCGAAATGAGTTGATGCCAAAGAGCTTGATTTTGGTCTAATCTGACCACAACACTTTCACCCAGTTCTCCTCTGAATCATTCAGATGTTTATTAGCAAACTTCAGGAGTGTACATGCTGCAGGATTTCAGTCCTTCACGGCGTAGCGTGTTACCAGTTGTTTTCTTGGTGACTATGGTCCCAGCTGCCTTAAGATCATTGACAAGATTCTTCCGTGTAGTTCTGGGCCGATTCCATACCGTTTTCATGATCATTGAAACTCTATGAGGTGAGATCTTACATGGAGCCCCAGATTGAGGGAGATTGACAGTTATTTTGTGTTTCTTCCATATTCAAATTATTTGCACCAATTGTTGTCACCCTCTCACCAAGCTGCTTGGCAATGGTCTTGTAGCCCATTCCAGCCTTGTGTAGGTCTGCAATCTTGTCCCTGACATCCTTGGACAGCTCTTTGGTCTTCGCCATGGTGGAGAGATTGGAATCTGATTGCTTCTGTGGACAGGTGTATACAGGTAGGTAACAAGCCCTCTAAGGCCCCTTTCACACATGCGGACCGTATGTCCGTTTTTCATCCATCCGTTTTTGGATGAAAAACGGACATACATGCACCCCTATGGGATAGCGGGTGTCAGCGGATGAGCATCCGCTGACACCCGATATCGTCCGCCTCTGCTATTGTCCTATTCTGCAGACGGAGGAAAACCATATTTTTCCATCGGTCTGCAGATCGGATGTCCGTGTTCATCTGATCCCCCATAGAGGAGAGCGGAGAACTGACAGGGACCGCCCTGTCATCAGCCGGCTCAGCGGGGATCAGCTGAGCGATCCCCGCTGAGCAGCGGATCTTCACGTGCGGATCAATACGGATCCGTCCCGTGTGAAAGGGGCCTAAGAGAGTGCTCCTAATCTCATCTCGTTACCTGTATAGAAGGCACCTGGGAGCCAGAAAACTTGCTGATTGATCGGGATCATATACTTCTTATTTCATTAATTAAAATGCAAATAATTTTATAACTTTTTTTGAAATGCATTTTTCTGGATATTTTTGTTGTTATTCTGTCTCTCACTGTTAAAACCATGACCTTTGTGATGACCTTAATTACAACCTGGCCACTAAATGGCTGGGTGGAGCTCCATAGTTTTAGGATGATGTACCCATACATCCTTGCGCTCTAGCCGCTTGTTAGTGCACTCAGGGGCATGCAGCAGTATGACCTCTGACAGCTGTGTTCCTTGGACACAGTGGATCACAGACCAGGGTACAAGGCCAAAGAAAATGGCCCTGTACCATGTGATCGCTGTGGCCAACCAGCCATCAGCTGAACCAATCTGTGACCACAGTAACATTTTACTGTAAAAAAAAAAACAGACACACACAATGCAGCCATTAGTGCCCTGATTGCTAGCCACACCTGTGTACCCGTTAGACACCAGTGTAGCCATCCATTGTGTCCCTGATTGCTAGCAACTACCATCTCAAGATCATCAGTGCTGCCAGCAAAACCTGTACCAGTGTCACGGTCACACAAATACAGTATCACTAGTGCAGCCATCAACATCTGTACCACTGTCACCATCAAACCAGTACCTGATCACCATCACACTAGTACAGCTTCACCAGTGCAGCCATCAACATCTGTACCAGTGTCACCACTGCAGCCATCAGTGTCACATCACGCCAGTATCAGTGTAGCCAGCAACATCTGTACCAGTGTCAGACCACTGCACACTAGCATACGTGTTTTTGATCACTGTCATACTAGAACAGTGTCACAAGAACTAGTGCAACCTTAACCCCATGACCAAAAAAAGGTACACAAGTGAGGACCTTTCAGATTCTGAGCAGGACAGAGGAAAGTAGCAGGGAGGAAATATCAATGTCAGATTCAAAATCTGCCTAAGAACCCATAGAGAGCAGCGGTTAAGTAACTGATTCAGAGGGGGAAAGGGTCCCTACAAAGAGAATCAGATGATCTGAACAGCAACAGGCAAGCACCAGCAGCAGAGTACACTCGGATGAAAGGTCAAATTATAAGTAGCAGGGTGTCACATAAATAAAGAGAAAGAGCAATATTGCAAGTTTAATGACTAACTTTAATGAAGTAATATGAAAATTAAAATCTAACGCAGCGAGAGCCTTAGTCATAGCAGGGTGTCACATCAGCCACAGAAGATTAGGGTCCATACTAGTGTCCCAGAGGCACTTTCATATCCACTATGCAATTCAGCAGCACCTATCATCCCATTTACAGTGGAAACAGGCATTCAGACAGAAACTGAAAATTTTACACCAATTGGGGATCAATGTAATCTGTATGCCCAGCTAAATCCTTTTATGCTCATCCATTTGAGGGGAAGCCTGTCACGGTTGAAGAATTTCTTAGACCTACAAAAAAAGGTTGAACTGCACTCCTAACTAGTCCACACACCCCATTCACCATTTGCCACTTATTATTCCTCCATTATGTTCAGAACACGCTATACAATGATTATGAGATTTCTACGTTTCATTCACAATTCCCTGTGCCCTCCCCGATATCAGCCTGCATACAACAAGCTCTACAAAATTAGGGCACTTGGGGGGCATGACATAGCTGCCGAGTGAGATGGCTGCAAGTCCTGATCCTCTCCACTACCATGGGTGTCTACAGCAGCTCACCACAACACAGCCTGCTGAAAACACCTTTAAGAGGGAATGGGCACATCCCAGGCTGTCTCGTAAGAAACACTGGGTGGCGAGACCACGTCGTCTGACAGATTAATGCAGTCGGCTCAGAGGAAGACCCAAGTTGGTGTAGAGGTGAATGGCCGCTTTCCCATGCCAACACAATGGCATGACACAGACCAGGAGCAGATATCTGATATATAGGAGGAACCACAGGACACCTCTTCTCCCACAGCAGCAGACAGAGGTAAGAGAGCTGTAATTTTCCCTGCTCACCCACCCCACAAGCCTCCATCTTCTAAGAAGCACCACTGGGCTGTCTCAACACAAGCACATGCTGATATAAAAAAAATGCTTGGTTGGTTTGGGACTTGAGGCAGTGACCTGGTAAGGTCTAGTGCCTCCATCCCTATTTAATTAAAGAAAGGGGGAGGGAGGATGGGACTTTGAATCAAGCACATAGATGTAAATAGTAAAATGTATTGTATAGATCAGGGGTGTCCAACCAGTGGCCCGGGGGGCCACATGTGGCCCGCGGAGCCCTCTGATGTGGCCCTCGACCTCCCGCTCTGGAATGGCTGGTCGGCAAGCCCGGATCACCGATCCATCATCCTAGAGCATCAGTGTTGTGAATGAAGCTGGCAGTGGAGAAAGCAAGCGGCTGATGCTTCCTGTATAGCGCTGGCTCTGGTCACAGGCAGAGGGATACCAAATATGGCCATATCTGTTCTGCAGTGGGTACTGGGCTGCTTTCAAACTGATCCGCAGGTGCACCGCCTACCTCCAATCCGACCCACTAAAAAAACAGAAGGGGATCCATCCCCTTCCGCCTGGGTAGATCGGATCGAAGGGCCCATAGAGTAGTGTGGGCTGTGTCTGTGTCTGCCCTCCATATGCTGAGTGGACACAGGCCTGGCTCCACTCATTGTGGCCCACGACCGGTTACCAAGTCACTTAAGTGGCCCTCGCTCTTCAAAAGGTTGGGCATCCCGGGTATAGATGAAGGATATAATGCATAGTAATAATCATGAGTCAATATCAATCTTCAATACAATATATATATATACACATATACATATACACACACACACATACATACATACATACATACAATAGAGGTAAAATACCACTCAATTGCAAACAGTAATATCGTAAAAAGCATGTATTGAAATTGATCTAATAGGACCCATGATGATTGGAAACGCGGCATTGACAGCTCGACACATTTTGTGAATTGATCCACTCTTCGAGAGCATGAACGTGGGTTGGGTATAGGAGGTAAAAAAAAAAAGAAGATTTCTGTATGGTCTGACCCTATCAAGGAGAAAAAAAATAATAAAAATAAATATTGGGCTATAAACCAAACATGCTGATATGGCTACAGAACACACAAAGCCATTAACAGATTTCCCAGCCTCTGATGCCCCTGCTTCTAGGCTTGGCTACATCATGAGCTGCGCTTCTCAATCTCTCAACTATGCAACAGGCTGAATTGTGTTGAGGAACAAACTGACCGCTTGGAATCTCAGTTAAGTGAAGTTGCCAAAGCCCATGATGACATGGTGTATGCACATGAAGAACAGGTGGAACTAATCCATAAACTGCAAATGAAAGTGGCAGATTTGGAAAATCGCTCCTGCCGCAATAACATCAAACTAAGGGGAATACCTGAAGCTGTTAAACACAGTGATTTGGCCCCCAAGGCCGGCCATAGACTGTTCGAATCTCAGGCCAGTTCAGCAGGAACCAGCCAAGATTTGAATAGTGTATGGGCAGACTGAATGTACCATGTTAATCGATCAACTTGGGTACAACCAGCCTGCTGGATTTTACTTGCAATTATCACTAGCGGCTGCTATAGCCACTAGCAATAATCACTGTTTTCCCCCAGTGGGGACAGCTTCCCCCGCACTGCCACAGAGAGAACATAATGTCTTAGCAAAAGGGATTCCCCTGTCAAGACTATGTTGATAGGGAAATCATGCAAATTTCTGTCCCACAAACATGGCCTTTGCATCGTCTTTGGCCTTGGAGCAACTGTTCCTTAAGCTCATTCCTGATCTTACCCCACATGATTTACTTATGGATAGAGCTCACAGTATCCCCAAACTAGTGAATCTCCCAGACGCAGTCCCCAGGGACGTTTTAGTGTATGTCCATTCTTATCACCTTAAAGATCGACTTCTGAGAGCTGTTAGATCCACCCGATCGCTCCCACCACCATACGCAGGTGTGGCTTGATCGACAAACTACGAATAAGCAACCGCAACACACTATTCGGGAACAGCACTCACAAACACGAAGTGAGCTGAAGAGTCGGCCTGGTGATGTAACGAATCGTGCACTGGAACCGACAAAGAGCATGGGCGAGTGGGCTGCCTAAATACCCTCTGGGCTCCTCCCATAAATTAAGGCCACCATACTGGCATATATATTATATATATATATATATATATATATATATATATATATATATATATATATACACACACACACACACACAGTCATGGCCGAAATTGTTGGCAACCCAGAAATTTTTCCAGAAAATCAATTGTTTCTCACAGAAAAGTATTGCAGTAACACATTTTACTATACACTTGTTTTGCAGGGAGGAAAAAACGCAAATTGGACATAATGTCACACAAAATTCCAAAAATGGGCTGGTCAAAATTCTCTGTACCCTTTAAAAATTGTAGATAAAAAAGATTGTTTAAAGCATTAGATGCTCTTTTAAGCTCACCTGGGGCAAGTAACAGGTGTGGGCAATATAAAAATCACACCTGAAAGCAGATAAAAAGGAGAGAAGTTCACTTAGTCTTTGCATTGTGTGTCTGTGTGTGCCACACTAAGCACGGACAACAGAAAGAGGAGAAGAGAACTGTCTGAGGACTTGAGAACCAAAATTGTGGAAAAATATCAACAATCTCAAGGTTACAAGTCCATCTCCAGAGATCTAGATTTGCCTTTGTCCACAGTGCGAAACATTATCAAGAAGTTTGTAACCCATAGCACTGTAGCTAATCTCTCTGGGCATGGACTGAAGAGAAAAAATTATGAAAGGTTGCAACGCATGATAGTCCGGATGGTTGATAAGCAGCCTCAAACAAGTTCCAAAGAAATTCAAGCTGTCCTGCAGGCTCAGGCAGCATCAGTGTCAGCGCAAACTATCCGTCAACATTTAAATGAAATTGAACGCTATGGCAGGAGACCCAGGAGGACCTTACTGCTGACACAGAGACATAAAAAGCAAGACTACAGTTTGCCAAAATGTACTTGAGTAAGCCAAAATCCTTCTGGGAAAATGTCTTGTGGACAGATGAGACCAAGATAGAGCTGTACCAGAGATGGAGTAAGGCATGACACACATTACTATTGTCCCCAATGTCTTTCACAACCTGGCCTCTGCACAGGAGACTGCTTCCATCTCTGCCATTACTTAGTACAACATTAGTGAAGGTGTTTCTCCTATGTCTGACTACCTGCATTTTGCCTGTATAGGATGTTCTATGTACCAACCATTTGTCAGTTTTCTCAACCATTTTTCGGTTTGCTGACCAACACTTTGCCTGAATAATGACCATGCCTCTGTCTGCCTCTTGAACTGATCCTGGTGTTTCTATGAGTGTTTCACCAGTCTCCCTCATCCTCTGTAGACAAATGCACTCCTGGAACCACAGTTACTTGTGTTTACCCTTTGATCAGCCTCTTCTACTTCCTTGGCCAGTGAACATCTGGCCTTTCATGCCTTTTTTTGTACTTGCTCCATTTCCAGTACATACTTCCTGAGGACTGGTGCCCAGAACTGGACAGCATACTCTAGGTGCGGCCAGACCAGAGTCTTGTAGCGCCGGAGAATTATTGTTTTACCTTTTTAATGACATTGCTGAGCCTATTATCTACTAGGACCCCAAGGTCCTTTTCCATCCTAGATTCCCTCAGAGGTTCTCCCCCCAGTGTATAGATTGCATTCATATTTTTGCCACCCAAATGCATTATTTTACATTTTTCTACATTGAACCTCATTTGCCATGTAATTGCCCACCCAATTCATTTGTTCAGATCTTTTTGCAAGATTTCCACATCCTGCGGAGAAGTTATTGCCCTGCTTAGCTTAGTATCGTCTGCAAACACAGAGATTGAACTATTTACCCCATCTTCCAGGTAGTTTATGAACAAATTAAATAGGATTGGTCCCAGCACAGAACCCTGGGGGACCCCACTACCCACCCCTGACCATTCCGAGTACTTCCAATTTATCACCACCCTCTGAACTCGCCCTTGTAGCCAGTTTTCAATCCATGTACTCACCCTTTGAGTACACCACATCTACGGGCCTTCCTTTATCTAGATGGCAACTCACCTCCTCATAGAAGGTTAATAGATTGGTTTGGCAAGAACGATTCTTCATGAATCCATGCTGATTACTGCTAATGATACCGTTTTCATTACTAAAATCTTGTATACAGTACCTCATCATCCCCTCCAAGAGTTTACATACTATTGATGTTAGGCTAACTGGTCTATAATTCCCAGGAATGTATTTTGGGCCCTTTTTAAATATTGATAC
Organism: Lithobates sylvaticus; assembly: GCA_028564925.1. Lineage (NCBI taxonomy): Eukaryota > Metazoa > Chordata > Amphibia > Anura > Ranidae > Lithobates > Lithobates sylvaticus. The sequence goes on from CM053027.1 coordinate 234,544,371, forward strand.
TACATTGGCTTTTCTCCAATCAGCTGGTACCATCCCAGTCAGTAGACTGTGAGTAAAAATTAGGAGCAATGGTCTGGCAATTACTGAGTTCCCTAAGTACCCTCAGGTGCAAGCCATCTGGTCCCGGTGATTTATTAATGTTAAGTTTCCCAAGTCTAATTTTAATTCTGTCCTCGGTTAACCATGGAGGTGCTTTCTGTGATGTGTCATGAGGATAAACACTGCAGTTTTGGTTACTGAAGCCCCCCCCCCCCCGATTCCCTCGTGAAGACTGAGGAGAAGAATAAATTCAATACCTTCGCCATCTCCCCATCCTTTGTAACCAGATGTCCTTCCTCATTCTTTATGGGGCCAATATGGTCTGTCCTCCTTTTTTTACGGTTTACATAGGTAAAGAATTTTTTGGGGATTTTTTTGCTCTCCTCCGCTATGGGTCTTTCATGTTCTATCTTAGCTGCCCTTATTGCACCCTTACATTTCTTGTTGCATTCTTTATAAAGTCTGAATGCTGATGATGATCCCTCAACCTTGTATTTTTTGAAGGCCTTCTCCTTTGCTTTTATATGCATTTTTACATTGGTGTGTCTTTTACAGAAGATGCAAGGTCATGTACATAACCAACGTTGAAAAGGTCTTACACATGTAGTATCCCCATACTCAGGAGGAGTAGCAGAATGTGTTTTTGGGTGTAATTCTTTTCAAATAATTTTATTGGAAACAGGCATAAGAAAACAACAAGGAAATACAGGAACATTTACTGTTACAAACAGTATAATTGTAGATCACAGTGTCATACAGAGCATATGTCAACAGGTAGTACAAAGAGGTAGACATTTTTCGGATTATAATTTACAGGGTGTCAAAACGCAGTGGCAATGTTACTATACCTAGGAGATGTTGTAACTATAACTGGGGTCTAAACCCAACATAAACATAATTTCAGGATTCTTGAAAAACTCTGTTACAATGGAGAGTGGTAATAGTCATGGACGTATGCAGGGCCGCTGATAGGGCAGTACAGCCAGCCCTGTTGTACCGGGCCCAGCCAGCAGGGGGGGCCCGAGCAGATTTCTAGCTAAAAAAAACGAATTAGCTAAATAACTTTCCTAACTTGCATCTACTTGATTGGCAAGGTATATAGTACCTTCCTGGGCCCCATCAGGTTAATAGAAGGGCCCAGGAGGTGAGAGAAGAAGAGGGACTTTTTCTCCATTTTCGGGTGGAGGCATACAATCCCTGCTCTGCATCTGTGTAACTTGTGCTCACTGTATGCTGGGCGGATGGATTCAATTGTAATGCGGCTCCCTTCCCTCAGTAAGTGCTGTGCTGCTGCAGCCTGAAGGAGATACTGGAAGAGAGAGAGTAATCCCGACGCTGGTCCACAGGCAAGCAATTCCCCTACACAGACACTGACACATCACACAGCTGAGGCTCAGTCCCCACACTCCCCATTGTGTGCTCAGTCATTATCATGATCAGAGCACAGCATGTTCTCTATGGCTCTGTCAGTGTAACATGCTGCTGTATGGCTCTGTCAGAGTAACATGCTGTGTGGTGATGACTTTCTTAATATATGGCTGTACTTTGTGTTACAGGCTATAACACAGCACAGCCATAAGAAAGTCAGCACCCAACAGCATGTTACACTGACAGAGCCATAGAGAACCTGCTGTGCTCTGATGATAATGACCATGAGCAAATAGTGACATGCTACTTTACACATGTGATGGGGGGGAAGGGACAGTAAAAACACAAAGCCAAGCTGCATTTTTACCACCCCCCAAAATCACTCCCCTTTAAGAATTTTTCACCCAAGCTTTGCAATCAGGTCTGCCTGTCAGTTTTTCCTGTGGACCAGTTGGTACAGTAGCTGTGTATGATGGGACAGTGGCGGCAATTGATGGGCACAGTGGCTGCATTTGATGGCACAGTAGCTATGTTTGATGGCACAGTGGCAGCAATCGATGGGTACAGTAGCTACGTTTGATGGGCACAGTGGCTGCATTTGATGTGTTTTTTTTTTCAAAATGTTTCAGTTTGTTTGTGCCCCCCCATAAATTTTGAGCACCGGCTGCCGCTGATGTGGACCTGATTGAAAGCTCCACGTAGGTTTACAGGAGTCCAGATATGAATTGACTTGTGTGCATTCAGGTAAAAAAAAAAAAAATAGAATAATAATGGTTATTAAAGCCGAAGTTCCTCCCAAAAGTGGAACTTCTGCTCATCTTATTCCTCCTCCCCCTCCGGTGCCACAATTGGCACCTTTTGGGGGGAGGGGGGTATCTGGTATCCTTTTCCACTTCCGAGAGTCCCTGCCGCGGAGCTGTGACGTCACTGCGGGGCTCCCTCCTCCTCCCCCTGACGCTGGGCCAATAGGAGGGGCCTCGCGCATGCGCAGTAGGGTTCCCAGCGTGAAGCCGAAAGGCAACACTGCCAGGTTCCCCTACCCACAATGGTGGTGGAGCACCCAACAGCTGATGGAAACATCAGCTGCGGGTGCTGACATCGTTGGACTCCAAGACAGGTAAGTGTCCATTTATTAAAAGCCAGCAGCTGCAGTATGTGTAGCTGCTGGCTTTTAATGTTTATTTTTTTGGGGGCGAAAAAACGCTTTAAAGGTTCACCTTTTGGAACATCTTACATGTTTCAGCTCCTGCCACCATTCCCCCAGATTTCATGACAGCATGGGGTCAGGGGGGGAGCCAGGGGTGGGGTTGTGGGTGGGGCCAAGGGGTCCTGTCAGGTACGCTGTACGGGGCCCCATGATTTCTAACAGCGGCCCTGGACGTATGAGTACATAAATTACCTTAGTGGGGATTTCAGATAGAGGGGAAGGACAAGGAGAAGGAGCGGAGAAGGTAGTAGAAGGGGGAGAGAGGGATAGCGGGGAGAAGTTAAATGAGTTGAAGAGCATGGGAAAAGAGAATTGGAAATAAGGAGGAGGGGTGGTGGTCAGGTGGCTCGTGTGGGGCCATTAAGTATATTTTGGTAGTAAAGGAGTTTAGCAGAGGGTCAGGGTTCCAGCAGGAGTTTGTCAAAGTCAGGTGGGAGGAATTGTTCTATCCAAGGTTGCCAAATTTTGAGGTGTTGAGGGACTCTATCTAGAATTGTGGCTTCTATTTTTCTATGCATCATAGCTTGGGTGACTCTGTTTTTAACTTCAGCGATATTTAGGTTTGGGGTTTTCCACTTTCTTGCTGTTGTCTGCTTAGCGGCAGTGGTGAGTTGTAGGAGGAGACGTAATTGTCCCTTTGTGTAGTCCTGCGGGGAATAGTTTAGTAGGGCAAGGGAAGGATCTGGGGTGATATTATTTCCAAGTAGGGTCGAGGCCATTTGAAATATAATCGCCCAGAAGCGCTGTGCAATCGGGCATGTCCACCACACGTGGATGTGGGTGCCATGTTCATTACAGCCCCTGAAACAGTTAGGGGAACAGGATGGGGTGAACTTTGCTATCCTAATAGGGACCAAGTACCACCGCATTAAGACTTTATAATTAGCTCTGATGCAATGATTATTTGTGATGCTAATTTGGTGTTAGTCCATATAGTTGACCAATCCCCGAGGTCTAGTTCAATGTTCAGGTCTTTTGACCAGGCTAGTGCATATGAAGGCATAGTAGTCGGGGGGGATGTGAGGTGTGCATAAAGTCGGGAGATTATACCTGGGGCATGCGGGTCCGAGTCGCAAACATCCTCAAATACAGACAGTCTGTTATTGGCAATATTCAAACCAAGAGTAGTTCGGATAAAGTGAGAGATTTGGAGGTATCGGAAACACTCCTTAGGGGGTAATTGTGATTGTGTCTGCAAAACTGGGAATGGTATAACATTACCATGAGAAATTAGATCATGAATGCGACTCAGACGCGCCTGAGTCCAAGTCTGGAAAGAGGCGGGTTCAGAGTAGGCAGGGTAGAAGAGTGGGTGACCCAGAAAGGAGAGAAGTGGTAAGTGAGGGGAGATTAGTTTGAATGCCTTGGACAATTTGTCCCAAATTTTTAATGAGTGAAGTGTGACTGGATTTGTTATGGGTCCCCGGCTTGTCACAGGTAGCCAGAGCAGGTTGGAGAGGGAAACAGGGTGTATGTCTATAGAGGGATATTTGGGCTAGCTGGGCTGCATGGAAGTAATGTAAGAAATTCTGTAAGAAATTCTGTACCCCTAGGCCTCCATGAAGTTTGCTGTGGAGTAGTGTAGGTCTAGAGATTCTGGGTCTTTTGGTCCCCCATATGTACTTGTATACACGATTTTGTATCACTCTATGGAAGTAAGTTGGGATTGAGATTGGTAAGACTCTGTATAAATAGAGGAGTTTAGGTAGCAGTGACATTTTCACAGCAGCTATTCTTCCTAGCCAAGAGACACAGAGTGGTAGCCATGTGTTGAGCAATGAAGAGAGGTGTTTCAGCATTGGGAGGTAGTTAGATTGAAATAGATGAGAGGGGTTACTCGTTTGTTTAATCCCCAGATATGGGATCGAGGTAGAAGACCACACAAAGGGGAAATTTGCTTGTAAAAGTTGAAGTTCAGACTGGGATAGGGAAACATTGAGGGCCTTAGATTACGTTTGATTAACTTCTAGCCCTGAGACTTTAGCAAATTTATCCAGCAGCTGTAAGAGGTTAGGCAGGGTGATATGTGGTGAAGTGATAAATAATAACGCATCATCAGCGAAGAGGCATAATTTATGTGAAGTGTTGGCTATTTCTAGGCCTTGGATGTTTTGGTTGGATCTGATCAGGGAGGCCAGGTGTTCTATTACTACAAAATATTAAGGGGGATAGGGGGCATCCATGTCTGGTACCTCTTTGGATCGGGAAACAGTCTGATTTAAACCCAGAGTATTTTACATATGCCTGAGGCTGTGTATAAAGGGCGTTTACCCACTGAAGGAAATTAGGGCCAAAGCCCCATCTCTGCAGGATGTAATGTAGATACGGCCATGAGACTGTATCAAAAGCTTTTCTAATGTCTAGCGACAGGAGGTGCATTGGGATTTTACGCGATTTGGCTATATGTTGTAGAAGGACTATACGGCGGATGTTGTCGCTAGCTTGTCTACGGGGTATAAAGCCAACCTGATCTTTGGAAATTAGGTTACCTATGATCGGGTTGAGTCTCAGGGCTAGAATCTTGGCTACATTTTTTACATCCACATTCAATAGGGATATGGGCCTATAATTTGACCAAAGGGTGTGGTCTGTGTTGGGCTTCGGGATCATAGCAAATATAGCTGTCAATGTGTCACGACCAAAAGACTGTTGTTTCAGAAGGGCGTTAAAGAAATTGGCGAGTAGCGGGGCTAAGGTGGTTGCAAATTTCTTATAGTAATTGCCCGGGAGGCCATCTGGGCCTGGGCGCTTATTGGGTTTGAGGGTTTTAATGGCCGCAAGGACTTCGTCAACCGAGACCGGTTCATCAATGGACTCCCGACTGGCTTCTGACAACTTAGGGATTGATAGGTTGTGAAACAATGTTTCGGTTTGATTGGAGGGTAGAGGACCCTTCGCTTCATATAATTTAGCAAGATGTTTGCGGAACTCCGAGAGTACCTTAATAGGATTGCTAGTATGGGTGTCCGGAGCCAGTTTGAGTCTAATGGGATTTTGAGTGCGGTCCGGTTGGCGGAGGCATAGGGCTAGAAACGTATCCGGTTTGTTTGCTTTTGTGTAGATTTTGTGGCCAGATCTGCGGATGTTTTTATTAGCAGATTCAGCTAGAAGGAGGTCTAGTTCTAGTTTATTTTTTTCAAGGAGGGATTTGTTAGCGTCTGTGGGAAATGACTGGAATTGCAAAAATGAGTTTTGGAAATCAGATTCTAGTTGCTGGAGTCTAAGTTGGTGGAAGAAGAGTGCAGCGCTAGGAAGTGAACAAACATGAACGTAACAGATATCTATTCCTTAGTGACAACTATGGGAAAAGAGCCTGTGAAAAAAGGTGCAAACAATGGTGGTAGTGCACACAATGGGAATCACCAATAACATATATTCCTCTATAGTATCTGGAGGAAATAATGTGAACCTGGAACAAAAAGTTGGCAACACAAATAATAATATATAGAGTGCACACATTAAAGTCCCACGAACGAGTCCTCAATACTGATTGGGGAACCAATTCCTGGATGCATTTGAAGTGAAAATTATCATATCAGGTAGTGATAAAACAACAAAGGTCCAAAGTGATGAACTGTGGATGACTTGAAACCCAAACAATCCTAAACCGAATCTTCAGGTGTACACACTTGGATGTGAGAGAGTAAAGATGTACGCTTACCGGAACTGGTGGACTCACTGTCAGCAACAGGGAGTCAAACGGGCATAAAGAGGCTCTAGGTAGCCTACAATCTCGATATCCCAAGCAGACAGACGAACTGTGCAGAGTCCCTCACAGCTGGACCAACAGAATGCAGTCAATCGAGATGAGGGCGGCTGTCATAGATTCTGAATGCCCATGGAAGGGATGGAAATTCCTGGACGGCCACTGGATGAATGGATAGTGGAGTGGGCGGATGGTGGACGCTCACTTGTGAATGAAGCGAGAGTAGGCTTAGAGTACTCTCCCAATAGATGTCCAACCATGTAGAGAAAAAATAGTAAAAAACAATCGGAGAAGACTCCAATAGTATAGATCAATAGAGTAGGTTTTTATTAAAAAACCGATTACAAAAACAAATGGTAGAATAAAAGTGATCACAATTAAAAGCAGTGTGGGTATAGGTATGTCCTGGCCCGACGCGTTTCGTCTGTAGTAGACTTCAACTGGGGCATATAACCATTCACCTACACTGCACATATATATATAGATATCTAAACATGATAATCATCCAATCAGGAAATGTTAACATGTGACATGATAGTTATCTAATCTGATAGGACCAGATCCGATCATGTGATGGAAAGTGTGATCCCCCAGGGAACTTGTTTATGGCCAAATGGGAGGAGGATGTCGTCTATGCCCTCAGGAGACCAGAATTGGTCTTCTGGGCGAGGTACATAGACGACATCCTCCTCCTATGGAAGGGCAATCGCGAGTCACTTGATACATTCATATCTCTGCTCAATTCCAACGACAGGGGCATCCGCCTATGCCATGAGGCCAGTTCTGTTAGTGTCAACTTTTTGGATCTTGAGATCCAAGTTGTCGATCAGAAATTACAGTTTAGTACATATTTCAAACCTACCGACCGGAATGGGTACATTCCGGTCGATAGTTGCCATCATTCCCAATGGCTTAGGTCAGTGCCTCGCAGTCAATTCCTCCGTTTACGGAGGAATTGTACTAGAGTGGAAGACTTCTCTAGACAGGCCGCTGTACTTAGACAGCGTTTCTTGGAGAAGGGCTACAGGTCGGAAGATCTTAATGGAGAGATTGACCGCATTTATCAGTTAGATCGTAAGGCCCTACTAGAAACACAAACTAAAAAGACCACTGATATGAAATTCAAATGGTCCTTTTTTACCACCTTTTCCGTACAGTCAATGCAAATCAAACACATCATAAAAAAACATTGGGGAGTACTCCAGAACGATAGAGTTCTCCACTCCGCAATACCTGAAAAAGCGGGTGTCATATTCAGGGGTGCCAGATCTATACAGGGCCAGATCGCCCCTAATGTTATTGATCCCCCCAAAAAAGTCTCCTTCTTTTTTCAATGCAAGGGATACTTTCCCTGCCGCAGGTGTAATGTGTGTTTACACAACATCAGCGGCAGGAGAAAGAGTGATACGTTCCATTCTTCCACCACTTCACGCATCTACTCCATGAAATGTTTCACCACTTGTGCGACTCGCTATATTGTGTACCTTTTGACCTGTCCATGTAAAAAACAGTACATTGGACGCACAATTAGGACTTTCTCCATCCGGGTAAATGAGCACATTAACAACATTAAAAAAGGCAAAACCAACCATAGTGTTCCCCGACATTATTTAGAATGCCACCAGCGCGATCCCATTGGGACACAATTTTTGGTCATCGACCAATTTGTCCCTCATTGGAGAGGAGAGTCCCGCGTGCGGGGTGTTTCTCGCCTCGAAACTTACTGGATCTATGAGCTCCGTACCTACTCGCCATTCGGTTTGAATGTCGAGTGGGACATCAACTCTTTTATCAACACAGCTTGATTTGGTTTAATATACCTTCATATTCACTATTGCTTCAGTCCTCAGTTATTATTTAGCTTTTCATTCATACATCCTTTCTTGTGGCTTTAGACATGTCCATGAGATAGGTTTATGAGTTTCAGGTGGATGCTGTTAGTTTTCCACTTCTATGTTTGTTTTTTGATATATCATTTGTGTCCACTTGTCCCATCCTAATTTATTATGCATTTAGAATGGGTCTTTATTATGTTAAATCTAACATTTAGAGTGGTTATTTATTCACTATGTTAAATTCCCACAAGATGGCGCTAGCGTGTCATCTGTATCTTTTTTTATATTCATTATTAGTTTCTATTGTATATTTCACATTTTATATTCTATTTTACCACTAGAGGTCACTGGTTCAAGATTAGGGAACAAGGGGAGGAGCAGCCCTTATGAAAACCGTGTTTTTACACGCTTAATTGTCCAGTAAGAACGTTTTGTTTTCCTGCATTGAATTCTGGTCCCTTTTGAGCCCACGATCTAGCGTCCTACGCGTGACGTCATGACGCACGCGTTAGGTTCTAGCTTGGTCATATGACCTTTACCAGTCCCAAGACGGCCCCCTCTGTTGTTCAGAGTGCTTGCCAGTCTATTGATACGTTTAGCGCCCTTGGCGCCGCCCTCCTCTTGGTCCCGAATAGTCATCCGACCTCTGGTGTGTCAGGTGATCACATGCCACGTGATCGGCGCGGGATATTCATTGATTTGAACGCCCGCCTTGTCATTGGACTGTAGTGCACATGTGACATCACTGTCCGGTCTCATTGGACCGGCCATTTGGTCAGTCGCATGTGCACATATTGGAGGATGGGAGTGAGCGTGGTGCTGGCGTTGCTCCATTGGATGTTACTACCCAATGGAGATGGACCTTGATGTTGGTCACGCCTGCTCCTGTTAGATGCTCACTATGTGTTGTGTTATTGGTGGTTTAAGGATACCGCCCATTGGCCTTTTATGGCGATTGGCCCAGAGCATTTTTTGACCAACCATTTCCGATCAGATGGGGACTGTGGACCCCGCCCAGGGGTTTGGTCCGATCACTCATTGGCTTTCCTTTTTGGCGCTTTTTTTCCCATGTGCTTTTGTTCAACTGTTTGGGGATGGTGCGGTCAGGTTGACACCTATCAGGGTCTCTCATCTTGCCATAATTCCATTCCATTGGCCACTCTATTCCCTGGGGGATCACACTTTCCATCACATGATCGGATCTGGTCCTATCAGATTAGATAACTATCATGTCACATGTTAACATTTCCTGATTGGATGATTATCATGTTTAGATATCTATATATATATGTGCAGTGTAGGTGAATGGTTATATGCCCCAGTTGAAGTCTACTACAGACGAAACGCGTCGGGCCAGGACATACCTATACCCACACTGCTTTTAATTGTGATCACTTTTATTCTACCATTTGTTTTTGTAATCGGTTTTTTAATAAAAACCTACTCTATTGATCTATACTATTGGAGTCTTCTCCGATTGTTTTTTACTATTTTTTCTCTACATGGTTGGACATCTATTGGGAGAGTACTCTAAGCCTACTCTCGCTTCATTCACAAGTGAGCGTCCACCATCCGCCCACTCCACTATCCATTCATCCAGTGGCCGTCCAGGAATTTCCATCCCTTCCATGGGCATTCAGAATCTATGACAGCCGCCCTCATCTCGATTGACTGCATTCTGTTGGTCCAGCTGTGAGGGACTCTGCACAGTTCGTCTGTCTGCTTGGGATATCGAGATTGTAGGCTACCTAGAGCCTCTTTATGCCCGTTTGACTCCCTGTTGCTGACAGTGAGTCCACCAGTTCCGGTAAGCGTACATCTTTACTCTCTCACATCCAAGTGTGTACACCTGAAGATTCGGTTTAGGATTGTTTGGGTTTCAAGTCATCCACAGTTCATCACTTTGGACCTTTGTTGTTTTATCACTACCTGATATGATAATTTTCACTTCAAATGCATCCAGGAATTGGTTCCCCAATCAGTATTGAGGACTCGTTCGTGGGACTTTAATGTGTGCACTCTATATATTATTATTTGTGTTGCCAACTTTTTGTTCCAGGTTCACATTATTTCCTCCAGATACTATAGAGGAATATATGTTATTGGTGATTCCCATTGTGTGCACTACCACCATTGTTTGCACCTTTTTTCACAGGCTCTTTTCCCATAGTTGTCACTAAGGAATAGATATCTGTTACGTTCATGTTTGTTCACACTTTACTCTTCCAATCACCATTTGAGGAGTTGAAGGGTATTGCCGCCATTTACCTTCATAGTTGAACGGTGTTACTACCATTCACTTCCTAGCGCTGCACTCTTCTTCCACCATCGTTCATTGAATACTTGTCTTATTTTAGTGCTGCTGCTACACTTTACTGTGTTTTTTTTTTGAGTTTAGCGCTGTAATCTTCCCCACCCATACATTTTCACGTGGAGTCTAAGTTGTTTATCTCTTTTGAGGTGTGTAGCTACTGAGATGCACTTGCCTCGGATCACTGGCTTGTGTGCTTCCCATAATAGAATTAGGGAGATATCAGAAGTCGAGTTGTATAGGAGGTAGTCTTTAAGGGCTACCTGTATATCTATACAGTATGATTGGTTAGTGAGAAGAGATTCATTCATGCACCAGGATTTATCCCTGGATCGGGGGATCAGGGATGTAACCGTGGTGATTACTGCACAGTGATCCGACCAGGTGATAGGATGGATGGAAGATTGGAGTAATATTGGAGAGGATGCTATTGGGATGAATATGTGATCTATTCAGTGACTGCTCCCCGCTGCAAATGGGAAAAGCAAAACAACAATTCAAACAGAGATAAGGTGAACAAACTATTTCTAGCAGACACGAATAAGTTTTGAAAATATCTGGAAACTTATATATTCTGTTAAGGGGCTTATATAAATAAGGCCCCCTAAAGTATCCGCATAAGTATGAAAGAACCATATAAGAAGGGAGGGGGGAAAGGGGGGAGGAGAGGGGTAGGAGGGGGAAAAAAGTTGGAGGGATAGAAGACAAGGATAAGGGGGAGTGGGGGGATGGTAGGGGAAAGCAAAGGATAGGAGGAGGGGTGATGGGAAGGAGGGAGAAGGGTAGTGGGGAAGGAAGGGGAAAAGGGGAAGGGGATAGAGGGTAGGGGGTAGGAGGAAGGGGGTAAGAGGGGACAGGGAGAGGTAGGGTAGTCTTAATGAATCGTGGTTATATACAGTATATTATAACATGTTGTATAACGGTGAGGTTCTGCAGGGTTTCACATTGTATTGAAGGGCATCATGTTTTTTATAGGGAGGGTAACCATGCAAAAAACATGAGGCAGCAAAGTAACATAACAGTGTATAGGGTACATTATTGGTTACCAGGTAGGATAGGTGAATGGTCATCAAAATATTGAATTGAGTCATTAAAGGTGGTGACTGAACCTTTGGGGAGCCTCCGAAGAGGCAAGCATGTGTCAAGGACTGTTCTGCTGGGAGTGTAAGTTACATACCCAGCTGCAATCTTCTAGGAGTCTGTGAAGCGTGGAGGAGAACACAGCATGGTGACCAACTATGGAACTGGACAAACTAATGTCAACGTAGGCTGGTGCTGGGTTCCAAGAAGCTCATTGACGAGTATTCACTGAGAACCTAGGAGAGACACAAACAAGACAAACGGCAAAGGAAAGAATTGCAGCTGACACGTTAGCGTGGTGTGCGGGATTTCGGGCTGAGAAACTGTTCTTCTTCCTGATAGCGTGATGGGGTCCCCTTACGGAGCTGGGGTGCGTGGCAACATAGTCTCTGAGCGTTGAGCTGGAGGTGCAAGGTGGAGGTTTTCCAACAGATGCTGTAGAGATTCTGGAGTATTGCTGGAATGTTGTTGACCTTGATAGGTGAACTGTAGTGCAAAAGGGAACTTCCAGGTGTATTTGAGCTGATGTTGCAATAAAATCTGTAGCTGTGGATTCATAGCGCGTCGTTTCGCTATTGTAAGGGGGGCCAGGTCAGAGAAGAGTTGGTAAGTATGACTCTGGAATAGGAGCTCTTTTTTTTTGCGAGCAGCTGTGAGTAGCTGTTCTTTTGTGCAGAAGAAGTGTAATTTCACTATAATGTCCCGGGGGGGGGGGGGGGGGGCATCAGTTTGGCGGCGTGTGAGGGCCCTGTGAACACGGTCAAATTCTAGCCGTTCTATAGGGATAGATGGTGCCAGTTCTTGAAATAGTGCAGTTGTGAAGGACTGTACATCTTCAATACTTTCAGGTATGCCACGTAGGCGAAGATTGGACCTGCAGGAGCGATTTTCCGTGTCCTCTAAGCGGGATAGCAGGGTGGCATTTTCCTCCCTGAGTGCAGCATGCTCCTGAAGGGTGAGTTCAATATCATCCACCCTAGTTTCAAGATCTGCAGTGCGTTGGCCTATCTCGCGTATCTCGTGGGAGAGCCTGTTAGTGATTTGCTCCGAGGTACTTTTGAGAGCTTTCTGCAACATATTTTCCATGTGTTTTAGAAAGGCGTTTTGTGACATACCTGATGATGGCATGGAGGGGGAACCTCCAAGGTTAGAGTCCGTTTCATCTTCTTGATCACTGTCCGGAGGGTCCGGAATGAGGGGTGATGCAGCGTGCTGTTTGGCCAGGGCCCTCGCCGACATCTTGGAGGAAGCGTGGGCTAGGGCTTCCTTGATCGGTTTGGGCTTGTTCTTTCCTCTGTGACCCGTGAGAACCATACCGGGATGTGCTGGGATGGTTCACCGTACTGTCCTTGAGTGCGGGCAGAGAGATGTCGATTCAGTCTGCCGCTAGAGACCCGATAGTGCAGCGGGGAGTGCGGAGCTCTAATGGAAGACGTCTGCCATGTCGAGCTTCGCGCATGCGCCTTCTCTTGGGTGTAATTCTAAGTACGTCTGCATGGTGTGTTAGAAATATATCTTATTAAACCACTGTGTAACAAAAATACACACATTTTCTGTATTTTAAAAAACTTGCGGCAAAAAAAAAAAAATAATAATTACATTTTCAAAAGACTAATACTGCTTAGAAAATATCTTGGGTGTTTGTTTTCTAATGCATAATTTTTCAGATGTTTTCACTGTCTTAGAAATTTAGTCAAGTGTGAACAAGCCCTAACGCTCAACAAATGCTCCTATGGCATTTGTATGGCTTTAGCGTGGGCGTCAGACAGGCATCAATGAGCTTTAGTATGGGCATTAGACAGGCATTTTACAAGCATTAATGCAGAGTTAAAAATGCTCCCCAAGCGCCCTATGGGCAGTTTTGAATCGTTTGACGAGTGTTAAAACTGCTCCACAAATGCCTTATTCCATTACAGAAAATGAACGAATCTTAACGCCCTGCAACCGCTCCAGAACTGCCTGCCAAGGCATTTCCGAGGTGTTACCATAGACTTGAATAGGAGGTGTTGAAAGGCTTCAAACGCCTCCTGACTTGACACGAGGCTTCAATTTTGAAGCGACGCGATGCTAACGCTTAGTGTGAACAGCACTAAGTGCTGTCTATTGTATCTTGTGCATAGGCATTGGAGGAGACTTTAACGCCTCTCAAAACACTTGCTCTTAGTGCCAGTGTGACCTCAGCCTTAGTACTCCAGGGCCTCCAAAAATGTGATAGGCAGTCAGGAAAGTAGATACATAGTTTATGCCCCTAGATAGCCTGAATTTTTTTTTTTGTGTGCTGTAATTGTAAGTATATTAAGAAAAAAAAGGGGGGTTTGGGACTTTGTATGAGGCAGAGGACATAATGAAACAAGTGCCACCATCCTTTGTTAATGAAATATATAGGGGAAGGGTTTGGGACTTTATGTGAAGCATGCAGCCAGGGAGGTAACGACAAGAATGTGTTTGACAGGTGTACACGTTATGACTATATATATTACATAATGGCATAATACATACAAAAGTAAAATTTGTTTCATATATAAATATATGGTAACATGATAGCATAGCAACATATTAGTTCATATTATTGACATTATAATAACACCAAGCTCATTATTTCGTGTATCCACAATATAAAAACAAAACCATGATTGAATTGGTACAATCCAGTATAACATGATCAGTATAATGTTAGAAACAATCTTTTTGTGGCTGACTTCCACTCTTCTTTTTTTTTTTAACAATAAAGTTTATTTTATTTATCAAGAAAAGAACAAAACAAAAGAAAACAAATGAAACAATTTGTATAGTGGAACATTCTCAGCGTATCACATATACATTGCAGATATTGCTATAGACATCTTAGCATTGAATACTAGAGTGACGTTTCCTTACCCAAGGGCCCACCAGAGTATGCAAGGTAATAATATAGCTTTTTTTCCCCATAGCATCAATCCTTATCTTCCAACATATCAGATATTAGCAGGTAGTAAATAGAAGGCGGGGGGGACCTCATATGTTAATTACGGTATCTCACCGGATTCTAATTGCACAGTGTCTCGCTGCACATCTAATTCAAACTCAGGTTCCTGTTTTCAACCCAAGCCGCCCATATTTTATCAAATTTTTTGGGGCAATTGCGACCCGTGTACAATATTTTATATAGAGGGAGAGCCTTATCCACCAGGCATCTCCATTGCTGCACTGTTGGAGGAGTAGGATTCCTCCACTGCAAAAGTATTGCCTTTCTGGCATAGAAGGCTGTGTAGAACATAAATAGTTTCTTGGATTGTGTAGTTGCTAGCGTATCGACAACATCCAAGAGTAGGGGGATTGGGTCTCGTGGGACATGTAGCCGACTTATCGAGTTGATTTCTCCAAGTACACCGCCCCAAAAAGTTTGAATATGCTGGCAGGACCATACGACATGTATAAACGTACCTATTTCTATGTTGCACTTGGGGCAGATAGGATTAATGGTGGGGTAGATTCTGGCCAACCGTTCCGGGGTGTAATATACTCTGTGAATAAATTTGAGCTGAGTGAACCTATCCCTTGCCGAGATCATGAGAGGGAGGTATTGCTGGATCCCCTCCTCCCAGTCGTCATCCGCCAAGTCTGGTATGTCTGCCTGCCATCTGGAAAACAGCTGGTTCACCTTGGAGCTGTCCATCCCCGCCAACTCCCAATATAGAGTCGAAAGTGTTTTCCCGTCCTCTTCCCTGCGCAGCACCTGTTCAATCTTGTTAGTCACTAGAATAGCCGGAAGGGGGAATTGGGCTCGGTAGGAGTGACGGAGCTGTAGGTAGCGGAAAAAAATGTGATTAGGCACCCCCTTGTCACTTTTAAGAGCATCAAACGTACAAATTCCCTGTGACGTGGTGATGTCGGCCAGTGTCTTGATTTCATATCTAGCCCACAGCTGTGGATCTGGAATGGATCTAAAATGTGGTAACCTAGGATTCCCCCAAAGGGGGGTCTGCGGGGACCAGTTATTAGGTTGGTCAATCTTAGGCCGGACCGTCTCCCAGTCCCGAAGTGTGCTGCGCATTGATGGGGTGATGTGGGGGCTAGACTTAGGACCCCGGTGAACCAAATTGCTAAGCTCCAAGTAGCATCCCAGCAGTGCCGCTTCCAGGGTAGCCTGAGGATTCGCCGGTTCCCTTGCCAGCCACCACTTGACCGCCACCAGCACCACCATCCAATAGTACTTAATGAAGCATGGCATCGCCAGTCCCCCTAAAATAATCAGTAATTGTAAGGTAGTCTTAGCTATTCTAGGGGTGCCACCGTTCCAGATGAATGAGAGAAGCACACTGTCAAGTCTAGCAAAGAAGGTATGTGGGATTGTAACCGGTGTTTGTCTAAAAAGATATACTAGCTTGGGGAGTATCGACATTTTTATCAGGTTAACCATTCCTACTGGTGTGAGGGGTAGTGTTTTCCACGCATCTCTGAGTCAGGAGGGACATCACCGGGGCAAGATTAAGGGGGGCAAATTGTGAGAAATCATTATGTACAACGAACCCTAGGTATTTAAATTGCGTGACCCTCTGAAGGGGTGTATCTGTCGCAAGGGTGTTGTCGTTAGAGTGTAGAGCGAACAAGACCGAATTCCCCCAGTTTATGCGAATGCCTGAGTATTTGCCAAAAACGTCTATGAGCAAAAGGGCTTCTCGGAGAGAAGTTGTGGTGTTACTTAGGTACAGTAGGGTGTCGTCGGCATATAACAAAATTTTTTCCCTAGTCTGGCCGATGTAGTGACGAGCGTATCAGGATTGCCATAGGTTCTATTGCTAATGAGAAAAGGGTCGGGGAAAGCGGGCATCCCTGCCTGGTGCCTCTATGTAGGTTAAATGCCGACGACAAAACCAGCCCGGTGCGTACCCTCGCCCTTGGGGATTTATATAAGGCCTGCACCCATGAGATAAACCTAGGCCCAAAACCGAACCGACGCAGGACCTCCCAAAGGTAGTTCCACTCTACTGAGTCAAATGCCTTTTCAGCATCTAGGGAGGCCACTACGTCGGATCTTGTCAGACCTGCCCCAGAACTGTGTACAACCTCCGTAGGTTAATATCAATGCCTTTGCCCGGCATAAACCCTGTCTGATCCTCGTGTATCACGGTTTGTATGACCAGATTCAACCGCTTAGCTAAGACCTTAGTGAGGACCTTGGCATCCGCGTTGAGCAGGGAGATACGTTGGTAGGAAGCACACAGCTCCGGGTCTTTACCCGGTTCCGGTATGACCACAATGACTGCGTCTGCCATAGAGGCTGGTAGTGTTTGTGCTTTAAGAGATTTAACTATTGTTTCATGAAATTTGGATGTCAGTTGTTCACTGTATTGTTTATAGAACTCCAGAGCAATGCCATCAACTCCAGGGGTCTTTCCCAGCTGCATGTCACCCACTGCCTGCTGGACTTCCTCTAGTGTAATGGTGCTATCCAGCTGTTCGTGGGCGCTGTCTGTGAGAACGGGGAGAATAATTTGGTCAAGGAAGGAGTGTAACTCCTCTTGTACATAGCGAGCCCTAGAGGAGTACAGCTCCTTGTAATAAGCCGCGAATTGGGCATTAATGGCCATTGGGTCTGCTATGGTGGATCCGTCGGCGTAACCGGCTGCTGCTCTTTGGCCAACCAGGCCAGGAGCCTCCCATTCTTTTCCCCCTGCTCAATGATGCGCTTTGTCTGTGCTAACTGTTGTTTCTTTGCCTTAGTCAACCTGAGGAGCATAACCTCTCTATACGCAGATTGCATGTCTAGATACATAAATCGGATTACGGGTAATAACATATTGTGCTTCTAAATCGTGTGCTTTGGTCTCAGCCCCCTCTAAGGTGATAGAAACATTCCTTCTAGCTCGGGAAATAAATTCCTGGTAGCACCCTCTAATGTAGGCCCTTAAATGCATCCTAGGTAGTGCACAGAGAAGCAGAGCCCGCATTTGTTAGCCAAAATTCAGCCGTACGTTCGGGAATCTCTAGCTCAATTGTGGGGTCGGCAATCCAATAACGTGACAGTCGCCACAGTCTATCAGAGGGGGGCGTTTGGGTTCTAAAGCTACACATCATGGGGGCATGATCCCAGATGCCTCTGGGCAGGACTCCAATCGAATGCACCCTTGACAGCACGCTCCCACTGACGTATATCAGATCGATTCATAACATAGCTCTATATGAAGTGGAGTGGCAGGTGTATATCCTATCCATCAGGTGTCTCCAGCGCCAGACGTCTGTCAGGCCAAAGAGAGACGCCCATTGTGCTAGAGGGGAGTCCACCCCCGTCCCATGGGACATTCTGTCCATGGACGGGTTAGGCACCATGTTAAAATCCCCTGCAATTCCAATGTTATCAGTGGGGTATGCTGACAGGAGAGAGGTCAGGTGTTTTAGAAGGGCCACTGTGGCCGGCGGAGGTATATAAATTCCCAGAATTAACATTTCAACAGTATCAACCACTACATGTAATAACACATATCTTCCCTCCGGGTCTATTTTGACCTCCAACAGCTCATATGAAAGAGATTTGTGTATCGAGATACTCACCCCCCTGGCATAGCAGGAGTGCGTTGCGTGATAGTAATTCCCCACCCATGTCTTTTTTAGTCCCAGTACTTTGCCACCCACGAAATGGGTCTCCTGTAGTATGCAGATGTCGGGTGAGTGTTTTTTGATATATGTGTGCACTAACGTGCGTTTTATCTTATCGTTGAGGCCCCTGACATTCCAGGAGAGCAGCTTCACTTGCGCCATAGGGGGAGCTCGGATTCGAGAACGTCAGAGGAACTCAAGTGCAAGAAATCTATTAGACCCAGAGGCAAGCATATCCTAACCTTCACATGCACTATCACTCTGTCATAATGGGGATTCCATGTATCATAAGCAGTCACATATAGGTTGAGCCACCAAAGAAAGCCACTGTACTTAGTAGAAAGAAAAAACAGAACCATAAAAATAAAAAACATTAACCGCACACAGCCCGTAAGCTATAGCTGTGTGTAAACCCCCATCCCCCCCACCCCCCTCCCCCCACATCCGTTGTGGAACTCGGAGTGCCCATTCCCATAACCAGAGTACTTAGGAAAGATCTCCTATGGGGACAAGGAGAAAATACTAGCGACCATGGAACGCTGCTGCTGGGTGATAGTCTATTCAAACCCTGCGCAGCCGCCCCTAACCTGAACAGTGCAAAAGGAACAGGATCATGAGGTTAAGGCGGATATTCAAATAGTTCTCTTAGCTGAGCTAAGGGCACATACTTATGCTGATAGAAACAGATAACCACCGCTCCAGGACTCTCCTTCTAAGTGAATGCTCCTGCTCCTGTGTGGGAGCCCTCAGGTGCTGGCTAATAGCACAGCAAATTGGAAATCAGGAAGAACTCCGGACAGCCGCACACCGGGAAAATTAAAATTCAAAAAGATTTAAAAGCAAGAATCACTTCAATCCAAAAACACGACAAAAGGGGGGTACAGAGCTGACGCGTTTCGCACTATGTTTAGTGCTTAGTCATAGCTGTGTTTGACCCACTCTGCTTACAGACCAACTGTGAGTCTGGGCGCAAGCGTAGAGAGCTGGAGGCCAGCTGGAGGATCATCAGACCTGGGAGCTGAGGTAGTAGACCCCATGGAAAAACCAACAGGAAATGGCTGTCCCTGGGGATAAATCCCCTATGGATAATTAGGGGTGATATGGACAACATCAACATAGCCCTCTATGAAAAAGTGTAAATTTGTAATTGTAAGCATGTGTCATGAAGATCCTGCCAGAAATCGGAACCCTGGGCTCCTTGGCCCGCGGGCGCCATTGCGCATGCGCGCAGGTAGACGAGCGCGCGCCCCTGTTGGTGCCAGGTAGGCTATTTAAACCCAGCCAGAGCAGACGGTCCCCGCTGTCTGCTCTACAACGTTTAGTGCCCGATACCTGACCTGTGAACCTCTTACCTGTGTTTGACCCGGCTTACCTGTGACCATCCTTCTGTTCTGTCTGCCTGTACCCGACCTCGGCTTGCCTGTGACCATCCTTCTGCCTGATCCACCTGTACCTTGCTGCCAGCCTGATACCCGACCCGGCCTGTCTTGACTATCCAGCCTGACTACCAGAGATCCAGTCTGCTTTGCGGATCCAGTCTGCTGTGCTCATCCAGTCTGCTGTGCTGATCCAGTCTGCTGTGCTGGTCCAGTCTGCTGTGCTGGTCCAGTCTGCTGTGCTGTCCAGTCTGCTGTGCTGTCCAGTCTGCTTTACTGATCCAGTCTGCTTTACTGATCCAGTCTGCTTTACTGATCCAGTCTGCTTTGCTGATCGAGTCTGCTGTGCTGATCCAGTCTGCTGTGCTGTCCAGTCTGTTTTGCTGATCCAGTCTGCTTTGCTGATCCAGTCTGCTTTGCTGATCCAGTCTGCTTTACTGATCCAGTCTGCTTTGCTGATCCAGTCTGCTTTGCTGATCCAGTCTGCTGTGCTGTCCAGTCTGCTTTGCTGATCCAGTCTGCCTTGCTGATCCAGTCTGCTGTGCTGATCCAGTCTGCTTTGCTGATCCAGTCTGCTTTGCTGATCCAGTCTGCCTACTTACCTTGTCCGCTGAGTTGATCCTGGGGTCGCTCCACCGGTCTGTTAATCCTGCCAGGCACCCGTGCCCCTCCTTACTCCTGGGTCTACTGTCACCCTACCAGGAAGCCGGGAGTGGGAGCCGCAAGGAAGGCCCTCCTCTGCAATCCGGGCAGGGAGCCTCCGCCATGGAGGAACTGTGTCAACACCTGGCAGGTCTGACCGAGGCGGTGAAGAACCTTCAACAAGGTTATACCCGGCTGGAAGAGCGGGGGCTGGTCCTGTCCAACCCTGCCAGCACCTCAGGAACTCTCCATCCAGTGGCACCCCCAATAGGGGTAGCACCAGCTCCGACAGTGGTAATGCTCCCGCCGGAACCAAGAGTCCCTACTCCCGAGAAGTTCTCGGGTACCCGCAGCAGCTTCAGGACCGTCCGCAATTCGTGCGAACTGCACTTCGCCCTCCAGCCACGGACTTTCTCCTTTGTGGTTTCCCTGCTTACTGGGGACCCTCAGATCTGGGCCCACCGTTTACTGGAACAAAAGGATGCAGCTCTGACCAACCTCACTACCTTCTTCGACGCCATGGCACAATTATATGAGGACCCCCAGCTTTCAGTAACCGCAGAAACTGCTTTACGCTCCCTTTAGAAGGGGCGAAGAGCAGCAGAGGATTATGTGGCTGAGTCCAGGCGATGGGGTGCAGACACGAACTGGAATGACGCTGCCCTTCGTCACCAGTTCCGCATGGGACTTTCGGACGCTCTAAGGGACGAACTTGCCAGGGTGGTAGTACCTCAGACTTTAAATGCACTGATCGACTTGGACATCCAAATCGATCCGCGCCTAAGAGAACGTAGGACTGAGCGAGCCGCAGGCCTCCCTCGACCAACCTGGATGCTCCCCAGGGCACCAAGCCATTTACGCTCCTTCATCCGTTTCCCGGCCTGCACCCACCTCTGACACATCCGAGCCCATGCAGCTGGGGCTCCTACGACCATCTCTTACCCCAGAAGAACGTCAACGACGCCGCAGTAATAACCTGTGCCTCTACTGTGGAGAACCCGGACATTATGTCAGAAATTGCCCGGTCAAGCTCCGTAAGTGTCCGCCCGTGCTGTCAAGCTACATCGATCCTGTAACCAGAATCTCATCTCATCTTGCCCTGTCTATCTCCTTCCAGCTTCCAGGAAAGACTTTGCGGACACCCGCCATTATTGACTCTGGGGCTTGTAGCTGCTTTATGGATTCTTCTTTTGCTGCCCAACACTGGGTCCCTCTCCTGCCAAGAACCCATGGACTCTCTGTTCATTTGGCTGATGGGTCAGCTATCAAGTCAGGCCCTGTGACCCAAGAGACCGCCCCGCTACCCACAGTTATCTCTGGTTCTCACCAGGAATTGCTGAGCCTGGACATAATCTCCTCTCCACTTTTCCCCGTGATCTTAGGTATGCCCTGGTTGCAGGCACACAATCCGGCCATCAACTGGGCCACGGGAGAAATTACCTTCTCCTCCCCCTACTGTCAGGAGTTCTGCGGTTCCCCTGATCCCTCAAGGACTCCTGCTCTGTTGTGCCTGGATTCGGAGACCAGTCTACGCCAGGCCATCCCGGAAGCCTACCATGCATTTCTCGATGTCTTCAGCAAACAAGGGGCGGATGTGCTACCACCACATAGGGCCTATGACTGTCCCATTGAGCTGCTCCCCGGGGCCAAGATTTCATTTGGAAGAGTTTTTCCCTTAACAGAGGTGGAACAGGGGAAGCTTAAAGAATATATTGATGAGAATTTGAGGAAGGGGTTTATCCGCCCTTCCACGTCCCCAGCAGGCGCAGGTATCTTTTTCGTGGAAGAGAAAGACCACTCCCTCCGGCCCTGTGTGGATTACCGTGAACTGAATAACATCACAGGGAAAAACCATTATCCTCTTCCCCTGGTCCCAGAGCTTTTCCAGAGGCTAGGCACCGCCTCCATCATCTTCAAACTTGACCTCCGTGGGGCATACAACCTGGTCCGCCTCAAAGATGGGGCTGAATGGAAGACGGCCTTCCGAACTGAATTTGGGCACTTCGAGTATTTGGTGATGCCTTTTGGACTCTGTAATGCCCCTGCCACCTTCCAATACTTCATAAATGACGTGCTCCAGGACTTTCTAGACTTGTTTGCCGTGGTTTATTTAGATGATATTCTAATTTTCCCTTCCTCCCTAGAATCGCATCGTGGGCATGTTAAGGCCATGCTGAGTCGTCTTCGTCAACACAGCCTCTACGCCAAAGCTGACAAATGCCTATTCGAAGTGGAGAGCATACCATTTCTGGGCCTGATCATCTCCAGCAAGGGCATAAGGATGGACCCCCAGAAGATAGCTGCGATACTAGATTGGCCAACTCCCGCGGACAAGAAGGGAATCCAACGGTTTATTGGTTTTATCGTAAGTTCATCAAGCGGTTCTCGGTCCGTAGTGGCGCCCATCACACAGCTTACCAGACAGGGAATCCGCTTCTACTGGTCCCCCGAGGCCCAGGGGGCCTTTGAAGCCCTCAAAGGACTTTTCACCTCCGCTCCTATCCTGAGGCTCCCGGATCCCTCCTTGCCCTTCGTCCTGGAGGTGGACGCGTCCGAGATAGCCGTGGGGGCGATCCTGTCTCAAAGGCAAGGAGCCAAGGCCCTATTCCACCCCGTAGCCTTCTTCTCACGCAAATTATCCACGGCCGAGAAGAACTACGACGTTGGGGACCGAGAACTGTTGGCGATCAAAGCTGCTTTAGAAGAATGGCGCTACCTGCTGGAAGGGACCGCTCACCCAATCCTGATCACTGACCACAAAAACCTCGAGTACCTGAAAACCGCAAAAAGGTTGAAACCCAGACAGGCCAGGTGGGCGCTTTTCTTTTCTCGATTCACCTTCCATGTGACCTATCATCCAGGCTCCAAGAATGCCAAGCCGGACGCTCTGTCACGGATGTTTCACAAGTCCCAGGACGATTCCCCTCCGGACACTATCCTCGCCCCTGGAAATTTCCTCCTGCTTCAGGAAGACCTACTTTCTCGGCTCAGGCGAGCCTCCATGGGGCAAATCCCCACTCTCGGACCCGGATTGCAAGCCAGAGATGGACTACTGTGGTATGAAGGTAAAATTTTCATTCCTGAGAGCCTACGGGTAACCATCTTGGAACTATGCCATGACCATGAACTTGCCGGGCACCTTGGGGTCTCCAAGACTACTGAACTGGTACAACCTACCTTCTGGTGGCCTCAATTGCGGGAAGACTGCAAAAAGTTTGTGGACACATGCACCGTATGTACACGGAGCAAGAGCCACAGGACCAAAGCCTGGGGCTTACTCAAGCCCCTACCGGTCCCAGACCGACCCTGGAGGATGCTGTCTATTGACTTTATTGTTGAACTGCCCCCAGTGGAGGACCACACCACGATCTTTGTGGTAGTCGACCGTCTTTCAAAAATGGCACACTTTATTCCCATGAAGGGTACCCCCTCTGCCCCAGAAACCGCACAGGTATTTATCAGAGAGATCAGGCTCCATGGGGTACCGGCCAACATAGTTTCGGATCGAGGGGTGCAGTTCACCTCTCGGTTCTGGAAGTCCCTCTGCAAAGCCCTCAACATTGAACTTTCTTTCTCGTCCGCCTATCATCCCCAGTCCAATGGACAAACTGAGAGGACGAATCAGACCCTGGAGCAATACTTACGATGCTTCTCCTCCTTTGCCCAGGACGATTGGATCTCCCTGCTGCCGGTAGCCGAGTTTGCCTATAATAATTCCATCCATTCTGCCATCCAACAGACGCCCTTCTTCGCCAACTATGGTTTCCATTCTTCATTTCTGCCTAATTCCCTCCCTGAATACACCGTGCCAGCGGTCCAAGAAAGGATGGACTTTTTCACAACCAACAACCAGCTCCTACAGGATACCATGGCCCGGACTCAAGAACGCAACAAAACGGTCTTCGACAGGAAAAGGCGAGGGTAGCTGGTATTGGCACCAGGCGAATTAGTGTGGCTTTCCACGTTAAACCTGAAGATGGCATGCCCCTCGAAGAAACTGGGTCCGAAGTTCTTAGGGCCCTTCCCAGTCAAACGGAAGATCAATGAAGTGGCCTATGAACTGGAGCTCCCAGACTTTCTTAAGGTTCACCCAGTGTTTCATGTATCTCTGCTGAAGCCTTCCACTCCAAACCCATTTCCCAACAGGAGAGCTGTGCCCCCTGATCTGGTCCTAATAGACGGCGAGGAGGAGTTCGAAGTGGAAGCCATCCTAAATTTCAGGAGAAGGAGGAATCAGAACCAGTTTTTGATAAAAATGGAAGGGCTATGGTCCTGAAGAAAATTCTTGGGAGCCCGAGTGCAATATCCACGCTAAGAGTCTGGTTCAATCCTTCAAGAGGGCCCATCCTGAGAAATTCGCCCGAAGGGGCATCCGGAGGCAGCCCCTAGGAGGGGGGCAATGTCATGAAGATCCTGCCATAAATCGTAACCCTGGGTTCCTTGGCCCGCGGGCGCCATTACGCATGCTGTTGGCGCCAGGTAGGCTATTTAAACCCAGCCAGAGCAGACGGTCCCCGCTGTCTGCTCTACAGCGTTTAGTGTCTGATACCTGACCTGTGAACCTCTTACCTGTGTTTGACCCGGCTTACCTGTGACCATCCTTCTGTCTGCCTGCACCCAACCTCGGCTTGCCTGTGACCATCCTTCTGCCTGATCCACCTGTACCTTGCTGCCAGCCTGATACCCGACCCGGCCTGTCTTGACTATCCAGCCTGACTACCAGAGATCCAGTCTGCTTTGCTGATCCAGTCTGCTGTGCTTGTGCTGTCCAGCCTTCTTTGCTGATCCAGTCTGCTGTGCTGATCCAGTCTGCTTTGCTGATCCAGTTTGCTGTGCTGACCCAGTCTGCTTTACTGATCCAGTCTGCTTTGCTGATCCAGTCTGCTTTGCTGATCCAGTCTGCTTTGCTGATCCAGTCTGCTTTGCTGATCCAGTCTGCTTTGCTGATCCAGTCTGCTTTGCTGATCCAGTCTGCCTACTTACCTTGTCCGCTGAGTTGATCCTGGGGTCGCTCCACCGGTCTGTTAATCCTGCCAGGCACCCGTGCCCCTCCTTACTCCTGGGTCTACTGTCACCCTACCAGGGAGCCGGGAGTGGGAGCCGCAAGGAAGGCCCTCCTCTGCAATCCGGGCTCAACATCGTCAGGTATGTGACAGCATGTCTATGCTGTGTTAATGTGGATACAGTGTTGCATGACTGAGTAGCTGTCAAAGTGTGACAGAGCTGAAATCTGAAAAATGGCCTTGGTAGGAAGGGGGTGGAAAAGTCCGGTCTTGAAGTGGTTAAAGTGAATAGCAGCATCAAGTTCGCCACATGAACAACTTATGGATTTTTTACATGGCGATCATATCCCCCATTTATCGCAATAAATTCAGTTCAGTTGATCTTTCCTCATAGCCAAGGCCATCCATGCCTCTTATGTGCTTGGTTGTCCTATTCTCTGCACTTTCTCCAGTTCCTCAATATCCTTTTTTTGGGAACTGGTGCCCAAAACTGAACTGCATATTCCAGTTGAGGTCTTGCTAATAATTTGTGCAAGGGCATAACTTTGTCTCTCGCTCTGGAGTCTATACCACTCTTAACCAATGAAAGAAATTAGCTTGCTTTAGAAACTGCATCTTGAAATTGCATGCTATAAAGTCTATGATATACCAGAACACCCAGATACTTCTTGACAATTGACTCTCCCAGCTGTACTCCAAGGATGTATGATGCATACATGCTTTTAGTCCTCAAGTACATAACTTTACACTTCTCAACATTCTACCTCATTTGCCACACAGTTGCCCAATCAGTGCTAGTCTCTGATGATAATCTTTTAGTCAGTTTTCTATCCATTTACAAACTGAATTTGTAGACTAACCTATACATTGGTCGTGTGTGAGGAACTGTTGTCTAAACATACTATATCCACAGACACTAAGTTTTTGCTTACTTCTTGATAAAAAGAAGCAGATTTGTTTGACAACGTCAGTCTTTCATGAATCCATATGGTCGATTGCCTAAAATATTTTTTTCTAGCAAGAAATATTCTTTGGGGTCTTTTATCTAACTCACAATTATCTTTGACTATAGAAGTTAAACTAACTTCTTTAACGTCAAAAAGCATGTGGAAAAGAACTGGACTTTGTAGGCACCAATTATAAAAGTAACATAAATATTTATTAAACACATAGTACAGAAAAGATTACTCATTAAACAATTATTTTGCAGGATAGATACATGCAAAATTAAATCATCGCTTTTATCCCTAAAACACCAGAACACAATATCAAACATCAAAATCGTCCTGCAACAATTTATGGTATACAATAGAACGATTGCTCTACAAGTTTTTCAAATGAATGCTTCATCGGGAGCTTAATAGCTGTTCTATGAGAGAAGGGAGAAAGTTAAATAAGCATCTATGAATACAAGGTGATACATAATATACAGTACAATGTTGGTAACAAGTTTCACATTTTTTGACGGGGTATATCCGAGGGGTGGACATGTGGAGGACTCCTGTGAATGGCATGCATCAAGTGGTGAGGAGACGAACGTGGGGGTGTGCCAGTTAAAAAAAAGAAAAAGAAATAGGTAATTTATAAACCAAAACATATAGCCATTTAGCACAATGTCCATTATTAAAATGGGCAAATAGGTGAGTGATGGTTAATATAAAGAAAAGAAAAGAAAAATAAACGACCACTCCCTGCACATAACCAAAGAAAGGTAGTGTCTAGAGAACTGACAAGCTGGTCAAAAGCAATATTATTAGTAAGCCTACCTTAATATACCAACCATAAGGTTATCACAAATGAAACCAGATAATAAATGATGTTGATAGTCATAAAATAGTACCATAAATAGGACCGCAAGAGTGGCCTAAAGCACACAAAAACGTATGTTAAACGAGTAGAATAATATTTTAATAGCATTATATGGTAGATAGAGGTAATAGGATAAACAATAGAGTCTTAGGTAGTTATCAACCTCATCTTGCTAGAGTGCTAATATGTGAACCAGAAGCATCTAATTTATTTATTAAGATAGGAGGACAGATAACGTGTTGGGCGCTAAATAACAAGCCCAAACAGACTGTCCTAGTAGGAGGTAGCACACCGCAAGCTGATCTGTATCCAGTAAGGATCTGGAATGTAAACATAAATAAAATGGAACAGCTGTTCAGAAGACAATAAGTCCCAATCCATAGGCACAAAAGGTAACTAGACCTACACATACTAGACAAAAAGAAGTTACATACCAGGTTAAACGAACATTCATGGATAGGTGCAGACCTCACAAACAGACCACTTTTTGCACATTGCACATTGCAGGACAGCTGATGATAACATAACTAGGAGACTGGATGGTACTAGTCAAACAAAGGTGGAAAAGAAAAAGAATGGAAAGAAAGGTATAGCTGGCCAGTTAGATCTATAAAACAGATAGGGGGAAAAGACAGAACCCCACGGGGTCCCAGCCAGCTATGGTCCATGCCACAAGCACAAAACACCACACCAAAAATAGTGTATTTGTGTTGCGGCTTTCTGGCCGCACGTTCAAACCAGCATGTCAAATGGAATTCGCAACATGGTACCCCAAAGATATCCACTGCAGGCTTCTGAAACATAAAAAGCTGAAGGGAGACAGTTAGATGTAGTATAATT
Organism: Lithobates sylvaticus; assembly: GCA_028564925.1. Classification (NCBI taxonomy): domain Eukaryota; kingdom Metazoa; phylum Chordata; class Amphibia; order Anura; family Ranidae; genus Lithobates; species Lithobates sylvaticus. The sequence continues at coordinate 234,572,163 of CM053027.1, forward strand.
ACAGTGGAGAGGGGGAGGATGGAGCGCCAACGACAGCTAGTGATGAGCGAGTATGGGGGGTCACAGATGGAGTGACACTGAGGGTGGGCGAGAGAGAGTGGGGGCTGAAGGGGAGAAACACTGTGATGTGTTTTTTGGACAGTTTTTTTCTCAGTCCAGGAGTAACAGTGTGTGCTTGTAAGATGCGGCAGCCGGCTCCATAGAGCAGAAGAGACTCTGGTGTAGAGGAGAAAAGAGAGAGAGCAGCGCCGCTCTAAGAGTAGTGGGTCTGATTACAGTGGGAACTGTATGTGAAAATAAAAAGAAAGTATGTACTCACACTTTGTTTAAAAATATCAGGCACGTAGCGGTATCTTTATTTTGTCTGAAGTCCTCGGCCGTCCTCCGGTGTCATGGCTATGGTGGGGAAACGCACGGTCCCTTGCGTCTCGTGGTTCCGAGGTGAGTGCGTCCCAGGATAGGCACGTCAGCAGGATTGATGACGTTGGTAGGCGTGGTTGGAAGCGCTCGCGTTCGGAGCATGCGTGCTCCTTCATCAGGCGGTGTAAACAGCTGCAGCTTGTAGACACATATTTATAGTGGTTGAAGGGGGAAGGGGGAGTGTGGGAGAAAAAAAAAATGGGGGCGGTATCTATCTTTATACTTTAAAAAACGTTAAAAACTTTAAAATTGGCCAACGCTGATCATGTATTAGAGGTGTTGTGAGAAGTTTAAAAGGATCATTCATGTTTGGTAACATAATTTGTGCTGAGATGTTTTGACTGTTAAAAATGTGTGTAGCAAGAGCAGGGGGGGGGGGGGGGAGGGAAAGGTGATGATGTGGAAGCAATCATGAGGAGGGGAAGGGAATGTGAGTGTGGGCGGGACTGGGAGAGAGAGGGCTGATGGGGATTGTAGTTTGGTGGGTCAATATGTTATAGAATGACAGTAGTGTGGATGAGGTGAGGAATAAAAAATAAAAAGGAAGGATGGCGAAAGGGGTGAAAGATGATGGGTGGAAAATGGAGGATATATTATTTATATATAGGGGAGAGTTTATAGTATGCATGAAATAATGTGGGCAATTGGAGTGTGCTGCAGAATGGAGATATAGATGTGATCAGAATGAGAAAGAATAGGAAGTGATTAAAATGCTGTATTAAAAAATCTATATAAAATCTGTACAAGTAAATTTTATATGAAAGTTATATTAAAAAAAAAAAAAAAAAAAAAAAAATGAATGATGTTTTTAGATAATAAGGAGAAATTCCATGAAATTGTACATATATATATATATATATATATATATATATACACATGTAAAAAGACGCATATATATATATATATATATATATATATATATATATATATATATATATATATATATATATATATATATACACAGGTGCAATGGCTCCTAATTTCAGGAACTATATGTAGATGATGGGGGGAAAAATTAAGGATATGGAAATGGTGTGATGGAGGAGGGAAGTGACGCTTGCTCTGATGACTGTTGGTGACCGGTAAAAATAAGAAGAAGGGGGGGGGGGACTTGGGAGGTTTTATGGTTTATATGAGATTTTTTGCAGGCATGTATATATATATATATATATATATATATATATATATATATATATATATATATATATATATATATATATACAAACACACTTTACAAGGGCTGGTCCTTTGGAGTGGGGGAGTGTTTTGAAAAAGGTGGTAGGGTATTTTTGTGCGGGGGGGGGGGGGGGTTTTTTTTTGGGGGAGGGGGGGAAATAAAAAGGGAGATGGGGGACAACGAGTGGTGACTAAAAAATGGAGGCTAAAAAATTGAGTGGATTTCGATCTCCTCGTTGAGTCCTCCTGGCTTGAGACTGTCCAGGGTGTAGATCCAGAAGGTTTCCCTCTCGCATAGGCGTTTGATGCGTTCCGCTCTAGGGAAAGTGTCAGGGATGGTTTCTATGGCCCAAACATGTAGGCCATTGGTGGAGCCTTGGTGGAATTCCGTAAAATGTCTTGGGATAGTCAGGTTCTTCTTTTCCTCGATCGATCGTCTGTGTTCGCCAAATCTTTTTCGTAGTGTTCGGGTAGTGCGGCCTACATAGAGTAGGTTACATGGGCAGGAGAGACAGTATACTACGAATTCCGTAGAGCAGTTGTAGAATTGGTCAAGTTTGTAAGTTTGTTCTTTTGTGGTAAAATGTTTCTGTTTGTGTTGAACAAATTTGCATGTAAGACAGTTGTATTTTCGGCATTGGTACATGCCTTTGACTTCTAAAAAAGTGGTTGTGCGATTTGAATTGGTTTTTCGTGTCTTCAATTTACTGGGTGCTATTTTTCCTTTTAGGTTTTGTGCTCTTCTGTATGTAATTTTCGGTTTTTCGTCCAGACTGTCTTTGAGGTGGGGGTCTTCTCGTAGTATGCCCCAGTGTTTGTGGAAGATTTTTTCCATTTTTCTGTGTTGTGTATGAAATTGAGTGATGAATCTAGGCGCTCGGGAAGATGTGATGGGTGATGGTTTGTTTGTTCTTGGTACTTCGCTGAGAAAGTGATTATAGGCATCATTGACTAGGGTGCTGGGGTATCCTTTTTCTGAAAATTTCTTTATGAATAGTGTGCTTTGTTCTGTGTAATCTTCTAGGCGGGTGCAGTTGTGTTTTAGGCGGCAGAATTGGCTTTTTGGTATGTTCGAAATCCATCTTGGATGATGGCAGCTTTGAAAATGGAGGTAGGAGTTGCCTGCGGTGGGTTTGGTGTAGTTTTTAGCGTGAATAAGGTTGTTGGAATGACTGAGTTCTAGGTCCAAGAAGGCTAAAGTGTCTGGATCACAAACGGAAGTGAAAGACAGGCCTAGGTTGTTGGCGTTACAATAAGTGACAAAGGTGTCTGCTTGAGGCCGGGAGCCGTCCCAGATGATGACGATGTCATCAATGTATCGGCCAAAGTAAACTATATGTTTGGAAAAGGGGTTATTGTTCCAAATGGAGCGATGTTCCCAAAGGCCCATGGTTAGGTTGGCGTAGCTAGGTGCAAAATTTGCCCCCATGGCTGTGCCTTGTGTTTGCAGGTAGTATTTTTGTTCAAATAGAAAGTAATTGTGGGTCAGGCAGAATTTGGTGGTTTCTATAATGAATTCTGCCTGTCTTGAGTTGATGTGAGGGTTTTGTGAGAGGAAGTACTCAACCGCCTCAAGTCCAATGTTATGTGGGATTGATGTGTAAAGTGAGCAAACGTCGAGGGAGAGCCATAAGTACGTAGGTTCCCAACGATAGTTCTCTAGAGTGTTAAGTAGATATATGCCATCACAGATATATGCTGGCAGATTCTGGGCTAGTGGTTGCAGGAAATGATCAATATACATGGAGAATGGATTAGTGATGCTGTCCATGGCAGCCACTATAGGGCGTCCAGGGGGCTCAGTCAGGCTCTTGTGAATTTTGGGGAGATGATAAAAATAAGGTGTATTGTAATTGTCCCGTTTCAAAAATGCAGCTTCAGTTTTTGTAATGATTCCGTTGCTGGTGGCTTTATTGACTAGTAAGTCTGCTTCAATGAGAAATTTGGGTAGAGGGTCACTGGGTAGTATGGTGTATGTGTTTCTGTCTGATAGAAGTCTATGAGCCTCTTTGATGTAGGCGTCTCTGTTTTGCAGGACAATTCCGCCCCCTTTGTCGGCAGTTTTTATGACAAGATCTGTGTTTTGGGTGAGGGCTTTGAGGCTTGCCCTTTCTGATGCTGTGAGGTTATGATTGTGTGTGAATGCCGGAGTGTCTTTGCACAGACGTTTAATATCAGAGAAGACCACTTGGTAGAAACTCTGTAGGTACGGGCCTTTAACGTGGGTAGGGTTAAAGATGGATTTTGGGCGGAAAGTGGTGTGTTGGACTGGTGGAGAGGTGGGGAGATGTTGATTGAGATATGATGAGTAAATATCTGTCTCTTCATCACCACCACCAGTGTATAATTCCTCGAGAAGAGCTAGGCCTGAGGCGTCTAATTCAAAATCTGGGGTGAGGTCGAGGTGTGTTGTTTCTGTGGTATCCTCAATAGTGGGGTTTTTATTGGCTTTAATGTTAAAAAACCTTTTGACAGTCAGATTGCGTATGAATTTGTTCAAATCTACGAACAGTGTGAATGGATTAGGAGTGGCTGAGGGTGCAAAGCTGAGGCCTTTGCTTAGTAGTGAGGTGTCTTGCGCACTGAGGGTTAGTGTAGATAGGTTATAGATTTTTATCGTTTGAGGAGTTTGCCCTTTCTCTTTTTGTCTTCTACGCCCCCGTCGCCTGCCTCTTCTTCTAATTTTCTTTTTTGTGCAGGTTGGGGGTTTTTTACTAAAAAAGAGAGGTCTAGGGTGGATGTGGGATCTGTGGTGGCAGGACCAGGTAGGCTTGTCTGCATAGTAGTGAATTGTGAGTCTGGATCGCATGGTGGTGGTTCAGACGTAGTGGTAGTTGTGTCTGGTAGAGGAGCATCTGGGTGGGTACTATCTACAGTGTTTGACAAGGCTGGGGTGTGTGGGGTTTGTTTAGCGTTAGTGGGAAAGGCTCCACTTGTGGTGGCATTCATCCGTTTCTTCGTTCGATCTCTTTTTGGTTTAGGTCGGGCCGTCAAGGTGGGATGTTGAGTCTTCATCACGGGGGTTTGGTGCGTCCTCTGTGTGTGGTTACAGAGGGGGGGGAATATGTTCACGATTTTGTGGTCTGTGAGGTGGATTAGTAGAACTTGGTCCGGACTGGTTCTTGTGCCAGGGTTGGTATGCATGCATCAGGGGAACTGGTGCACCAGTGTGGTGCATCAGGGGGAATAGGGGTGGTATTGGGGGGGTAGTTTTGGGCTTCCAATTGAATACTTTTGATGATGTGTAGTCATCAACATCACGCCTCATTTTATTGAGTTTTGTTTTGATTAGATAGTCTTCGTCTTTTTTGTTTTTTTTCTTTAGGATGTGGAGCCAGGTTATCGGAAGATGATTGATTTGGTTTAGAAGAGTGTGGATGTACTCTTTGACTTTCTCAGTTAGTGATTCTATTTTTTCTTCTCTTTGTTTTATTATGATATCTATCCATTTTTGGGAGCAGAAATCGGATACGTATTCCCACTCTTTTTGTCGTTCTGGTGTAAGAAACGAGCATCTGTGTTTAATCCTAAGGCCTCTAGGGGTAATTTTAGAGAGCCGATATCTTTGTAGAAAGAATTTGTCCCACCATTGGTGGTTTAGGGATATAATGGTATCCTCTATTTTTCTGAACATGGCGCAGAGTTTTCCATATGTTGCTTGATTGACAGTGGTGTTGCTGATAAAAAGGTATGTGGGGAACATCGTGTAGAGGTGTTCCAAATATTCATGTCGAACTTCTTCTAGGGCTAGGATTAGTTCCATAGTTGAAATGGTGGGAAAAAAGAAAAAAAGAAAAAGGAGAAAAAAAGAAAAAAAAAAGGGGGGGGGGGTATATTTGGCTGTGGAAAGGGGACGTGTTCGGTGAGAAGGGAAAAGGAAAAGAGGAAATATATATATATATATATATATATATATATATATATATATATATATATATAGTGGAAAAGAAAGGTATATATATTTTTGGGGGGGGGTTTGAGGGGGGGGGGGTGTTGGGGGAAAAAAGGAGGGAGGGGAAAAGAAGAGAGGTGGGGGGATTGGTTAGTATGTGGGATAAAAAGTGTGTGAAGGTGTGTTGGGATATTGCTGGAGTGAGTGTTCAGTGTTATCTTTTTGTGTGTGCAAAAGAATTGTCTATATATGTTTTTTTTGTTTTATCTTCAATTTGTATCTTTAATGTGGGGATGTTTTTATTTTTGGGGGGGGGGGCTAATAATAGATCAGTGCTGGGAGGAGGATAAGTATGAGTGGGAGATTTACATGGGAAAAAAGTGTGAGAGATGGATGTTCACTGTGATTGTTTGTGGCAGCTCAGACATAGGCTTCAAATAGTAATGCAGTGGAGAGGGGGAGGATGGAGCGCCAACGACAGCTAGTGATGAGCGAGTATGGGGGGTCACAGATGGAGTGACACTGAGGGTGGGCGAGAGAGAGTGGGGGCTGAAGGGGAGAAACACTGTGATGTGTTTTTTGGACAGTTTTTTCTCAGTCCAGGAGTAACAGTGTGTGGTTGTAAGATGCGGCAGCCGGCTCCATAGAGCAGAAGAGACTCTGGTGTAGAGGAGAAAAGAGAGAGAGCAGCGCCGCTCTAAGAGTAGTGGGTCTGATTACAGTGGGAACTGTATGTGAAAATAAAAAGAAAGTATGTACTCACACTTTGTTTAAAAATATCAGGCACGTAGCGGTATCTTTATTTTGTCTGAAGTCCTCGGCCGTCCTCCGGTGTCATGGCTATGGTGGGGAAACGCACGGTCCCTTGCGTCTCGTGGTTCCGAGGTGAGTGCGTCCCAAGATAGGCACGTCAGCAGGATTGATGACGTTGGTAGGCGTGGTTGGAAGCGCTCGCGTTCGGAGCATGCGTGCTCCTTCATCAGGCGGTGTAAACAGCTGCAGCTTGTAGACACATATTTATAGTGGTTGAAGGGGAAGGGGGAGTGTGGGAAAAAAAAAAACATGGGGGCGGTATCTATCTTTATACTTTAAAAAACTTTAAAAACTTTAAAATTGGCCAACGCTGATCATGTATTAGAGGTGTTGTGAGAAGTTTAAAAGGATCATTCATGTTTGGTAACATAATTTGTGCTGAGATGTTTTGACTGTTAAAAATGTGTGTAGCAAGAGCAGGGGGGGGGGGGGGGGGAAAGGTGATGATGTGGAAGCAATCATGAGGAGGGGAAGGGAATGTGAGTGTGGGCGGGACTGGGAGAGAGAGGGCTGATGGGGATTGTAGTTTGGTGGGTCAATATGTTATAGAATGACAGTAGTGTGGATGAGGTGAGGAATAAAAAATAAAAAGGAAGGATGGCGAAAGGGGTGAAAGATGATGGGTGGAAAATGGAGGATATATTATTTATATATAGGGGAGAGTTTATAGTATGCATGAAATAATGTGGGCAATTGGAGTGTGCTGCAGAATGGAGATATAGATGTGATCAGAATGAGAAAGAATAGGAAGTGATTAAAATGCTGTATTAAAGAGCTGTATTAACAAATCTATATAAAATCTGTACAAGTAAATTTTATATGAAAGTTATAAAAAAAAAAAATAAAAAAAATAAATAAAAAAAAAAATAAAAAAATGAATGATGTTTTTAGATAATAAGGAGAAATTCCATGAAATTGTACATATATATATATACACACACACATGTAAAAAGACGCATATATATATATATATATATATATATATATATATATATATATATATATATATATATATATATACACATACAGGTGCAATGGCTCCTAATTTCAGGAAATATATGTAGATGATGGGGGGAAAAAATTAAGGAGATGGAAATGGTGTGATGGAGGAGGGAAGTGACGCTTGCTCTGATGACTGTTGGTGACCGGTAAAAATAAGAGGGGGGGGGGGGGGGACTTGGGAGGTTTTATGGTTTATATGAGATTTTTTGCAGGCATGTATATATATATATATATATATATATATATATATATATATATATATATATATATATATATATATATACACAAACACACTTTACAAGGGCTGGTCCTTTGGAGTGGGGGAGTGTTTCGAAAAAGGTGGTAGGGTATTTTTGTGCGGGGGGGGGGGGGTTTGGGGGAAGGGGGGAAATAAAAAGGGAGATGGGGGACAACGAGTGGTGACTAAAAAATGGAGGCTAAAAAATGGAGTGGATTTCGATCTCCTCGTTGAGTCCTCCTGGCTTGAGACTGTCCAGGGTGTAGATCCAGAAGGTTTCCCTCTCGCATAGGCGTTTGATGCGTTCCGCTCTAGGGAAAGTGTCAGGGATGGTTTCTATGGCCCAAACATGTAGGCCATTGGTGGAGCCTTGGTGGAATTCCGTAAAATGTCTTGGGATAGTCAGGTTCTTCTTTTCCTCGATCGATCGTCTGTGTTCGCCAAATCTTTTTCGTAGTGTTCGGGTAGTGCGGCCTACATAGAGTAGGTTACATGGGCAGGAGAGACAGTATACTACGAATTCCGTAGAGCAGTTGTAGAATTGGTCAAGTTTGTAAGTTTGTTCTTTTGTGGTAAAATGTTTGTTTGTGTTGAACAAATTTGCATGTAAGACAGTTGTATTTTCGGCATTGGTACATGCCTTTGACTTCTAAAAAAGTGGTTGTGCGATTTGAATTGGTTTTTCGTGTCTTCAATTTACTGGGTGCTATTTTTCCTTTTAGGTTTTGTGCTCTTCTGTATGTAATTTTCGTTTTTTCGTCCAGACTGTCTTTGAGGTGGGGGTCTTCTCGTAGTATGCCCCAGGTGTTTGTGGAAGATTTTTTCAATTTTTCTGTGTTGTGTATGAAATTGAGTGATGAATCTAGGCGCTCGGGAAGATGTGATGGGTGATGGTTTGTTTGTTCTTGGTACTTCGCTGAGAAAGTGATTATAGGCATCATTGACTAGGGTGCTGGGGTATCCTTTTTCTGAAAATTTCTTTATGAATAGTGTGCTTTGTTCTGTGTAATCTTCTAGGCGGGTGCAGTTGTGTTTTAGGCTGCAGAATTGGATTTTTGGTATGTTCGAAATCCATCTTGGATGATGGCAGCTTTGAAAATGGAGGTAGGAGTTGCCTGCGGTGGGTTTGGTGTAGTTTTTAGCGTGAATAAGGTTGTTGGAATGACTGAGTTCTAGGTCCAAGAAGGCTAAAGTGTCTGGATCACAAACGGAAGTGAAAGACAGGCCTAGGTTGTTGGCGTTACAATAAGTGACAAAGGTGTCTGCTTGAGGCCGGGAGCCGTCCCAGATGATGACGATGTCATCAATGTATCGGCCAAAGTAAACTATATGTTTGGAAAAGGGGTTATTGTTCCAAATGGAGCGATGTTCCCAAAGGCCCATGGTTAGGTTGGCGTAGCTAGGTGCAAAATTTGCCCCCATGGCTGTGCCTTGTGTTTGCAGGTAGTATTTTTGTTCAAATAGAAAGTAATTGTGGGTCAGGCAGAATTTGGTGGTTTCTATAATGAATTCTGCCTGTCTTGAGTTGATGTGAGGGTTTTGTGAGAGGAAGTACTCAACCGCCTCAAGTCCAATGTTATGTGGGATTGATGTGTAAAGTGAGCAAACGTCGAGGGAGAGCCATAAGTACGTAGGTTCCCAACGATAGTTCTCTAGAGTGTTAAGTAGATTTTCACCAAGGCTCCACCAATGGCCTACATGTTTGGGCCATAGAAACCATCCCTGACACTTTCCCTAGAGCGGAACGCATCAAACGCCTATGCGAGAGGGAAACCTTCTGGATCTACACCCTGGACAGTCTCAAGCCAGGAGGACTCAACGAGGAGATCGAAATCCACTCCATTTTTTAGCCTCCATTTTTTAGTCACCACTCGTTGTCCCCCATCTCCCTTTTTATTTCCCCCCCTCCCCCAAAACCCCCCCCCCCCCGCACAAAAATACCCTACCACCTTTTTCGAAACACTCCCCCACTCCAAAGGACCAGCCCTTGTAAAGTGTGTTTATATATATATATATATATATATATATATATATATATATATATATATATATATATATATATACACATGCCTGCAAAAAATCTCATATAAACCATAAAACCTCCCAAGTCCCCCCCCCCCCTTCTTATTTTTACCGGTCACCAACAGTCATCAGAGCAAGCGTCACTTCCCTCCTCCATCACACCATTTCCATCTCCTTAATTTTTCCCCCCATCATCTACATATATTTCATGAAATTAGGAGCCATTGCACCTGTATATATATATATATATATATATATATATATATATGCGTCTTTTTACATGTGTATATATATATATATGTACAATTTCATGGAATTTCTCCTTATTATCTAAAAACATCATTCATTTTTTTATTTTTATTTTATTTATTTTTTTAATTTTTTTTTTATATAACTTTCATATAAAATTTACTTGTACAGATTTTATATAGATTTGTTAATACAGCTCTTTAATACAGCATTTTAATCACTTCCTATTCTTTCTCATTCTGATCACATCTATATCTCCATTCTGCAGCACACTCCAATTGCCCACATTATTTCATGCATACTATAAACTCTCCCCTATATATAAATAATATATCCTCCATTTTCCACCCATCATCTTTCACCCCTTTCGCCATCCTTCCTTTTTTATTTTTTATTCCTCACCTCATCCACACTACTGTCATTCTATAACATATTGACCCACCAAACTACAATCCCCATCAGCCCTCTCTCTCCCAGTCCCGCCCACACTCACATTCCCTTCCCCTCCTCATGATTGCTTCCACATCATCACCTTTCCCCCCCCCCCCCCCTGCTCTTGCTACACACATTTTTAACAGTCAAAACATCTCAGCACAAATTATGTTACCAAACATGAATGATCCTTTTAAACTTCTCACAACACCTCTAATACATGATCAGCGTTGGCCAATTTTAAAGTTTTTTAAAGTATAAAGATAGATACCGCCCCCATTTTTTTTTTTTCCTCCCACACTCCCCCTTCCCCCTTCAACCACTATAAATATGTGTCTACAAGCTGCAGCTGTTTACACCGCCTGATGAAGGAGCACGCATGCTCCGAACGCGAGCGCTTCCAACCACGCCTACCAACGTCATCAATCCTGCTGACGTGCCTATCCTGGGACGCACTCACCTCGGAACCACGAGACGCAAGGGACCGTGCGTTTCCCCACCATAGCCATGACACCGGAGGACGGCCGAGGACTTCAGACAAAATAAAGATACCGCTACGTGCCTGATATTTTTAAACAAAGTGTGAGTACATACTTTCTTTTTATTTTCACATACAGTTCCCACTGTAATCAGACCCACTACTCTTAGAGCGGCGCTGCTCAGTATAATTACAGTGTAACAGATAAACCAACACAGGCATTAACAAAACCATAACCGGTTCAAAGGTTATAGTTAATTATAGACAACTGTAAAAAAGGTTCACATATGTCGTAAGAATCGACATATATGGCATTAGTGAGGCATTAAACCACACTCGTAACATCCAAAAAACTATGAAGGATAAGATTACAAAAGGAACACGAAGGAGGGGGAAGAGTACAAAAAAGAAAAAAGGGGGAAGGAGGGAGGAAAAGGAGGGGGGAGGGGAAATGTCTGGAGGAAATTCATAGATGCTTATTTAACTTTCTCCCTTCTCTCATAGAACAGCTATTAGGCTCCCGATGAAGCATTAATTTGCGAAACTTGTAGAGCAAGCATTCTATTGTATACCATACATTGTTGCAGGACCATTTTGATGTTTGATATCATGTGTACTGCTGCTTTAGGGATAAAAGCAATGATTTAATTTTGCATGTATCTATCCTGCAAAATTATTCATTAAAAACGTATCTTTTCTGTACTATGTGTTTAATAAATATTTGTTACTTTTATAATTGGTGCCTACAAAGTCCAGTTCTTTTCCACGTGCTTTTTGATCTAAAACTATTTTAAAGGGCGTGGCACTGTTATACATTAGAGACCCCCACAGTACCATCCTGTGATGTAGTCTTGGCAAACTTGTTGATTCTAACTTCTTTAACGGTCTGTAGTTACTGAATAAAGACTTTGTTCCCTTTTCAGAAATATTGGCACTGTATTTAGCAAGCTGGTACCTTTAGGCATAGCCAACGCAGGTAGATCAAAGTCTAGGAATGCGTGGACTGTGTCAATAAAGACCAGTAGTTTTGGAGTCATGACTGCAAGCTTAAAACACTTCTGTACCAAATCCTCAAATAAGGGTAGGATAAAATCCACTTCATCCTCAACTGTGTAGAAGCAGCTGCAGCCAGAGAAATCAGTGATGGTTTCTGGAGGAAGGGCTGTGGAAGCATGCTTGTGGTCACTGCACAGATACATTTTCTACCTTAACAAGGCAGAGGAGGGAGTTACCCCTAAAGGGGTTGGAGAGGATTCTGAGGATCATTGTGACTCAGACAGGGGGCAGTGGGTCTGGACCAGCAGTGTCTGTTTCCTTAGGGAGTACATTGCAAGACCCCCTGGCATTGTTAGGTAATTTTAAGCTGACAAGGCCCTCAGGACTGCTGCCCTCTCATTTATGATCCCCCATTCTAGATCTACCAATGAGGAGTACACCTACAAGGGGTACTCACAAACCGATGCTTGAACAGAAAGGGTTCACGTTATCTGTGACCAGGTCACTGCAAGGCAGCAGGAAGCACAGGTGAACATCGAGGAGGATGGTGCAGATGATGCATAGGCAAAGAAGATGGCGTGAAGGCTGCAAGGTTTGCATGCACACTGATAATTGTCACTCGCTTGTGCAGTAAAGAAGTCTGGGGGAAGACTCCCAGGGCTTTGACTAGGCGAATCATTAACCCACAATTTCTTCTTCAATTCATTCCTTGGTGGATTTGGTAGTGTGCTTTGCACAATTGCGTTGAAGAGTCCATCTCCAGTTAAAATTCAGCTTTCAGACAGATGGTCTCACAGTCTCATCAACCACATTTTGAAATAATGTAGAATTCATAGTTGGCATGATGATTGCCAAAATTCTGAAGCAGCAAAGCTTCCCAAACGATAATATTTCAAGCACAATGTAAAAATTAGTGAAATAAATTAAGCAAATTATTTATCCTATAGGAACAAGATGTTCCAGGAAACACAATTGCACTTTATATTTATTTAAACACAGGAACTCACAAGAAGATCTACTCATTTATTTATTTATTTATTTTAAGGTTGATTAAGCGCACTAATTGTCTACAGTATTGTACACTTTATTTCATTTCAAGCACAATGCTTCTCATTTGGAATGAGGCTCTTCTGAAATGCGGTTTTAGGCTTGGGTCAAACGACGCTAGCTTTTATTCATTAGTCCATACTATTTTCTTCCAGAAAGCCTGGTCTCTGTGGTCAAATGTAGTCTTGCTTTAGTGATCTTTTTGAACATCAAATGTTTTCAGGTTTAATCAGTGCATTTTCTGATTGGTGTCAAAGTGCATGCATCTACAATAGTTATATGCATATTATGCCAATAAATTCTGGGGGTTTGGGAGACTCGTTAGTTCTTGGGCTGACTTTGCTGGGCTGCACAGACCTGGACAAATTAGCAGTAGTCCAAGTCACCTATAGAATTTCCTTACATAGACATTATCTATTTCAAGTTCGGCATTCCTTGTAAATTCCTTGCCAGACTTTAATGCCTTAGAAAGAATATTGCAGATGGCTAAAAAAAACCTGGATATGACACCACACACATCAATTGTAAAGAAAACATCAGAAGTCTGAAGTTTAAATAAAACCGGCTTACTTACTGAGAAGGTTCTAACTACAACCACCTAAGCTGGAGCACCTGGCAAATGTCATGGATTTATAGGGTTGGTAAATGTCAGGATTTATACATTTTTTCCATGACATTTTGGTCAATTTGGATGATACAATTGAACAAATGACACAAAATTGTCATGATACATTCAGTCTCATCACTTTTTTTTTTTTTTTTTTTTTTTTTAACAAAGAGCCCATTCATTTTTACATTATGATCTAATGTTTGCCTGTCCAATTACAGTATGTTGAAAAAAGGACAGCGATCTTCATGGACAGCACTTTTTACATGACTGCACTTCTTTAATATGGGTTTACTTTGAAGTTAGAAAATAGAAAAATAGCACTGGGCTTTGAACAACATAAACTTACCAATTGGTACCAATTTTGTTCTTTAGTAAAATGCATTGGTGTGTATTACCAGAGAACAAAAATATCTGAAACAGGTCCGCCACATAACAAAATCACATAACAAAATCATAAATGTAAAATGTGAAAGAAATTAAATGCACCAATTTTTTTCAAACTTTTTTTTACAAGTCTGTATAGTAACAACACAACAGACACATACTTTAAAATCATTTATTTAGAAAAAAAAATAGCATTTCTGACTGCACATTTACCAACAAAGCAGATAAATGTATTTTTTTGGCTTTTAGCTGATTATAATATAATCCTACAAACCCACCTATTTTAAAAGGAAATTACAATATTAAAACACCAACACAAGGTGTTTGAAAAGATTAGTTTGTTTACAATACATGCATTATTTGCAAACAAAGTAAAATTGCTTTAAAAAAGATCTACACTTAAGACAACTATTGCAGATAAGGGAGCTGTTCAACAGTTCTGTTCACCCAAACTTACTGCTAGGTTCTGGAGTTGTTAACTCCTGGCAGGTCTGCAGCTGGTACACATCTAAGCAGCTACTATGATACACCCAGCTTGCTCAATCTCATTCTATAATGTTATTTATTAATGGATTTATGAAGTTACTGGGCCCTATTACACATAAGAATTTCACCATACATATGGTAGTCATATTGGGGTTGATTTACTAAAACTGGTGAATGCTAAATCTGGCACAGCTCTGCATAGAAACCAATCAGCTTCCATTTTTTTTGGTAAAAGCTTAACTGAACGAGCTGAAGTTAGAAGCGGATTGGCTACCATGCACAGATGCAGCAGATTTTGCATTCTCCAGTTTTAGTAAAATTAACCTCATTATGTCTCTTAAAGCGGAGGTTCACACCAAAATTGAACCTCCGCTTTTCGGAACCCTCCCCCCCTCCGGTGTCACATTTGGGACCTTTCAGGGGGGAGGGGGGTGTAGATACCTGTCTAAGACAGGTATTTGCACCAACTTCCAGGCATAGACTCCCACGGGAGTCTACACTTCCCCCCGTCCTGCTGCGCTGTCAGCTGGGACACACACGGTTTCCAGAGACAGCAGGGACCATTCAGGTTGCGCTGCACGACTCATGCATGCACAGTAGAGAACCGGGAAGTGAAGACCGAAGATGCCGGCGGCAGCATGCGAGGACCGAGGGACGGTTAAGCCTCGGGTGCCGACATCGCTGGACCCTGTGACAGGTGAGTGTCCTTATTTTGAAAGTCAGCAGCTGCAGTATTTGTAGCTGCTGACTTTTTTTTTTTTTTTTAATTTGCGGGTCTCCAGCTTTAAAACACAAGATTCCAATAATTTAATCAGTTTCTCTGTTACCAAACCTGGGATGCAGTTACCTAATTATTCGTCAGAGAGACCTTTAGCACTTGTAATCAGCCTGAAATTTCCAAAGAAATTGCTGATGGCAAGTTAAAAAAATAAATAAAATGTATGTACAGGGCAGCAATATAATAACCTTAGTATGTATGCTTTGTGCTCCCTCTTGGTGTCAGGGGTGTCACAGACTGGACAACCATGTGATACCCTGTGTATAGACAGTCAAAATGTATTAGCAAGATCAATCCAAAGGGTAATTTACATATAAAAACACAGAAAAAAGTCAAAGTCCATATGGATAAAATGCTGGAAAGTAACTTTACAAGCATGAGTTAGATATAAAATGATTTTGCAATTCCATTTTCTTGAAATTTTACTCTTGCACACAAACATTACACAAATATATATATATATAAAAATGCTATATAAAAATAGGAGTATCTATTATATTAAAAACATGTTTGCTATAAGAAAAATATCAAATTTCAGATAGTATGGTGACATGAATGTTAAGAACCCCTTGCTTATGGTTTCCCTTTAACGTGCTCTTATAAACACAATCATATAAAAGATTAAAACAGAAGTAAAGCATGATGGGGGCAGCCAGCATTTGCTATAAGGTGCAAGTATGCACAGCATACTTGCACATGATGACACACATACTTCTGGGGGTGTTCTCCTCTACCGCTGTGAGGTTTTAGCTCCCCACATCCACTACATCCCTGCTGGTGCCATGTCCTTCTCTTCTTGAGGGTCCGCCGTCTTCTTGTTTTACCTATTGGGCAGGAGGAGCTTAAGTTGCATTATCTCGAAACCTGGCTCCAATCTCAGCATCAAGTAGGTGTTGCACCATACTGTGCATGTGCAGCAGTGTACGGGTTAAAACAACTGCTAGCAGGTAAGTAAAAGTTTGTGGCAGAAGAGATTTATAAATTCTCTTATACTAAAAGACCTTGCCTGCTAAGATTTTAGTTTTTTTAGTTTTACATTTGTTTTAATGGTACACACAAGAGATCCTCCCAATATACTGCAATGGTTCGTACACAAAAATAACTTTTCAATATACAGTTATACAGTAGCAACCCAATTGCACCCAATTCCTATAACAATGGCCAAAGAGAAAACTGAAAACAGTAAAAAAAAAGAAAATGCATTGTGCAATGACAAATATAGAAATTAGCTACCTCTGTTACAAGGGAGGCAAACTGGACATACTCACTATAGAATTCCCCGTCAGCAAAAATAAGTACTGTACTTTGTGAAATAAAGAAGAGGAAATGCCGTCCATGCTACATCCACAATTAAGGTTTGTCATACATATGGCAAACTTCACTTTTAAGTGGCATTTTCACACAATACACTTTGAACTATAAACAAAGAGATAAGGTAATAGAAGAATGGGGGAAAGACTAGTGAAAAAGTACTTTTATAAAAGCAGCCCCAAGTGCACACTTGGGGGTGATTATTGATTATGCAATTGCCAATATCTGGATCTACAGTTCATTCTGTATTTTTACAAAAAGTAAACAGTTCATGCACAGCACCAAGCAATCCATTTAGTCACAAAGCACAAGGCTATTCTGGCTCAGTTCACACTGGTGCAATGCAGGAAACCCTGCGAATCCATTGCGGGTTCCCGCACCGCACCTGACTCGCAGGCAGTTCACACTGCCTTATGCGAACCACTGGAAGTGTCCATACAAAAGTTAATGACACCCCCAGATCGGTTTGCATATCGCAGTGCAAACTGTCAACCCCCCCCCCCCCCCCCGGGAAAAAAATTAAAGGCAGCAGCTACAAATACTGTAGCTGCTGACTTTCAATATTAGAATTAGAACACTTACCGGTCCTGGAATCCAGCGATTTGTCAGCACCCATCGGCTCTTGGTTGATGCCGCCATTGCCTGTAAGGGAAACCGGCAGTGAAGCCTTGTGGTTTCACAGCCTCACAGCCGATTCCCTACTGCGCATGCGCGAAGCATGCTGCACTTTCTGAATGGCCCGGTGGCCGGGGAAGGAGGAGGGGTCCAAACTTCTGGGGAACCTTGCCACGTCCAGGTCTCCCGGAAGTAGGGACAGGTATCTATTTAAACCAGGTACCTGCCCCCCCCCCCCGAATAGTGCCAAATGTGGACCTTTTGGGTGGAGCTTCGCTTGCAGCTCAGAATATCTCTGCTATGACTTTATCAGGTTTATTCAGACTGCAAGGTTCATCATAAGTAGGGCATAAAATGCCCAGACATTATTGGACCTTGGAAAAAAAAAAAGGAACTGAATGATGGGCAACTTGTGTGCATCTTAAAAAGCAGCTCATATATAAAGTCCACTTTGTAGGAACAGCCAACCAAAATTAGACAGATCTTATGGTCGAGACAGCCATTTTTTAACATTGAAAAGCAATGCATGAGGGTGGGGCAAATTAAATAAAAAAACTAAAAAAAAAAGTGTTATTTCCTGCTGGGCACAAAAAAATATATTTTCTTAAAAAATTTACATTTGTTTTTACTCATGTAAAAATATAAGTGCTGATCGACATGTAAACAGTTCTTATATTAGCATACAAATTATAGATATTTTCTTTTATGAGTGGTTGACTAATGCATTGTAAACCACCACACAATTAGGTTCTAGTGCATATAAAAATTATCCTGAGAATAAATTATCTGTAATCTGAGGGACAGTCGATTTGTATTTCAATCAAGACCGGTTTCACCTTTTATGGTAGATGGCTGAGGTTTATAGGTATAAATTATTTTCATCCTTTTAACAGAGCCTTCAAAAGAGCTGGCCAGCAGATTAATCACAAAGGAGGTGCAGAGCAAATACATTTTCTGAACATGAGGCAGTGTCAGTCAACAGTGGCCAATATAAAGTTAGACACACTCAAACCCATTTACTTGTCGATAAATATACAAGAAATTGCACAGTCCTATAGTTTACTGTAATTTACTTTCATGGGAAATAAATCAAACAGATTGTTTAACATAGCTGTTCTACAATCTCCTTTAGATTCACCAACAGATGGTAGCATGTGTCACCTGCTTAAAATTGTAAAAAAAAAGAAAGAAACAAAACAACCCTCTTAGGGGCACAGTATGTTTTGTCTCTGTAAAACAAAAGATTGCACATTCATGCTGAAGCAGAGATAAACAGCCTACACATGTGATTCTTAAAATCTATAAGAAAATTATGAGCAAAAAAAAAAAATAATTATATTTTTATATAAAAAATATTTTGCATAGATCGTACAGTAGAAAACAATGAGGGTAAAATATTGCAGCAGACTATAAAAAACAGGAACACTTTCTTGCAGTTATGACATATCAGGATTCATGTTGACTAAAAAAAAAAAAAAAAAATTCTGATGTCAAGCTATCATATAATAAAGTTCATTCCATTTCCATTTTTAACCAAATATGCATGAGAAGTTTCTTGCAAGTTGACGGTGATTGTATCTGTGAACTTGTAGATTTTGGAATAAATGAATTTCACTCAGTTTCACACCTGTTATTTCCTAAAAACTTTTGTTCAGTGCTAAACTGTGCATGACATTCTCAGAGGTCTGCTTCTTCCCTTTGGGTTCCATTCAACTTAAGTGCATTGAGTTTCTGAATTGTCACTTAGAAGTATTTAAGATTTAAAAAAAAAAGTGCCATTTCTGTACAATGCACGACTTAATTTTGCCACGCATGTGGAACTGGTTTTAAACGTCTGTTATATAAAAATGTATCCAATACCTCCTCTTTCATAAAAGCAATTTATAAAACTAAGGCATTTGCTAGTTGGAATTATACTTAAAAAAAAAAAAAAAATTATCCCACTTAATCATTAAAACAAAAAAATAAAAATAAAATAAAAGTGCTCTTCCTGGGGTTTGTTCATTGCTCCATTATATTCACCATAACAAACCAAGTGCAAGGAGAATGGGGTAAATGGATCTGGGCAAATTCAAATTTTGTGAATCTGCAATAACATTGGTTAATTGATAAAATATTTGCATGCTTAATTCCCAGGTTAAAATGACAGATGAAATCAAAACTTGGACAGAAAAATATAAAGAGATGCAGATTTTTCCCTTTTTTTGTCCTTGGCATTATGCTAGGACTTCTGCAAATCCGGAGTAAAGGGTCCTGGTGTAGATGGACTGTCGAAGCTTGACAATGTGAGTGGAACATGACTATTGTAGGCAGAAGGAAACTAAAAATAACCAAGAAAAATAATTCAGATAAATGCAATACGAAAACGTTGGTTATAAACATTCACATATATACATATATTAAACGGGTTGGAAAGTCAGAAGGTTTTTTTTTTTTTTTTTCTTGATGCATTCTATGGTTTATAAACCTTGCCTTCAACCCCTGCTCTAAACTATGTCCAGCAATTCGCCCAGTTTACCGGTGATCCAGTTTACAAATTTGAAGCATATAGTCAAAGTAATTTCTTCTTAAATGCATTAACCAAGTCTGCTATTCGTGGATATGTCGCTTTATCAGAATTCATTCCACAGAGTCTACTCATCCTTGGTTATGTATACCTTGTATGGATCACAGGACAGTAAATTATAAGTACAACATTTTCTCTATTTCCTTTATTTATTTTTTTCTTGTTTCTATGGAATTTTCCTTTACGATTATATAAAGGACATAGAAAGCCCCATTATTCCGGTTACCCATAAGGATGTTAAAAAAAAAAAAAAAAGAAGATTGCAGAGCTGTTCATCCTGCAAATGAGGAGAAGTATTTATTTCCCATGATCATAAGCTCCATCTAGTGGCCACGTTATTCGTATGAATAAAGAACAACTAACCTGGAGAGAAACTGCTCTGTAACATAAAATTTTGCCAGCAACAGCACAGAACTAAGTTAGTTTTGTAGGATGAACAGCTCTAAGATTTTCTTTTATAAATGCACCCCATAAAGTAAAGTTTTGACATGAAGCAAAAGGAAGCAGCCAACTAGTGTGAAACAAGTAAATATTTTGTAATGAAACACAAGACTTTTAGCAAATTTTAACAGAATACAGAAAATAAATTATGGGCACTGCAAAAATGGCTCACTCACCTGGAACAAGGTATTAGCACCATGTAATCTTGCTGGGCTGAGAGGAGCAACGGGACTTAATGTGCTCCAGAAATGTATGCTAGAGAGCATGGCATTTGGAGTTAGCAATATGGGGGTCTATATAAAAAGAAAAAAGAAGGAGGAAGAAGAAAATTACAATATTTTAAAACTTGGTTGTTGACATTGCTTGGCTACATACATACATACATACATACATACATACATACATACATACACACACAGTATATTGGTGCACTAGACAGAAATTTTTCTTAACTGGCTAAGACCGCCGGCTGTCAATTGACGGCCAGGCGGCGCAGCTCTCAGGGCGGGAGGGCGTCATATGACGTCCTCCCCCTCTTGGCTCCCCAGGGAGCATGCGCGTGCCGTCGGCAGCGCGCTGTGTCACTGGGCACCCGATGCGCGTGCCTGGCGGCTGCAATGTCCGCCGGGCACCCGCAATTGCCCGGTAACACAGCAGGACCGTGGATCTGTGTGTGTAAACACACAGATCCACGGTCCTGTCAGAGAGGAGACCGATGGTGTGTTCTCAGTACAGAGAAACACTGATTGGTCTCCTCCCCTTGTGAATCCCCTCCCCCCACAGTTAGAATCACTCCCATAGGGAACATATTAACCCCTTCAGCGTCCCCTAGTGTTAACCCCTTCCCTGCCAGTCACATTTATACAGTAATGAATGCATTTTTATAGCACCGATCGCTGTATAAATGTGAATGGTCCCAAAAGTGTCCGATATGTCCGCCGCAATATTGCAGTCACGATAAAAAAAAAAAAAAAAAAATAAAAAAAAAAAAATCGCAGATCGCCGCCATTACTAGTTATAAAAAATAATAATAAAAATGCTATAAATCTATCCTCTATTTTGCAGGCACTATAACTTTTGTGCAAACCAATCAATATACGCTTATTGTGATTTTTTTTTTTTTAACAAAAATATGTAGAAGAATACGTATCGGCCTAAACTGAGGAAAATTATTATTTTTTTATATATTTTTTGAGGATGTTTAGTAAAAAGTTAAAAATATAGTTTTTTTTAAAAACTCTTCTTTTGTTTATAGCGCAACAAATAAAAAAACGCAGGAGGTGATCAAATATCACCAAAAGAAAGCTCTATTTGTGGGGACAAAATGATAACAATTTCATCTGGGTAAAGTGTTGTATGACCGCGCAATTGTCATTCAAAACGCTGAAAGCTGAAAAATGGCTTGGTCAGTAAAGGGGTGAAAATGCACTGTACTGAGCTGGTTAAACACAGAATTTCTGTTTTCCAATTATAATGAATTGACCTTGTGTATGCAAATCACATATGAGGCTTTTATTGAGAGAGCGATGTAGGCTGCCATTGTGACCTTTACAAATTAAATTTAAACCAGAATTCCCGATTGCCACTATTGGGTAGCAAGTAGCAAAATTAGAAGCCTTTGGATCATTAGGAAGGTCAAGCAACTCGAAATTTTCCAAAACAGAGCACACAGATTGCATCCTTTCATTTCTTTAACCACCTTTTAACTTGAGGTCAGTTGAGGAAACCTATTTTAGGTTGAATTTCCAATGGAAACACTGACAAACATGTAATGGGAGGATAAGTTATCTTAGGTTAAATTTACACTGGAAACACTGGCAAGCATGTAACGCATTTCTAGCACAATGTATAAAGTATTTTGTATAATTGCATTGTAGATGTTTGGAGTCATATGCTGACAATGCAGCAGAGATCTTACAGCTATAAATGTGACGGGGGCAAAAAATAGTAATACTACGTTACACTTGCATCCATGTTTATATTTAAAAAAAAACTTTAGTGTGTGCACAGCCAGAAGAAAAGGACTTAAAATTTCACCTTTTTTAAGCTCAACATATTCTGTAATTAGTAGGACTAAACAGTCCTGCTCAAAATACTAATGAGAAACTTGTGCTGATGCAATAAAAAAAAAAAAACACAACATATATATATATATGTAAAATCAGTGGTAATGTGAAAATCATGATAGTGATAAAGGAAAAACTGAAATATCACATTGGCATAAGTATTCAGACCAGGGCTCGACAATTCCCGGTCGCCAGGGCGCCATGGCGACTAGAATTGGGGTCCTGGCGCCTGGGGAGACACAGCTGGGGTATCCTGTCTTCCTGCGGACCCCGACTCCGCCGTGCGATCGAATCGGGCCGCGCCTGCCAGTAGTTTAGGCCGCGGCTTTGTGGCCTTCTGAAGCACTAATATGTAATATGACGCCATCTGGTGGTGGCCGTTGATATTGCAACACCTCTAACATTGCTAATGCAATGTTAATGGACCTTCAAAGCCCTGCCTGTTTCTCACTGCCCGCCCATCTCCTTCCTAAAGTGGAGAAGAGATAGAAGTGATTGCAGGCATCATCTGGTGCCTTTTGCCTAACGGTGAGTGTGGTGGGGCTGGTTTGAATTTATATAGCCTTTTTTTTTTTTTTTTTTTTTTTTATAATAGCTTTGATTTTTATTTATTTTTTAAAAGTAAAAAAAAAAATTATTTTTTTTTTCTTAAAATTAAAAATGTATTTTATTTGTAATCTCCCTGCTTGGTCCCTTTTACACAGGCTGTCTGATCAGGTTCGGCTGTCAGTTTTTCAGGCGGACCTGATCAGACCGTTAGGCCCCTTTCCTCACCAAAGCGTTTTTCAGGCGCTACAGCGCTTAAAATAGCACCTGAAAAAAGCGGGTCCTTTCACTCCAGTGTGAAAGCCCGAGGGCTTTCACACTGGAGCGGTGCGCTAGCAGGACGGTAAATAAGTCATGCTAGCAGCATCTTTGGAGCGGTGTATTCACCGCTCCTACCCATTGAAATCAATGTGACAGCGCGGCAATACCGCTGGCAAAGCGCCGCTTGCGGGGGGTTTTAACCCTTTTTCGCCGTCGCCCACACCGACGCCCACTAAAAAAAACCTGCCTCCTAACTTTTTTAGCTGGCTCCTAGAGTCCAAGCAAATTTGTCAAGCCCTGATTCAGACCCTTTGCAACAACACTTCAAATTTAGCTCAGGTGCCTCCCATTTCTCTTAATCGTTGCTAAGATGTTTCTACACATTGAGTGACGTTCACCTGTGGTAAAAATAAATTGATTGGACAGGATTTGTAAAAGGCACACACACACACACACACACACCTTTCTATAAAGGCTGACACAATGCATACATACATTTTTTACATTTGCTCCAGCGCTAAGTACCATCTGGCGTGGACTTTGTAGCCTGCTTCAATCAAGGCAACATTAAAGAATACCTTTATGAATATGCGTACTGCATTTACGCCAGTCCTCCACCTCAGGAGCTATGAACAGATCCCTTTCCCACACCACCTGGTAATATAAGCAAGCGGTAGAGTTGACAGTTTCTATAGCATGGAGACGCCCCCTCATAGAGCAGAATCCTGCATGCATCGGTTTTCGAACACGGTTCAGACTGCTAATTCAGAGCTTTTCTTCTGCAAAGATTTAAGAAAGTTATAAATTTGTTGCAAATGGAAGCACTCTGAGGGGCATCTCCAGACTTCACATGAAATATGAGGAGGGACATATGCCCCTGTGGTCGAGATAGTTGCTTATACAGTCCAATCCCTTATTCATCCACCAGCCAAACAGGAGCTACCGGGATATGTGCAGAACACAGAGGCCATCTCCTACAGCACGTCTCCCACACGTGTAAGGAGTGGGAGAGCATATGGCTTTACGATGTTTGAGGAATCCAGGAGGAAAAGCTCTATTGTGAGTGGAGAGCATCCCTGTCCCAGCAAGTTGTTAAAGCTTGTTTGGAGAATCGATCGTAAGTCCTCTGGACCGGAAGACTCCGGGAGCCCCCGACTCCTGATAACAGAGCCCACAGAGCCTTAAAGCCTAAAGATCAAGCATCCAAACCTAGGAGATGCAAGTTGTAGAATGCACTCGTTCGTGTTAAAAGGAGGACATCATGCACAAAGCCCAGGTGATTAAACCTATCCTTGTGGACGGCACTCAGATCCAACTCTTCCCTGATCTATCCTGGATTACTCTACAGAAGCGTAGGCTGCTCCAACCACTTCTTCACTCTTTGCAAGACAACAACATCACCTACCGTTGGGGAATTTCCTTTTAGCCTGACAGCCTGACAGCTACACACGCCGGGAAGACAGTGACGCTTCAAGTACCTGAGGACATTTGTTTCTTCTGTGAGACTTAACGTCCCCATCCCAGACCTACCAGGTTGGGATATCATTCCCCCCCCCCCTATTGACTGTCTGGCGAAAGGTCCCTGCGAAATGGAGGAGACAGCCCCAAGACATCCCCTAAACATCGGCCTACCTGAACACTACCAGGGCCATTTTTCATCTTTATTGATCCATTTTTTTTTCACAGACGACGGCCCGATCCTGGAGAGACACTTTGTCTATGCACAGTTTGCCAAAGTTGGAGTTCGTATTTACGATGACTGCATTCATTTTGTTTCCCTCCCTAGGTGGTCGATCCCCCCCCCATCGGGAGACGACCGTTGTCCTTCCTGGACGCTCTGTCCTCCGGTGTCTGGGCCACCTAGTCGGCGTCTTGGCCTTCCTGACATCCGGCCCTGACGCGGACGACCCTACGATTGTGGCTCATAGCCTGCTTGTTTCTGCCCACAGGTTCAAACTATTCCTTAAAATGACTAGTATTGTCCCCCAGCTTTTGTTTAGTATTTAACCTCTTTGTTTTTCAGCAGGTCCTAGATCATGGGTACTGATTGGACTTCAGTTTCCGACACTACCCCCCGTTCACTTGTTTAGGGAGTCAAAAGTTCCTTTCTAATCATTACTTACCCCCTCGCCCCTGTAGAACGATGGGGGTAACATGGAACTCATGTCTAATGATAGACCTTTAATCCTTGTGTGGGGAATTGTGATCTTGGTTTATGTTGTTTACATGTTTTTCTGTCTCCTCTTTCTTCTCTCCTTCCTCTCGTGGCTCTTCTCTCCTGGGCTCCTGCATCATCCCACGTGTGGGGGGACGCCATCTCTAGTCTCAAGGCTCGTCTCCCTGCATTTCTAGGCTGGATAAGTATAACACACCTCAACATACACTTTTTCACCATCTCCTGCTCACATACCAATCGCACCATGGTACAGGTTTATTCACATAATGTCAATGGTCATAACTCAAATTTCAGAGGGCAATTAGCACTGAGGAGCTTTAGGGACTCTGGAGCAGAGGTCATATTTATACAAGAAACACACTTGAACAAAACAAGCACTCTGGCGTTTGCGTCACGACTATTACCCACGAGGTACCTAGCCTCCAGCACTAAAAAGAAAGCAGGGGTGGCCATCCGGATTAAAAAGGGATCTCCATTCACTCCCACTTCCTCCTACTCCAATCCCCATGGCTGATTTCTGATCCTCAGTAACAAATGGCAACACTCTGACATAACTTTCTGCAACATTTATGCACCAAATGTGAACCAGATGCCCTTTGTGACTAAGGTCTATAACTGCCTTTTCAACCAAACATTCCTTTTTAGCCATGGGAGCTGATTTCAACCTTCTGTTCTCCCCCACTCTAGACAGAACATCCCTTAACAAAATAATTTCCTCTCTGCGCCTCTCCAGACAATCCCAATAATTCTGTCAGGTCACACACTCGCAAATCTGCTCTGTTTAATGCATGGTGAGTAGAACACCAGAGGGAACATCAATACTTCCATCCATTACACACACACACACACGCGACTAGACTACTTTTTTGTTAACGCCCCTCTATGCTAGCAATCGCTGACGTGGATATCCTGCCTATATCATGGTCAGACCATGCGCCAATCCTCTTGAAAATTAAACTGAACCCTTCTAAGGACAAACACTGCCACTGACGGCTGAATGACTTCATCCTGAAGGATCTCGCCCATAGGTTGGAATTGGAGAACACCTTAAAACTGTACTTTGTAGAAAACAATACCCTGGATATCTCTATGGGAAGCACACAAAATGGTCATACGGGGACAGTGCATAGCGATCTCCACGGCCTGGAAGAAAAGTACCAGGCTACTGAGACAACAGACAGCACAGCGATTACGGGACTTAGAATCCAGACTCCCGACCTCGTCCTCAATTCGTCTTCTGAGAGAAATGATATGCCTATGGGCAGTTCTTAAAGAAAAAGCCCTTCAGAGGCTGCATCAGTTATACTATGATAAAGGCAACAAAGCCCACACCTTTCTAGCGCGTAAACTCTGGGAAAACACTCATACATCGGCTCACCCAACTGGTACCCTTCACTCCCACCCCAACCGCATTGCCCAATTAATCCGAGACTACTACTCGGACCTCTACAACAACCCCTCCATACGGAACTTATCGACCCAAGACATTTTCAAGGACCGCGTATTAGCCTACCTTGCAACCAGCGGGGTGGCCACTTACACTCCCTTAATTCTCTGATCACCAACAAGGAAATTTCCGATACTTTGAAACACCTTCCAAATAATAAGGCCCAGGGACCTGAAACTGCCTAAGTGTGAAAGGGGTCTTAGCGGGACTGCCACATTGCAGCAGAAAAATCAGACACCTGACACTTTTTGGGGACCAGTGACACGAATACAGTGATCAGTGCTAACTAATATGCACTGCAACTGTACTAATGACACTGGCAGGGAAGAGTTTAACATCAGGGACGATCAAAGGGTTAAGTGTGCTCTTAGGGAGTGCTTTCTAACTGTGGGGGATGCTGTGATTGGAGTAAGACAGATCAGAGTTTCAGCCGAGCAGAAACACAAGATCTCCATCTTCCTTCCTCACAGAATGGCGGTCTGCCTTGTTTATATAGGCAGACTGCCGTTCTGCCTCTCCTGTGAAGGACAAGCCGGTCCCAGCAGCCATCGCGGCCGCAAAACCCACCGATTGGTTTCGCTGCACCCACCCAAGACCACTGCACGAAATCACGTACCTGTACGCGATTTCACGCAGGAGGGCTGCCCTGCCGCAGTATATCTGCATAGGGTAGTCCTGTGGTTAAAATGATCAGTTTTAACAATAATCCTAAACCCCAACTACATTTTTCACTTATTCTTTTTCTTTACAGTCCTGTAAAATTTTAGATTGTACATTTTTAACCAATTGTTGCTTGTAAATGCCTTTTAGCCTAAATTTAGCTATAAAATTTTCCTTTCTCTCTACAGCTTTAATTGCATTACTTATATGCAATAAGGCAGCCCTCAAAAATTACCACTCGCTTGTTCACATTTGGCGAGTAGAAAATAGTTGAGGGCGAGTGAGGAATTGGAGGGGGAGGGGGCAGGTGCTACTGGCAGGCAGGGTTAAATGGGAGCAGATTCTGCGATCAGCCAGTAAACTGGGGGGAAGGGAGGGGAGATGTAGAGAGGTGCCGCCCGCTGTCAAGCAAGTTCCTGCCTCCTGGACTGGCTCCTATGATAGACATCACACTGGTCCAATGTCGGGAAATTGAAATAGTCTATCATAGGAGCCCGTCCAGGACGCATGACTTTGACAGTGGAGATACCCTCTCTGTGTGATCCTTATTTCTAAACCTGGAACGTAACGTTTTTGCCCAAGCCAGAATCACAGCTGCAAAACTTCTGGTTCCTCCCTGATGGTTGATGTAAGCCACTGCTGAAGGGATTTTTCAAATTCCAAAATATCAAATTAAGACAGTGGTCTCCAAACTGCATCCTGGGGGCTGGATGAAGCCCTTTGCTTGCTTTCATCTGCCCTTGGGACATAATTCCCCCCACCGTCAGGCACAGTGGGGCATAGTTCCTGCCACTGACACCCACAAAGCGGCACTATTCTTCCAACTGATACAAACAATGGGGCAGTATTACTCCCCCGAATAGCAATGATAGGGCATTGTTTACGCCCAATGACACCAGGACATTTTGTTTTCCCATTTGCCACTTGGGAATGTCTGACAGCGAAGAGAGAATGGGGGGGCTTTGTGAAAACCCAAAGTACAGTAGACAGCCCGAAGGTAATAAAATGGAGATAGCATAGATGGCTGTGGGTTTCTGTTTTTGTCATTTATCAGCACTGCTTTTCGGCAATGTCAGTCACAGCAAAACAAGCCGACAGCGAGATGTGTACTCACCTCTCAAAAGCAGGCAGCTGTGGGCTAAATCATTAGGTTTTTCCTTTCAGTATATTAAAGACAGCAGAGGAGGTGCACGGGGCTTCACAATAGACAAAGGTCTGCAGAATAAGACTCAATTCACAAAGCTGACAAGCCAGAATAAGGATACTTATCCAAAGATCCTTATGTCTGTGTTTAAATGTAATGAATTTAGACTATAGTGATCATGATTGGAAACTATACAGTTTGGTTCTCGATCCTTACTGTGGGACTGTATCAGTCAGTGAAGGCCTGGGCTGACAGCTAGCAGCTGCCCACAGTGCTGCCAACAGGAGAACACAGATAAGATTATCGTTCCCTTAGCACAGGGCATCATGAAGGGCAACACTAATCTACAGACTACAGTGCAGAAAAGCAGTTAGCAAATAGAAAAACTGTTCCAAAAATTACTAAAACATATTACAACCAGTCTCACTAAAGAAATTAGGGAACTGGGCCAACGCATGTCTGAACTTGAAATTAAAGTAGATGACATGAAAAACTATACTCTGAATTACCCAACAGATTGAAAACCTTAAAGAGTAAAATATAATATTGCAGACCAGATTGGGAGATTATGAAAACTGTGCTAGGTGCTCTAATTTGCGCATTAGAGGAATTCCTGAATCTGTAATTGACTTACAGGCCACAATGATAGCACTTTTTCAGGAACTGCAACCAGCTATCCCAGTAGAACGTCTCCAGATGGACAGGGTACACAGAGCCCTAACACCCAAGAAACCTGAAGGTCCACCTCGTTATATCATTGCCAATTTCCATTTCTACCATACAAAGAAACAAATATTAGCCGCAGCAAGAAATAAAGAATCTCTAATTTTCCAAGGACATAATTACCAACTGTTTGCAGACTTATCACAACTAACTATCAACAAAAGGCCAAATTACCAACTGTTTGCAGACTTATCACAACTATCAACAAAAGACGGGCTTTGAAACCCCTTCTTCAGATATTACAACGCAATCTAATAATGTATCAGTGGGGTTTTCCCTTCTTGGTGGGTTTTACCGATCAAGGCTCCAAATACACATGTTGCAATGCAAATGACCTGCAAACTACCTTACAAGACTTGCGTCTGATGAATTCAACCCAAGACCCTGACGACACACGCCGAAGATCAGCATCATGTTCTTCTGGTAAAACATCAACAAAATCCCATCAAGAGGAAACAAACATCACAGTTTGCACAAAAGTCTGCGATTTCGATCCCCAGATCCAGTTCCGGATGATTCCATAGACTGAAAGTTACTTCTTACTGAGGTTTCCTTTTCAAAGTGACTAGTCGAGTTCACTGGTTCATATTTACTTGACAAGTGACCTTCATACAGTTCTAATCTTAGTAATGAACATCTGGCTATGTTAATGGGATTCTATCTCCTATTTTCATATTTATAGGACTTAAAGTGGTGTTCCCATTATAAAAAAATAAAATAAAGAAAAATTATTAAAAGTCAGCAGCTACAAATACTGCAGCTGCTGACTTTTAATAATCGGACACTTACCTGTCCCAGGGTCTAGCGATGCGGGGGAAACCCTGCTCGTCTCCCCCTCCGTTCGGTGGCGCCGGCACTGTAACTGTGGGCATCCAGCTGTGCGTCGGGATTGGCCATGCAATCATCTGGGACCTGTCACATGTCCCTGATGATTGACAAGAGGGAGGGGGCAGAGCTGAGCCCTTCCTGTGGTGAGTGGAAGTGACGTAAAGAGCCCAGGCACTGAAGGAGGCAGACTATGAGGGACCCCCTAGAAACAGCCATTTAGAGGGGAGTAAAAAAAAAAAAAAAATTCCAAATGTTTTTTTATTTTTTTGGCACATTCATAAATTTTTATTTTATTTTTGTTGGGTGGAACACCACTTTAAGTCACCCATCTTATGAAAGCTAACGATTTATGCTTTTTTTTTGTTTTGTTTTGTTTTTTCTCTTCTTTCTCAATTATACTTTTTTTAAACCGTTTTTTCCGCTATAAGTTATGACTTCTGAATGACTAATGAATCTTAGCAATTTTAACAAAATGTGTCATGGACACCTATTTGTTCCAGTGTCACATGGCTAGCTTCATATGAATTCTGGATCCCTTTCCAGTAATCATATTTTACAGTTTTCAGACCTTTAATTCATGCTTGGGCATTTTTTGTTTTATAATTGGTAATGATACAATTTTCATGGTTGGCTTTCCATGTCCTTCAGGAATGTTCCCTGCGCTCCCTTCTTGCTACCCTTGGTTGCTCATTGATTCAGTGGGCAACTGACAGTAGCTAATGTACCCTTGGAGAATCTGCCCTCAACGGATATGTTATGAGTTTACACATTATGTCTCATATTCATGACACTTAAAATTTACATTGTCTTTTGGATCTTGCCTTTATCTTCCTTTATCCCCCCTATTCCGGAGGCAATGCCTTTCCTATGCAGTTTTTGACTACGTGATACCATATTATATAAAACCCTCTAATACCATGGCTCCCTTAAAAATATTATCCCTGAATGTACAGAGATTTAACATCCCACAAAAACAC
Source organism: Lithobates sylvaticus (assembly GCA_028564925.1). NCBI lineage: Eukaryota > Metazoa > Chordata > Amphibia > Anura > Ranidae > Lithobates > Lithobates sylvaticus. Next base: position 234,602,947 of record CM053027.1, read on the forward strand.
ACCAAAGCCTTTCGTTTCTTTGCTTCTAAGGCACACATTTGATTCTCACAGGACATTTGCTAGATACCGCTATCACTGTTTTGTCATATTATGCCCCTAACAAACGACCTACTTCTTTTCTCTCCCATTATAAACGGTAGACTCACATAAAATGGGTACAGTAATTACATGTGGAGATTCTAATCAGACTCTTTCCCTTTCTAGATAAATTGCCAATACCTCAGTCACATCTCAGTCACATCTCTATGACCGTCGGAGGCCCGGGCGCGACGTTATGGCGTCACGCCCGGTACCCGGAAGTAAACAAAGCCGCGATCGCGGCTGTCAGCATGAGATCGGTAAAGATTCTTTACCGATCTCATGCTTTCCAGCCTGGAGGAGAGATGTGGGGTCTTATTGACTCCACATCTCTCCATAAAGAGGACCTGTCACATACATTCCTATTACAAGGGATGTTTACATTCCTTGTAATAGGAATAAAAGTGATCCAAATTTTTATTTTTTTTAAAAAGTGTAAAAATAAAAAAAATTAAGTAAAATAAAAAAAAAAAAATAAAAAAAAAAAAATTAAAAACGCCCCTGTCCCCTGTAGCTCGCGATCAGAAGCTAACGCACACGCAAGTCCCGCCCGCATATGTAAACGCCGCTCAAACCACACATGTGAGGTATCGCCGCGTGCGTTAGAGCGCGTGCAACAATTCTAGCACTAGACCTCCTCCGTAACTCTAAACTGGTAACCAGTAAAAAATATTAAAGCGTCGCCTATGGAGATTATTAAGTACTGAAGTTTGGCGCCATTCCACGGTTGTGCGCAATTTTAAAGCGTGACATGTTTGGTATCTATTTACTCGGCGTAACATCATCTTTCATATTATATAAAAAAATTGGGCTAACTTTACTGTTTTCTTATTTTTTAATTCATGAAACCGTTTTTTTTCCAAAAAAAAGGCGTTTGAAAAATTATTGCGCAAATACCGTGTGAGATAAAAAGTTGCAATGACCGCCATTTTATTCCCTAGGGTGTCTGCTAAAAAAAACGTACTCAATGTTTGGGGGTTCTGAGTAATTTTCTAGCAAAAAAATGATGATGTTTACATGAAGGAAAATAGGCCAAAATAGGCCCGGTAAGCAAGTGGTTAAAGAGCATATTAAATAAGGGCATTAGCCAATGCATCTCATTGGGTAAAACATTTTTAAAAGAGCGAAAAAAAAGTCCTGGATGGCTTAACTCCAATGTAAAAATGCATATAAATGCAAAGAAGAAGGCCTTCAACAAATACAAGGTTGAGGGATCATCATCAGCATTCAGACTTTATAAAGAATGCAACAAGAAATATAAGGGTGCAATAAGGACGGCTAAGATAGAACATGAAAGACACATAAAAAATGGATAGTAAAAATTTCCAAGCGGTAATGTTCCTGAAAAATAAATACTAAAAACAGCGCTAAAATTCCAGTGGCAATAAATACTGAAACGAGATACTCAGTTCACAGTCAGAAAATAAAGTGCAAGATGAAACTGAAAAAATAAATGTTCGTTTTGTGCAGAAAATGGTGGTAAGTGGACAGTTCAAAATCGCATCAACGTGACTTCCTCTATGTTCAAATGTAGACCAGGTGATATCCCATGTGACTTGTTTCACCACGTGCGGAGAAAATCCCCCTCAGGGGTTTAAACTCACCAGAAATACAAATTAAACAGGCATGTCAGGTAAAGGTCATCAACTGGTTAAACTGCATCCACTATTCCACAGCAAAGATGGACACCAAACGGCCTGGTAACCTTCTTAACCTCTCAGCATCACAAAACACCACTGCATCAGGGGTCCAGGGGGGAATTGACTCCAAATAAACTCGCCATAAAAGATAATAAAGTATTGCACATAGCGTAATTCTGTTTATTTTAATACATAAAACCACCCATAAAAACACCCATATAAATAGCAGCGTACATTTGAAATTCTTTCAGTTATGCAGAAAAAATCACTTGCGTTTTTAGGGTAGTTAGAAATACCCCACAGCGGCATCCATAGCGCTTCCTGTAGTCTGTGATGTGTCTCTCTAGACACAGAGACAGCTTCCTGGTGGCGGTGGAGCGCAGCTGGAACGCAAGGCGTCACTTCCGGTCAGCGTCGTGTAGGACACATCACAGACTACAGGAAGCGCTATGGATGCCGCTGTGGGGTATTTCTAACTACCCTAAAAACGCAAGTGATTTTTTCTGCATAACTGAAAGAATTTCAAATGTACGCTGCTATTTATATGGGTGTTTTTATGGGTGGTTTTATGTATTAAAATAAACAGAATTACGCTATGTGCAATACTTTATTATCTTTTATGGCGAGTTTATTTGGAGTCAATTCCCCCCTGGACCCCTGATGCAGTGGTGTTTTGTGATGCTGAGAGGTTAAGAAGGTTACCAGGCCGTTTGGTGTCCATCTTTGCTGTGGAATAGTGGATGCAGTTTAACCAGTTGATGACCTTTACCTGACATGCCTGTTTAATTTGTATTTCTGGTGAGTTTAAACCCCTGAGGGGGATTTTCTCCGCACGTGGTGAAACAAGTCACATGGGATATCACCTGGTCTACATTTGAACATAGAGGAAGTCACGTTGATGCGATTTTGAACTGTCCACTTACCACCATTTTCTGCACAAAACGAACATTTATTTTTTCAGTTTCATCTTGCACTTTATTTTCTGACTGTGAACTGAGTATCTCGTTTCAGTATTTATTGCCACTGGAATTTTAGCGCTGTTTTTAGTATTTATTTTTCAGGAACATTACCGCTTGGAAATTTTTACTATCCATTTTTTATATTCTATATTAATTTAAACAGCTGCTTTTATATATAATTATTCACTGATTTTTATATATAGTTATTACTGTTTTTATAGGTGTGTCTAGCTAAGATATAGACTGTATTTCAAACATCAGGCGCCGAGTAGTGGACAATAGGCCTTTAGTCACACTCTTTTTATTTATGAAAGACACATAGCGGAAGAAAGCAAAAAAAAAAAAAAATCCCAAGAAAATCTTTAAAGAAATTTTTTTTTTTAAAAAGTCAGCAGCTACAAATATTACAGCTGCTGACTTTTATTAATTGGACACTTACCTGTCCCAGGGTCCAGCGATGCGGGGGAACGAAGCCCCCCCTCGTTCCCCGCTCTGCTCGCAGCGCCGGCATTCTTACTGTGGGCACCCGGCTGTGGCTTCACAGCCGGGCACCCACTGCGCATGTGCAAGCGGCGCCGTGCTACGACGCTCAGTCATCTGGGACACGTGACAGGTCCCAGATGACTGTGCGGTGCCGAGGGGAAGTGATGTCAGTGCCTGGGCACTGAAGGTGGCAGACTACGAGGGACCCCCTAGCAACAGGCATTTAGAGGTGAGTAAAACATTTTTTATTTTTTCCAATTATTTTTTTTTTAATGATTTTTAAGAAAAAAAATTTTTTTTGGTGGCAACACCACTTTAAGTAAACAGTAAAAAAGGGAGGACAGACCATATCGGCCCCATAAAGAATAAAGAGGGACATCTGGTTACAAAGGATGGGGAGATGGCGAAGGTATTGAATTTATTATTCTCCTCAGTCTTCACGAGGGAATCGGGGGGGGGGGGGGGGGCTTCAGTAACCAAGACTGCAGTGTTTATCCTCATGACACATCACAGAAAGCAGAGGACAGAATTAAAATTAGACTTGGGAAACTTAACATTAATAAATCACCAGGACCAGATGGCTTGCACTCGAGAGTACTTAGGGAACACTTCTTGCCAGACCATTGTTCCTAATTTTTACTGAAAGTCTACTGACTGGAATGGTACCAGCTGATTGGAGAAAAGCCAATGTAGCACCAATATTTAAAAAGGGCCCAAAATACATCCCTGGGAATTACAGACCAGTTAGCCTAACATCAATAGTATGTAAACTCTTGGAGGGGACGATAAGGGACTATATACAAGATTCTAGTAATGAGAACGGTATCATTAGCAGTAATCAGCATGGATTCATGAAGAATAAGAATCGTTCTTGCCAAACCAATCTATTAACCTTTTATGAGGAGGTGAGTAGCCATCTAGATAAAGGAAGGCCCGTAGACGTGGTGTATCTGGATTTTGCAAAAGCATTTGACACAGTTCCCCATAAATGTTTAATGTACAAAATGAGGTCCATTGGCATGGACCATAGGGTATAGATTCACTTCAAGACAGCCCAACTGTATATACTGTATTTTAAATTTTTGGATAGAATAAAGAAAAGTTAGAACCCTAGTCAGGTTTGGTCGCTATCCAGGGCCCCTTGTCGGAAGAGATTTCTCCTCACTTTTTGTTCTGCAAGAAGGTTAGAACCTCTGGAGAGATTTATTTTCACTTTATGTTCGCAGGGACAACATTTTACCAGACAAGTGAGATATATTCTGAAACTGGGAGACAAACAAAAAAGTGGACTAGATTTCTTCTAGCTGTGCCATACTTAAACATTTCACCTGTCTGTGTTGCCGTTAGAGAGAATTACCCTCACCTCCTGTCCTGAGGAATTTTTTTTTTTCCAGACAGGAATTGAGGTAATCTCTCCGACAAAGAAGTAAAACCTGACAGAAGTTCATTATTTCCCCCACTATCCAAAATGTAAAATTAAGTTTTATCTAAAGATACCCTAAATGCTAAAAATGTAAGTTTCATCAATAGCAAAAATTCTCTAGTTGCAAACACTAAATTACAGCTTATCAGAAAGGACTGAAACATATACCCTTGCACATTACATGGCAAGTTTACACAATGTGCATATTTCAGTTTTGTAAGGCATAAACTACCTAGATTTTTTTCCCCAATATCTACCAAGCATTTTGGCAGCTAGATCTCTGTGACTAAAATCCCATGTCTAAATACTGTAAGGCAGGCATGTCCAATTGCGACCCGCGTTCCGGTTTAATACGCGCCCCCCGCTGGAGATTTGGATATATACCGTATTTATCTGCGCTGCCTCGGAGGGGGCAGGACGAGTGCCGTCAGAGAATGTCCTGCTTAAATCGGCGGCAGCTGTGATAGAAAGTCCCGTCTCCTGGGCCACCATTTGACGACTGCCTGTCTATCATAGTAGGCGGGACTTTGTATTAACCGCTTCCCGACCGGCGCACGACGATATACGTCGACAGAATGGCACGGACAGGCATAAGGGCGTATAAATACGTCCCCTTTAAGATGCCGCCGTGCCATCAGTCCCCCGTGAGGCCGGTTGCGGGTCCCGCTGGACAGGGAGATGCGAAAATAAACAGCATCTCCCCGTTCTGCCTAGCAACTAGTGACGCCGATCTCTGCTCCCTGTGATTGGAGCAGAGATCAGCATTCACTAGCTGACAGCCACGCCCCCCCCCCACAGTAAGAAACACACCTCTAGGCATACTTAACCCCTACACTGCCACCTAGTGGTTAACCCCTTCACTGCCAGTGTCATTTACACAGGAATCAATGCATTTAAATAGCATTGATTGCTGTATAAATGACAATGGTCCCAAAAATGTGTCAAAAATGTCTGATGTGTCTGCCATAATGTCGCAGTCACAATAAAAATCGCTGATCGCCGCCATTACTAATAAAAAAACAATTTATAAAAATGCTATAAAACTATCCCCTCTCTTGTAAACGCTATAACTTCTGCGCAAACCAATCAATAATCGCTTATTGCGATTTTTTTTACCAAAAATATGTAGAAGAATACGTATCGACCTAAACTGAGGAAATTTTTTTTTTTTATATATTTTTGGGGGATATTTATTATAGCAAAAAAAAATAAAAAAGAATGCGTTTTTTTTCAAAATTGTCGCTCTTTTTTGTTTATAGCGCAAATACCACCAAAAGAAAGCTCTATTTGTGGGAAAAAAAAGGACGTCAATTTTGTTTGGGAGCCACGTCGCACGACCGCGCAATTGTTAGTTAAAGCGGCGCAGTGCCGAATCGCAAAAAGGGGCCTGGTCCTTTTGGCTGCAAATTGGTCCGGTCTGAAAGTGGTTAAAGAGGCTGCCGAGTAAACAGGAGATTCTCCTGTATGTACTCCGTCGGCACTTGTCCCGCCCCTTCCCTGTCCCCTCCGAGGCTGCAGATGGGCATCGATCAGGCTGCACAGATGGCAATGGTGAGGCTGCATTCAAGGCAATGGTGAGGCTGCAATGGTGAGGCTGCATTGTTTGCAATGATGAGGCTGCATATGGGGACTGACCCTTATTTTGCTTCACAGTTCTTTATTTAAAAAAAAAAAAAAAAAAATCCTGAAACTTCCCTCTTAAAGTGAAGGTGTGTGTTATACGCCAATAAATACGGTATACCCAAATAACACGCCCAAGCTCATCCTTAGTCCTGAGCAGCACTCGGGGGATTCGTTGGGGGGCCACAAAAGATAGCGATCTCTCTCTCTATATATAAAATCTCTCTCTCTCTTTATATATATATATATATATATATATATATATATATATATATATATATATATATATATATAGCTATAAAATCTCTCTCTCTCTCTCTATCGCCAAATAACATGCCCAAGTTAATTTCTTCACAACACACAGCCACAAAGGCAAGAGAATTTTTGTTGGGCAGTGTATTAGTGCTCGGACAAACACACTTAGACCAAATTTTAACGGTTCAAAGATTGTCAGGCAAAATGGTCGGCCCTCGCGCATGTTCACTTCATCAACAGTTTGGATACACCTGCTGTAAATACATGAAAATGTGCCAACATCTAAATATTGATGTGAACATGACAGGAAGATCATGCCATATCTCTAAACTATAAGAAGCCAGAGGAGGGCTAACCCTCAACAGGCTCCACTTGTAATATATCACTTTTGGTTCCTTTTTTGATACAGTGGGGAAGACATTTGTCACGTTTTTTTAATTTGTCTGGGATTCCTATGGGGAGATTTGTGACCTGTGAGGCCCAAATATGGGAGGGTGCCGTTGTCACCGGGAAGGGGATGATGAGCAATAAAAACCATGCATTAAAACTCCTGTGCTAGCTATGGTACATAATGAACATAACCTAAAAATTATGATACAATGTACACAGAAAACTTTGAAAAGTTACACCCCATTCACACTTGTGCGACTTGTCATGCAACTTTGAACATCAAAGTCATATGACAAGTCGTACCCCATGTTTTTCAATGATGATCATTTATATATGTGCGACTTAAAGTCACAGCATCTTTAAAGTAGTTCATGCACTACTTTGGTCAGACTTTCATGCAATTTCATAGACTTCAATGTTAACCCTCAAAAGTTGCATGAAAGTTGTACCCGATTGTTTTACATGAAGCAGTAAAGTCACATCCAAGTCGCACCCATCCAAAGTTGCATAAAATTTGCATTAAAGTTGCGCTAAAGTTGCACTTGAAAGACACCCGACTTTGAAGTCATACCAGTGTGAATAGAGTCTTAACTAGATTTTTAGTTTGGGTGCAGACAAAACAAGGTTTGTGGAGGACAGGCATCTCCTAAGCTGCCCATAAATGGATTAAAATTTCAATTCATCCATGGCTCTTCTCACTGGACAGAAGTCAATCTAGCAATCGACTTCTGTCAAACAGGACTGCTAAAAAAAATGTTTTTTTTAATCAATCGCTTGCAACAAATCAGCTGCCGATCAGTGTATTCTGACAGCAGAGTCACCCCACTGTCAGAATACAATGGTGCAGTGGGGAAGATTCCTCCGGCCACATTGACTGTGTTGATGGGGAAAGTCATTCAAGTTTTTCTGATCTGCCTGTTAGCCGTTTTTTTTTTTTTTTCTAACAAGGCATCTATGGCCAACCTTAAGAGCCAATGGAAAAACCTATAAAAAAGGTATGTAAACAAAAACAAACAGACTACTCTTTTCAAAAAGCCATGCAAAAAGGACTAGCCAGAGTTTTAGTTAAACTCAAAGCCTAGACAGATGAAAATAATCATTACCTGGGAGAAGAATGCTGGTGTAAGAGATGCTGTGGGTAGTGAAGGGCTGAGAATACCCAAGGGGTTAGAATCACTTGTGGTGATTACCAATGTGGGAGTCAACTCTAACTCCTTAGGCTTTTTAGATTTTCCAGTCTTCATATCCAGCACATAGCGTTCAGGTTCATGCTCAGTTTCGAGGTCAGGATCAAGTTCTGTTTCAGGATCATATTCAGACTCTGGACCAGGCTCAGGTTCTCCCTCCTGCACCTGTAATTTTGGTTCCTGAACATTCGTATTTACTTCACTTGGAAAATCAAGGGACTGCGAAGTTACGGATTCCAAATCTGTGTCAATGGTCATGTCTTGATTAGACGTCAAAGCGGGTGATAACGTTCCAGAAGGCACCAGAATGGGCGAGATACAAGTGGTTGGAGGAGGAAGACAAGAGTTAATGGTTATATCTGGAGGAGGCTCTGCAGGTTTTTTTCGAGGTTCTGGAGGTTGGGGAGAGTCTGATGGAACAGATGCAAGATCTGGATTTCTGGATGGTGTTGTCACAAACTTAATCACTGACGGGGGTGGCTCTAAGGCCACTTTCTTCTCTGTTGGATTTTCTACAACAGCAGGTCTGAACAGCTTTACACCAGCTGTATTCAGAGAGTTAAGGGTAAACGATGTGTACAGACCAGAGTGAATGTAATCATTACGTCCTGACGATTTAGCAGAAGGACATGGCAATCGCTCCTTGTTACAGTTTTCTTTGTCTCGCAAAATACAGGTGTTCACAGCATCAACCGAGTTCCCATCCATTTCTTCTCCTCTACCCAAAGCCAGTGGATCCATAGTAAGGATGTCCGGGTATGAGACAAACTTGTAAACAAACTTTTGCCCATTTACTTTTTTGATAATATTCTGAAGAAAAGAAATATGGTTAACAACACATTCCTTCAATAATTTAAATAACACAAACAAAAATGGTAAGTTTCAGCAATTGACAGTGAAGTAACCAAATACTTCAAAAGGGTCTTAAACCCTGGAAAAGTTAAAGTTGATATTCATCCATAACTTTTCATAATAAAAAGGGCTATGTCTAGTTTTCATTGGGATTTTATTTCCTTTGCTTTTTGTCCCAGTAATGGTGGTTACCAAGAATGGAAACAAAAAGGGAAGTCTCTTCAAAAAGGACACAACAGCAACATTCTTAGTAGTATGGGGAAGAGTTAAGACAAGAGTAGTCACAGAGAAGGAATTTGTTTGCAAAAGTATAAAAACTTTATCTGCTTCTCCCTCTATCTTCATTGCTCCTTCACAGGTAAATGCTGCTTGAAAATCCCTTTAGACTTGTCCCTGGTGATGGATTCTCATCTCCTTTTGCGATCAATTACCTTTTATGACTTTGGCCTGTGTCTATCCCCCTTCTCATGTGCCCTCAGGAATGCCCTCTCTGTCTGTAACAAGCTCACTTCTGTGCCAGTCCTTCCTACATCTGTCTCTCTCTCTCTCTCTCTCTCTCGCTATCCTTCTCATTTGAGACTCACTGTATGCGTCCGTTTTTCACAAATATTCTGAGGATTGCAGTGATTTATTGGCCTCCTGGCCCAGTATCACGCTTCCTTGTGGACTTCTCTGCTTGATTGCCCCAATTTCTCTCCTCTGAAATACCCACTATCATTCTTGGTGACTAAGGCCCCATACGCACTACGCATTAGATTCTCTGCAGATTTTATCTTCAGATTTACCAAAACCATATAATATGGAGGAGCTCAAACCTTAAGAGTTTCAATTTGTATGCAATCAGGCAGGCCCTTGAACTACATGGTTTTGGTAAATCTGAAGACAAAAATCTGCAGAAAATCTAATAGTGTGTGTGGGCTCTAACATCCTCAACAGCCCAGCAACATCTCAACTTCACCTCATCTTTCCACCCAACACGATGGACACACACTTCCTCTTTCCACAATGGAAACCATGTATTCTCCCATCTCTGCTCTCCTGGCAACCTCAACACCCCCTTTCCTCTCCGATTACAACCTCATCAGTTTCACAGCTTCAACCACCTGTCTCTGCAAGCAGCAAACGTTTACCCATAGAAACATTCATCACCTTTCCGTCTATATTTTGCTACCGACCACCTCAATGACAAAATCTCACCCCTGTCCTCCCCACTTCTGTCTACAAAAGTTAACTCTCATCCTCCCTGGATGCATTTTTCTCCTCTAACTACACTAATCAGGCCCGACTGTTACAACCTTGGCAAAATCGAGGACACCACAAATCTCAAGAGAAGTAGCCGGGCTCTTAAGCGACTGTGGCGTGAAAAAATAAATCCTTGCAGGATTTCACCCTATACAAAATTTGCCCTCCTTAAATACAAGTCTTGCCTCCATTATGTCAAGAAAACATACTTATAAATACTCTGTCATCAAGCCCTCATTGGCTCTTCTCCACCTTTCACCATCTTCATTCCGTCCCCTGCCACCTCCACCTACTAACTCACTTATTGCCCAAGAGATGGCCAATCACTTCATAAAACAAGGAGATTAATGCAATTGGTGAGGACATCTCCACTGTACAGATATCATTCCCCAATTAACATACCCTTTTACAGAACATTCAATACTTTCCTTTTTGACCTAGCTGTTACAGACGAGGCTACCAAACTTCTCTCAGGTGCCTTCATAAGCACCTATCTGCTGGTCCCTGTTCCTCACAACTACTACTCCATTCTATGTCACTCACATCTTCAATCTCTGCATCTCTACTGGCACCTTCCTCTCCCCTGTAAAGCATACACAGATCATCTCCATGCTCAAAAACCCTGACTGGTCCTCCAACAGTGTGAACAACGTTAAGACCTATCGTCTTGCTCCCTTTAACCTCTAAGCATTTATAATTCTTAGTCTACAACCGTTTGAGCTCCTACCTCACTAACAACAATTTTCTTGACCATTTACAATCTGGCTTTTGCTTGCAGCACTCCACAGAAACTGCCCTACTAAAGAGCATGAATGATTTACTAATTGCTAAAACAAATGGCCACTACTCCATATTCTTACTACTAGATCTTTATGCGGCCTTTGATATGGTTGACCACCTGCTCCTCCTCAAAAATAAAAAAACTCCACTCCCTTGGCCTTCAAAGCTCTGCTCTTTTCCTGGTTCTCCTATCACAGCATTCCTTCAGTACTACTTACAACTTTGTGTTCTCCTCTCCGTTTCTTCTTTCTGTAGGGGTCCCCCCAAGGCTCTGGCCTTGAACCCCTTCTCTTTTCTAACTACACCTTCTCGCTTAGTCACCTAATAACCTCCCATGGCTTCCAATAACCTGTCAGAACAAGGATCCGCCTTGTTTACAAAGGCAGATCTCTGTTCTGCCTCTTTCCCACGATCGCGAGTGCACGTGGCCATAGAGTCCACTGGGCCTGCGGGAGAGCTCCCGCGGCACGCAAAAGCTAGTGCGCATACCGACCTACTGGTATGTCGATTTGCGCAGGGGAGCCAACCTGCCACAGTCTATCTGTGGCGGCTGGTAGGGAACTGGTTAAGTGGTTAAACTGACCTCAGTTACAGACCAAAGTTCATTGCTTTGATTTAAATGTTACTTCGTTTATAGTCCTCTCCGATGTTTAGATAAACTTGGCAGGCTGCCTGAATTTTTTTTTCTTTTTTCGCAGCTGTCAGAAGCTAGCAGAGAATTCTGCACTTGTTACATAGAATTGGGGAAATGCCGTTTTAGGATCGGGAGGGGGTAGAATCGATTCTTTTCGATTAATCGTGTAGCTCTATATGGATGTCACACCAATTCCTCAAAATCAATCTTCATAAAACCAACCTCATAATATATACCCTCCACACTGATTTTTCCATCAAGATTACTACTACAACTATCATTTTCTTCCCTCATCAGGGTGCTTTGTGTAATCCTAGACTCTGACCTGTCCTTTCAGCCCCAAATCCCATCACTGTCAAAAGCTTGTAGACTTCACCTCAGTAACATCTATAAAATACGCCTATTTTTAACCAATGAAACCAAAAAGCTACTCATTCACTCTCCTGTTATTGCCTCCAGGACTTCTCCAGCATCTTTCATCCTCTACCTCATTCTGTCTGGCTGTCTCCTACTCTGTCCACCTTTAGGCGATCCCCAAATTTCTTCAGGGAAGCCTACTGCGACCATACCCAACAATTGAACTTTTAATTCTTCCATCAGCTCATCCCTCACAGTTAGTTAATAACCTTTTGTACCGCGTGCCCCAACCTATAAAATTCTAAGCTCTTATCAGCAGGATCACTTCCAATCCCGTGCATAGTAATATGACGGTCGCAAGGTGGTGCCATCCCGGGCGGCCGTCATATTACGTCCTTGGGTTCCCGGGCATCTAGGGGGCGCGTGTCACTCGGGAGCTGATGCGCGTGCCCGGCGGCCACGATGTCCGCCGGGGCACCCGCGATTGCTTGTCACAGAGCAGGGACGTGTCAGGGGAGAGGAGACAGATTGCGTGTTCCTTCTATATAGGCACACCGATCGGTCACCTCCCCCAGTCAGTCCCCTCCCCCCACAGTTAAAATCACTCCCTAGGTAACACATTTAACCCCTTGATAGCCAACTAGTGTTAAACCCATCCCTGTAAGTGACATTTATACATTAAATCAGTGCATATTTATAACCCTGATCGCTGTATAATTGTCAATGGTTCCAAAATAGTGTCAAGTGTCTGATCTGTCCGCCGCAATATCACACTCCTGACAGAAATCGCATATCGCTGCCATTACTAGTAAAAAAAATAAAGTAATAATAAAAATGCCATAAGTCTATCCTTTATTTTGTAGGCGCTATAACTTTTGCACAAACCAATCAATATACGCGTATTGCAATTTTTTTTACAAAAAATATGTAGAATATTTATTGGCCTAAACTGAGGAAGAAATTTGTTTTTGTTTTTTTAATATTGGGATATTTATTATAGCAAAAAGTAAAAAAAAAATCGTGTTTTTTAAAAAAATCGTCAGTCTTTTTTCTTTATGGTGCAAAAAATACCACCAAAAGAAAGCTCTATTTGTGGGGGGAAAAATGATCAAAATTTCATATGGGTAGTGTTGCATGACCGCGCAATTGTCATTAAAAATGTTACAGCGCTGAAAGCTGAAAACTGGCCTGGGCAGGAAGGGGGTGAAAATGCCCTGTATTGAAGTGGTTAATAACCTCTTAAGTTTTTTTTTTTGTTATCATTTCTGTACTCCTGTTGAAGAATGGATTTGGGTGTCACTCTTTGCCTCTCAATGATCACATGACAAAGGGTTCGAGAAATTTTCCCCAAAATTAACTCAAAACATCAAGAAGGTTGAATTTGCAGTGAAAAAGTCAATATTATCCAATTGTTCGGAGTAGGCTTGAAAAATATTTGTAATTTGGGGTCAGAATGTCAGTAAACTTTCAATATTTTCCCATTTGCAAATGCATGGATCAAAGAATGCCAAGGTCAACGTCACGCATGCATTGCATTACCTAATTCTACATCGGTAACACAAGAGTTCATTTAGATACTTTGAAAAGTTAAAGGCTAAGATTCTAATGTATTAGACAATTGATCTGGTAGGATGTGGGAAGATTTCTCATGTCTTGGCAAATGTATGCAGTGCGAAGAACATTTTTTACCCTATGTTTTTCTTGATGGCCATTTTTTGCAGCTCTATCCAATGGAAAGTTTCCTTTACATAGCAATTAGCTTACTCATAGAGACCATAGTTGCTTAGATTTATTTTCAACATATTTGATGAACAGGGGTGCCCACACAGAGACAGATACCATAGTCTCTCTAGGGCACAAGCAGCTACACCACTAATCAATGTCCACTATAAAGACAAATGGCCATGATTTAAATACCTGGACCTAACAGTTTTCTAAATATAAACTAAAGTTTTTTTTTTTTTTTTTTTAATTTTTTAAAACTAAAGTTTGACAGGCAGCACAACCTATAAGGCCTTGCAAATATAGTATTCATAAAATTGTAAAGCATATCCCTTTAGGATTACAAGATATGCTTTTTACCTTTACATAGTAGTAGCGGAGTGCCCTGCTCAGTTTGTCATAATTCATACTTGGCTTGTTCTTGCGCACACCCCACAGCCGGGCCACTTCCTCGGCTTGCAGAAGTTTAAACTCCCCATCATTTGACGTCCAACAAATAAGCTTGTTGTGGTGAGGTTCCTGAAGAAGCTGAAGTAGAAACTGCCAGAGAGTAATCGCGCTATCCATTATTAGGCTCTAGAGGGGAGAAAAAAAAAATGTAATTGAATGTTTGCATCTACACAAAAAGACATAATTCAATAACTGAACCAATTTTTGTCACCTACCTACTAAAAGCTACTTCAAAATGGTAAAACTGATAATTATAAAACATGTAAATTAAAAGCAGTACAATTCTTTTTTTTATCATACAAATAAATCATTCATTTTCAAAAATAAAAAGGTTCAAAATGCAGTAATTTAACCAACCACAAATCATTCTTCTCTTAATGGATTCTGTAAGCTTCCGAAATCTGACCAAATATGAGTAACTGCTACTTTCACATTGCAGCTCTTTTTAATTACTTTCGGAATAAATTTGCTACATATAATTAAAACATAGTGGTAAAAGATGAAGAGCTTGTATCTTGCAATTTTTATAAAATAATATGCTAGTTGCCCGACTGTCTTTCTGAACAAATAGCTTGAATAATTTTGAGTCGCTAACCTTAAAAAAAATAAAAATAAAAAAAAAGACCTAAGTAGATTAAAATTTCTAGCTTTCTCTGCATGCTTGCGCTAGGTCAGAGAGTCAAAGTTGTTTATTCAGAGATAGCCAAGCACCTAGCATTTCAATAAGATCAGCAATGGCAGTTTCCATGTTTTTCAGCAGAGGTTTCCTTTAAATAAACCACCATATCCCGCAAACCAGCTAAAAAAGCAGATTATGATGACAATTAGTGTGTCTGGACCTGCTGCTGAAATAGAGGACAGCAGAGAGTATAAGGGCCCTTTCACACGGAGGCGTTTTTCAGGCGCTACAGCGCTAAAAATAGTGCCTGTATAGCGCCTGAAAAAAGCGTCTCCTTTCACTCCAGTGTGAAAGCCGGAGGGCTTTCACACTGGAGCGGTGCGCTAGCAGGACAGTAAAAAAAAGTCCTGATAGCAGCATCTTTGGAGCGGTGTATTCACCGCTCCTACCCATTGAAATCAATGGGGCAGCACGGCTATACCACCGCCAAAGCGCCACAGCAGGGGCGATTTGCGGGCGGTTTTAACCCTTTTCCGGCCGCTAGCGGGGGTTAAAAACCGCCCTGCTAGTGGCCGAATAGCGCCGCTAAAACGACAGTAAAGCAGCGCTAAAAATAGCGCCGCTTTACCGCTGATGCCCTAACCGCCCCAGTGTGGAAGGGGCCTAAGGATGATTGAGACATCAAATCTGCAGCCTCCCATAGCAATTCTCATTATTTTACATTAAAGCTGAATACCAGGTTAACAAAGTAATCCCACAATTTACTTTCTCCCAGTGCTGTTAATTTTTTTTTTACTGCCAATGTGCCTCCCTCCTTGTACCATCATATCCCTCTCCGGGGAATGTCAAATTACTCTGCTGACACAGTTCCTCTAGCCTTCTCTTTCTCTCCTTACATAACTTTTATGTAGCTGCTGGGGTATGAGTGAAAAGGAATACTATAAAAATATATGTCACTTGACTGACCATTTTAAATCTGCTGAGGCTTCTGACATCACATCCAAGATGGGGGCCCCAGCAGAAGTCATGGGTCTTTTGGATATCTACACAAAGTAAGCGTTTAAAATAGTAAATAATTTGCAGAAGATACATCAAATGCACATTTAATCTTATAGGAAGATACGTGTCATAATAAAAAGCAAGCAGCTTGAATAGTAAGCATCATTTAACAAGATGGAGGTTGCATATTAATGTACTTAGGAAGCTATAATGCATAAGCAATAGTTTTGCATATGTCAATAGACTAACTAATAGGTAGACTAACCCTGGGGAGGCTGGGGATAAGTAACCAGGTGGTATGATGCTGGTGACCGTCAACTTTATAGTAACCTGGAGCCCTGGGCAGGGAACTGTGATATTCATGTCAGCCTCCCAGCACAAAATGCCCCATTCTGAGCACTGGTTTCTCTCTGTACGCCAACTCAGAGAGAATTTGTCTTATTTACTGCCAGTCTTCTTATCTGTGAACTGGCGGTAATTCTTTGAGAATCTGTCATAGTTACAGTGACACATTCTAAAAGTGGCAGTAATAGGAATTATGTAAATAACTTAACTGCTGCAAACATCGGTTAGTAAAATCAGTGACTAAAAGAAGTACAATGAATGATAAAAGCGATGATGTTGCACTGTCAAGTGACCAATGTATCAAAAGAGGAATAAGTAAATAAACATCCAATAGCATATAGTCAAATAGCATAATATATTTAAAAAAAAAAAATAATTAATTACACAGTGACCACACTCATGCCAATGGGAATGTGCAGTGATAAATAAATATAAAACACAATATAGTGCCAAAAAAAGACACAACGTTGTCAAGATGGTGACAGAAGTAAGTGAACTCTCTTCCAACCAATAAGGTGACTGATGTTTATTCCTTGTGGTTATTCGTTTCACCTCAGTTCTTTCTAGATGCTCACTTCACTGCTGTAAGGTAACGGCTTGGGGGTCTTTTGGGGGATTGTACCTTAAATCAGACCCTGGCGGGGTAGTCATAATATTAGAATCCTTAGCCAATTGGAATCCAAATGGATTTTTTTTAATGGATACCCTCACAGCGCACCATTTAACCCACTTCAGCCCTGGAAGATTTTCCCCCTTAAACCCCTTTCACACCGAGCCGCTCCAGGCATCAGCGGTTTACCGTTGTTTTAGCGATGCTATTCGGCCCCGCTATACCGCCCGCTAGTGGCCAAAAAGGGGTTAAATCCGCCCGCAAAACCTCGGGCTTTCACAATGGAGTGCATAGAGCAGCTGTTTTAGGGCGTTTTGCAGGCGCTATTTTTAACACTATAGCGCCTGCAAAAACGCCCTCAGTGTGAAAGGGGTCTTAATGACAAGGCCATTTTTTGCGAGACGGCACTGCTTTGCTTTAACTGACTACTGCGCGGTTGTACGATGCTGTACTGAAACAAAATTGATGTTTTTTTTTTCCCCACAAATAGAGCTTCTTTTTGGTGGTATTTGATCATCTCTGCGGTTTTTATTGTTTGCGCTATAAAACAAAAAAGTGCGACAATTCTGGAAAAAAAATATATTTTTTACTTTTTGCTATAATAAATATCCCTAAAAAAAAAAAAGTTTAGGCCAATATGTATTCTTCTAAATATTTTTGGGAAAAAATTTAAAAAATAATCGCAATAAGCATATATTGTTTGGTTTGGGCAAAAGTTATACCGTCTACAAAATAGGGGATAGATTTAAAGCATTTTTATTATTTTTTTTTTACTAGTAATGGCGGCGATCTGCGATTTTTTGCGGGACTATGACATTGCGGCGGACAGATCGGACACTTTTGACTAATTTTTGCTATAAAAATGCACGGATTACTGTGTAAATGTCACTGGCTGAGAGGGGTTAACACTAGGGGGCAATCAAGGGGTTAAATGTGTTCCCTTTTGTGTGTTTCTAACTTTGGAGAATGGTACTGACTAGAGGAAGAGACATATCGCTGTTCCGAATTACTAGGAACAGACGATCTGTCTCTCCTGTCAGAATGGGGATTTGTGTTTACAGACACAAATCCCCATTCTGGCTCTCGTGCCCACGATAGAGGGTGGCCGGAGGACAACGCGGCCGCCGGCCAAGCGCATCTGGTTCGCCACCGTGCATCGGGCGCGCCTGCTATGGCTCATAAAGGACGTACGGTTATGGCGATTCATGGGAACAAGCCATCCTGCAGCCGTATAATGACGGCGGCTGATCGGCAAGTGGTTAAACAGAGTTCAATCTAAAACAGTTTTATTAATGATTTTTTAGGTCATTTTCTTCTCTTCTTTCATTACCAACATGATTATTGCACATATCTACCTTTGGCATGAGTGTGGTCACTGTGTACTATTTTTTTTTTTTTTTTATAGAATATGCCATTTGATTATATGCTATTGGACAGTTACTTATTCCACTGGTTCTTTTGATACATGGTCATTTGACAGCACAACATTATCAACTCTATCATTCAAAGTAATAGGAATTACCTGAATCTGGCAAATTCATCAGAAAGCTATGCAAAACTGTTGCAAGGGCTTTGCTGCATTGCAAAAATCAGTTGCAATTGCTTTATTGAATACTCACAGTATTACATAGTCAGGGTGAAAAAAAAAAACAAAAAAACAACTCCAGGGGTGCCCCAACCTTGTGAAGAGTGAGGGCCACTTAAGCGACTTGGTTAACGGTCGCGGGCCACAATGAGCTGAGCGGGTGGATGGCATGTCCATGTCCACTCTGCATTTGGAGAGCGGACACGGACGCAGCCCACGATACTTTTTAGCGGATCATATTGGAGGTAGAACACAAGTCGGTTTATGTGTGCCACTACTTAGAGGTGAATGGAGGGTCCAATAGGTCAGACTGTCGGACTGACCGTGTGAAAGGGGTCCAAGGCTGCTTTCACACTGATGCACTGTGGTTTACCTGCACCACGTGTGCATCGCAGTGTACCTTTGGCTTTCTTGCAGTTTGCAATAGACTGCTATTATATTCTGCAGGTTTGGTGCACTTTCAGAATAAAAGTCTATGGCTCAGTGCAGGTAACCCACAGGTAAACTGCTCTGCACCTGCGGATCAGTTTGAAAGCAGCCCAGTAACCACTGCAGAAAAGATATGCCCATATATACACTGTGATTTTAGTAATAAACTGACCTTTAATAACAGTATTCTTTCTATTCTATCCCAGAGCAGCAGGTCGCGGGCCACATCAGAGGGCTCCACGGGCCACTGGTTGGGCATCCCTGATCTACTCCCAAAAACACACACACACACACACACACACACACACACACGGAAGGCAAAAAAAACAAATAAAGCATGATCCAAATTGCAGGGGGGAGGGGAAAAATCCTTCCTGATCCCCCAGAAATCAGATATTCCCTAGGTCCCCGGTGTAAATAAATGTTAGAATTCATTCATATTTTGTGCATTAAGAAATGCATTCAGCTTCTTTTTTTTTTTGGGAGGATATTTGGACACAGGCACAATTTAAGTTTTTTTCAGGTATTTACCAAAACATATTGAAGCTATAGTTATATACGGTAATATGGATATGATCTGCAAGTGCACACTCTCAGGTTTATTATGTGGGTATGTACATCCAAATCGGAGGAAGGGTTTAGGAATTACAGCTCTTAAGAATAGCCATCTCCCCTTTTTCAAGGGACCAAAACCAAATTGGGCAATTGAATCAAAAGCTGTTTCATGGCCAGGTGTGGGCTACTACTTTACAATTAAAGAGGGAGTCCGGCGGAATTTTTTTTTTTTTTTTTAAAAGTCAGCAGCTACAAATACCGCAGCTGCTGACTTTTAAAATAAGGAAACTCACCTGTCACAGGGTCCAGCGATATCGGCACCCGAGGCCGAACCGTCACTCGGTCCTCGGATGCTGCCGCCGCCATCTTGGATATGGGAATCAGGAAATTAAGCCTTGCGGCTTCACTTCCCGGTTCCCTACTGCGCATGCGCGAGTCGCGCAATGCAATAGGAATGCCCAGCGTGGCGGGACAGGAGGCATAGACTCCCGTGGAAGTCTATGCCCAGAAGTGGGTGTACATACCTGTCTTAGACAGGTATCTGCACCCCCCTCCCCCCTGAAAGGTGCCAAATGTGACACCGGAGGGGGGAGGGTTCCGATGAGTTCCACTTTATGGTGGAATCCCGCTTTAAGCAGCTAAAAAGGTCTGGAGTTGATTCTTAAGCCTCGTACACATGGTCCGATTGTTGGCACGGGATTGTCTGTTGACAGACTGTTGTCCTAAAATCTTACCGTTAGTATGCTCCTTTTGACAATTGGATGACAGGCTAGTGAATTTTCGGCGGACAACGATTTGACGTCAGATTTTCGTATGGTCAGTACACAAATCCATCACACAAAAGTCGAAAGTACAAACACTCATGCTCGGAATCAATGCTCACTAAACACAAAATTAGCAGAAGGGGCCCAAAGGGTGGCGCTCAAGAGCTGAAATTCCTCATAGTAAGTCACTACGTTCCTGTTTGTGGCATGACAATTGTGTAACGTTAGTATGCAAAACAAGATTCTGGTACACGCCCTTTTGCAAAAATCAGACGCTCGGTTGGCCAACAATCGTACCGCGTGTACGAGGCTTTAGACCCCATACACACTATTAGGTTTTCTGCCGATTATTGTCTTCAGATTTACCAAAACCATGTAGTGCAAGGGCCTGTCTGATTGCATACAAATTGAAACTCTTAAGGTTTGACCTCATATTATATGGTTTTGGTAAATCTGAAGACAATAATCTGCAGAAAATCTAATAGTGTGTATGGGTCTTAAGTGTGGTGTTTGCATTTGGAATCTACTGCTGTGAACCTATATCATGCGCTCAAAGGAGCTGTCCATGCAAGTGAAACAGGTCATTGTAAGGCTTCAAAAACAAAATCCATCAGAGAGATAGCAGCAACATTAGGAGTGGCCAAAATCAACAGTTTGGTACATTCTGAGGAAAGAAGAATGCACTGGTGAGCTCAGCAACATAAAAAGGCCTGGACGTCCACGGAAGAGAACAATGTTGGATGATTGAAGGATCCTCTCTATGGTAAAGAAAAAATGATTCACAACATCCAGACAAGTGAAGGACACTCTCCAGGAGGTGGACGTATCATTGTCAAAATCAAAGAGAAGACTCCACGAGAGTAAATATAGCGGGTTCACCACAAGGTGCAAACCATTCATAAGTCTGAAGAACAGCCAGATTAGAGACTTTGCCAAAAAACTGCTAAAAAAGCCAGACCAGTTCTGGAAAAGCATTCTTTGGACGGATGAAACTAAGATTAATCTGTACCAGAATGACGGGAAGAAAAAAAAAGTGTGGAGAAGGCTTGGAACAGCTCATGATCATGAACAGTACACGTCATCTGTAAAACATGGCAGAGGCAGTGTGATGGCATGGTATGCATGGCTTCCAGTGGCACTGGGTCATTGGTGTTTATAGTTGATGTGACAGAAGCAGCCGGATGAATTCTGCTGTGTTTAGTGATAGAGATATACGGTCAGCCCAGAGTCAGCCAAATGCAGGCAATTTGATTGGACGGCGCATCACAGTACAGATGGGCAATGATCCAAAACACTGCAAAAGCAACCCAGGAGCTTTTGAAGGAAAAGTGGAATATTCTGCAATGACCGAATCCATCACCTGATCTCAAACCAATTGAGCATGCATTTCACTTGCTGAAGGCAAAACTAAAGGCAGAAAGACCCACAAACAACAACTGAAGACAGCTGCAGTTATAGCCTGGAAAAGCATCTGAAAGGAGGAAAGTCTTTGGTAAAGTCCATGGGTTCCAGACTTCAGGCAGCCATTGCCAGTAAAGGATTCTCAAAGAAATTCTATATATAATAGTATATAAATAGTAAGAAAGGGAGGCCAGATCATATTGGTCCCATAAAGAATGATGAAGGGAATCTGGTTACTAAGGATGGAGAGATGGCGAAGGTATTGATTCTTCTCAGACTTTACAAGGGAAACAGGGGGCTTCAGTAACCAAAACTGCAATGTTTATTCTCATGACACCTCACAGGCAGCACCCTCATGGCTAACAGAGGATAAAATTAGAAATAGACTTGAAAAACGTAACAAGTAATTGCCAGACCATTGTTCCAATTTTTTTTTACGAACAGTCTACTGACTGGAATGGTACCAACAGATTGAAGAAAAGCCAATGTAGCTCCAATATTTAAAAAAGGGCCAAGATACAGACCAATTACTCTAACATCAATAGTATTCAAGCTCTTGGAGGGGAGAAGGGACTATATACAAGATTTTAGTAATGAAAACTGTATAATTAGCAGTAATCCGCATGGATTCATGAAGAATTGTTCTTGCCAAACAAATCTATTAACCATAAATCTATTAACCATAAATGTTTACTGTACAAATTAAGGTCTGTCGGCATGGACCAAAGAGCGAATAACATGGATTAAAAACTGGCTACAGGGGCAAGTTCAGAGGGTAGTGATAAATGGGGAGTACTCTGAATGGTCCGCTGTGGAAAGTGGGGTCCCCCAGGGTTCTCTCCTGCGACCAATCCTATTTAAATTTATTCATAGACGACCTGGGAGGATGAGATAAACCACTCAATCTCAGTATTTGTGGACAATACTAAGCTAAGCAGGACAATAATTTCTCCGCAGGATGTGGAAACCTTGCAAGAAGATCTGAACAACTTAAAGAGGAAGTTAACCCATACAAAAAATAAAAAATAAACCCTGCAAGGCAAAGGCATAATGAGCTAGTATGCATAGCATACTAGCTCATTATGAATAACTTACCTGAGAACGAAGCCCCCGAAGCGGTCGCCCTCCTTCATCTCCACCGCAGCCATGTATGCCGAGTGACTTCTGGGTCTCGTGGCTCCGGCGCTGAGATTGGCCAGAGCCGCGATGACGTCACTCCCGGGCATGCGCCGGGAGCTGCCACTAGCGGCATATCAGCGGCGTGCTCAGTGCGCCTGCGCGCCGTTGTCTACGGAGCATGCACCGTAGACACCGGTGCCTGTCTTTTTGCAAATATCTCCTAAACCGTGTATGTTTAGGAGATATTTCTTGGACCTACAGGTAAGCCTTAATCTAGGCTTACCTGTAGGTCAACGTGGTCTGTAAGGGTTTACAACCACTTTAATGTGGTGGGCAACTACATCGCAAATGAGGTTTAATGTAGAAAAATTTAAAATAATGCATTTGGGTGGCAAAAATATGAATGCAATCTACTCACTAGGGGGAGAACCTCTGGGGGGAATCTAGGATGGAAAAGGACCTGTGGGTCCTAGTAGATGACAGGCTCAGCAATGGCAAGCAATGCTAAGCTGCTGCAAGCAAACTTGTACTAGGTTTATTACTGAACAAGCTACAGTATCCATTACCGCACTGTTTTAGGATTACACCAGCTTAAATTCTGTCTCCATTATGCCACTAAGAAAGGACCTCCATGCTGCCTGTTTGGGCCATCTGTTCTGGCTTTTTGTTAGTTGCCAATTGCTCTATCTGGCCGCCTGTCATGGGGGCCGGTGGGGCCTGTGTGTATTTGCTATGCACGCATTTCCTTTTGTCTTCTACCACTCGGTTTGCTTTAGAGTCAATGGTTCAGCTAATTGCGTCTGTGTACAGCACCAGACTCCTCACATCCTTGGTTTATTTACCTGTTTGTGCCCCTGGCTCTGGCCAGGTGTTTATGGTGCCTTATCTTTTTATCTGCAGGACCTCTGGAAACACCTTATGTACTCTCCTTTACATCATTTTACATTTTTCTTTTTCTATTGAACTATACCATGTCCTGGAGATAATATTGGGCCCTTGTTCCTGGGTGCACGCCCCTCACTAAATTTACTGTTCTGTTGGGACATGTTCAGGGGTGCTTGCTATGCTTGATCCAGGGCTCTGGATTCGACAGGGTGGGAGGGAGGGGGAGCATGACTTTACTGCTCCAGGTTGGGTTGGTTTTAATGTTGTTTTTTTTTGGTTTTCTAGTCTCACTACATTTTTGCTCGTTATGTTTAGATGACATTATCAATATACAGTGGTGTTATATATAAAGTTTACTGCGGGTATCTGGTATTGCCTCCCTCCCAAGTATTTAGCAATTCCCAAACTCTAACCCTTCCTCTTTTCATATATACTGCTTCTCTTAACAAACGACTAAGGTTAATGCAATCTCATGCAAACATCCATGGCTTTAAATTCTGCTGTAAAACGTTCCTTGGTTTCCACTTTTCTATGGGGGGGGGGGGGGGGAGACTCACTTGTTTGGGTGTTGCATACTTGGTTTGAACAAAAGCTTGGCTCGATGCTTACTACCATGTGACCTACTCAAATTATGCTAGGGGGGGTCAGCGTCATCCACAGATCCCTGCAGTTTCAGCTCATGGAGGCGAGAACCGATCCTGAGGGGCATTATGCATGTCTCCAGACCTAAATCCTATTGAGCATCTGTGGGGCATCCTCAAACAGAAGGTGTAGGAGCGCAAGGTCTCCAACATCCCCCAGCTCATGGAGGAGTGGAAGAGGACTCGAGTGGCAACCTATGAAGCTCTGGTGAACTCCATGCCCCAGAGGGTTAAAGTGGTTGTAAACCCTTACAAACCACTTGGACCTACAGGTAAGCCTAGATTAAGGCTTACCTGTAGGTCAAAGAAATATCTCCTAAACCTACACGGTTTAGGAGATATTTCCCAAAGAACAGGCACCACTGTCTACGGCGCATGCGCCGTAGACAGCACCGCGCAGGCGCACTGAGAAAGCCGCTCTCAGCTGCGATATGCCGCGAGTGGGGGCTCCCGTGCGCATGCGCGGGAGTGACATCATCGCGGCGCCGTTGAATGACAGCGCTGGAGCCGCGAGACCCACCAAGAAGATTGAGGCGCCGTACACAAGGGGACAGCGGTGACTTCGCTGGCTCCTGTGTCAGGTAAGTGACACATAATGGACTACTATGGTATGCATAGTAGTCCATTATGCTTTACCTTTGCAGGTAAACAAAGAGGAAGTAAACCCATTATTGTTGCCAGCGGTTTAGACATTAATGGCTGTGTGTTGAGTTATTTTGAGGGGACAGAAATTTTACCCTGTTATACAAGCTGTACACTCACTACTTTACATTGTAGCAAAGTGTCATTTCAGAACTAACTGCACTACTGTGATGCAATCTTACCTAAAACAAACTGGCCCTGGTATAGATCAAAGCCTTAATCTAGCAGTTTTATCATCATCATCATCATCATCATCATCATCATCATCATCATCATCATCATCATCATCATCATCATACTTGGTTAAGCTTTGAAAATTAAAGCTAGAAGCGGACTGGTTTTACCCCTGCGCACATACACGTCACAACAGACCCCCACCTATGTTCATAAAATGTGTTTGTTTTTTTTTTTCTCACCTTCTTGCTAGAACACTTCTCTTCTTCTCACTTCTCTGAACATCATGGCCTTTCACCACAAACTGTATAACATTCTCTTCTGCAATGGACAAGAGAAGCACCAATATTAAAAATAGATGTTCATACACAGTAAAATAGCCACAATGTGATAAGGAGAAATAGATTGAACCATTTAAAAAAAAAAAAATAAATAAGGGGGCGGGGGGTGATCACCAGAAGAAAATAAAAGCTGGTTAAACATCCCAGAGGATCCTGTGCACACAGCACTTGTCCCCTTCACAATCCTTGCAGGGCTGCGAAGTTGTGTTGGCGGATAACTAGTCCCACCCACCCGTTTAGCTACACAGAACCCGCACACCCCTTCCAGGCCTTCCCCCCTTAAACTGTCAAAGCGTGCAGTGCTTTCTCCTAATCTCTCTTGTTTACGTATGGAGTCTGGAACTGAAGCCGGCTTTTCAGGGTAAATGGACAGTGGAAACTGTCAGCTGGAGAAGAGTGCTTCTATGCATAAGTACACAAGCTAACAACAGCACAAGCCAGGTATTACACTAGGATGTTTCAGACTAGTGTGTGCTTTTGTCAGCTTGTGTTTTTGTGAATGAAAGCACTCTTCTCCAGCTGTCATCTTTCACAACACAATCTGACAGTTTCTACTCTCTGTTCCCCTGAATAGCAGGCTGCAGGTCTATGAGGCTAATTTATTAAAAACGGGAGCATGCAGAATCTAGAACAGCTGTGCATATCAGTCTATCAACTTCTGTCTTCAGCTTGTTCAGTTAAACTTTGAAAATGAAAGACAGAAGCCTATTGGTTGCCATGTACAGCTGCTTCGACCTTGTTGGCTTGTATGAAGAAACCTGAAGGCACCTTGGTTGAAAAAGGCTGAGTTAAACTCTCAGGTGCTAAAGGGGTGTGACCACATAATAACACTACAAATTCTGGATGGACCCTCTGCACACAACGCTATACACCCCTTCCAGCAAACTATGCAAATATAAAACAGGGATTTTTAGTACACACATGGCAAAACATGTTTAAGCTGACCAACTGCACCAACGTACTCCCTCTTATGGTCAGTCCTACACTTGGGGGGGGGGGGGGGGTGGATGGTGCTACTAGGTTTAGGTCTGGTCACTGACCTGTGTTACAACAGAGAGAATATACCTGTGCTCAAACAGGTATTACAATATGTGTGAGCTAAAAATCCCAGTTTTACATTTGCATAGTTTGCTAGAAAGGGTGTATAGCGGTGTGCAGAGGGTCCATCCAGAATTTGTATATTATATATATATATATATATATATATATACACACACACACACACACACACACACACACACATACAAACATTCACACACACACACACGCATATATATATACATATATACACACACACACACACACACACACACACACACACAATTATTTATTTTTTTGTTTGTTTTAGAGCTCAAGTGTGCATGAGGCACTATTGTGAGGAGTTGCTTCACTTGCCAAAAGAGATGCTCAGGAGAAAGGGATGGGACAAACCTGACTATTGCAGGACAAGTTTCCACTTGCTTATACATTTGGATATAACTTCTCTCTGTTCCTAATTATTCTAACATGCAGTTTCCAGTAATACCTGTTTATGCAACTTTTTATTCAGTGTTTAATTTGAATTGCATAAGTGTGTAACACATTTAGTATGTATGTCCCATGAAAACTTTTTTTTTTTTTTTTTTATGTTCTGGATCAGTGGTTCTTAACCTTGTTGGAGGTACTGACCCCCACCAGTTTCATATGCGCATTCACTGAACCCTTCTTAATTTGAAAAATAAAATATGATTTATTCAAATTCAAAACAGTCATATATTTAGGTATATATTTATACATAGGTATATTTTTATACATTAGGTGCACAAAATGAACAAAACCATTAAAGAACAAAACCATTAAGAACAAAACCATTAAGAACAAAGCACAAAACCATTAAAATATTAAAACAGGATTTTCACACAAAAACAAAACCATAATAATGAATATTTACTGCAAATCAGTGGTGACTTCTGCTGTTGCCTTTCAGAGACCAGTTCAGAAATGCGCGGCTTTACCTTGGCAAGTGCCACTCTCATGTCATTTTCGCAACAAAGTCTGTTCCTTTTCTTCGTTTTTATGTTCAGCATCCTCGAAAAGGATTGCTCGCAAAGATATGTTGTAACAAACGGTATGAATATCTCCAGAGCTTTCTTAGCAATAACAGGGTACGTTACCATTTGTTGACACCAAAACGTTGAGAGCGTTGTTGTTCTGAAGAGTTGCTGTTGAACCTGGCTCTGCTGAATTTCAATGATTTCATCGAGGCATTCTTAATTGACATCTGTTGTCTCAACACTAAACATGAACGTCTGTCTCACCCATGTTGGATATGACTCTCTTGTAGGGAAGTATCCGTCAAGAGACTTTGCAAGCGAATCTAAGTGCGTGGCAATTGCTTGCTTCAGTTCCGCGGGTACAGAAATGTCTCCGATTCCAGATACATCTTCGATCTTACTTACACAGTCGTTTTTGAAAAGCCTTCAGGTTTTCTTCTGCTTCGATGATGTTGACTCCACCGCCCTGCATCTGTTGATTGAGATGATTGAGAGCTGCGAAGATATCAGCCATGTACGCTAAAATGAGAATGAACTCAGAATTTTTTAAGAAATCTGCATGACAATGTTGGTGCTCTTGCAAAAACAGGGCTAATTCCACACGCACGGCAAAAACACGATTCAGCACCTGTCCCCGGGATAACCACCGAACGTTAGAATGGTACAGAAGTACCTCAAATTCATATCCCATTTCTTTACACAGCTCCCTGAAGATGCGGTGCCTCAGAGCACTATTTCGCACATAGTTCACGCATTCCACTACAATTTTTAATACTTCTGCCAGTTTTGGAGGCAAGGTTTTTGTTGCCAACGCATGCCTGTGCAGAATACAATGCGTAACAATGATGTGTGGTGCATCAGCTTTCACTAGCGCACCAAAACCAGACTTTCTTCCCAGCATGGCTGGAGCTCTGTCCGAACAAACTGCAGAAACCATATCCCACGAAAGATTGTTGTCTTTGAAGAAGTCATCCACAAGTTTCTTCACAGCGGCTGCCTTAGTTGTTGTTGTAAGAGGCTTACAAAATAAAAAATCTTCCTTCATCACGTCGTCTTTCACATAGCGCACGAATACTGCAAGCTGGCTTAGATTGGAAACGTCTGTGCTCTCGTCGAGTTGAAGGCTGAATTTTGCCGGGCTTGAAATCAGATCTGCAACTACTTGAGCCAAGATGTCTTTGCTCATGTCCTCTATTCTGTCACTGATGGTGTCATTTGAAAGAGGAATTTGGGATAACTTAACTTCAACTTCCCAGCATGATATTCGCCATCGTCAACACAGCTGGTTTTATGAGTGTTTCAGCAATGGTGTGTGGTTTTCCCTGCTTTGCGATAAGGTAAGCAACTTCGTACGATGCTGTGAGGATCAGTTTGTTGATGGGTACAAAGCCGAGAACAGGTAGAGTAGCCTTTTAATCGAATCTAGCTCTCTTCACCTTGAATTCAGCGAGCGTTGTGTTCTTGTGTTTTCCATGCAGCTTAAGGAAGTGTTCTCTTAGTTTTGCCGGTGCTAGACTAGAATTGCTCAACTTGGCATTGCAAATCATGCAGTTAGGACGCTGACTCCCATCACGTTCCGTTATACATGTGAATCCATATTGTACATATTCGTCCAACCACTTTCTTTTTTGCTCGACATAGTTAGTATGAAGGGATTAAAATATTAAGAAAGAAATCACACGACGTACCATCACGACAGTTACAATTCGACTACTGGGTGCACCAAATTCCCTGCAGCACAGATAGGCCGCCAAGCGATGTGGCATTATCACCTGCAGGCAATGATGGACAAACGGGGCATGTCATCACGAATCATATGAGTCGGGTGTGTGTCTTGACCTCCGCCGAACCCGCGAGACTGACTCACCGAACCCCTGGTGTTCGATCCAACCCAGGTTAAGAACCACTGTTCTGGATAGTGTAGAAGGATTGGAAATATTAAAGTGGAAGCCCATGCAAAAAACTAAAACCCCTGCATATATAGCCACCAACATTCTTAAGCCTCATACACATACTTAGATTTTTCGGACGACCAACATACATTTTTTTGTGGCATACAGTCTCATGTCGAAAGTGGAGAGGATACTTACAATCCGAAAATCGGCAAAGAGCTCGTTTTAAATTAACACTAACCTATCTAGCCCTGTAAAGAAAAAAAAAATCAGTATACATACCTTTTCTGCAGGCGATCCGACCCGATCTCCAGCAGTGGAAGCTCTGATCTCACGCTGAGCTGTCAGCTGCGGCTTCGCTGTGGAGGCAGCAGCAGAGGACACGTCCGACAATGGAAGCTGACTTAGTAACCTATAGTATGGGTGACATCACTCCCCATTCATTTCACAGCCATTGTCGGACGTGTTCACAGCAGAGCTTCCGCTGCTGGAGATCGTGTTGGAGAATCTGCAGAAAAGGTATGTATACTGATTTTTTTCTTCACAGGGCTAGATAGGTTAGTGTTAGAATGAAAGCAGAGGGGGACTGTTTTAAGGCCACCCAGCACATGGGACTGTGCCAGAATGAGAGTTTCAAAGTTCCCCCCACCAGGTGAAGGTTAAGTAACCAATTAAGGTTTTAGCATATCTGGGGTCTCAGGTCAGCTGACTGCTGTAGGTCAGCTGACCTTTAGGAATCTTACAGAAGGTAGAGTCACCTGACCCCCTGGAAGCTTCTAGATTGGGCAAAAGGCTATATAAGGCAGTGCATCAGGCATAGTGGCTGCCAGTTTCCTCAGCAATCCACCTGAGGAGCTATCTCTCTGCTTTATGATGAAGAGCCTTGTGCAGCGTCTATGGGAAAAAGAACAGGTGCTGAGGATGGGGAGGGGTGGATGCAGCACTGCCTCTCTTTACCTCTCTCTCTGGATCCATTGCCTCTCAGCAGCCACGTCAGAGCCAGCATCAGCCATGTCAGCCGCCCCCATCTCCACCTCCGCTTCAGCCGCCGCCTCCGTGTTTTTTCCTCCGCCTCTTTTGCAGCCTCTCAGGACACAGACACACAGCTATCTCCTCCTTGGTGTGAGGTAAGGGGTATGGGCAACACGAGAGCGGGTTACATCAGCGGTGGGCGGGAGGAGGAGGCGGCCATTGATGGTACTGTTACAGGCACAGTGGTGAGAGGTTCCCCAGCCAAAAGGAGGTCTCTCAGGAGAAGGTTTTCTCCTTCTCACAGAAATGACACCGCGCAGCATAGGAGCCGGGTACCTGCCAGCAGCAAGAAGGAAGGAATGGCTACAGTCTGGAATGGAGGTTCAGGGCACAGCAGGAGCAAAAGGGACACCCACAGTGGTCCCGCCTCACACTACAGACAGGCCAGTCAGCTTAACCTGGGGGCACCAACATCTGTCACACCGGCCGGCACCCCCCCAAGTCTGGGCATCCCTGCCAGGGACTGCAGCAGTCAAGGACAGCAAAGCACCAGGGAGAGTTTGCATGCAAGCTCTTCTGGACCCAGCATTCAGGCTCAGCTAGACTCACAGCACATCCCTGCAGTGTGCTCTCAGCCAGCTGCGATTACTTCTCCAGGTAATGTTACATTGTCTCAATTACAACTGCTGACATCTTTATCTACTTCTTTGTCATCTCTTATAGATAGTTTTAAAACTGTCCCACCTGTGGTTACTGACAATGTTGCTAGTTCGGCTGCTGCAGTTTGGTCTACCCCAGCTGCAGCAATTAGCAGTGTTAATGCTGACTCTAGTAATGCAGTTTCTGGGCAGATTCTGACTGCTCCATTGCCAGCTGTCAGCAATAATACTGTTCAAACAAATGATTTTGCACAAGCTCAAACTAATGTCCCTGAAATATTTGAAAAACATTTCCTTGTACTCCGTTCCCGCTAGGCTACCATTTGCCTTCCAGTTTTAAAGATAAGATTATCCGGGGGGGATTTTGTAGATCTGCTTTCTCTCCTTCCATCCTCAAAATAATTTTTATTTAAAAGTGACAAAAAGTTAAGAGAGAACAGTAGATGGTAGACGCAGGCCAGTGCCTAGGAATTTTAATAATTGGCTACAGGCATTCTGTATATATGCTAGCATTATCTGTGAAAATGATCCAGGGAAGAGTGTGGGTTTATTTAAGCATCTGGACATGGTCTTGGAGGCTTATAAAAATTTGGTGGGATATACTGGTTTGTTTACGATGAGTCCTTCAAAAAAAAAAAAAAAAAAAAACTCTCAGTTCATCCCAGTCTGAAATGGGGTTGTAAGGATATCGGTCTTTGGCTTAATCTTTTTCTTCCACAGCGATCATTCACTAACAAACTATTTCTTCCAGCACCAGCGCAGTTACCAATTACAAGAAGGTATGTTTTTCTTTCAATGATACACAATGCAAGTGGCCTGGTTCCTGTAGGTATAGACACGAATGTGCATTTTTGTGCAGGGGGCACATCCTGTGGCGAAATGCTTCAAAAAATGGCAGTTACCAGCCAATCACAAGGTAGAGGCTCCAACGCCAGTGAGGCTGCCAAGAATGGCCCCCTGGCTGCAATGGTACACAGACAGACAGATGGCCCTTCTACTGTTTGAGGTGTTCAATGGGGGGTTTTTACCCCCCCCTTTTCAGGGCCAAGGTTGCGAGTTTAAAAAGGAATTTGAGATCCACCTTGGATCTGCCAGAGGTGGTGAGGGAGAAAATTTTCAGGGTACTTCAGGCAGGTAGGGTTGCTGGACCTTTTTTTATGTCCGCTTTTCTAAACTTCAGGATCTCCCCACTGGGGGTTGTGCCCTAAAAAGAAATGGGTTCTTACAGGCTGATTCACCACTTGTCATTTCCTAAAGGGGATTCCTTGAATGATCAGATAAGTGTTTAATCAGCCTCAGTGCACTATTCCACATTTGAGGATGCATTGTCTTTAATACGTAAATTAGGCCCTGGAACTTTTCTGGCTAAAACAGATGTACAGTCTGCCTTTCGTTTATTGCCCATCAATCCTCTATCTTTTAATTCCCTAGGTTTTTGTTTTGACAATTGTTTTTCTTTGATCGCTGCCTCCACATGGGATGCTCACTCTCCTGTACTTATTTTGAGGCTTTTGCTACATTCATTGAGTGGGTGGTAAAAGTCGTTTAATGGCTAAGTCACTATCCTGGTCTCACATTAACAAAACTTTGGCAGGTGTTTCCTTTTTTCTCCAACTACAGAATTACCCTGCCTGTTCTTCCCTGTTTTCAGTTCGGCAGGCCCTGAAGGGCTATAAGAAGGCGACGTTTCGGCGGGACTCCAGAATGGCGATTACGCCTGACATTCTTTCCCGGTTATGTTCAGCGGTTGACACAGTTTGTTTTCGCCCTATCTTTTTCGGGCCGTTTTTTTTCATTATTTTATTTTTTTCGGGGCGTTGAGGATTTTCAGAGGTGTTACCCCCTAATAAGATTTCAGCGTCAGGGCTCCTATTATCGCACGTTTTATTGGATGTTAGATGGCGTCAAGTTATTTATTCCAAGATCTAAAACTGACCAGTATGGGAAGGGTGTTTGGGTTCAACTTCTCCCATTTCCTGGGTCACCTATTTGCCCGATCATTCTACTCCGGAAGTTTCTTAAAATTAGGTATGAGCACAGCAATATTCTGTTCGTTCATTGCAATGGCCTCCCACTGACCAAGTACCAATTCAATGCTGTTTTCTCAAAATGTTTGGCCTTGCTGAACTTGGGTAAACTGTCGATGTCTTCCCATTCCTTTCGTATTGGGGCAGCCACCGAGGCTGCCCGGTTGGGTTTACAAATCAGTGTTATTAAACGGATTGGTAGGTGCCAGTCTGATGCTTATAAGTTATACATTCGTCCTAATTGTCTATTTTAATCCACAGGTCAGTCTCTGTCCGTTTGGATCATAGGGCATTCATACATATTCTGGGCTGAAAGGGGAGCTTTGCGAAGGATTTATACCGAAAGCTTGAATTTTGATCCCTCATTGGTAAATATAAGTTGGCACGGTAGGAGAGGTATGAGATGGTCGGACCTATTTGATAATTTAAGTTTGCTATTTCAATCCTTACCGGTCCCTGACATTTTGATTTTGCATCTTGGGGGTAACGATATCGGTACTGTTTAGACTTTGGACTTACTCTTTCAAATCAAGAACGATGTGTCTCTGTTTCAGCTATCATTCCCCAATATACGTTTAGTTTTTTTTTTCAGAAATTATCCCAAGATTAGTTTGGTTAAATTCCCCTTTGGACAAGGTCAGGAAACGTATCAATCGGGCATTGGTCAAATTTTTGCCTACGATTGGTGGTTTTTCGTTTAGGCATATAGACTTGGAAGGTGGTTTAGTCGGCCTGTTCAGAGATGACGGTGTTCACATCTCTGATATCGGGTTGGACATATTTAATAATAATTTGCAGGCTATGGTGGAGTTGGCCGCGCTACGGGGGTCATGGAGGCCAGGCTTGTGTTTTGTATATAGATAAAAACACAACCCTGGCTTGTGGGAGTGGTTATTTAAAAGTTGGTTATAAGTTCATCAACCTGAGTCGTAGTGGCTGGGTTGTTATTGGAAGTTGGTTGATTAACAGTTTGTTGGTGATTTCATTTATCTATCTATGAATACTTCCATGTTTATTTATACCAATAATAAAGACCGCGGCCTAGTTTACTCCACCATGTTGTCTGTTGTTATTTATTACAGTTAATCAGTTCTGGCTACATTCCCATGAAAGCAGAGGGGGACTGTTTTAAGGCCACCCAGCACATGGGACTGTGCCAGAATGAGAGTTTCAAAGTTCCCCCCACCAGGTGAAGGTTAAGTAACCAATTAAGGTTTTAGCATATCTGGGGTCTCAGGTCAGCTGACTGCTGTAGGTCAGCTGACTGCTGTAGGTCAGCTGACCTTTAGGAATCTTACAGAAGGTAGAGTCACCTGACCCCCTGGAAGCTTCTAGATTGGGCAAAAGGCTATATAAGGCAGTGCATCAGGCATAGTGGCTGCCAGTTTCCTCAGCAATCCACCTGAGGAGCTATCTCCCCTCCCCCCCTCCCTTGTCGCGGCCTATAATATTATGTGGTTTTATTACCATCCTTTGCTCTAAAGGAGTGGTTATTTAAAAGTTGGTTATAAGTTCATCAACCTGAGTCGTAGTGGCTGGGTTGTTATTGGAAGTTGGTTGATTAACAGTTTGTTGGTGATTTCATTTATCTATCTATGAATACTTCCATGTTTATTTATACCAATAATAAAGACCGCGGCCTAGTTTACTCCACCATGTTGTCTGTTGTTATTTATTACAGTTAATCAGTTCTGGCTACATTCCCATGTTGGTGGCTATAGATGCAGGGATTTTAGTTTTAGCACGGACTTGCACTTGATTTCAGACAGGAAACTATCACTAGCGATAGGTTGAAATCACCCATGGTAAGATGGCAAAGATGCTCCCTGCTTGTCCCTATAGAATTGCTCTAGGGCCGAAACAACTAATCAATTAATCGACAACTAATCGATTATGAAAATAGTTATCAACTATGTTCATAATCGATTAATCGGCCAGCCAATTCGTTGGCCTGCATACAGAAGGCATTATTTGTTTACATATCATGAAATACAGTGCAGCACACATACAGCTCAGTACACCATCCATACATGTCAGTAAGTGCCTGAGAACATGTGAATGTGTGAGGAGCAATGCCTCATGGGACATGTAGTCCTGCGCAGGAAGTGAGTGGTTCTAAAGTCAGAAGTTTTTTTACCTTGCTATAGGGACGCCCTATACTATACTTTGCAGCTTGCTATTGGGGCACTCTGAAGTCAGGAAGAGCCAGAAGCGTCAGTGGAGGACCCCAGAAGAGGAGAATCAGGGATGCTCTGTGCAAAACCATTACACAGAGCAGGTAAGTATAACATGTTTTTTTTTTTAACAAACCATTTTAACCACTTCAGCCCTGGCAGATTTGGCTGCTCAATGACCAGGCCATTTTTTTCAATACGGCACTGCGTCGCTTTAACAATTGCAGTCATGCAACGCTGTACCCAAACAAAATTTACGTCCTTTTTTTCCCCACAAATAGAGCTTTCTTTTGGTGGTATTTGATCATCTCTGTGGTTTTTATTTTTTGCACTATAAAAAAAAAAACACCACACAATATTTTGTACGTATTTTGTTTAGGCCGACATGTATTCTTCTACATATTTTTGGTAAGAAAAAAAAAAAAAAAAAAACGCAATAAGCTTATATTGATTGGTCTGAGCAAGTTATAGCATCTACAAAATAGGGAAAGATTTATGGCATTTTTATTATAATTATTTTTTACTAGTAATGGCGGCGATCTGCGATATTATGGCGGACAGATCGGACACTTTTGACACATTTTTGGAACCATTGACAATTATACAGCAATCAGTAAATGTCACTGGCAGGGAAGGGGTTAACACTAGGGGCGATCAAGGGGTTAACCATGTCCCCTAGTGTGTTTTAACTGTAGCGGGATGGGAGTGACTGGAGGAAATGACAGATCATTGTTCCTAGCTAGTAGGAACTGACGATCTGCCTCTCAGAACAGGGATTTGTGTGCATGTACACACTCTCACTCACAATTGTGGCCACAATCTCGCATGGCCGGCGGTCACACGCATTGCCTCCCCCCCCCGGCAGTGCAGTGGGCGCGTGCCTGCTATCCCGCTTAAAAGGGATCGACGTACAGCTACGACAGTTCGCGGGATCGTGCCGACCTGGTTAAAGACTGTGTGCAGGGAAGATCAGCATCTCAACCCAGAGGTGGTGGAGGCTGATAGACTGGAAGTAATAGAAGGCATTACAATTACATTTAGGCTGCTTTCATACTGGAGCGGGTGGGCATTGACAGTAAAACATCGATATTTTTAGCAGCGCTTTACCGTCGTTTTTGCAGAGGTTTCCGTCTGCTAGCGGGGCACTTTTAACCCCCGCTAGTGGCCGAAAAATGGTTAAAACGACCCGCAAAGCGCCACTGCATACACCCTTCACCACTCCAAAAGATGTTGCTCGCAGGACTTTTTTTAATGTTCTGCTAGCGCATCGCCTCAGTGTGAAAGCACTCGGGCTTTCACGCTGAGACTGCAGGAGAGCCGTTTTTCTGGTGCTTTACAGGCACTATTTTTAGCCCAAAAGCACCTCAGTGTAAACGGTGTCTTAAAGCAAACTTTTACCAGTATTGTGCATTCTATTTAAAATGATCATATCCATTAAAAAAAAAAAAAAAAAAAAGGCTCAGCTTTTAGTACTACTTTAAAAAGATTTATATTAGAGGTCGACCGATATGGGTTTTTCTCTGGCCGATGCCGATGCCGATATTTAGAAATCGGGGCGGCCGATGGCCGATATAGGATGCCGATTTTTTTGGGCCGATATGTTAGGCCGATTTTTATATATTTTTTTCCCTTCATCTCATAAAATCTAACAGACACCTTTCACACTGCTGCGTTTTTTTAGGCGCTTTTGGGCTAAAAATAGTGCCTGTAAACTGCCTGCAAAACGGCTCCCCTGCAGTCTGTGTGAAAGCCCGAGTGCTTTTACACTGAGGCGATGCGCTGGCAGGACATTAAAAAAAAAAAGTCCTGCAAGCAGCATCTTTGGAGCGGTGTTAACTGCTCCTCCACCACTCCTGCCCATTGAAATGAATGGGCACCGCTGCCGAAGCGCCTGCAATGCGATTTGGCAGTGGCGATTCACGGGCGCATTTAACCCCTTCCTCGGCCACTAGCTGGGTTATAAGTGCCCCACTAGCAGCCGAATAGCGTCGCTAAAATTACAGTAAAGCGTCGATAAATCTAGCAGCGTTTTACCGTCAACGCCCGCCCGATTAAAAAATAAAAACAACTATATATTAAATACACAAAAACAGGTAATCAAAACTTTTGGGCGAAAAAAAAAAAAAATAAAAAAAAAAAAAAAAAAATCGGCTAACTTTACTGTTTTAGTTTTCTTTTTAAAATCATTTAGTGTATTTTTTCCAAAAAAATATTGCGTTTGAAAGACCGCTGCGCAAATACCGTGTGAAATAAAATATTGCAACAACCGCTATTTTATTCCCTAGGGTCTCTGCTAAAAATATATATATAATTTTTGGGGGTTTTAAGTGATTTTCTAGCAGAAAATACAGGATATTTACTTGTAAGCAACAAGTGTCAGAAAAGATTTAGTCTTTAAATGGTTAAACTGAGAACTTTCTCCACACGGAGTTTACTTCATTCATCATAAGTGTAAACATTAAACATTGTAACACTTTGGTCTTTTTTGGCAGAATGCCCAGAGAGGAGAAGGGGAAGACTCAGGCAACTTGCATTGACTTCTATTACAGAAGTCTTTTGCAAGTCACGGCTGAATTTATAATCGGCCTTTTTTATCAGCAAAATCGGCCGATGCCGATTAATTAAAAAAACGCCAAATATCGGCCGATATATCGGCCGGCCGATATATCGGTCGACCTCTAATTTATATCTCCCTTCCACCCTTCATATAGCTGCATGTCTTACTCCTAATTATAATGCCCATATATCCTACTTCTGGGTGTATTTATTATTAATAATATATACATACATACATACATACATACACACACACACACACACACACACACACTTTATTATTATTACAACTTTCACAGTATAAATGAACCCCTTTAGGCCGCTTTCACACTGGGGAAGGCGTTGACGGTAAAAACACTGTTAGTTCCAGCGGCGCTATTTAGCCGCTAGCGGGGAGCTTTTAACCCCCGCTAGCAGCCAAATAAAGGGTTAAATGTGCCATGTAGCGGCGCTTCGGCAGCAGTGCCCATTCATTTCAATGAACCGCTCCTTCGCCGCCCCAAAGATGCGGCTTGCAAGAATTTTTTAACGTCCTGCCAGCACAGCGCCCCAGTGTGAAAGCACTAGGGCTTTCACACTGGGGCTGCAGGGGAAGCGTTTTTCAGGCGCTATTTTTAGCCCAAAAGTGCCTCAAAAACGCCTCACTGTGAAAGGGGTCTTATCGTAGCAATTATCTGCTTTTTAAATACTATAAAAAGTGCCAATTTTAGTTTTTTTAACCCCATTATGACACAATCACAAGAAAAAGCATGCTGCTGCTACTAGCCCTTTAAGGCCTGGTTAACACTTATGCGTTTTTTGGTGCTTTTTGCAGAAACACACTACAGTTCTTTTAACATGGTTTCCTATGGGACATGTTCACATCTATGCGTATTTCAGCTGCTGCAGGTCTTTTTTCAAGCGCAAAAACAGTGCTTTTTTTGGTTCAATAGACTTCAATGGAGAAGCTGCAGAAAAGCATGTAGTGCAGCAATTTTTTTTAATCTGCCCAACAAGAAATTGGCAAAAAATAAATAAAAAATAAAAAGCATTAAAAAATCCAAATCGCAGCAAAACTGTGTGTGCGCAAAAAATGCACAGATAAAAGCACTGCAGAAATGGATCAAAAGCAAACTGCATAGATGTGAACCGAGCCTTATGCTGGCCAATGTATTGATTTTCGGACGAGGATATTCATACGAAAAATATTTGTACATTCGCTAAATGTCATTTGAAAATTTTAATTGCTTTTAACATTCAGTTTTAACCCTTAACCCTAAGCCTATTTCTGACATTTGGTGTTTACAAGTTAAAATCCATATTTTTTGCTAGAAAATTACTTAGAACCCACAAACATTATATATATTTTTGTAGCAGAGAATCTAGAAAATAAAATGGCAATTGTTGCAATATTTTATGTCACACAGTGTTTGTGCAGCGGCGTTTTAAACGCAACTTTTTGGGAAAAGGGACACTTTCATGAATTAAAAAATAAAAATAAACAGTAAAGTTAGCCCAATTTTTTTACGGCGAGTAAATAGATAACAAACATGTCACGCTTTATAATTGCACGCACTTGTGGAATGGTGACAAACTACGGTACCTAAAAATCTCCATAGGTGACGCTTTAATTTTTTTTTTTTACGGTTACCAAGTTACAGAGGAGGTCTAGTGCTACAATTATTGGTCTCGCTCTGACGATCGCGGCAATACCTCACATGTGTGTCCACTTTTATTGCTATCACAAGGAATGTAAACATCCCTTGTGACAGTAATAGGTGGTGAGTGACAGTTACTCTTTATGGAGGGATCAGGGGTCTAAAAGACCTCCAATCTCTCCTTTGCAATTCAAAGTATTCAGATCACCGAAAACGTATATTTTTTTAAATCTGGCGCCATTGGCAGCCGAGTAAACAAGCAGTGACGTTGTGATGTCGCTTCCGTGTTTACATTCAGGAGACTGTAACGAAGCAGTTTCCAGCTTCGTGCCAGTCTGTCTCTAGCCACCGGAAGTGACGGATCGAGGACCGGGTCTTCTGCGATACCCAGCCAATACTCTCCGATACCCAGCCAATATTACAGTGGGGACGGGAGGCCTGGTCAGAGCAGTGGGAGTGGTTGTCCCCTCCCGCTCTACTGGGATAACAATCGAGTGGCTTTTGGTTTTCACTAGCTGTATGCCATAATCATCCAAATTAGAAAAAATTATTTAATACTCTGTGTGTGACGTATCTATATAAAATATGAGTTTCACTTTTTTAATTGAATCACTGAAACAAAGTAACTTTTAGATGATATACTAATTTTATAAGCTGCACCTGTAATACACAAATAATTATATATTATATACATACACACACACACACACAATTGTTTGTAGACTCTACCTTTCACACAGACTAAATATACACCGATTTGGATTATTCTTACCAAAGAAATATACCAGAATAACATTTTGGCCTAAATTTATGAAGAAAGATTATTTATTTGCAAAGTTTTATAACAAAAACTAAGATTTTTTTTCTTCAAAATTTTCTCTTTCGCTTTATATAGTAAAAAGTTAAAACTCAGTGGTGATTAAAGGGAAAAGTACAGCCAAAGCTCAAGCAGAGCACTGAGAACCAAGCGATCAGTGGTCTTTGATCCCTCCATTATCAGTCTTGGAGCCAGCAGGGGCTGCATCCACCTAGGTAAGTACTATTTTTTTTGTAAACACACCTCTTTTAACCACTTCAATACTGGGCAATTCACCACCTCCCCCCCCCTCCCCCTTAGTTAGACTTACCGATAACGGTATTTCTAGGAGTCTTTCAGGACAGCACCTGGAGAGAGCGCAGCTCCACCTACTTCCCAGGAAACACTGCAGTTATTCCTTTAAAGCCTGGACACTTCCACCATGGCCTCAGTTGTTACCGAGTACCTCTGGCCATGCTTAAAATACATAGGCAGAACATAGCAACTACAACACATTAACATTTATAAACATTTTTAACCCAAGGGAGAGTCATTGGCGCTGTCCTGAAAGACTCGTAGAAATACCATTACCGGTAAGTCTAACTAAGGTTTTCTGAACTCATCTTTCAGGACAGCACCTGGAAATGACGAACGAGTACTTACTCTTAGGGTGGGACCACCGCTTGCAGGACCTTCCTGCCAAACGACTGCTCTGCTGCCGAGAGCAGGCCCATCCTATAATGGCGAGTAAAAGTGGAATAACTCTCCCATGTGGCCGCCTTACAAATTCACCCTGGTAAAGCTCCAGCTCATTCCGCCCAGGACGCAGCTACAGCCCGAGTTGAATGGGCCACCACCCCTGCAGGAGGTTCCATTTCTGCAGCCCTAAAGGCTTTGTGGATAGCCATCCAAAGCCACCTACCAATCATGCTTTTAGAAGCTTCGTATCCCTTACGGAGACCCAATAAAAAAAAAAAAAAAGAGAATTGGACCTTCTAAACTCCTTTGTTATCTCTAGATAGCTTAAAAAGCATCTCTTTACGTCCAAACTATGAAATTCTCTTTCTTTAGGGCCTGTTGGATTTGGACAAAACGTTGGTAGGATTATCTCTTGAGCTCTGTGGAAAACTGAAGCAACCTTTGGCAAAAACCCTGGGTCATTTCTCAGTACTACCCAATCTCGGAAAATCGTCAAGAAAGGCTCAATGATGGACAATGCTTGAAATTCACTGACCCTTCTAGCCGAAGTAACTGCAATCAGCAGTGCTAGCTTTAAAGACCATCATTTAATTGTGGTCTCTCCTGGTGACTCAAAGGGTCTTTTAGTCAGACCCTGTAAGACAACTGAAAGATCCCATTTGGGAAAACACTTAAAAGGCACTGGTGTAGCTCTAGATAGTGCCTTGAAAAACCTGATGATCCAAGGGTCTTATAGATAACCTTCTCTCTAGAAAAACAGATAATGCAGCCACCTGAACTTTCAAGGTGCTTGCTGCCAACCCCTTTTCTATTCCATCCTGTAAAAATTCCTTTGGAGAGTAATTCCTTGAATCGCACCAGAAATTAAAGCATTTCCAGGTCTTAAAATAAATGGCCCTTGTGACCTTCTTCCTGCTATTCAGTAGGGTACAAATAAAATTTTTGGACAAACCCTTACTCCTCAGGATTTGCTCCTCAGTAACCAAGCTGCTTGGTTGAGTTGACCTAAGTTGGGATGCAAAAGGGGACCCTGAGACAGCAGGTCCCTTCGGACCGGCAGTACCCAATGGGTCTCTACCGCCAACTTTAGTAGACCTGAAAACCAGGGCCTCTTGGGCCAATACGGGGCTACTAAAATTAGAGTTGTCCTCTCCCCCTGAAGTTTCCTGAGCACTAAGGAGATCATTTGTATAGGGGGGAAAAGCGTAACACAAACGGAAGGTCCAGTGCTGTGCCAGTGCATCCAGACCCTCCACTTGGTCCTGCCTGTTCAGGGAAAAGAACACCAGAACCTTTGCATTTGTCTCTGATGAGAAAAGGTCTATCTGAGGAATTCCCCATCTGCCCAGTATCTGCTGAAAAACCCGATTTAGGCTCAATTCGGACTCTAGCACCCTTTTCCTGCTTAAAAAGTATGCTATTTTGTTTAGGCTGACCGTCAGATGTACGGCTGTTAAGGATGCCACGTTGTCCTCTGCCCAGGTCAGAGTCTGAAGGGCTAGGTCTAGAAGACACCTGCTTCTTGTGCCCCCCTGCCTCAGCGTTGTCCGACAATACCTGGATGTGCTGGCCTCTGATCGTCTGTCTGAAGGCCCACAACCCCAGAAAAATGGCCCTTTGTTCCCTCCAGTTTGAGGATCTCCTGGATTCCTCCACTGAGCAGGACTCCTGAGCCAACTGGTTCTCGGGATGTCCACC
This sequence comes from Lithobates sylvaticus, assembly GCA_028564925.1. Lineage (NCBI taxonomy): Eukaryota > Metazoa > Chordata > Amphibia > Anura > Ranidae > Lithobates > Lithobates sylvaticus. The sequence goes on from CM053027.1 coordinate 234,645,271, forward strand.
CCACCCCCAGGAGCTCACATCTGTTGTGAGAATCTTTGCTGTAGGAAAAATCCAGAGCAAACCCTTGCTCAAATTCATCTGATCCCTCCACCACCTTAACTTTCTTTTTACTGGTGATGGGATCTTTATCTGTTTTTCCAGAGACTCTCCGTAGGCCCAACTCTGTAAGATTGCCTGCTGGAGGTCTCTCGCATGGAGGCGGGCCCACTGAACAGCTGGGATGGAGGCTGCAAGAAGCCCCAGTGTGGACATGGCTGCTCGCACTGAAACAGCCAGATTTGTCTGCACTATCTTTACTGCCGCCTGTACTTTTACTATCTTTTCCTCTGGGAGAAAAATCTTGATTACATAGCCCAGGAAAATGATCACTTGAGAGGGAATCAAGCTTGATTATTCTTTGTTCAAAATCCAGCCAAGACTCTTAATGGCTCTGTGCCATTTTCAGATCCCTGCGTAAAAGATTCTCTGAGCTGGCGAACAGGAGAAGGTCATCCAGATATGGTACTACAGATAACCCTTCCAACCTGAGTGGTGCTAATGCCTCTGCCATGATCTTCGTGAAGATCCTTGGGGAAGCAGAGAGACTGAACGGGAGAGCCCTGAACTGAAAATGAGACACCACTCCTCCTGCTCTGATCGCCAGACGCAGATATTTCTGTGACTCTGGCTTTTTGGGAACATGCAGGTATGTGTCCCTCAAATCTATGGAGGCTAGAAAGCACCCTGCGGACAGGAGTTTCCTTACAGAATAAATCGTGTCCATTCGAAACTTTTTGTACCGAATGGACATGTTTAAGATCTTTGAATTTTCCTGACTCACCCTAGTTCTTCCTCCCGCTGGAGTACTGGGATGATTACTTATTGTTGCAGGAACTCCTGTAAGAGCGATGTCATTGCCACCAACTTATCTTGATCTCTGGGGAACTGTGTCACATAAAAACGGGACGGTGGGCTTTCCGAGAACTCCAGTGCGTACCCCTCCTAAATCACTTTGAGAACAAACGCACTGGATGTCGCCCCCTCCCACTATGGAAGAAAGGACTGAAGCCTTCCCCCCACAGTCTGAAGACCGTCACTGGGTTTTAGCAGGATGACTGGGAAGACGAAACAACACCCCAGACTTGCCTCTGCCCCTTGGAGATCTCCAAGGTCTCTTCTGTCCTGTTTTCTTTGAATTACGGGTCTGGAAAAAAGGACGAAAATTCTTTTTAGGCTGTGGTGTCACCTTCTTTTTGGTCGGGAATGCTTTTTTCTTGTCCGTTGTTCTCTCTCGAACAGCATCAAGATCCAGACCGAATACTAGGTCCCCCTCGAAGGGTAGGTCACACAACTATGCTTTGGAAGCCGAATCCTCCGACCAGGTCTTGACCCACAAAGCTCTTCTAGCAGAGTTAATCAAAGCTGAAGATCTTGCAGAGATTTTAATAGACTTGGCTGAAGCATCCGCCATATAACCTACTGCCTTTTGTAGGACTGGCAAAGTCTAACAAATCCTTTTGAGAGGTACCTGCCTCAATATGACCCTTCAGTTGTTCAAGCCAGTGTTGTAAATTCCTGGCCACCACTGTAGATGCCATAGCTGGTTTGAGATTAGTTAGTGTAGAATCCCAAGCCTTCTTCAATAAAGAATCAGCTTTTTTGTCCATGGTGTCCTTTAAGACCCCCATGTCCTCAAATGCTAAATCAGTGTTTCACGACACCTGCGAAAAAGCTGCATCAAGTTTAGGTATCTTGTTCCACACTTGTGCGTTATCATCAAAGGGAAATCTCCTTTTGAGAGACCTGGAAAAGAAAGGGGCCCTCTCTGGATCCTTTCATTCCCTCTTTATAGAATCTGTCAGCACTTTATGCACCGGGAACATGCAATGCTTCTTGTCATGTAGTGACAATTGAGTCTTGTCCTCCTTAATAGTCAGGGTTGTGTGTATGGTTTTTAGAAGATTTTCTACCTCTTCCAAAGATAACCTATAACGAGAGGAAGAAACCTCCTTTTCCTCCTTTGATCCTGAAGACTAATTCTTCTCCTCTTCCTCAGACTCACTAACCCCTCTCCTGGCTGTAGAGGAGGTGTGAGTGCTGGGGGGAGAACTCCTTGCTAACTCTCGGACGTTTGTCCAGATAGCAACGGAAGGATTGAAACGTATCTTCCAATTCCTTCCGGAAAGAAGTGAGCATCTCACCCGGCTGGACAGAGGGCTCCTTAGTAGAAGTCTCCTCTCTGAACAGGTCTGCTATGCAGGTTTTGCACAGTGGTTTAGTCCACGCCTCCCTAAGGGCAGCTTTACATGTAGCACACCGTTTTTTAGGAGGAAGGGGAAACATGCTTGGATTTTTACTTAGATTTCTGAAAAACAACAAAACACCTTTTTAAAACAATTTGTGCATAAGATCTTCTCGCTAGCAGATCTTAAAACAAAAACACAGACAATGGCACAAAGACATACCCCAACACCAATGCTGTAAAAACACACATGCTGCAGAGAAACATTTGTGCAGTGTGCGGCAGGCTCCCCCCCCCCATAGAGGGGGGAAGGGAGGGAAAGAAAACATAGCCCCGGTATTATAGAGACCCCTGTCTCTCCTGGGTGTGGCCTGTGTCTGTGGCTCCTGCTCCTTCCACCATTGCTGGTTGTTCTGGTCCCATGGTCCTCCAGAGTACCGCAGCCATCCAGTAGCCATAATTGCAGTTTTTGTTTTAATTTTTCCGGTCCTTTCGCCACTGCGAGGACCGGAAATTGCACGGGCCGAGGCCGCCTCCCACTTCCGCATTCCAGCGGCTGGAACCAGAAGCCACCACGCACCGCCAGAAGTCTCACCCGGTCCGGCAGCCTCTGCTCTCGCCGGACTCAAAGCGGGAGACACCGGTATAGACCGTACCGACAAGGTAGTGTTAACATGTGGTCACACCCCTTTAGCACCTGATGAATTATTATACATGTACAAGCTATTTAACCACCTCAATACAGGGCACTTGCACCCCCTTCTTGCCCAAGCCAATTTTCAGCTTTCAGCACGGTCGCTGTTTAAATGACAATTGCACGGTCATGCTACACTGTACCCAAACAGAATTTTTATAATTTTGTTCCCACAAATAAAGCATTCTTTTGGTGGTACTTGATCACCTCTGGGATTTTTATTTTTTGCTAAACAAATAAAAAGACCTAAAATTAAAAAATAAAAAAAAGTTTATTTTGTTTCTGTTATAAAAAAATTGTAAATAAATATGTTTTCTCTTTAACTGATGGGCAGTGATAAGGCGGCACCGATGAGGTGGCATCAATGAGGTGGCACTGACTATGGGCACTGATATGCAGCACTGATGGGCACTGATAGATGGCATTTATAGGCATCACTGATTGCACTGGCAGGCATTTGGGATGGGCACTGATAGGAGGCTGCCTGGTGGTCTAGGGTGGCATACCTGGTGGTCCAGGGTGGTGCCAATTTCTGGTGGTCCTGGCGGCATCCTGGTGGTCCTGGGTGGGGATCCGAGCACAGACCCCCCCTGTCAGGAGAGCAGCCGATAGGCTCTCCTCTACTCGCATCTGTCAGACGTGAGTGAGGAAAAGCCAATCAACGGCTCTTCCCGTTTACATTGTGATCAGTCGTGATTGCACACGGCTGATCACGTGGTAAAGAGCCTCCGTCAAAGGCTCTTTACCGAGATCGGTGTATTGATGTGTCAGACTGACACACCACACCACCGATCGTCACGATGCGCGCCCCCAGGGGCGCACGAGAGCAGTCATTCTGGGAGGACGTCATATGACGCCCGCCCAGAACGAGAGCTGCGCCGCCTGGCAGTCATTTGACGGCGGGCATGAAGCGGTTAAAGAGATAAATGGCTAAGGGGGTACCAATTAAAATGATTGGATTTATTCTAATATTTAATAGCCATGTGTTCCCAATGATTTACTATTGCACTTATGTTCAGTTAAGGAACCCTGAGAGTACGTCTAGATCAGGCATGTCCAAAGTCCGGCCCACGTGCCAATCACGGCCCGCGACCCGGTTTTGAGCGGCCTGCCTGGTTATCTAAACCAGCCTCTCTCAATCAGTGTGCCATGGGATCAGGTCTGTCAGATGAGCCCGATCCCCTGCCGAACTGTACATTGGCACTGTGAGAAGCTCTGTCAGCCTCAAAAGTGAAAGTAAAGTCCAGGAGAGTGTGCTGTGCTCTCTGCTTCCCCCTACAGTGCAGTACCCGGCTGAATGAGGACGCTGGAAAGGTACAGTACTGTCTGTGCTAGAAGCTAGTTTAGTTTTAAAATGGCTTTATTCATGTGTGTGTGCATGTATGTGTATGTATGTGTATGCATGTATGTGTATGCATGTATGTGTATGCATGTGTCTGCATGTATGTGTATGCATGTGTATGTATGTGTATGCATGTATGTGTATGCATGTATGTGTATGCATGTATGTATGTGTATGCATGTATGTATGTGTATGCATGTATGTGTGCATGTGTGTGTATGTGTGTGTCTGTATGTGTGCGCGTGTATGTGTGTCTGTATGTGTGCGCGTGTATGTGTGTCTGTATGTCTGTATGTGTGCGCGTGTATGTGTGTGTATGTGTATGCATGTGTCTGTATGTATGTACGTGTGTGTATGTCTGCATGTGTGTGCGTGTGTCTGTATGTATGTATATGCATGTGTCTGCATGTGTGTGTTTGTGTGCGCGCATGTGTGTGTGTGTGTGTGTGTGCGCGCATGTGTCTGTATGTATGTGTGTGTGTGTGTGTGTGTGTGTACGCATGTGTCTGCATGTGTGTGTATGTGTGTGCATGTGTCTGTATGTGTGTGTGTGCATGCGTCTGTATGTAGGTGTCTGTATGTGCATGCATGTGTCTGTATGTATGTCTGTGTGTGTGTGCGCGCGTGTTCATGTGTCTGTCTGTATGTGTATGCATGTGTCCGTATGTATGTGTCTGTATGTATGTGTATGCATGTGTCTGTATGTGCATTTGTCTGCATGTGCGTGTGTGCGTGCGCGCATGTGTCTGCATGTGTCTGTGTGTATGTTACTTTTAATCCGGACCCCCCCCCCATTCCTGTACCATCAGAACTGCTTTTGTAGGGCTTGTGTGTGTGATAGCAGCCAGGACTGCTGCTCCTCTGAAAAGCAATCCATGCACAGATCGCTTTTCAGAGGCATTTGAAAGGCGGTAAAAAAGGTATTATGTTGCCTCCTCACCACCTGTTTTAAGCCCGTAAATGCAGCATCACTATACCGCAACTGTGCAATGCACACAGTTGCGGGGTAGTTGCAGTGCAGGCCCATTCACCCTGGGTATACCTCCAACTGCAGCCACAGCATGTGTACACCCCAGCTGCTTCCTCTGCAGCTAAAGGGGGAGACGTTGGGGGGTGATAAAAACAGCTTAACCATGTGGTTTTACTGCCCCTCCAACCTGACGTGAACAAGCCCTTGGTTCACATATGTGTGGCTGGGTGCTGCGTGTAGGGCAGCCCATTCATTTCAATAGGCTACCCTACCGACAAAAATGCAGGGAAAGAAGTCCCCAAGCTGTTTTTTTTTTTTTTAAATTGCACTGCACCAAAAGCACCCCACGTTTTCCAATGTGTGGGGTACCATTAAGAATTAACGGTACCCCTAAAGAGCAGAGCATTCGTCTGCGTCGGGAACGAGCGCGACAAAGGCAAGAGAATTCTTGTTGGGCAATGTATTAGCGCTCGAACAAACACACTTAGACCGAATTTTAATGGTTCAAAGAATGTCAGGCAAAATGGTCGGCCCTTGCGCATGTTCACTTCATCAAACCTGGCCCTCTTTGAAAAAAGTTTGGCCACCCCTGGTCTAGATGGTGGTGCGGTAACTGTATTAAGGTAATAGCCTCTCTGCTAAATGAGGTCTGTCTGCTAAGGACCGCTATTATTTTACGCTCGTCACTCTACGCTTTGTTTTTCGATTACCTGCTGTTAGTCTACTGCGCATGCGCACACTTTCGATGTAGGGTCTTATGACCTTACGGAGCATGTGCGGCACACTACCGCGCTGCTGATTGGCGCCGTATGGGTTTCCTGGACACATCACACAGGGTGACGCCTCTTCCATCGCCCCCCTGTTTCTCCTTTCACCACTGATTCAAATTAGTTTAATTAACTGGCCGTTTTTTGGCGCCACGATCTCCCCCTATTAAATGCTGGCTGTGCTGGCAGCAATTGACACTGGGTTGGTGTTCAGGGGAAGCAGTGCTAGGTGAGTCTGTGTGATTTGTCCGTGATCTCTATCAGTGCTGATGAGGGGTTCTGATTGAAGCCTATCTGCATTTCTATTTACATTCCTTAGACTATCCGGCTGAAGCTGTCGCTATTGGATGTGGAGAACATCAGTGGCTATACAATGCATGGTAACTGATATTGACCTCTAAAGCCCCATACACACGGTCGGATTTTCCGATGGATTCTGTCCTATCGGACAATGTTGTCGGAAATTCCGACCGTGTGTAGGCACCATCGGACATTTTCCATCGGATTGTCCGACGGACAACGTTTTATCTCCTGCTCTCAAATTTTCCGACAACAAAGTCCGATCACACCAATTCCGATCGTGTGTAGCGTAGTCCGATGGACAAAGTGCTACGCATGCTCAGATCACATTACAAGACCAAAGCAATTGGCTACTAGCCTCTACGTAGTCTCGTCGTAGGCAACAAACGTCACCACGTTCAGAATGATCGGATTTTCCGACAACTTTGTCAGACCGTGTGTATGCAACCAGTGTCGGACAAAATCCGTCGGAAAAAATCCGAAGGATTTTGTGGTCGGATTTTCCGACCGTGTGTACGGGCCTTAATACTGACCTGCTGGTAAGTTTACAGTCTGTTGCCGCTCCAAACAGGAACTGTTTTTCAACCTCAATTATGTGTTGGGTGATTAACATGATTTATTTGATAATACATTATGATCTTTATTCTTAGATTCTACGTCATTTAATGTTTTTTCGTTGATGATACTTAACCACTTCCAGCCCCGGAAGGATTTACCCCCTTCCTGACCAGAGCGTTTTTTGCGATTCGGCACTGTGTCGTTTTAACTGACAATTGTGCTGTCGTGCGACGTGGCTCCCAAACAAAACATTGACGTCCTTTTTTTCCCCACAAATAGTTTTGCGCTATAAACAAAAAAGGAGCGACAATTTTGAAAAAAAAAAACTCATTATTTTTTACTTTTTGCTATAATAAATATCCCCCAAAAATATATTAAAAAAAACTTTTTTCCCTCAGTTTAGGCCGATATGTATTCTTCTACATATTTTCAAAAAAAAAAATCCAATAAGCATGTATTGATTCGTTTGCGCAAAAGTTATAGCGTCTACAAAATAGGGGATAGTTTTATGGAATTTTTATTAATAATTAATTTTTTTTACTAGTAATGGCGGCGATCAGCGTTTTTTATCATGACTGCGACATTATGGCAGACACATCGGACAATTTTGACACATTTTTGGGACCATTGGCATTAATACAGCGATCAATGCTATAAAATTGCATTGATTACTGTAAAAATGTCACTGGAAGTGAAGGGGTTAACCACTAGGGGGCAGGGAGGGCTTAAGTGTATCCTAGGGGCATGTTTCTAACTGCCTGGGGGCGTGGCTGTGTGTGACACCACACTGATCGCTACTCCCGATGTCATCGGGAGCAGACGATCAGTGTGCTGTCACTAGGCACAACGGGGAGATGCTGTTTACATCAGCATCTCCCCGTTCTTCAGCTCCGTGACACGATCGTGGGTATCCCTGCGGCGATCGAGTCTGTGGGACCTGTGGGCACGGTCACGGAGCTCGCGGCAGGCGTGCACGGTGCGAAATTCAAAGTAACGGGTACGTTACTTTGCCCAGCTGTGCCATTCTGCCAACGTATATGTGCCCATCATATATCATTAAACTCCATCATTGACTCAAACATTAATACCATCAAGGTATTTATGGTTTTGTATTATTATACTCCATTTACTGTAAATGTTAGGCAGTAGAGATGCACGATTCTGGCCAAAATGAGAATCACAATTTTTTTGCTTAGAATAAAAAGATCACGATTCTCTCACAACGTAAATTCTTTCACATTATACAAAAAAAAGTTTTGTTATTCAGTAAAGTAATTTTTTCCAAAAAAATGCATTTGAAAGACCACTGTGCAAATACAGTGTGGCATAAAATGTTGCAACCACCATTTTATTCTCTAGGGTGTCTACTAAAAATACATATAATGTTTGGGGGTTCTAAGTAATATTCTAGCAAAAAAAATTATTTTAACTTGAAACCAACAAATGTCAGAAAAAGGTTTAAGTGGTTAAACTTTTTTCACTTACACACGAAGTCTATTCCATTGACAAATTGTTACAATGTTTATACTTAAGTTCAACTGATAAAGAATGTTTTGATTCTTGGCAGACTGCCCAGTTTTTCTCTTCCTTTCTTTTGATGGCTGTGCTTTAAAAGAGCAGAGAGAATTCTTTGCATTGAAAGAATTGTGAAACACTTTAGTCAAGATTACTATAACGATTCTTGACGATTAAAGAGGAAGTAAACCCTCTTAACAAAAGCGAAAAAAAAAAAAAAAAACCTGCAAGACAAAGGCATAATTAGCTAGTATGCATAGCATACTAGCTAATTATGTATCACTTACCTGAGATCGAAGCCTCGGCATCGGTCCTCTTCTCCCCCTCCGACCGCCGACATCTTCTCCCGGAGTGACTTCCGGGTATCGCGGCTCCGGCGCTGTGATTTGCCGGAGCCGCGATGACGTCACGTGCATGCGCACGAGAGCGGCATATAACAACTGAAGCATCGGCATATAGCGCCGTTGCTTCAGTTGTCGCTAGTGCGCATGTGCCGCATGACGTCGGCACATGCAAATACAGGTATATCTCCTAAACCGTGCAGGTTTAGGAGATATCCCTGTTAGCTACAGGTAAGCCTTAATATAGGCTTACCTGTAAGCTAAAGTTGTAAAAGAGGGTTTACTTCCTCTTTAATTGTGCAGCTCTATTAGGCTGGATTCACACCTATGCAATTTTAGTGCTTTTTGCATTTTGCAGATTTGCACTACAGTCCATTTAACATGGTTTCCTATGGAACACGTTCTGTAGTGCAAATCTGCAAAATGCAAAAAGCACTAAAAATGCATGGGTGTGAATCAGGCCTAAGGCTCGATTCACATCTATGCATTTTGCTTTTGAGCGTTTTTGCAGTGCTTTTTGTGGTGCTTGCCGCGTTTTTGGACACGCGCTTTTACCGCCATTTTGCGTTTTTTTTTTTTACACTGTGGTTGCTTAGCAACCAGCTATATACAGTGTAAAAAAAAAAAATTATAAAAAAAAACACAAAACGCAAATTGCTGCAAAATCGCGGTAAAAACGCGGCACTTGCGTTTTGGATGCGGGTCCATTGACTTCTATTACATGCAAAACGCTGCATTTTGCATGAAAAAAAGTCCCCAACCCTTTCCAAAAACGCAGAGGCACAAAAATGCATTGATGTGAACATGTTCCATAGGAACCCATGTTAAAAAAATTCCCTGCATTTCTGCAAAATGCATCAAAAAACGCACTAGTGTGAATGGAGCCTTAGGCAGAAGGGTTTTTACCATTTGCAATGCTAACCATGCCATGCATCTCATGCTTTTTTAGGAGCTATTTTGACAAAATAGCCAGACTAAATGATATTGTGAACTGGTGGCTGACTTGTATCCCCAGTGCGTTTACTTTGGGTGTTTCTTTGCCCAGTAAGTATGATATAATTATGGCTATGGTTGAAAGTCAGCACCTTGTGTAGTTTTTGGGGTCTCATTTCCTCTTGTCCTTTTTAGAATGGGGCTTTTTGGTCTATTGGCTGATTGATCTAGGGATTATACTGCTGAGCTAACTGCTTTTGGATATCACCTGGCATGTTACACATATGAGGGCTCTCTTTGATTTGTGAGTGGCACTCTCAGTACATTTATTGATCTCCATAATATATGGGGATACTACTTAAGTAAATATGTGTGACAGCAGGCAGGTAAAATCACCTGGTTGCATCCAGGATGGAAAATATGTATGCCTAGATTCAGGCTTTATGCTGACTTATACCATTAGAGGGAGTGCTGGGAGTCCTACAGGCGAAGAGTTAATGAGCCCAGCTGAAGTAAGTGGGCTCATTAAGACCTCTAAAAAAAAAAAAAAAAAAAAAAAAAAACCAGCATGCTTAGGGAGATGCTCCATCCTGGAACCAGTGCTGTGTTTGTATAGAGAGTGGGAGCTGTCCTGTGTGGTGAGTTAACGCCTGTGTGGCAAACTTCTAAAACACAGAGATAGGGACTGGGGTAGCACAAGGCTGCACCCAGTTGTTAGAAAGGGAATCTACGTGTGTAGTAAGCTGAACAGGATTTCTTTTCATGTTTCTTTTTGCTGTTATATTTTTCACTGCATATAGCATAAGTAAACTGCACCTTTTGTTTTTTTCCCCTACAACGCTGTCTGCTGTGCCTGATTTTGTGTAGTGAACTCATCCAGGGGGTCACACACACCCGCTGCTGAGCTAACCCCTCACATATGCTGCATTTCTCATTCAATTGAAATATGATGTTTCCCTCTCTTTTCTTATACAGGATCCCATTATTTATTTTTTATTTTATTTTTTCTGTCAAGGAAATAAGGTCCTGAAGAAGCATAAAGCGAAACATCAACCTCTGACTTGGTAGTAACAGGGAACCAATATGATCAGCACTATGTGGTTGTATTAATGAGATTCAATTTTTTTTTTTTTTTGTTATTTTTTTTTTTTTTTTTAATGCTGTTATTTTCTTGATACTGGTAAAGTCCACTCAAAATGTCCTAATCTTTTAATACATGTACAAGCTATTGCAATTTGAGCATAGGTATATCTTATTTCTACCACATCACAAAGATCAACTAACTGTATCAAACCCAATGTATTGTAATGTTCGCCTCTGTATGAGTAGTCTGAGAATATAGCTTAGTGTAGCATTGCCTATAGTCGCTGCCAGTCATATAACCCAAACAAGCCTACTGGTATGCGGCTGCTCCCAGGAATACCTTATTTACTAGCCAGTAGGTATAGGAGGCTGCACAAACGGTGAACAAAAAAACGATCCTGTGGTTCCAGGAGTGCAGTTGTCTGCAGAGGATGGCTGGGACTGGGGGTCTCAGGAATGCATTCGGCAGGATGTGCAATTCAGTCAGTACAGACAGCAGACAGTCACCCCTGCACTGGTGTAGCAGTGACCAGGAATGCTGTTGCTGGCTGCACTGGCTCTGCTGACACTCCTCTGATATGGTAGAGATCAAGGACACTGTTTGTGGCGGCACTGGTGTGGCAGTAATCAGGAACATTGTTGCTGGCAACACTGTGACGGTACAGGCGGTCCCCGGGTTACAAACAAGATGGGGACTGTAGGTTTGTTATTAAGTTGAATCTGTTTGTAACTCGGAACAGGTTAATTTTAAGTGTAGCTCCAGCCAAAAAATCTAAGCTTTTTGGATATCGGGGGGGGGGGGGGGTTATCACCCCTGTAACATTTGTTTTGCTGTCTGTGCACCTGTTCATAAGATTTCACCTCACTTTCTGTCCCAATGACAATTGGATTTTAAAAATTGTGGGTTGTTGTGGAAACAAGGACTGGTGATAAAGCATAAGTGGAGACATATATTTTTCCCATGATAACTCTTACAGGAGTGAATTTCCCTTCCTAGGGGTAGATTTCCTCTCACTTCCTGTTGTCTCCCTGCATTTGTAAGTAGGAGACCACCTGTAATAGGGGACATTGCGACTGGCTGGTCACACTGTCTTCGTTTGGGGCCTTGCACCCTCATGAATGTCACATTGGGAGCAGCTGCTGCATCCCAATAGATATCGATGGGACTGTCCGCAGAGGGAAGTATGGAACCAAGGCAGGTAAACATGGATTTTGTACAGGGTATGCAATAACATGCCCTGGGTGAATGAGATTTTCTGGTGACACTGGGACTGGTGTGGTGGTGATTGGGAACACTGACTGGCTTTACTCTTACCTCTCATTCACAACTGCTCGCAAACAATGTGTACCCAAAGCAAAGGCCGTGTTTATCAGCAGAGATGCATACGTGTTTCATGCACCCCCCCCCCCCCCCTGCAAGCAGTCCCACTGATATTTATTGGGACACCTAATCTGACATCTGTGCGTGTTTATGAACTCGCACCATCTGTGTCTGGGCCTTTCACCCACACAAATGTCAGATTGGAAGCAGTAGCTGTGTGGGAAAGCACTAACCATTGTGCATCCCCGTGTGGGTTAACATGGTCCCCGCACACATTGCCGCCCCCCGTGTGAATGATGCCTTATGGTGAAACTGGTGTGGCGCTGCTCACGGACACTGACTGGCTGCACTGATGTAGCAAATGTGTTAGGGCACTACCACACGTCAAAAACAACTCCTTCAACTGGGTCTCATGCAACCACCTACAACCGTGCACAATATAGCAGACCAGGACTTGGTGGGGGGGGTTAAAACAGGCACTGGAGGAAGCAATACTACGTTTCCTCTCTGCCTGTCAAATGCCCCCAGAAGAGTAATCTAAAACATGGATCACTCTTCAGAGAGCAAATCAAAAAGGTAAACAAAATCTGGAGCAGCTAAGCATGGAACCAACCAGCTTCTAGCTTTTATTTTCAAAGCTTCAACAAGCTGGAAGCTGATTGGTTACTATGCACAGCTGCTCCAGTTTTAGTAACCGCCTACCACTGCTAACAGATGTCACCAGAACAGGAAGTAATAAGAGTTTTGACAGCAGACACAAAGACGGCAATAAACCTGTGACAGAAGTTGTCAGACTAAGGCCAGTCTGACTGCAGCGGTCATCCATAAGTGAGACTTTCTCTCCCTGTAAGCTCAGACATTTATTGTACAGGAAATTGGGTGAAAGCACAGCATGTAGTGAGAACAAGCAGTAATGAAGTCAAGAACCTCAGTAAACGATACAATACACCAAGATACTGGGTGGACTGCCAGCGAAACTTGTGCAGAGATCCCCGTCATCTTCAGAAGTCGCCTCCATTATGTGCACGGAGACACTTACCTGCCGCACTTCACTCTGCCACTCCGGCCATCCGATCGTCTACCAGATGGCCCTTTCTGACAGCTCACTCTGGACCCCTCATACACTGCTCCTGGGCAAAAACATTAAGCGCTTCTGACCCCGGAAGTGCCATGACCTGACAGAACACTTCCGCTTCCGGAGCAAAAAGCGATTTTCGCTTATAGCGTAATACGTGTAGGGTTGGAGGGGCTCAGTAGGTTGTGTAGTTCTTTAGAAACCCTCGGCAGATAAAAGAAAAGCTCTAATATTGCTTTACGTACGAGAGAAAATAGGCTGGACAGAGTATAAACCTGGACAGAGAAATAGCTTTGCTAATCACTGAGAGACTGTATCGAGAAGGACCTATTTTCTCTGACCCTAGTTAGGTGGGCAGAGACAGTTGGGTGTTGTCTGGGGGGAAATAATAATTTTAAAGAAATTTGACCTTACTTGCTGATTAGGTTGCCTTTTGGGTTTGGTTCTAGTAGGGTTATGTGAACTTGAACCACTTGGAGACCGTTCATTTTCTAGCACTTTTTGTATACACCTGTAAGTGTTTTTTTTTTTTTTTTTTTTTCAGAACCCCTAAACATTATTTTTAAAGCAGAGGCCCTAGAGAATAAATTGGTGGGTTTTGCAATATTTTTATGTTCGCGATGCGTTTTAAAAAAAAAAAAATTGGGAAAACAATACTTATTTTATTTTTTTTGTAAAATATAAAAGATAATGTCACACCGAGTAAATGGATACCAAACATGTCACGCTTTGAAATTGCACATGCCCACACAGCAACGGCAAACAAAATTGTAAATTTTACTATCCGTAGGCGACGCTTTAAGAGCCTCTAGGTTACCACTTTGTATCTACAGAGGAGGTCTAGTTCTAGAATTACTGCCCATGATCTCACAATACCTCACGTGTGGGGTGATCGCTGTTTGCGTGCATGCGGGACCAACACACGCGTTCACCTTTGCGTGCTAGGATGGGGCACTTTAAATTTTATTTTGAATAATTATTTTTTTTCATTTTTACACTGTTGCTTTAATATATTTTCACTTTTATTGCTGTCACAAAGAATGTAAACTCCATTGTGACCGCAATAGGCATGTGACAAGTACTCTTTATGAAGGTATCTTATCAATAAGGCTCTATTCACATCTATGCATGTTGCTTTTGAGCGTTTTTTGCAGTGCTGTCTGCGGTGCGTGCCGTGTTTTTGTCATGTTTTTTGCGTGCGTGGGTTTTTAATTTTTTTTATTTATCTTTTACACTGCAGTTGCTTAGCAACCAGCTATATACAGTGGGGAAAAAAAAAACGTAGTACCGCGTTTTTGGATGCGGGTCCATTGACTTCTATTGCATGCAAAACGCTGCATTTTGCATAAAAAGTCCCCAACCCTTTCCAAAAATGCACAGGCACAAAAATGCATTGATGTGAACATGTCCCATAGTAACCATGTTAAAAAGTTTCCCTGCATTTCTGCAAAATGCATCAAAAAACCCATTAGTGTGAATCAAGCCTTAGACCCCAAATCCCTCCTTTGGACTTGAAAGCATTCAAATGCCAAGATCAGCGTTTCTTGCATACTTTTGATTTTCTAAAAATGGCGCCCTTGACGGCCAGGTAAACTGGAAGTCATGTCTGTGTTTTTTTTTTTTTTTTCACTTTTGTTGTCACAGGGAATATAAAACTCCCCTGTGAGAGCAATAGGCAACGACAGGTACTCTTTATGTAGAGATCTGGGGTCTATTAGACCCCCAGATCCATCCTCTGCCCTAAAAAGCATTTGATCACACCAAGATCAGTGTGATTAAATTCTTTTCATTTTTAAAAATGGCGCCATTTACATCCTGGAAAACCGGAAGTGATGTATGCTCACATATGCCGTTCCAGTCTCTGAATGCATCTATGATCAGTCGGTGGAAGCACCAGCTGACCAATTGGGTGTCCCAAGGGGACATGACAGCGTGAGAAAGCCCCGGGGGGTGGGGATCTCCTCCCACTGCTTGTAAAAGCAATCCAGCGCCTGGGTAGCCAATAGGATTGCTTTTACAACTGAGCCCACCATCGTCTCTAAAAAAAAAAAAAAAAAAACAATACTGAGATGATCATCTCAGTATAACCAGTACATTGCTGGTCATCAAGTGGTTAAAAATACCAATTTTCTGGACTACTAGGCAAGAGGGTTTTAAAAAAAATAGCATGGGGGTGGGCAGTGCCCTGGGGAACATGTACCAGTGTCCTAGCAACCAATGATGCTTTAGCCGCCGTGCACACAAGGAATGTAAACATCCCTTGTGACAGTAATGGGTGGTGATCGGTACTCTTTATCGATCCCTCTTTTGCACCAAAAACAGCGTGGGGTTTTTTTTTTTTTTTTTTTTATTTATTTATTTTTTATTTTTTTATTGGCAGCCGAGTAAACCGGAAGTGACTTGATGCCGCTTCCGTGTTTCCACATAGGTGACTTGCCTCATTCTGGCCGCCAGGAGGCCCGAGAAGAGCTGCATGAGGGGGCAGTCCCCTCATGGTCCTTCGGGATAACAGCTGAGCGGCTTTTAGCCCCATCGTTTGTTATCCCTGAATAGCCGCCCACCCGCTCTAAAAAACGGTACGGGCTTGATGTTCACGTCGAACATCAGTTGTTTGTTCGTAGAACAAAAGGAGCATATGGGGCGCTCGCGGCAAGTTCGCCCGCTGCGGAGCGCCCCATTATGCACTGCGAGATCGCAGTGCATTGACGGCTGCTGATTGGCCAAAGCATGCAGGTCATCACAGCGCGATGTACTGTGATAGCCATGAATGGCCAAAGGCAGGGTGATTTTGTCCGTTAATGTCCACACTCCACATTATGTAAGACTGCTGCTTACATGGCAGCCGTATATAGTGAATTAATAGAAGATGGATAGATAGATATAAGGTAGTTACTGTATAGTGTGTGTGTGTGTGTGTGTGTGTGTGTGTATGTGTGTATATATATATATATATATTACACAAAGGGGAACCCTATGACAGAATTATGAAAAAAAAAAAAAAGCGTCTCCCCACAAATCCATATCAGGCTCTTTGGGTCTGGTATAGATAGATAAATAAAAAAGCCATACTAGACCCTTATCCGAGCATGCAAGGAAAAAGGGAAGGGACAAGTGAGCGCAACCCCCCCCCCCCCCCTCCTGAACCATACCAGGCCGCTTGCCATGGGGGGGAGGGAGCTTTGGGGTGCCTCCCAAAGCACCTTGTCCCTATGTTGATGGGGACAAGGGCCTCCCCCCAACAACCCTGACCGGTGGTTGTTTGGGTCTGCGGGCGGGGGGCTTATCGGAACCTGGATGCCCCCAGGTCCCAGCCCCCCCATGTACATGGGTAGCGGGTACATTGTACTCCTACCCATTCACCAAAAAGTGTCAAAACCACCAGAGACAGTTTTGACAATTCCTTTATTAACCACTTGCTGACCAGCTCACATTTATTGTGGCATTAGCAGCCCTGCATACTCACGTATGTGAGCTGGTCGGCAAGTGCCGTACCTGTTCAGCACCCACAGGCAGGGGGAGCGTGGGCCCCCGCCGTGCGAGAGGCGATTGGATTCGTTACAGAACCGATCAGTCTACAGGTCCAGGCCAATGATTTCTGGCCTGGACCTGCTGATCGGTTCTGGCGAATGAAGTCACCCTCTGCCTGTGAAATGTAAACACAGGCAGAGGAGGTGATGTCCACTCACCAAGTGGAGCCCTTATTGGTTAGAGGAGAGAGGGCATCTAACCATAAGTTGCAACACTACACTGACATCAGTACACGTAGGCACACTTGTCGCCCCTTCCCCCAGTTAACCCCTTCACTCCCTATCACTGTCGCCAAGTGCAGTTTTCAGATTTTTCACTGTACTGGTGTCACTTGTGACACTAGTGTTAGGGCAGTTAGTAGTAGGTCTAGGGTACCCCCTGTTAACCCTTTCAACAGTGTCGCTAGTATAGTGTACAGATCTATTTTCTGGTATTAGTGTCACGGGTGATGCTAGTTAGTTGGTTAGTTTCACCGTCAGTCTTTTATAGCGTCAGGGTACCCACATATATTACCTAATAAAAGGTAATAACCCCCTGATCGCCCCCTAGTTAACCCTTTCACCTCCCTGTCACCAGTGATCATCATATTAGTGTCACGGGTGACGCTAGTTAGTGTTTTTATTTTTTTTTTTTTAATAGCAGCAGGGTACCCACCGTATATTACCTAATAGATGTTTAACCCCCTGATCGCCCGGCGGGTGACATCAGTTAAGTTTTAGGGTCAGCGTCAATCCCAGGCAGCCTCAGATTAGTACAAGTAGCGCTAACATCCACCCATACACCATACAGATCCATTACTAGTATAGTGTCTGAACGGATCAAAATCTTTGATCTCATCAAAAGTATATTAGCGTCCCCAGTAGTTTAGTGTTCCCAAAAATGCAGCATTAGCGGGATCAGCCCAGACACTTACTAGCGCCTGCATTTAGCCCCTCCGCTCAGCCCACCCCACCCAAGTACAGTAGCAATAGATCACTGTCACTTGCAAAACACAACACAAGACTGCAGAGTTCAGAGTCACGCCTGATCCCTGCTAACAGTTTTTTTTTTTTTTTGTTGCCTGTGAGTCACACTAGCTGTACCTATAAATTTAGAGACCAAAATGACCAAACAGAGGTACACTAGTGAAGAGGCCTACACGCTGCTGAGCCACACATGAGAGCAAAGGGGAAGCATCACTGTCAGATTCAGTCGCCACTTCTGCAGTGCCCATACTCGCCCCCCCCCCCCCCCCCCCCCATGCAGTTGATTTTACGTCACTTGATTTTTTATTCACCATTTTTCACAGAAGATCTCTTGTGGACCAAAGCAATTTGTATACTGGTCAAGTCATCACTGCTAATCCCCATTTGACCCTTGCCAGAGAATGGAAACCTATTACAGTTTCCGAATTGTTTTATCCTGTTTGTTTTGCAGGTATGTAATTTATACTTTACTGTTTACTGTGTTTTGTTGTTAACCATTATTTTCTTTGTAGGTACATCATTCAGCTGCAGCACTGATTGTTTTATCTTGACAGCAGCAGCGTTTGCTCTCACGATATGTAAATCAGCGACTCCAGTGCTGTAGGAGGTGATTTTTATCAGCACAGTTAAAAAAGAGCATATATGCCAAAGCATGGGGCAGGGGTGGAGGGGCGATTTGCCCCTAACATTAGGGGCGGATTACCTGTGTGTGTGTGTGTGTGTGTATGTATGTATGTATGTATGTATATATGTATATATAATATATATATATATATATATATATATATATATATATATATATATATATATATATATATATATATATATATATATATATATGTGTTATATATATATATGTGTGTGCACAGATTGCAATTAAAAAAAAGTTGTTTTTATTGAGTTAATGTTTTATTGTTACCATTGTTTGTTTGCTTTTTGGGTACGCCATTCAGCTGCAGGACAGATTTATTTATTTTGACAGCAACAGGGTTTGCTCTAACGATACGTAAATCAGCCACTCCAATGCTGTAGGAGGGGATTTCGCCATCGTTAAAAAAAAAAAAAAAAAATGGTACATGTATGCCCATCATTAGAAGTGGGTGGATGCAGGGCGGTTTTCTAATGGTGGGCATACGCACGATCATGTAGAAAGGGGGTATGTGGCGCTGACCAGAATAAACTAATAAAATATAAAAGATGTTCTGAGCATAGATATATCGCAACGTATATCTAAATAATTCAACTAGTACTAACAAACTAACTTCCTCGGTGAGGTAAAATAAATGTTAATAATCTAAAATGTTCCTGTGCAAAATAATAAATAAATATATATATTATTTTATTTATTTTTTTACAAACTGCTGGGACTTGTAGTTCACGGGAATTTTTTTATTTTCTTATGTGCGTTATATCTTGATTTTATGATGCGTACAGTTGTTTGCACCCTTTATATATTTATTCGTTTGAGGCATTTTAATACAGTTATTACCCGTAGTTTATTTAGGTGATCAGTCACCTTTTTTTGCACATCACCTTGGATCTTTGCTCGTGTTGCACATTTGCATATTGGAAGACTGGGACTATTTTTTTTTGAACTGTGCACTTTTTTTTATTGATTTTATTTTGCACAGAAACATTTTAGATTATTAACATTTTAATTTTACCTCACTGAGGAAGTTAGTTTGTTAGTACTAGTTGAATTATTTATATATCCGTTGTGATATATCTATGCTCGGAACATCTTTTTATATTTTATTAGTTTATTCTGGTCAGCGCCACATACCCCCTTTCTACATTATTTCATTTACTGTGTGAGACCACTTATTTGTTGGCTGCTTTCCACATATTTATTCTTTTAGGCTGAGCGCACTAGTTACCCCCCCCTGTTTACATATCATACCAACGATCAATCTTTTTTTTTTTTCGTTCAGCCCATAGGCTGCATGGGGGAAAAAAAAGAACATTACAATATATGCCCAACAAGGACCAGCGACGTACTGGTATATTGCTGGACTTGGTTGGTTTTCGCGGTCCTGTATGCGGTTAGACTGCCAAAAAGTCCCACACATGTGGTATCCCCATACTCAAGAGAAGCAGCAGAATATATTTTGGGGTGTTATTTCACATATACTAATGGCATGTTTGAGCAATATATAATTTAGTGACTATGTGAAAAAGAAGAAAAAATAAATTTTGTAATTTTTCAATCACGTGCGACAAAAAAATATGATAGTGGATGTACATCGTGGGACACTTTTTTTATTTATTTTTTTTTTTTTTTAATAAAGGAATTGTCAAAAATGGTCTCTTGTGGTACCCGATACCCATTCACAAAGGGGGGGGTGGGATCTGGGGGCTAAAGGGGGCTCCCAGATTACGATAAGCCCCCCGCCCGCACTCGCTCTTATCCTGACCTGCCAGGCTGCATGCTCAGATATGGGTCTGATATGGATTTTGGGGGGGGACCCCACACCAATTTTGCTTTTAAATTTTGGGATGGAGGTCCCCTTAAATTCCATACCGGGCCTGGTATGGACTGGGAGGGACCCCACGTCGTTTTTTTTTTTTTTCATAGACTTTTATCTATATTGCCGGGAGCCGGCAATACATTACAGCCAAACTGGATGAAAGAGCCAGGAGTAAACTGGTCAGAGAGGCTACCAAGAGGCCTACAGCAACTCTGAAGCAGTTGCAGGAATTTATAACAAAGAGTGGTCATTTTGTGCATGTGACAACAATATCACAAATTCTCCACAAATGTGGCTTATATGGGAGGGTTGCAAGAAAAAATGCCACTTCTCAAGAAAGGCCACATGCAGTCAGGACTAACCTTGCCAAAGATTCTGCAGCGACATGGAAAAAGGTGTTAAGGCCAAAAAATTCAATTTTAGTGGCATCTGACCATAACACTAAACGAGATGTCTGGTGGAAATCCAATACAGCTCACCATCTAAATAACATCATTCCTACAGTAAAGCATAGAAGTGGTAATATCATGTTATAGGGGAGTTTCTCTGCAGCAGGGACTGGAGCACTTGTCAGGATATGAAGGAAGAATGGATGGGGCAAAAATATCGTCAAATTCTTGAGGGGGAAAAAAATAAATCTGCTGCCCTCTGCCAGAAAGTTGTCAACAGGAAGAAGGTTTACCTTCCAACATGACAATGACCCAAAGCACACAGCAAAATGGCCTAGTCATAACCCAGACTAGACCCTATTGAATATCTGTGGAATGACTTGCAAAAGCAGGATTTTGTCAGCAGGTCTCGGCTAATGATTAATGGCTGAGACCTGCTGATTGGCTAATCGCAGCACAGAGTCCTGTGTTTAGAAATGCACAGGACTCTGTACACAAGTCAGCAAACTTTGTTTAAAAAAAAAAAAATGGCTCCTAACTTTTATTTTTAGCTGGCTCCTAGATGTAAAGCAAATTTGTCAAGCCCTGTCCTACCATTTGTTATTCTGAAGAAGTACCTGTTTGTCTGTGTCCGTGTGCAAAGTGAATGAGTGATTTTTATCATTACCAATCAGCTGCTGCACTTGTAGGATTCTAATGAGGAAAGTGCCAGGGTCTGCATTTGTTTAGGTGTGTTTTCCCTTTGGGAGCATCTCACCAAAATGACACTTTTGTTGCAGGGGGATGCCCAATATCGGACTTGTATCTTAGTGCAGACTTCTGGGGAAAAAAATAAGCCAATCGCACAAGCAGGAAATACAATTTCTGGGGGCATTCTGAACATCATCAATAGGATACCATATTGCGTTGCATTTAAAGTGATTGTAATGGCTAAAGTGTTTTTTTTTTTATAAACTTAATGCAGCTGCATTGAGGTATAAAACCTTTTAGGTGCAGCTCCTGCCCATAAATACCTACAGTACCTGAGCCTGATCTTGGCCCAGTGCTGTGGCTGACATATCTCTCTCTCCCTTTCCATGGCCAATGGCCCCCGCTGCTGTCAATCAAATCCAGTAATGAGGGGGGTGGCTGAGTTACACTGTTTGTGTCTATGGAGTCACACAGTGAGGCCCAGGAGTGAGTCCACACAAGTACCTCTTAGAAAGCCGCATGTTGGGGGAGGGGGATATTTGAAGGCAGGAAAAGCCAGAAGCAATGGCAGGGGAACCCCAGAAGAGGAGAATCAGGTTTGCTCTGTGCAAAACCATTGCACAGAGCAAGTAAGTATAATATGTTTAATAGCAAACAAAGTGATTGTAAAGTCTCGTGTGGGTTTTTTTTTTTTTTTTTCCCAGACCACCCACCACATATATACTGCGGCAGAGTGGCCCGGCTGCACAAAATGCACATGTACGTGATTTTGTGCATGTGATGTAGGGGGCACGCGCGCTAGAAGTGCCACGCCCAATGTGATTGGCTCCCACTGTGTCCAATCAGTGGGTCCGGTGGCCACGATGGCCTCGGTGGGTCGTAAATGCCATCGTGGCCACTGGACCCGCTGAAACACAATCTCCAGTGTATCCACTCCCCCCACAGTTGGAAAACACCTCCCAGGCACACACTTCACCCCCTCCCGTGTGTGTGTGTGTGTGTACATACATACATTTAAAAAAAATATCGCTGATCACCACCACTACTAGTAAAAACAACAATAAAAAAAAAAAAAATCACAAAATATATCCCATAATTTGTGATGCTATAACTTTTGCACAAACCAATCAATATACGCTTATTGGGTTTTATTTTTGCCAAAAATATGTAGCAGAATACATATTGGCCTAAATTGATGAAGAATCTAGAATTTTCTTTTTATTTTTATTTTTTTTTAATGGCAGTTGAAAGTAAAAAAAAACATTTTTATTCGAAATTGTCGCTCTTTTCTTGTTTAGAGTGCAACAAATATAAAAACCGCAGAGGTGATAAAATACCACCAAAAGAAAGCTATATTTGTAGGGGGGGGAAAAAGGACATCAATTTTATTTAGGTACAGCTTTGCACGACCACGCAATTGTCAGTTAAAGCAACACAGTGCCATATCGCAAAAAATGACCTGGTCAGGAAGGGGGGGGGGGGGGGGGGTGAAGTGGTTGAAGATTACAAACATGTTATACTTATCTGCTTTGTGCAGTGGTTTTACACAGAGCAGCTCAGATGCTCCTTCAGCTCTCCTCCTTCCTGTTGAGTGCCCCCAAAGCAAGCAGCTTGCTATGGGGGCACCCGTGTTGAGCCACAGCTCCATTCAGACACAGAGCCGCGGCCGGGCCCAGACCCCTTTCTCTCATCATTGACTGACTTTGACTGCAGCGGGAGCCAATGGCACCCCACTGCTGTCTCAGCCAAAAAGGAGGGGAGTCCCAAGCAGCCAAGAAACTGCTGCAACATAGCTGGATCTTGAGGGACCTCAGGTAAGTATGACGGGTGCTCCTGCACACAGAGGATTTTTATCTTAATGCATTAGGATAAAAACCTTCTGCCCTTACAATCACTTTAAAGTGTAACATTAAAATTGTCCAATGCCTTTAAAAATATCATGCCTGGGGGAGGGGTTCCTAATCCTGCCTGTGAAAAGGCTCATCTCTGTGATTTACAGAAAGGGGTGCAGCAGCACTGACATTTACATATAAAAAAAAAAAAAAAAAAACGCACACACTACTTGCTGACCAACCTACACTATATTACCAAACGTATTGGAATGCCTGCCTTTACACACACATGAACTTTAATGGCATCCCAGTCTTAGTCTGTAGGGTACACTATTGAGTTGGCCCACCCTGTGCAGCTATAACAATTCCAACTCTTCTGGGAAGGCTGTCCATAAGCTTTAGGAGTGTGTCTATGGGAATTTGACCATTCTTCCAGAAGCGCATCTGTGAGGTCAGGCACGGATACGGGCGAGAAGGCCTGGCTCGCAGTCTCTGCTCTAATTCATCTCCAAAAGTGTTCTATCGGGTTGAGGTCAAGACTCTGTGCAGGCCAGTCAAGTTTCTCCACCCCAAACTTGCTCATCCATGTCTTTATGGACCTTGCTTTGTGCACTGGTGCGCAGTCATGTTACAACAGGAAGGGGCAATCCAAAAACTGTTCCCACAAAGGTGGGAGCATGAAATTGTCCAAAAGGTCTTGGTATGCTGATGCCCTAAGAGTTCCTTTCACTTGAACCAAGGGGCCAAGCCAACCCCTGAAAAACAACCCCTCACCATAATCCCCTCTCCACCAAATGATTTGGACCTGTGCACAAAGCAAGGTGCATAAAGACATGGATGAGCGAGTTTGGGGTGGAAGAACTTGACTGGCCTGCACAGAGTCCTGACCTCAACCCAATAGAACACTTTTGGGATGAATTAGAGTGAAGACTGCGAGCCAGGCCTTCTCATCCACATCAGTGCCTGACCTCACAAACATTCCCATAGATACACTCCTAAACCTTATGGACAGCCTTCTCAGAAGAGTTGAAGCTGTTAAAGCTGCAAAGGGTGGGCCAACTTAATATTGAACCCTAGGGCAGCTGCAGCCATAATCCTGGTACCATTTTTTTTTTTCAGCCAGTGTTCAGCTGTCATGTAAAGGTGATCCAGGCTGCACTTTTACAGCCTTGAGAAGGAACCTCCTGCCGCTTGGGACTGTGGTAAATGGTTAGGACAGCTTCCTGCAGAGAACATGGAGGAACGTCTGTTGCTCAGTCTCCTTTGTGACAAATGAAGCAACAAGGTTTTTGTCACTAACAGTTTCAGAGCAGAACCCTGATGTCTCCATAATGAGTACCTGTCATCTTCCCAAAGCCATCAAGCAATAAAGTTAAAGTGTAAAGGTTTTTTATTTTTTTTATTTTTTTTGGAGAATAGCAAACATGTTATACTTATAGTGAGTATAGAATATTTAAAATATTCACATTTTGTTGCTTTGCAGCTTAAAATGAAGACAGACACGTTTTTTTGTTTTATCCAGCTGTATTTACTTAGTGCAACTTATAACATCCAAGTAAAAGATATAACACCAACCTGTTGAAATATACAGTATCTCACAAAACTGAGTACACCCCTCACATTTTTGTAAATATTTTATTATATCTTTTCATGTGACAACACTGAAGAAATTACACTTTGCTACAGTGTAAAGTAGTGAGTGTACAGCTTGTATAACATTGTACATTTGCTGCCCCCTCAAAATAACACAACACACAGCCATTACTGTCTAAACCGCTGGCAACAAAAGTGAGTACACCCCTAAGTGACAATGTCCAAGTTGGGCCCAAAGTGTCAATATTTTGTGTGGCCACTATTTCACAGTACTACCTTAAGTCTCTTGGGTATGGAGTTCACAGGTTGCCACATGAGTCTTCTTCCACTCCTCCATGATGACATTACAGAGCTGGTGGATGTTGGAGACCTTGCGCTCCTCCACCTTTCGTTTGAGGATGCTCCACAGATGTTCAATAGGGTTTAGGTCTGAAGACATGCTTGGCCAGTCCATAACCTTTACTCTCAGCTTCTTTAGCAAGGCAGTGGTTGTCTTGGAGGTGTGTTTGGAGTCTTTATCATGTTGTAATACTGGGCTGTGGCCCAGTCTCTGAAGGGGGGGGGGGGGATCATACTCTGCTTCGGTATGTCACAGTACGGCAGTATGTTGGCATTCATGGTTCACACAATGAACTGTAGCTTCCCAGTGTGGGCAGCACTCATGCAGCCCCAGACCATGACACTCCCACCACGCTTGACTATAGGCAAGACACACACACACTTGTCTTTTTACTCCTCGTCTAGTTGCCGCCACACACGCGTGACACCATCTGAACCAAATAAGTTTATCTTGGTCTCCTCAGACCACAGGACATGGTTCAAGCAATCCATGTCCTTAGTCTACTTGTCTTCAGCAAACTGCAGGCTTTCTTGTGCATCATTTTAGAAGAGGCTTCCTTCTGGGACGACAGCTATGCACGCCAATTTGATGCAGTGTGCATATGGTCTGAGCACTGACAGGCTGACCCCCCCCACCCCTTCAACCTCTGCAGCTATGCTGGCCTCACTAGATCTTTTTGCCAAAGACAACCTCTGGATATGGTGCTAAGCACATGCACTCAACCTCTTTGGTCAACCATGGCGAGGCCTGTTCTGAGTGGAATCTGTCCTGTTAAACTGCTGTATGGTCTTGGCCACCGTGATGCAGCTCAGTTTCAGGGTCTTGGCAATCTTCTTATAGCATATGCCATCTTTATGTAGAGCAACAATTCTTTTTTCATATCCTCAGAGTTCTTTGCCATGGAGGTGCCATGTTGAACTTCCAGTGACCAGTATGAGAGTGAGCGATAACATCAAATTTAACACACCTGCTACCCATTCACACCTGAGACGTTGTAACTCTAACAAGTCACATGACACCCGGAGAGAAAAATTGCTACTTGGGCCCAATTTGGACATTTTCACTTGGGGGGGGGGGGGGGGGGGGGGGGGGGGGGGGGGGGGGGATGTACTCACTTTTGTTGCCAGCGGTTTAGACATTAATGGCTGTTTGGTGAGTTGTTTTGAGAGGACAGCAAATTTACACTGTTATACAAGCTGTACACTCACTACTTTACATTGTAGAAAAGTGCAATTTCTTCAGTGTTGTCACATGAAAAAGGTATAATAAAATATTTACAAAATATAATGTGAGGGGTGTACTGACTTTTGTGAGATACTGTATATAGTCAGTCTAGTGTACACACACACACACACACACCATTTAGGATAGACTATTAAGTGTATTAACCACTTGCCGCCCGTCCATTGTCAAAAGACGTTGGCAAAGTGGTTGTAAAATCATGACAGGATGTCATATGACGTCCTCAGGATTTTGAGCCGCTGCGCGCCCCCAGGCACGGCGATCGTTGTTGCGGGGTGTCAGTCTGACACCCCGCAACTACGATCTTGGTAAAGAGTCTCCAACGAAGACTCTTTACCGCGTGATAAGCCGTGTCCAATCACGGCTGATCACTGTGTAAATAGGAAGAGCCGGTAATCTGCTTTTCCTCACTCGCGTCTGTCAGACGCGAGTAGAGGAGAGCCGATCGGCTGCGCCTCTGACGGGGGTCTGTGCTGATCAATTATCAGCGCAGCCCCCCCGAGGATGCCCACACTGGACCACCAGGGACGCCACCAGACCACAAGGTATGCCACCCTAGACCACAATGGATGCCAATCAGTGCCCACAATGGGCATCACTGATTGGCATGCATTGATTGGCATCCATCAGTACAAAAAATGATGCCTATCAGTGCCGCCTTATCAGTGCCCATCAGTGAAGGAGAAAACTTACTTATTTACAAAGTTTTGAAACTGAAACAAAAAAACATATTTCAAAATCTTCGGTATTTTTTGATTTGTTTAGCAAGAAATAAAAACCGCAGAGGTGATCAAATACCACCAAAAGAAAGCTCTATTTGTGGGGAAAAAAATGTATAACAATTTCATTTGGGTACAGTGTAGTATGACCGCGCAATTGTCATTCAAAGTGCGACAGCGCTGAAAGCTCAAAATTGGTCTGGGGCAGGAAGGTGTTTAAGTGCCTGGTATTGAAGTGGTTAATAAATGGAAAATTGTTATGAAATACTTACCATAATTTTCCTTTCCTGGCTCATCCTCATGTCATTACACCATGGGTTAACATCTCCTCTGGAGCCCCACATTACCACCTGTATAGCTGAATAAAAGGCAGCTCCTCCCCAACTAAGATAGTTTGATAACTGCGACAGGCCACTAGGGAGGGAGTCCTGTGCTGACGTGCGGATGGGCCAGGAAAGGAAAATTACGGTATTTGATAACAATTTTCCGTTTTCCTAGCCCATCCTCCCGTCACACACCATGGCATATACCAAAGCTTAATATAGGGTGGGAGAGAACAATTAAGAGAGACACTAACATCTAAAGAAAAGACTCTAAAGCCAGAAGGAATTGATCTCTTTGGTCACATATTTCGTTTGTAAGGTAGAACGAAGGCCGCAACCGACCTTCAAGCTAGCCCTTACCTATATCCTCCAAGCAATCCTGGCATAATTGCCTCAAAGGCTGCCATCCCTTTAGTCAAATAGGCTTGAACTAGTTCAGAGCAGAAAAGCGTACTTCCTGCATGCCAGTTTAATCATCCTGGCAACCCAAGAGTGAATGACTTTTTTAAGGGCCTGATGGCTAAATGAAAGGGTGTTTTTATTATTTTTTTTTTTTTTTTTTTACACTCTCCTCCTTTGACCTACTTCCTAGTTTTCCTAGAAACTGGATATCGTTTTAAAAATGTAACTTTGGGGATAGATGTGGTATCTCCATCTCTGGTAAAAAAAAAAAAAAAAAAAAAAAAAAAAATACCAAAGCGCTCTTGCTGGAAAGTGTTGCAATCTTCAATATCCTTCAGTCTTGCGTAGTTGTCAGGAGAACTAGTTTTACCAAGCAGTACTCCCAATGGAAATGAAACCCGTTGGAGCAAAGGGTGCTCCCAGATCCAAGCCTAAGTTCCACAGAGGGAACAAGGATTTCCCTCAAGGTCATATATATAGATTTTTTTCTGGAAGAAGCATCTGGTCACTGGCTTTGCACCTATTTGCAGCCTGTGAAAAAATTAAGTAGAGATCCCTTAAAGTGGAGGGCCACCCTGAAAAACAAAACTTAATAAAAATGTTAATACAAATTTAAAATGAGAAAACATTTTTACTTACCAGAAATGGCTGTTGCTAGGCAGATCGACCTAATCTGCCTCTTCCTGTTCCTCGGAGCTGTTCTCCTAGCGCCGCCTTCTAGTGAATGGGGCGCGGTGTGTTATGGGAACTATGTCCCACAACACATTGCGTTCCCCATTCACAAATCCGACTCGCGCATGCGCAGTAGGCCGCGTCCCAACTCGCGCATGCACAGTTTCTCTTACTGAGGATGGCGGCGCTGGAACCGGATCGCCGAGGGACATCTCGGCCTCCACGACCGACATCGCGGGCGCCCTGGGAGGGTAAGTGTACTTATTAAAAGTCAGCAGCTACTTTTTTTTTTTTTTTTTTTTTTTTTTAGGTGAAACACCGCTTTAAATGGCGTTGTATGCCAGACCGACCTCTAGCACTGACTGAAAAATGTCAAGGATATTGGCTAGAGGCAAGATGATCTTCTGGTCACCAGGATCTGAACAACATCAGATGAGAATCCCTGCACCTTTAGGTGTAGCCTATTCCATAGCCAGGTTATTAAAAGTAGTCCAAGTGGATTGGAGTGCCGTTACTGACCTTGCCATAGAAGAATTCACTTGATCAGAGACAAAAAATGTAACCAAAATTCCATGGCACCTTGTATAACGGAGTCTTTGCATTGGTATCCTGTTGCAACTATCAGATGCTGCATGTTCAGTGAAGTCTCCCTGAGAACTACTGCTGGAATGCCTCATAGGGCCAAAATTGACATAACCAAACCAATAATTGATTTTGTTCCCTGGCAAGAAGACCAATTTTAACTAAGTGGTTTTCTGCCCACAAAAAGGTTTCTTTGCAAGATGTAACAAGAAAAGACTTGGTGTCCCCTTATCAGGCAATGCAGGTTACTGCTGTCTTGTTGTCAACCTTACTAGGGCCCCCTTAAGGATCCTGAAAGGCTTGCAATGCTAGAAAAGGCTTCCTTCCGTTCAAGATACTTGGGGAGTCTTTGCTTCACTGCTATCCAATGGTCTTGCACTTGTTTCTTCAGATCTTGGACTTCCCAGCCCCAGAGACTGACACTGGCTTCAGAATCATCCTATCTCCCGGCTGAGAGGCGTGCCTCCAAAAAAAGCACAGTGGCAATGTCCAAAATTCCTGTTCTTGTTGACTTTGTATAGGCACAAACATTTTCTGATCCATAGATAGCCCAGCTCATAGGCTAAAGAAGGCAAAATTGAAACGCCCTCATGTGCCACCTGGCCCAAGGTACCACCACTCCCAACAAGATCTTACAAAAAGCACCTGACCTGGAAGTGACATCTGACCACTGAAAATCTCACATGCCTCTGGCGCTCTGCACTGCATCAGTACATGGAAATATGAGTCGGCCGGTCGATTGATACCAACTGGTCCTCCAGCTGAACTGTTCCTGTGACTGTCTGCTTGAACCAGTTGGTGTATATTAACACATTTGATTACTTCAAACTAAAACCGGACAGAAGGCTCCTGCCTTAGTCACAAAAGGCCCCCAGATGATTCCATGTTTTCGGCATCACTGGCATGATGGCCTTGTAGCAGTATAAAAATCTTGTCAACTTCTTCTCTCCTGAGATCTGTTGGACATAGATTAAATGGATTCAGTGGTCAGCTTTGGAACTTTCCATTGTACGCCCACCTGTCTTCTGGACTCACTCATCTTTGCCTGTCGTCCAAACCCTCTGGAAGGAGGATACTATCATCAAATTCACTCAGGCCCCCCTGGCCAACTGGAAGGGACTGGTTGGACGCACCTTCAAAAAGACCTTCCAGCCATCTTAGTAGCTTGCTCTGGACTTGATTTCATGTTTAAAAGTAATTTTAAGACACCTCCACTGATCTATTAATCTGTAGCCTGTCCTATAAGATTTGGCCTCCTGCACCCTCTGAAGTTTAGTAGGCTTGAGTGAAGGATGGCAGGTTCCTCTTACTAGTCTGTGGCCAGACTTTTTTCCTCCTGTCAATCGCTTAATTACACACATACAATAGGGTAAAGCTGCGCCAATGTAAAAAGAAATTAAACATATAAAAAATGTGCAAAGCGTAATAAACATTTAAAACATATAAAAGATCTCATGCAGAACAATCCAGATAGAAGTGAATCAGTCCAGAGCAATTCCTCTAAGTGTCAAACATGGGATACATTCAATCCACCAATCCTGTATGTTCAAATATAACACCTCCGTGCTCGTGCTGGAAGCATCCAATGTGACATGAAAAAACGGTGTTTAATCCCGACCACCTAATAAGTTGGAGGCTTACCAGAAGGTATAGAAAATCAAGCAATGGGTCTGAGCTTGCAGCTTGCAGTAGACCAGCGTTGGTGGGGTTAAACGGCCACTCCAGGGGCGGAACGATCCAAAGGCAAACAGGGAGGGAGTGAAGGGATCCGTCCTGGAAACCGTTCACAGACTAGATAGCCAGATCCTAATAAAATCCTCCGTTCAGGGAGAAAGCACAAAGGGGGCCACCCATCGTGTAATACTGATAATACTTCGTTTATTAAAAATAGATTAAAAAAACTTACATCAAGGATGAAAAATAGCGGCAACAAAGATGACAAAGTAAACACTGCCGGCCGGTCAGTGTAATCCCGTCCCTTGATCGAATGTTTGTCTGTAGTGGTGGCGTCGCTGCGTGCCTTCCCATACGACGTTTCGTCACAACTAACGTTTTCAATGGGGAACAAAGCTTAATTGCTTTGTTCAGTGTTTGGCCAAATAACCCCCCCATTATAGGAAATGTTAAAGGCTTGTGTAGACGTTTCACCTGCCCTCCAGTGGTGTAACCACAATGCTCTCATAGTAGCGACTGGGTACGCCAGCGCTTGTACTAGGTCTATCAAAAGCATCAACCAAAAGTCAGTTGCCAGGTTCCAATCTTTCCAGAAACTGTGCCAAATCTTGTAGCTTCCAGTGTTGAATGTAATGCCATATCTAAAGTTAATGTATAGCAAAGTTAACGTATGGCTGGTTGGCAGGCAAAATCTGTCACTGTATTCTGTGCAAGCCTGATGGCCAGATCACCACAATTTCCAGTGTTTCGATGCATTCTCAATGCGTTTTGCCACTTCTAGATGTGTTCCATACAGAAACAATGCAACATTCTACTTTTGTTGACTGTATTAGAATGCGCTGTACTGGTGTGAACTATGTAACTTGGAATCAAAGTTAAACACTGTCCATGCGTTCTTGATGCAGAATAAAGACGCACTGGACTGCATTTGGTGTGAACAAGTCCACTTTCTCATCCATAGGATCTCCTGAAGGCAACCAAGTTATAAAAAGGCAAAGACACTTGCTGCACCAGACACTAGAGGGCAGCATCCACCCCTGGAAGTACAGTGCACAAACATACAGCAGCCATCATATATGGATAAAGTTTAGAGAACTTGTTACTGTAAATAGGTAATCTGACAAGGTATCTGTCATCCTTCATCAACGAGCGCTTTACGCTCTATCATTATGGGCGTTGCTTGTGGTGTGGATATTTGTAGCATCCTTTCCGCAATAGCTGCCTTAATAGGGCTTAGAATTTTGCACAACCACATCCTTGTGAGGCAACCTGTGCAATTTAATTTCTATGCCACTGCAGACTGCATGCAGGCCCAAAATACATTGTGAGCTAGGTGAGGCATTCTCTATCGTGCTGAGTGTATAAACCTTCATTAAATGAATGTGAACCTAAGGCTAGGTTTCCACTAGTGTGACTTTTTATGCGATTTGGGACTGAAAAGTTGCATGACAAGTCATACCCCATGATTTCCAATGAGTACCGTTCATATCTGTGTGACTTCAAAGTAGTCCCTGCACTACTTTGGTCCCACTTTGATGCGACTTGAGGTCCATTGACCTCAAGAATACACAGGCTTTGCTTCAAGTCACTGCAAAAAAAATTGCGGTAAAATCACACCACTTTGGGGGACGCAATAGTGGAAACATAGCCTAATACATGAAATTTGAACATATATCTTCAGTGTCCTGTAGCTCTCCCCTGACCCATTTTTCTGTTAACTCCTGACAAATTCTTGGACAAAAAAAGCAACCGGACATTTCTGTCTGGGGAAGCTGCTATAAATAGATTAGCAGGGAGCTGGCCCTGTACAAAATGTGATGAGGGGGGTGTGTGCCTTTCCTCCAATCAGCAATTTACGCTATCTTGGCTGTATGCCCAAACACCACACTCAGTATAAAAATGTGAAGACGGCAGATATACATGTAGAAACTTATGTAGGGCGATTTGGTTCATCTCTGTGTATCGTCTGAGGCCGTTTTACTTCACTGGGTGTATGGAGGCTTTACATTTATCTTAAAGTAGAAGTAAACCCCCATATCGTTTTCAGCCAAGGAAGCTGCCATCTTTGCCTCTGTTTAATCTTCAACTGCCATGGTGCTGCACATGTGATCCGTTATGACACCAGCCATTGGATGGTTTAACAGTTTGGTTGAGAGCACAGCCAATGTGCAGTTAGCATTCCCGGCATGCCGGGAATGTAACTGTTTTTTTGAAACTGTTAAATCGATGGGTTTACTTCTGCTTTAATGAATGTGACAACCTGTTAGGTGTCATTGTCCTGGTCAGGACAAGATGATTGTTGGCGGGTTTTATGTCTTTTTTGGAGTGTTTTGTGTTCAGGGTTTCTGATTCTAAAATAATGCAAAACCCCTAATTTGCATAATCTCTTTGGGCGCTCTTTTAAGAACCATGTCCCACGTCGCCCCCTCCTACCTTTTGCTAATCTTCAGTGCCACCAACAGGTGTGGAAAGCACATATTTGCACAAAATATATGGAGAAAAACATTACGTCTCACCAAAAAAACATGATACCCTGTCTCTTTAAGGCCCCTTTCACACTGGGGCGGGGAGCCGCGGTGACGGTAAAGCAGCGATATATTTAGCGCTGCTTTACCGTCGTTTTAGCCGCAGTTTTCGGCCGCTCACGGTGCGGTTTTACCCCCCGCGAGCGGCCGAAAAAGGGTTAAAGACCCCCCGCAGAGCGGCGCTTTGCGGCGGTATTGCCGCGGTATCACCGCGGTGTCCCATTCTAATCAATGGGAAGGAGCGGTATAGGAGCGGTGAATATACCGCTCCAAAGATGCTGCTAGCAGGACTTTTTTGACCGTCCTGCTAGCGCACCGCTCCAGTGTGAAAGCCCGCCGGCTTTCACACTGGAGTTAAAGGGGCTGGATTTTTTCAGGCGGTATACAGGCGCTATTTTTAGTGCTGTACCGCCTGAAAAACGCCCCAGTATGAAAGGGGCCTAAGAGCCATCTGCCTTCATCCACTCACCTTAGAAGCATCAGGTGAGCTTCAGGCAGCATTTCCAAAGGCAGACATCAGACACAGTTAAGCTGGACACACACTATACAATCTTCTCTGGATTTCTTCCTTCAGATTCACCAAAACCACATAACAAGAGGCCAAACCTAAGAGTCTTGCTTTGTATGCAATCAGGCAGGCCCTTGCACTACATGGCTCCGCTAAATCTAAGGAAACCAGACAACAAAAGTTGCATAGTGTGTATGGGGTCCTAAAGTTCGAGACAAAAAAAGTCAAACTGTCAAGCCCACAGGAGTACACAGCACAGCAAGAGAGCCAGGACAGCACACCCAGAGACACCTTGACACCATTCACAGCCACTCTCAGACTGACAAAGCCAGGACAGCAGTGCAGTGTGCTGCGTATAAAGACGGGGAAAAAATAAAAACCAAAGGGAGATACAATGATAACATTGCAGAGCTCTTATAATACCACACCTGTACAATATCAATGCTGTTTAAGCATCATTTTGTCCCTAGCCTTGGCACAAAAATGTACCCAGTTTAGAAAAAATAAAGGATTTGCATTTAGGGTCTTCCAAACCCCATGAGAGGCTGAACATGGAGGGGTAGGTCGGCGGGGATTCAGCAAACAACTTGCTTACTAACTGCAATCAACAGGTGGACTGGAGCAGACCAAAAAAAAAAACTATCTTAGTTGGGGAGGAGCTGCCTTTTCTTCAGCTATACAGGGGGTAATGTGGGGCTCCAGAGGAGATGTTAACCCATGGTGTGCTGACGTGAGGATGGGCCAGGGAAAAAAAAATATATGGTGTGTGTGTGTATTGTGGAAAATGTTATTAATGTATGTTGTCAGATGCCCCCCAGTGTCGGTTTTGCTGTAATGCGCTCATGTGAGCATATTCGCACATACATTGGCGGAAGACCATTGGCCGTGAAAACCTTCCTGTGGACACTGCAGATCTGTTTTGCTTTTTAGGGATGTTCATTTATGCCTCACCAAAAGACTGGCCACTTCTTGACTTAATGACTCCGAGCGAACATGTCTGTGTACATTGGAACTGTAGCATAACTATATGAATATTATGGCCCACTGGGCCATAGTTTGGTATGGTTTGCATCACTGATGGCAGTGGGGATGTGCACACGGCTGTGTTCAAAGCCAGGTGCTTGCCACATGGTTTTGCACACAGCCATCTGCACAAGTCACTACTGTATTTCGGTTTGAATGTATACATGTCTGTGATTGGTTCTTTTGAAGGAAAACAAATGTCCCTGTATTGTAACATCCTGTATTGTTGTTCTGTGTCATGTCCTTATATGGTCATTCACATCCTGTGTTGCTCATGTGAGGTCACAAGCTTTTGTAGGAGGGGTTTAGCTGTTGGAGGCAAACCCTCCAGGGTGTGGCTTCGAATTGATATGTAAATAAAAGCAGTCTGCTCAGAGGACAGACAGAGATGCTGTCCTTTGCTGAGAGGAAGACGTAAGAATACTTGTGATGACTCTTTTAATGGGACCTGGCTGGGAAGCAGCTAGGCTGGGAAGGTGATGTAAGGATGCTGACCAAGTGGAAACCTTAGGAATGATGGTGATGTCTTTTACTGGGAATTCATAACATGAGGATGTAGGAATACTGATGAATGCTTGGATGAGTGGTTGATAGGTGGAGGGGAGACATACGATCTGAAGGTAAGGCATTATATCATTAAGATGGAAAATGTTATCATTATTAGAAGTGGGAGATTTGGTTGTGTGCTCTGCGTACAGCCAAATTTCGCTGACAATATACAGTCTAGTGTGTATGTATGTATGTAATCTCTATCAGAATCTCTTACCTCTTCCAGTCTAATGAGGACCTCCAAGGCCAAAGATAGCTGACATCCTACAATATTTGGTGGGTTGTGAGATATAGTGGGTGCAAAGATGGGGGAAAGTCATTAAGCGCCAGACACTTCTTGGATGTAAAAGAGGTTTTATTTCTTTTTACAGTCCTTCTATATATTTTGGGGGGGAAAGGGGGTTAGGGCCAGGACACCCTTAGATACCGTATTTATCGGCGTATAACATGCACTTTTTTCCCCCTGCAAATGGGGGGCAAATCACGGGTGCATTTAATACGTAGATAGTGTACCTCGGAGGGGAAGCAGGGGGATGAGCGCCACCGGAATTCACTGAGCCATCATCTCCTGTATAATCGTCTCTCACTCGGCTCTGACGACACACACACACACACACACACACACACACACACACACACAGACACCTGCCTCCGCCACCAGCATTGGACCAGTGTTCTGTCAATCACAGGAGCTGGTCCAATGCCGATGGCGGAGGCGGGACTGTGTATGTGAGAGCCGAGTAAACATGAGATGACAGCTTGGTGATTTCCTGCATGAGAAATGGTGAGGCTGCATTGATGGGAGATGTGCGCATATCGGGCTGCATTGAGGCTGCAGATGGGCACAGATCAGGCTGCATTGAGGCTGCAGATGGGCACTAATCAGGCTGCATTGATGGGCACTGACCATTATTTTGCTTGAAAGTGGTTTATTTTGAAAAATTGAAGGTGAGTGTTATACGCCTGCGCATGTTATATGCCGATTTAAATACAGTAGTTGCAAACTCAATTGGCAGACTCCGAGACTTCAATAGGAGGACAGCCATACAGGGAAAGGCCCCAGCAAGGTACCACTACTGTACGTGCAGGATTGCTGTCTCCTATGGTAACAGTCCTTTAACAGTTCCTAACTTAAACGTATCAGTTATTTCAGCTCCACTACAACTGCTCCTTGTAGTTCAACACTGAGCTCCTGGTCTCTCACTAGATTCACTGACTATGAATCCCTTGAGCTCCTCCAAGGTCGGCAGTGGTATCTCCCTCCAAGCTTCACCCCCGCTTCTCTGCTGGGTCTCTAGCGTGGCACTCCAGATATTTCTCACGCTTCACCCCTGCTGACCGGCTCGGTCCCTAGCTTGACACACAAAGCTGCTCTGCAAGCGTCTCCTCCGCTGATTGGGTCCCTAACTTGATCACCGCCTGAAGTTTTCCGATTCTCCACCGTGCCCGTTCAGTGAGAATATGATTCCGATACTTGCTTGTTACTCACTGTGGTCCCTGGTAAAGGTGATTGGTCCCTTCATGGCGACCGCTTCCCTTCTACCTCCGACCACTGACAGGTTCTCCGGCCAGCAGAACCATCACTTTCGGTTGGGCTGCAAGCCACAGTCCCAAACCTGTGCTGCCCTCTTACTTCTGGATAGGCCCTCACACAGCATGGCAGCAAGATGCCCCCAGGATAGGCCCAGTCTCCGGCCTAGCAGCCCTGGGCAGACGACACACGTGATGTCTGGGTGGCACAGAACACATATCGCCTGACCTCACCCGGATATATAGGCTCTCCCAGCAGGCCAAGGGCTTAAAGGAAACCCCTGCCCATTGGCTAGAACGCCCACATACTCATAAGCTGACCTTGGGTTGCCCTTCTCGTATCTAGTACCACCAAGTACTCGGCCACTTAGTGGCAGAAGAGAAAAGTGCAACCAGGCCAAGTTTAGGGATAAATCGATAGATCCCTATCATTCGACTAAGATAACTACTCTTGGCAAGTAAATCTGTGAGGAGCTCCCTGACTAAACCCCAGGGCGCTACATATATATACTCTGCATTCATTGTAGCCTATATGTACAGTGCATTCGTGGTGTTCTGTTTTCTAATACACTTCACTTCTTTTTCCACATTAAACCTCATTTGCTATGTAGTTGCCCACCCCATTACTTTGTTTAGATTTTCTTGCAAGGTTTCCACATCATGTGGAAAAGTTATTGCCCTGCTTAGCATAGTATTGTCTGCAAATACAGAGATTGAACTGTTTACCCCATCCTCCAGGTCGTTTATGAACAAATTAAATAGGATTGGTCCCAGCACAGAACCCTGGCGGACCCCACTTCCCACCCCAGACCATTCCAAGTATACCCCATTTATTACCACCCTCTGAACTCGCCCTTGTAGCCAGTTTTCAATCCATGTACTCACCCTATGGTCCATGCCAACGGACCTTACTTTGTACAGTAAACGTTTATGGGGAACTGTGTCAAATACTTTAGCAAAATCCAGATACACCACGTCTACGGGCCTTCCTTTAGCTAGATGGCAGCTCACCTCCTCATAGAAGGTTAATAGATTGGTTTGGCAAGAACAATTCTTCATGAATCCATGTGTCATGTACCTGGTGGAGTTTGAGCTGTAGAGGGGGCTTCTCTTGCACCTCCTGTCCAACACCCCTTGTAGTGATGACAGGGAGTGGAGGACACAAAGTGGCACGAGGGCCGATGTGGCAGATGACTCTGACTGTACTTTGGCAGGAACCAGGTGACTTGAGAGTGCTGGGCCAGAACTGAAGACAGGAGCTCCGTGACGCTGAATCAGTAGCTGGAACGTAAGCCAAGGGTTCATCAGCAGCCAGGCAGAGCAGGTACAGAGTCGTTAGACAGAGACAAAGACGGGACACAGGCTGGGTTTGGTACACAGGCGGGTAATGAGGCACAGAAACCTCAGGCAGAAGCGGAGTCAAACACAAGCCGGGGTCACAAGTAGGCAGGCAGAGGTCAAGAAGTGGTTCAGGCAAGCCGGGTCGGGATACAGGAAACTGGTTCAGATTGGGTAAACAAGCACTAGCTGAAAAGACCACTGAGCAAGTTGTGCATGTCACTGGCAGGTTTAAATGGGCGGATTGGCGCCAATGTGCCAGCACATGTCTTTTTTCTTGTCTTTTTTCTTGAGCATCTCCTGGATTGTCCATGCCTGCGCACCACTGTGCGCTTGTTGCCCGGGTTTTCCTTACATTGCTCCCCCCAATGGGCAACCTCCGGATGCCCATCCGTAACATCTTATCGGGGTGAGCCTGAAAGAAAGTTTGGATTAGTCTCTTGGCATGGAGATTGGATTCCAGTTCCTAGGAATTGTCTTTGGATCCATAGCCTTTCCATTTAATCAGATATTGGATGATGCCGCCCCCCCCCCCCCCCCCCGTTTTCTGCAATCTACACTTGTCTCGACTTCATACTCCTTCATTGCCATGGATTAAAGTAGGTGCTGGGGGGCCCGACTCACGATCAGGGAAAGGGTCTGGTCTAGCAACTTTTTTTTAGCAGGGACACGTGAAAAAACAGATGGATCTTATAAGTTGCAGGAAGCACAAGTTCGTAGGCTGATGGGTTGATTTCCCTTTTAACCAAAAATGGGCCAATATATCTGGGACCCAATTTCTTGGAAGGACAGGATAATCTTAAGCCCCATACACACGGTCGGACTTTTTCATGGATTCTGTCCGATCGAACAATGTTGTTGAAAAATCAGACCGTGTGTATGCACCATCGGACAGTGTTCGTCGGTTTGTCCGACGGACAAAGTCTTATCTCCTGCTGGAAAGATTTGCCGTCAACACGGTCCGATCACACCAAATCCGATCGTGTGTACGGTTGTCCGACGGACAAAGTGCTACGCATGCTCAGAAGAAATTCTGTGATGGAAGCGCTCGGTCAGGTAAAACTACCTTTCCTAATCGACACAGCACATTCGTCACGCTGCAATGTTAAAATGTCTTTAATGCAGCGCATTCTCTTTTTCTTTACAATGCAACAAGAATGACATGTTTTAGCTGCTCCTATTCACCCGCACTTCTCACAAACTTAGTTCTTTATTACTTTGCAGCATTTATACACTACATGTTTATTTTCACTCAGATCGTAAAAGAATCTTTGTTATTTTTTTACCATGATTTGTCTTTTTTTTTTTTTTTTTTTTTTTTTTTTTTTTGGAGGGGGGTTGTGTGTCTCAACTTACCAAAACCACATTATTAACATTTGTATTTCTTGCTTAAATTTACTAGGAGTTTGTTGGTTGTTGGTGCCCCTTGTTAATTCTACTTTAGGATTAGTGAAATGTACCTGCCTACTCAAAGAAAAACTGTCATTGTAGAAAAGTAAAACGCAATAGTCAATGATTATTTCAAATCAAAAAAACCTTTATTTAGGTCACACCAACAAACCAAAGAGGAACGCAGCCATGGTGAAACTTGGGGAATTTGCAAAGCCTTGGCCCCCCACGGCAACCATCATTGTTCAAGCGTAGAAAATTGGGGGCCTGAGGAGTACGTATATTAAGGGGAGTGCAATCTGGTCGTGAAGTCCAAAGTATCCGGAACTGCAGCAGATGCCATCTAGGTCCCCAGGCTCTGGTACTACAAGAGGCTCCATCTTCTCTCAGACCAGACTGATGCCAGGTCGTCACTCTCAGGTCTTCCTTCCACGCTTCCTTGCACGCTGTGGCTGTCGTGCTGGTGGGGTGGCAGAAGGAGGAGGAGGAGGAGGCGGAGCATGGTAACTATGGCAAACATGTGTGACTGGGGTCATCTCCCCAGCCCTACCCTTATTTAGGACATGGAGGATGAGCCCCTCACACATGTTGCGTTGCCTCACCTCCATACCCATCATTTTTGTGACAACCACCGAGCCAAAGGTCTCCTCGTCGGCGGGTGTGGCATGTAGGGAGTCTGAAGCCTCTCTTATCATGCGGAACGCTGACTGTGCCGCATAACCCCCCTTCTCGCCCTTTTGTACGGAAGGCGGAGGGGAGGGGTTTGGGTGTCAGGCTCCGAGGCCTAGCCCCCTCTTGGCTGCCACTACCCATCTCGTGGCTGCCACTAACCCCTGCCTCCTCCTGACTGCCACCTTCCACAGCCACCTCCTGGCTGAGGTCTTCCTGTGTATGAAAAAGGGACATAGTTTCAGTTATTTGTTCATCAAACACACACAATTCTCATCTAGTGACTGGTGCAAAATGTTTACAAATAGAAAACCATACAATTCTCAGCCCTGCAGTTTAGATTTTGGCCCCAAATGTCTCCAACACCACTGTCTGATATGTCAAACACGTTAGGAACTAAGCAATTGTGGATCCTGAATTAAGTGAACATCATTCATTATTCCCATAAATGGTAACAAAACTACTATACCTGGAACAAGCTGGGCTCCTCCACCTCTTCCAGACTGGAAGGCCCAGGTTGCTCCTCGGAAGCCTCATCAGGGGTGGGCTGCGCGCAAGGAAGCGTGGAAGGAGGAGTCGAGGTTGGCTCCGTGACATCAGTCTGGTCTTTCAGAAAATGGAGACTCTGATAGTACCAGAGCTTGGGCACATAGACCTCATCTGCTGAAGTTGCAGTTTCCTCAGACTTCACGACCTTCTTCCGCTCCCTGATATACGCACTCCTCAGGCTGCCAATTTTCTTTCTTAGATCATCAACAGTTGCCGCGGGGAACCTTGGCTTGACAAATTCCACAAGTTCCTCCAGGGCTGCGTGCCTCTTTGGTTTGTTGGTGTAATGTGGGTGTTTACCCTGCCATAAAACGGGAAATTCCCTGAATTTGGCAATGAAGAGGGGGAGAAAACTCATGTCGTTGAATCCCTTCATAATCTCTGCAAGACACAACACCACACAAAACCCTCTAAATTATGTCAGGCTAAACTCTCCTAATCTTCTCCATAAAGAAGCCTCAAGTTCAAATCAGTCTAGGCTAGTTATGTACCAACGTCAAATTGTACCTTCGTTTGTAGCGATCGTCTCGTGCGTGAGTTTTCTCTCCCCTCGTCTCCCAGATCGTGGCTACGACACAGGCATGTGACGTTTTATATACAGTGCGCATGCGTCAAACTCCGCCCGCCCCTGACGATCTTTCTCGTCTATTCCCCACCCCTTCTCTTTACGGCGCAGTGGGGAGAGCACATGGCGTGGACACAGCAGGTGCGCCCCAAATATCCCACCAACGAGGAGGAGGACGAGGAAAGTCCGGAGGCAGAAACGTCCCGATCCCGGAGCCTGAAATTCAAGGCCTCCAATATGTCATTTGGAGAAATGTTGGAGATGGTGGACATATTAAAGAGGAGCGACTATGATGGGAAGTATGGGCCTTACCTCAACCCCAATGTCCGCAAGGCCAAGATCATGTCTAAAGTTGTGAGAAGGCTGTACAATCAGTTTGGGGTACAACGATCCAAGGAGCAACTGAGGAAACGCTGGTCAGACCTGAAACTGAGGGAGGCCGATCAGTACAGAAAGATCAAGCGAATTCTTCAAAAAAGTAAGTAGTTGGGTTTTGTGTTTGATTTCTTGCTTGCATACTGCTCCATTGTGGTTTGATTTTTACAAAGTTGTACATTCCAAAATGGCCACTTTCAGGTTCGTCTGTGCATTCGATCGTACTCAGCCTCGATCTTTCTGCCACTGTCATGGTCGTGTGTGTGTGTCCATTCGATCGTACGCAACCTCGATCGTTCGGCCACTTATAATACGATGTTTGGTGTTTTTTTTGGGGAAAGGAAGTTTGTTCTCACTAGAAATGTCATCAAGAATGTAAAGCCAATTTATTCAATGTAAAGGAGAGGTCACCCAGTAGCTGTTTACCCATCTGGACTCTAGAGCACTAGTGCTGGGACACCCAAACCCCCTTTTTATTAGGCTTTTCCACACATGTGCTCCAGTGGATACTAGAGGGGTGTCTCCATCACACAAACTTCTACCAAAAAGCTAGTCAGTTTAGCACCTTTACAAAGTGACTACATTCATGTAGTTGGCATTTGTAACTGGCCAAACTAAAATAGTGTCCGTCACTTTCAAGCAATGTTTGTCATTTCCTATTTCTGCCCTCAATAGATTGTGTTGCTAAATCTTCCTTTTGTACATTCTCATAGGGGAGCGAAAACTTGGGCCGTCTGAGGAAACCCCCAAACCAACACCTCCCAAAAAAGGGGAAAGAGCAGAAGCAGAGGAGGAGGAGGAGGAAGGAGAGATCATCGAACTTGGAGAAATTGTCACCACAACAGGTGAGTGTGGGAGAACACAGCTACTGGTAAGCTAATCCATGTATGGCTGCCTCATTTCCAACACCCCATTTTTGTTTGTTTGTGGTTTTTAGGTGACGTGGATGTTGTGGAAGAAAAATCGCACTTTACCACAGAGAGTGCCCACGTACTCATCGGAGAGATAATGGTCTGCAATAGAGATCTAGATTACATAAAGCAAAACATCAATGATGTTCAACAAAAATTGAAGAACATCATTGATGTTTTAGGAAAAATATGAAAACGCACCAAGTAATTAACACACATTTGTGCCAGCTTCTGAACACATTTGCAACTTAAAAACTGTGTGAAATTTGGAACATGCACACATTGTGTCCACATGTGCTAGCTCCCATCATGGTGGATGAATGCCAACGTTTTTTTGGGGGTGCAACCACTTTACGAACTACGAAAGTGGTTGTGGTGAAGGGGTTGCACCCCCAAAAAACGTCCATTCATCCCCATGATGGAAAATGGCACTTTTGAAGCTTCTAGGCATGTGTTTTACCATCTAATGACCATTTTCAGACCCAAATTGTGTGCATGTTCTAAATTTCCACTTTCCGGGGGTGACCCCCCCATGTGATGAAGGCAAGATCAAACACACTTTGAACATATAGTCATGTCTGATCTTGTCTTCACTTTACAAAGTTGAACTTTCCTAGTTCATAGGTTCTGTTTAGCTCCATGCCTGGTTTTACCAATTGCGGAATGTTTGTAAACAATGTTGTAAATAACCAAGATGTTGTCAGTTTGGGCGTGAAGATTGTAAACGCACTTGTGAATGTTTTCCAAGTAAACTTTTTTATTTTTCTAAATGTGTGGCTTCCTTATTTCAAAAACACAATGCATTATGTATGTCAAATGTAAAGGATATGGGGGGCAATTGCTGTTATTTACTAAAGGCAAGTCCACTTTGCACTGCAAGTTTCTTTTCCAGGGACACGGCTGGCAAAGTGGGAGGCCACAGTCTGCCATTCCTGTGGCGTGGAAGGGAACTGTGGAGTGAAACAAGAAAAAATAATTAGTCACTTTGCACATAAACATTGCAAGCAGATTAGACAATCAACATCTTGGAACAAGAGCATTGTATAAAATTGGAGGCTGGAAAGTATTTGCACCGAAAAGTAGAGGCTCCCCTTCACAGATTACTCACCCCTCATCAATCCCCACACTTCTGATGGGCCATTGGCAATAACTATGGTTTTGGGGGGGGGGGGGGGGGTTGTTGGACAGGTAACCCTCTGCACTTCATTGATTGGCAAATGGCTCAATAATGTGTGCTAGTTTGGCCAGACCCTCTGTACTTAACACTATTGGCAGCCCCCAGGAAAGCTAAAATAACATTTCAAACCCCCCCCCCCCCCCCCAAAAAAAGGAAAGCACATTGTGACATTCTGAAATTACCAAGCAAGATAATAGGAGGGAAAGAACACAAAAAATTACAAAATGGAAAGTATGGAGGCAGCCCTTGCACTACATGCTTTGCAGAATTCATCCCTAAAGATGACCACTATAAAGAGGTAGGTATATAGTGTGTATTGACCTTGGGAAAGCCAGCAGATAGAGGATTGGTACCATCTGACAGAGCAGTTGGGGGAGGGGGTTCCTAATGAGTTTGCCCCCCCCCCCCCACCAAAAACAATAAAAAAAGGGGCTCTACATGAAGTAAACCACACAGCAAACATTTGTGCATATTTTAGGGGGTGTTTGGGGGCAAAAAATCCTATGCAGCTGACAAAATACATTGCTTAAGTGACTAGGCCATAGGTGTCTATTGGGGCAGAAGAGCATGCTGGGGAGGTAAGTGAAGGGAAAAATGCATGAAGGAGAAAAGGGGCACAGCATATTAGAGCATATTGCAATCATGGTAATTAGGGAAGGAGGTGAAAAATAGAAGACATTAGCAAACAGAGCATACATAGAAGGGAATAGTAAAGGAGAAATGTTACCTTAATATAGTCCTCCTGCAGGACCTCGATGATGGCAGAACAGGTCTCTGGAATAATGATTCCCAGGGCCTGGGGAGAGATACCTGAAGAGAACTTCAAATCCTGAAGACTTCTCCTGTCGCCAAGTACCTCAACGTGGCAA
Source organism: Lithobates sylvaticus (assembly GCA_028564925.1). Taxonomy (NCBI): domain Eukaryota; kingdom Metazoa; phylum Chordata; class Amphibia; order Anura; family Ranidae; genus Lithobates; species Lithobates sylvaticus. Next base: position 234,689,787 of record CM053027.1, read on the forward strand.
CAAGCCTCTGCTCCGGAGTAATGGCTTGTCTCATGCAGGTATCCTGCCGGCTGATAAAGGGGGTCAGCAAAGCCAAAAGACGGTGAAAATCGGGGTCCGTCATCCTGAGAAAGTTCCTGAAATCATCAGGATTATTCTCCTGGATCTCACGAAGCAAAGGCATGTGCGAGAATTGGTCACGCTGAAGCAACCAATTCTTGGTCCACATACTCCTCGTCACTCTGTTCATGGACGGGTCTTGGCTCAAAGCTAAAAGCCCGACACCAATTCCGCGTACAGCACAAACTCGGCGACGAGTACGCACGGGAAACATCGCTCAGAAGGTCACAAAAGGTCGGCTGGTCAGAACGGACAAACAGAAAGCACCGAGAAACAGCAAGGCCTGAAAGAACGAAATGAATACCAGCAACGAGCAGACAATAAGCAGTGCAAATCAAAGCGTCCTATATCAAGATATAGGCCGCAATGACCAACAAATGCAAACTGACTACACGCACTAATAAACAGATACGCACGACAAGCACAAACTGAAGAGCAGTAACGATCTGAGTCAGAAAACTGAGAAGCGTGAATCTTAAGTCACCAAACTTCGACTAACTCTCGATAAACACGGGATCAGCAGAAGGAGCCCAACGGGTGCCTGACGTGGTGCTGAACTTCCCTTTTGTAATCTCGTGGACGACGACTTACGTCACGACGTTCTTCCAGACCGGATATTCCGACAACGTAGTCCGACCGTGTGTACGCAACACCAACATCGGACAAAGTACGACGGACAAAATCCGACCGACCTGGTCCGCGGATTGTCCGACCGTGTGTATGGGGCTTTAGATTGGCAGTGGACAACCATACCTTGTCCCCCACTTAAAGTTTTAAGTCTCCTCTCCTCTTCTTGTCAAAGAATCTCTTGTTATCCCGTTGAGCCCTAGAAATGGCATCTTGTAACACCTTATTTGATTGGAGATCACTTACTCTTTTCTGGACTGCAGGGACCGAGGTGTCGGGTAACGTATCGGGTAAAAAGGTTGGGAAATATCCATAATTTGCGAAAAACGGGTCTTGTCCTGTGGCTGAATGGATGGCGTCATTGTAAGCAAACTCTGCTAGGGGTAACGGTGATGCCAAGTCATCTTGGGTAAAGGATAAGAAGCACCGGAGGTACTGCTCTAGGGTCTGATTCGTTCACTCAGTTTGGCCATTTGTTTGGGGGTGGTAGGCCGATGAGATGCAAGTTTTGATTTTCAGAACTCTGCAAAGGTCTTTCCAGAATTTGGACATGAATTGCACTCCTCTATCGGAAGTGATGCTGCTAGGTACCCCATGAAGCCTGACTACTTCTTTAATTAAGGTATGGGCAGTCTCTGTTGCTGAGGGGGTTCCCACCATGGGAATGAAGTGTGCCATCTTCGTGAGTCTGTCCACGACCACAAAGATGGTAGTGAACCTTTCAGATGGAGGGAGTTCAACAATAAAATCCATGCTTATCATCTGCCAAGGTCTCTTGGGTATCGGTAACGGTCTCAGTAGACCCCAGGACTTCGACTTCCCATTCTTGTTCCGAACACAGACCCCACAGGTACCCACATAGTCTTTACAGTCGGTTCTTAAACTTGGCCACCAAAACGAACGCTGTACAAGTTCTGTAGTCTTGGTCACCCCAAAGTGTTCTGCCAGGGGATGATCGTGACACAGGCTGAGAATCTTGGGACGTAGACTTGGGGTAACAAACACTCTGGTTAAACCGGAATTACCCCTCTTTTTCTAAGAGGCACTCACCAGGTGGCAAAACGTCTCTTGTGGAAGCTTGTTTAAGCTGGGTGATCAGATCTGTCTGTAACAGGAGAAAACTCTGGACAGGTAAAATTGTGTCTGGTTGATAGAGCTCTTCCCCTTCCTCTGGGTACATGCGTGAAAGCGCATCAGGCTTCAGATTCTTGGTACCAGGCCTATAGGGTATGTGGAAGGAGAAGCGGGAGAAAAATAGCCCCCATCTGGCTTGCCGAGATCTTAGTAGTTTGGCAGTCCTGAGATACTCAAGGTTTTTGTGCTTCGTGAATATCAAGATAGGATGGGCTGCTCCCTCCAACAAGTACCGCCATTCCTCCAAGGCTGTCTTTATGGCCAGTAATTCCCGATCTCCTACGTCATAATTCTTCTACGGGGCTGAGTTTCCTGGAGAAGGAAATGGGATTTAACAGCGACTTGGTTCCCTGGCGTTGTGACAAGATGGAACCTACAGCATTCTCCGAGGCATCTACCTCGAGGACATAAGGAGATGCAGGATCCGTGTGTCGCAGGATAGGTGCAGTAGTAAATAAATTCTTTAACTGATCAAATGCTGTTTGCGCTGCAGGTGTCCACTGGAAACGGGTATTCTGTTTTAGTTAGCTGAGTGGCCGGAGAAATGATGGCAGAGAAATTCTTAATAAACTTGCGGTAAAAGTTGGAAAACCAGATGAATCTCTGTGTTTTTTCTGTCCGTAGTAGTGGGCCATTCAAGGATAGAGCTAACTTTCTGGGGATCCATGGAGAGACCTGATGTAGAAATAATTAGCCCCAGGAACTGAATCGCCTCCTTCTCGAATTCGCATTTCTCGGCCTTTGCGTACAGTCCATGATCTCTTAATCGTCCGAGAACTCTTAACGTGCTCACGGTGTGTTGCGAGGGAAGGGGAGAAAATGAGGATATCATCTAGATATACAATCAGGAACAGGTCAAGGAAGTCTCTGAAAATGTAATTGATAAAATGCTGAAACGTAGCCGAAGCATTACATAACCCAAAGGGCATAACGAGGTATTCGTAATGTCCAAACCTAGTGTGGAAAGCAGTCTTCTACTCGTCTCCTTTGCGGATCCGCACTAAGTTGTAGGCACCTCGCAGATCCAACTTGGTGAAGATAATGGATGTCTTGAAGCATTGGAATATCTCCGGAACCAGGGGTAAAGGGTATCTGTTCTTAACAGTAATTTTATTTAATTCCCGGTAATCGACGCAGGGTATGGTCCATCCTCTCCACGAAGAAGATTCCAGCACCTGCAGGAGATGTAGAAGGCCGAATGAAATCCTTCTCCAAGTTGTCATCGATGTACTGCTGTAAAGTCTGGAGTTCTACTTCGGAAAGAGGGAAGATGCGCCCAAAGGGTACTTTAGCACCTGACAGAAGTTCTATTGGGCAGTCATACGAGCGCTGTGGAGGCAGGGTGTCTGCTTTCTGTTTATCAAACGTCCAGGATTTCGTGGTAGGCTGTAGGTATGCGCTGTGATAAGGAAGGGTCGGTATGTATACCCAGAAGAGGTGTGGGTTTCATGGAAACGTGATGTAGGCAGGCTTGCCTGCAGTAGGTGGATGGGAAAGCCACTTCTCCTATTGCCCGGTTTATCTGGATTGTGCGCTTGCAGCCAGGGTATGCCCAAGATGATGGGAAAATGTCCATGTGTAGGAATTCCCGATGACCCTGGTCAGATATAGCCAGCAACGGGTGAGTCTCATGTGTAATAGGCCCGGAACTGAGACACGGGATCCATCGGCCAGATGGATGGCTAACTGGTGTGCCTTTGCTTGCAGGGGAATTTGGTGGAGTAATGCAAAGTCTTTATCCATAAAGAAACTGCAGGCACCGGAGTCTACTATGGCAAGTACCTGGACATTCCCCAAGTAACATGAGAAGACCCTTTTCCTGCTGAGCAGTTGGCAAGCTACGGAACAGGAATGGATTTGATCTTTGCGGGCCTCACCGGGCAGTTCTGGAGATAATGTCCCGCCATTCCACAGTATAGGCATAAGTCCTGCCGCCTTCACAGCCTCTCTTCACTAGACAGTATAGAGCAAAAGTCCCAGTTGCATAGGCCTTGCCTGCAAGTGTCAGCCTTTTCTTTTTCCCTTTCTCTAAACCTGCGATCAAGTTGAATAGCAAGGTTAATGAGGTTGTCAAGGGAGCTGGGGACCCCAACTCGAGCAAGTTCATCTTTAAGGCCTTCAGACAGACCAAGGCTGCTTCATTCCATCCTGTATCAGAGGCCCACAGGCGGAATTCTGCAGTATAGTCCTCGGCGGGTCGATGACCCTGTCTCAGGGTATGGAGGGCTGATTCTGTCGTGGCTGTGCGCTGGGGGTCCTCATAGAGCTGGGCCATTGCTTCGAAGAAGGAGGCAAGGGAGTCCAGAGTTGTGCTATTTCGTTCCAGGAGCTGATGGGCCATGACTGTGATTCTCCAAGAAGCAGGGATATGGTACACCCCACCTTGGTGGACTCCAAAGAGAAAGTTCTTGGTTGCAGGGAGAAATGAAGTTCACGAGTTTTTAAAGGCACGGAACTTGTGCCGATCGCCTGAAAACTACTCTGGTGCAGGAACTTGTGGTTCAGGTGCTGGCATGGCTCTTGTGAATGCAGAAAATGTCTGTCTGGATGTGGGGCAGCCAGGTGCAGTAGCAGGTTTTGCGATCGAAGAGTTTGAGACTGTGGATTGGATACAAAGTTGCTGGCATAGCGAGTCCATAGAAGCCCCTCCCTCAATCTCTGACATCTGGCTGAGTGGCACTGTCACGTACCTGGTGAAGATCAAGCTGTAGAGGGGGCTTCTCTTGCACCTTCTGTCCAACACCCCTGGTAGTGATGACAGGGAGTGGAGGACACAGAGTGGCACGAGGCCCGATGTGGCAGATGACCCTAGCTGTAATTTGGCAGGAACCAGGTGACTTGAGAGCGCTGGGCCGGAACTGAAGACAGGAGCTCCGTGATGCTGAATCAGTAGCTGGAAGCGTAGCCGGGATGTAAGCCAAGGGTTCATCGGCAGCCGGGCAGAACAGGTAACGAGTCGTGAGACAGAGACAGACGGGACACAGGTGGGCAGTGAGGCACAGGAACATCAGGCAGAAGCGGAGTCAAACACAAGCAGGGGTCACAAGTAGGCAGGCAGAGGTCAAGAGGTGGTTCAGGCAAGCCGGGTCGGGATACAGGAAACTGGTTCAGATCAGGTAAACAAGCACTAGCTGAAAAGACCACTGAGCAAGTTGTGCATGTCACTGGCAGGTTTAAATAGGCGGATTGGCACCAACGCGTGCTCGCGCATGCGCCAGCACATGTCTTTTCTTGAGCATCTCCTGGATTGTCCACGCCTGCGCACCACTGTGCGCTTGTTGCCCGGGTTTTCCTTGCACCATGCTGATTACTGCTAATGATACTATTTTCATTACTAAAATCTTTTTTATATAATCCCTTCCAAGAGCTTGCATACTATTGATGTTAGGCTAACTGGTCTGTAATTCCCAGGGATGTATTTTGGCCCTTTTTTTTTAAATATTGGTGCTACATTGGCTTTTCTCCATTCAGCTGGTACCATTTCAGTCAGTAGACTGTCAGTAAAAATTGGAAACAATGCTCCTAGTCAAGTAATTTCTGAGTTCCTTAAGGACCCTCGGGTGCAAGCCATCTGGTTCCGGTGACTTATTAATGTTAAGTTTTCTAATTCTGTCCTCTGATAGCCATGAGGGTGCTTCCTGTGATGTGTCATGAGGATAAACACTGCAGTTTTGGTTACCAAAGCCCCCCGATTCCTTGAATTCTTGAACACAAGAATTTCGTGTGTGTGTGTTTTTTTTTTTTTTTTTGTTTTGTTTTCTTTTGCTCTCCGCTATGTCATTCGTGTTCTATCTTAGCCACCCTAATTGCACGCTTACATTTCTTGTTGCACTCTTTGTAAAGTCTGCTGATGATTCCTCAGCTTTGTATTTTTACATTGGAGTTAAGCTATCCAGGACTTTTGTTCGCTCTTTTAAATGTATTTCCCAATGGGATGCACTGGCTAATGCCCTTATTTAATATGTTCTTAAAGCAAATCCTCTTCTCCCTTGTGTGCTTTGTTCCTAAGATTTTATCCCAATTTATATCTTCTAGCAAGGTTCATAGTTTAGGGAATTTGTCTCTTTTGAAAATCAGTGTCTTTGTATTCCGCTTATGTTTTCTATTTGTGTGATTTATACTGAAGCTAATTGACCTGTGATCGCTGTTTCCTAAATTGTTCCTTTTTTCCACATCTGATCATGTCTGTATTGTTTGTAATCAGTAGTTCTAGTAACGCTTTGTTTCTAGTTGGTGCGTCTACAATCTGACCCATAAAATTGTTCTGCAAGACATTTAAGAACTGGCGAGTCTTAGACGAATGCGCGGTTCCTTCCACCCAGTCTATGTCTGGATAATTAAAATTCCTCCCATAGTTGATGACACTTCCCATCCTTTCTGCTAATCCAAATTGTGATAGGAGGTCTGTCTCCCCCACCTCCCTTAGGTTAGGGGGCTTATAGCATACTCCCAGTATTTTACCTTAGTTTTATCCCTTTGGAGCTCTACCCATAAGGATTCCACCTCCTCCCTAGCTCCCTTAGTGATGTTATCTCTCACATTCACTTGTACATTCTTGATATACAGGCATACCCCTCCCCTTTCTCGCAGGGATAGAGAGGGTAAAAAAAGGGGAATGGTTTCCAGCCAATCATGAGAGCTGTTGAACCAAGTCTCTGGAATTCCCACAAAATCTAAATCCACCTCGTACAACAGTATCACTAGTTCTCCCATCTTGTCTGCCGGGCTCCTGGCATTGGTGAACATGCCATGTAGTTTAGACCGGTTGCATACTGTCCTCTTATTGGGTATTCTGAGATTGCAAATAGGACTTGTTACTATACTTTGGGTTTATGTGCTTTAGTCAACCTACCACTAATGCACCCAATACTACCCTCTGGAATATGTTCCGCGCTGACTATCTTTACCTCTGCACCTTCCCCCCCCTCGTCACCTTGTTTAAAAGCCCCTTTAACTTTTTGGCCATCTTCACTGCCAGCAGATCTGCACCCTCCTCCTCCTTTTTAGATGCAGTCTGTCCCTTCTATAGAACTTTTGACCGACTGAGAAGTCGGCCCAGTTCTCCAGGAACCCAAACCCCTCCTTACTACACCAGCTCATCAACCACTTGTTTACTTCCCTAATCTCTCTCTGCCTTTCTGATGTGGCTCAAGGTACCGATACTATTTCTGAGAATACTACCTTGGAGGTCCTTTTCCTCAATTTAGCTCCTAAGTCCCTAAAATCATTCTTCAGGACACTCCATCTGCCTCTGACTTTGTCATTAGTGCCAACGTGCACCATGACAGCCGGGTCTTCCCAGCTCCTCCCAGATCCAGGATGTGCTGAACCTGAGCACCCAGTAGACAACATACAGTCCAGCGCTTCGGGTCTTTGTCACAGATTGCCCTCTCTGTCCTTCTAAGAATTGACCAGAATCTGTCTTTCCTTTCCCTTCCCCCCCACTCTCACTGGAGGAGTTCCTACCCATGCAGCTAGGGGAGTCCCTCAGCTCCAGCAGTGCTGGTCCCTGACTAATTTCACCAATGTCACTTTTTTTGTATAATCAATTTTTATTGGAAAAATAACATATAAACAAAACATGGTCACCATTTGTGAAGATAATAAACCGTCGACTACACAGAGTCGTGGTGTCAACAATAAGAAGTGTTTGGGTTAACAGACATACATAAAGATAGGGGAAAATCGGGGGTTAAAGAAGTTGTTGTGGGTCCTGAGTTAAGGGCAACCATATATTAGCTAAAGGACTGTGTGGGTGAGAAGGGTAGGTGGGGCGTGGGGTCCCATCTAAGGGCATCCCATCTCCGGGGGTGAGCCCGGGGCTGGGACGGCTTCCTAAAATGCATAAAGCGCATGGTCCCGAGACCTGGGGGTGGGGAGGGGGGCTCAATGGCCTCCAACATACCACCCCTGACCCCCCCCCCCTGCCAGCCCGGGGAACCCCACGGCATTAATAAGTGTCTGGCTGGGACTGCCATCACCCCAGATAACTCTGATGTCCACTTTAGTGGCCCTAAGGCCATAAGACCCCCATCAGCCAACAGTCCAACGTGAGTTCACATATCGTCCACAAAATACAGCAGAGAAAAATAAGTAAAAAGGGGAGAAACAGAGTTAAGATAGGTAAGTCGTAGTTGCTTAGCAACTGAAAGGAGGGTGGATAGCAGGGAGGGAGAAACAGGGGGGGAAGGGGGGTTAGGTCAGATTACCTGCTTCTTTAGGATGGGATGTCATCTTCGTCTACTCCGGGCGCGCCACGCCAAAACGTTAAGTCTAAAGATTAGGGATGAGCCGAACACCCCCCCGTTCGGCTCGCACCAGAACCCGCGAACGGACCTAAAGTCCGTGCGAGCTTTAGAACCCTATTAGTTATAATGGATGCGAACGTTCGAAATTAAAAGTGCTCATTTTAAAGGCTAATATGCATGTTAATGTCATAAAAAGTGTTTGGGGACCTGGGTCCTGCCCCAGGGGACATGTATCAATGCAAAAGTTTTTTTTTAAAAACGGCCGTTTTTTCAGGAGCAGTGATTTTAATAATGCTTAAATTGAAACAATAAAAGTGTAATATTCCTTTAAATTTCGTACCTGGGGGGTGTCTATAGTATGCCTGTAAAGGGGCGCATGTTTCCTGTGTTTAGAACTGTCTCTGCGCAAAGTGTCATTTTTGAAAGTAAAAAAGCTATTTAAAATCACTCGCGGCTAATGTTAATTCACGGCTCCCGTAACACAGAGAACAGTGATTCATTGAAACTCATTCATAAAAAAAAAGTCATTGATAAAAAAAAAAAAAAATGAAAAAAAAAAAGCGTAGGGGTCCCCCCAAATTCAATAACCAGGCCCTTCAGGTCTGGGATGGATATTAAGGGGGATCCCAGCCAAAAAAAAAAAAAAAAAATGGCGTAGGGTCCCCCTCAAAATCCATACCAGACCCTTATCCGAGCACGCAACCTGGCAGGCCGCAGGAAAAGAGGGGGGGACGAGAGCGGCCCCCCCTCTCGCCTGAACCGTACCAGGCCACATGCCCTCAACATTGGGAGGATGCTTTGGGGGTCTAAGACCCCTAAAGCACCTTGTCCCCATGTTGATTAGGACAAGGGCCTCTTCCCCACAACCCTGGCCGGTGGTTGTGGGGGTCTGCGGGCGGGGGGCTTATCGGAATCTGGAAGCCCCCTTTAACAAGGGGACCCCCAGATCCCCCGCCCCCCCCCCTGTGTGAAATGGTAAGGGGGTACAAAAGTACCCCTACCATTTCACCAAAAAAGTGGCAAAAATGGTAAAAATGACAGGAGACAGTCTTTGACAATTCCTTTATTAAAATCTTCTTTCTTCATCCTTCGGATTCTTCATCTTCTCCTTCCTTCATCTTCTTCTTCCATTTTCTTCTTCCTCCGATCCGCTTCTTCTTGCGCTGGTCTTCTCGTCCTTCTCGTCTGGCATCTTCTTCCGTCGGCGTCGGTGTCGGTGTCTTCTTGGGCCGCTCCGCGCAATGGGAGGCTCCCGCTGTGTGAGGCTCCGCTCCATCTGACAGGTCTTTTAAAACGGAGGGCACCTGGTGACCCGCCCCCCTCTGACGTCATGGGGAAAGCCATCATGGAATTCCCCATGACGTCCCTGTGCGTCAGAGGGGGCGGGGTCACCAGGTGCCCTCTTTTGTACCCCCTTACCATTTCACACAGGGGGGGGGGGGGGGGGCGGGATCTGGGGGTCCCCTTGTTAAAGGGGGCTTCCAGATTCCGATAAGCCCCCCGCCCGCAGACCCCCACAACCACCGGCCAGGGTTGTGGGGAAGAGGCCCTTGTCCTAATCAACATGGGGACAAGGTGCTTTAGGGGTCTTAGACCCCCAAAGCATCCTCCCAATGTTGAGGGCATGTGGCCTGGTACGGTTCAGGCGAGAGGGGGGGCCGCTCTCGTCCCCCCCCTCTTTTCCTGCGGCCTGCCAGGTTGCGTGCTCGGATAAGGGTCTGGTATGGATTTTGAGGGGGACCCCACGCCATTTTTTTTGGCTAGGGTTCCCCTTAAAATCCATACCAGACCTCAAGGGTCTGGTATGGATTTTGAGGGGGACCCTACGCCATTTTTTTTTTTTTTTTTTTGGGTGGATCCCCCTTAATATCCATCCCAGACCTGAAGGGCCTGGTTATTGAATTTGGGGGGACCCCTACGCTTTTTTTTTTGTTTTTTATTAATGAATGACAGCTCTCTGTGTTACAGGAGCCATCAATTCATTAGCCGCGAGTTATTTAAATAGCTTTCTTCCTGCAAAAATTACACTTTTTTGCAGGGAAAGTTCTAAGCACAGGAAACCTGCCCTCCTTCACAGGCTACCTATAGACACCCCCCAGATGTGATACTGCAATGCTGTTCTAACCGCATGCACACACATATCCCCAGAAATAAAGCACATATTGTTGTCAGCAGTCAGCAGCACACTGACACGCTGACACTGTGAGTGAAACATAATATGCGAGGCCGCCGCCGCGGCGGCCTCTTATACCGTGGGGCGTGTATTAAAGCCCCTGAGCTATAATTGGCTACAGGCATTCAGCAGGTGTGGTAGCACATTCTTTTTGTAGCGACTAAGCGGGATCGGGGGTATGTTCAGAAGAAAATGTAGCGGGGAGAACGGGACCTCTGTTACTGTTTTTATCTGCTCTTGCAGGTCTTCCCAGAAGGGCTTAATCAGGGGGCATTCCCACCATATGTGAGTTAACGTTCCCCGGTGTCCGCAACCCCTCCAGCACAACTCGGATGTGGAAGGGTAGATACGAGCTAAATCTGCAGGTACCCTATACCAGCGAGTCATTAGTTTAAAATTTGTCTCTTGGGCTTTTGAGTCTATGGAAGATGCGTGGGTGAGGTAGTATAAGTGGGATAACTGCGTCTCTGTTAAAGTTAGTCCTAAATCGTTCTCCCAGCGTCGGATGTAGGCGGGTGTAGTTTTGGGGGCCAGCTAAGCTCATGAGTTGGTATAGCTCTGAGACCAGGTGTGGCGTTGGTTCCTCTGCAGTAAAAATACGTTCAAATGGGGTGAGGGTCGACGGGTCTTTAATTGTGTGTGTCTATGCATCTGGAAGAAATGGTGTAGCTGCCTGTATTTCCAGAAGTTCATCCATGGGCCCTATCGTCCTGCTGGTAATGCTTCATAACACAGGAGCCTGCCGTCCTTCATGAGTGTACCACAACTGGCGTTCCCATCCTCTACCCACGGTTCAAAGAAAGTCATCTGCTCGCCTGGGGGGAACCATAGGAAACCCCCCAATGAAGCCAGCGGGGACATGGGGGGAGACAGTTTCAGCTGCGGTTTATCCTGTCCCATATTGACAGCACATGAGCCGTCAGCGGGGAAGTCGTGTCTGACAGCCCCCTATGCTCCCGGTGTAACCAGGGTGCATATGACAAGTTCCTGCTTGCCAGACATTTCTCTAGCGGGACCCAGTTTTGTGTGAGTATGGAAACGCCAGTCGAATATCTTCTGCAAGGCTATGGCTCGGTAGTGCTGTCTAATGTCTGGGACCCCCAAACCACCCTACGTTTTGGGCGCCGTAGTACCCGTAAGGCTATCCGAGGTTTACGTGCGTTCCAAATAAATTCAGACAGTAGACTGGATAGTCAGTCAAAGAGTCTAGGCAGGGGGATTGGTAGCATCTGTAGGTAGAGTATGCGCGGTAGGATGTTCATCTTTATTATATTCACCCTTCCTAGCCACGTAAATGCCATCCGTGTCCACTGTGAGAGGTCTCTTTTAACCGCAGCAATCAGAGGGGGATAGTTAGCGGCATATAAGGTGTCAAAACGATCAGTAAGCTGCACACCCAAGTATCTCAAGGACGACGTAGTCCAAACAGGGGAAGGCCGCCTGTAAGTTTGTTGCCATGTGAGGTCTTAGGCAGATGGGGAGAATTTACGATTTTGAAAGGTTAATTTTAAAATTGGAAAGGGATCCGAAAAGCTGCAACTCCTTCATCAGATTAGGCAGGGAGATCAGAGGTTCCGAGAGGTGGAACAGTACGTCATCGGCATAAGCCGAGAGTTTGTGTTCCGTGTTACCTACTCGAAGGCCTTTAATATCAGGGTTAGCTTGCACTGTGCGGAGGAACAGTTCTAGCACTAGGGCGAACAGAAGGGGTGAAAGCGGACACCCCTGTCTCGTGCCGTTTCTGATGGGGAATTGGGCTGAGAGGGTCCCATTCACCTTAACCTGGGCACAAGGATGAGAGTATAAAGCCGCAATTATGGCCAACATTCGCGGGCCTAAGTGTATTGACCGGAGCACTGCTGTCAGGTACCCGATCAAAGGCTTTTTCAGTGTCCGTTGACAAAATGTATGGTTGCGGGTCTGGGCGGTTGCGGGCCCAATGTATGAGGTGTACTGCCCTTAGGGAGTTGTCCCTTGCCTCTCTGCCTGTTATAAAGCCCGTTTGGTCCGGGTGGACAATTTGGGGTATAAGGTGTTTAAGTCTGTTCGCTAATATTTTTGCCAAAATCTTTATGTCCAAATTAAGAAGAGAAATGGGGCGATAACTGAGGGACGGTGGGGTCCTTGCCCTCTTTCGGGATCACAGTGATATGGGCCAGGAGGGCCTCTGGGGGGATATTCCCCCCCTCCTGCTATTGCATTAAAATATTTGCACATAGGGGTAGCTAGCTGGGGTAGAAAAGCTTTGTAGTATGCCTTAGTAAGCCTGTCTGGGCCAGGGCTTTTCCCATTGGGCAAGGATTCCACCGTGGTCTCGAGCTCAGCTAAGGTTATAGGGAGGTCTAGGGTTGAAGACTGGTCTTCTGTTAGTGTTGGTAGGCCAGCTGCTGTTAAGTAGTCTTGGGTCACTCTCTGTCTAGTTTCTCGTGGCTCGGGAGGAAGGGTAGAGCCTAAGTTATATAGCCTTGTGTAATAATCTCTGAAGCCTGCTGCTATTTTAGAAGAGTGTACCATTGGTGTCCCTGCGGCAGTGTGTAGTTTATGTATATTTGTTCCCGTGCTCATAGAATTTATGTGCCAGAAAGCAGAATTGTTTGCCGGTCAAGCAAACGTAAAAACAGTTCCTGTAGTTCTGTCAAGGCCTCCTTGCTCCCGTTTAGCTTTATGTCGGGGGTTCAGCCCTCTGAAGAGCTGAGTGTACCCTTAAGAAATCTGCCTGACGTGCTTTTTTAAGTCTGGAGCCCTGGGAGATCAGTGCTCCCCTGACCACAGCCTTATGGGCTTCCTAAATCACCCCTTCGCTTAGTTCGCCAGCTGGGTTTTCCCTAAAGTAATGTGTCAGGGTGTCTGTGATCTCCTTCACTGCGACCACTTCATCTAGTAAGTTATCATTGAGCCTCCATGTCCACTCCCGTCGCGTGCCTAAGGGCAGGGCAAGGGAAATCATTACTGGGGCGTGGTCAGAGATAGAAATGGTGTCGCTGGACGCAGATTGAAGGAGCTCCAGCCCGCCATGATCGACATAGATGTGGTCTATGCGTGTATATACATTGTGTATTTTAGAATAATAGCTAAAGTCCCGGTCTGATGGGTGAAGAACCCGCCAGCTGTCCACCAAGAGTTGGGATTGGATGGTCTTACGGAAGTGTTTAAGGAATGCGTGGGTCTCGCATGTGATGTGTCCAGTATAGGGTCGAGGCTTATGTTAAAGTCGCCTCCTAGAATCAGGAGGCCCTCCCTAAAATCTGCTAGGCGGTCGAGAGTGTTGTCAATGAAAGTAAGTTGATCGGTATTAGGGGCGTATATTGCCGCGAACGTGTATATCTGCCCCGAAATATTACCTTTCAGGAACACGTACCGGCCCAGGGGATCTACCTTGTGGTCGGAGGGTTGAAAGGAGCATGTCTTATGTATGCCTGTAGCTGTCCCTTTGGATTTAGGTGTCGGAAGTGCTAATAAACCATTGGTTAAAAAGGTGAGTAGGCAGTTTGGGTAGGGACTTGGGCGTAAAATGAGTATTTTGCAGGAAGACCACTTGGGTTTTCAATCGTTTCAACTCCCCCCCACAGCTTACCTCGTTTATGTGGGGAGCAGAGACCTTGAACGTTGTATGTACTCACCTGTAGAGTAGCCATGGGGGGGGGGTGTGAGGATGGTCTGTGTTTCAGATTGGCGGCGCGCCTGGCGCAGACGAGACGACAAAGCTGACCCTGGAGCAGGAGGAGTGGTAAGAGAACAGAGGGGGAGGGGAGGGGAAAGAAGAAAAAAAACATAAGAAATAGGTACAATCAAAAAAACATCAGTCGTATGGCCTGGGCCATCTGGTCTCGTAAAACTACTAAGGGTTGTGTCTGGGACCCCATCCCCTAGAAGGGGAGGAGATCCAAGCCACAACCTGAGAACCCAATAAGGATCTATACCCATAAAAAAGGAGGGTATCCTACGGGGGGTACGTGACCCAACCTTGGGAAGAGGGGAGGAGGCCTCCGTCTCCGCCCACCGCATCTAACATGGTGGGAATGAAATGGGAGGAGAATGGAGGAACATAGGGGTCCAGGTATTCTCTTAGCACAAAAAAGGAAAAAGGTGGAGAGGGAAAAATCCTGGAGAAAAACATCTCAGTTTGTGTCTGGTGGGTTCCCCAGCAGTTCTTTTCAAAAGTGCTCAGATCTAGATCTTTCTCATCCCTAGAGGAGAGGACGTCCCTCAGGTTCCCGAGGGGGCCGGATCCCTTGAAGAATCAGAGTGATGACGCCTACGGGTTCGTCTGTGTTTCTGTCGCCTGGCGGGTTGCCATGCCTGTGATGTAGGCAGATTTGTAGGTATGGGGTCCAGGGGTTCCTCCAGTCGGGAAAGTCCACTTGGTCTAGGTCCAGGGAGGTCAGAAAATGCGGGAGGTCATCTTTGGTGCGGAGAGTCATGGTTCTTCCTCCTTTGGTGACTTGGAGAGAAAAGGGGAATCCCCACCGATACGACAGGCCTGTGTCCTGAATAGCAGTCAGGAGGGGCGAAGTGCTCTGCGCTGCATAAGGGTGCGCCTAGAGATGTCCTGGTAAAAAGCTAATTGTGCACCGTCAAAGTCAAAATAGGGTTTACCCCTCATTTTCTGCATGATGCGATTTTTGAGAGTATACTTATGTAGTTTTGCAGATTACATCTCTGGGGTTGTTCGCATCCTGAGAAGGGGGTTTTAGGGCCCTATGTGCACGGTCAATTTCGATGGTGGCAGTGTTAGGCAGTCCCAATATTTCTTTGAAGACCCCCTCCAAGGCACCAATGTCACTTAATGGAGCGTACTTGGAATGTTCCAGCCCAGGATCGGCCTCCCTGGCACTTTACCCTCTACCCTTCCGGACTGTCACCCAGCTACTGTTTTCTAGTGCCTGCTCCGCTTTGTCTCCACCCGCCTCAGCCTGTCAGTGGTCAGACCATACGCTGCACACTGCATCAAATTGGCCTGCATGGCTGTCGTCCCAGAAGGAATCCTTCTAAAGAAGAAAGCCCGCAAATGGTTTGCTGAAGACAAGCAGACTAAGGACATGGATTACTGGAACCATATCCTGTGGTCTGATGAGACCAAGATAAACTTATTTGGTTCAGATGGTGTCAAGCGTGTGTGGCAACAACCATGTGAGGAGTACAAAGACAGGTGTGTCTTGCCTACAGTCAAGCATGGTGGTGGAAGTGTTATGGTCTGGGACTGCATGAGTGCTGCCGGCACTGGGGAGCTACAGTTCATTGAGGGAACCATAAATGGCAACATGTACTGTGACATACTGAAGCAGAGCATGGTCCCTTCCCTTCGGATACTGGGCCGCAGGGCATTAGGCATTATTCCAACATACCGTATTTATCGGCGTATAACACGCACTTTTTCCCCCTTAAAATCGAGGGAAAGTCGTGGGTGCGTGTTATACGCTGATACCCCAAAAAAAAATGACAAAAATCGGTTGCGGCGCCGAAAAATGGCGACCGCGGCCGAAAAAGGCCGGAAAAAGCCGAAGCGCGTCCGAAAAAGACCGAAGCCGGCTGTTCAGCTCCGCTCGTAGTCCCGCCTCCCTGCGCTCGCTCCCGAAACAGCAGGGAGGCGGGACTCCGAACGGAGCCGAACAGTCGGCTCGGTCTTTTTCGGCCGCACTTCGGCCTTTTTCGGCCGCGGTTCGGTCTTTTTTGGCCGCGCATGCGCGGTTTGTCTCGCTGCGGGAAATTTAAACGCTGGCAAACTGCAAATGACACTAGCAAGCTACAAATGACGCTGGGCAAGCTACAAATGACGCTGAGCAGGTTGCAAATGACGCTGGGCAGGTTGCAAATGACGCTGGGCAGGCTGCAAATGACGCTGGGCAGGCTGCAAATGACGCTGGGCAAGGCTGCAAATGACGCTGGGCAAGGCTGCAAATGACGCTGGGCAAGGCTGCAAATGACGCTGGGCAAGGCTGCAAATGACGCTGGGCAAGGCTTAAATGACGCTGGGCAAGCTGCAAATGACGCTTAAATGTAAGTTTTTTTGTTTTTTGTTTTTTTTGTTTTTTTTTATTTTATTTTTTTTCCCCCTAAACTTCTCTCCTAAAACTTTTTTTTCCTTAAAATTCCCTCCTAAACTTGGGGTGCGTGTTATACGCCGATAAATACGGTAATAATGACCCCCAAACACACCTCCAAGATGACCACTGCCTTGCTAAAGAAGGTGATGGACTGGCCAAGCATGTCTCCAGACCTAAATCCTATTGAGCATCTGTGGTGGGGCATCCTCAAATGGAAGATGGAGAAGCGCAAGGTCTCCAATATCCACCAACCCCTGTGATATTGTCATGGAGGAGTGGAAGAGGACTCCAGTGGCAACCTGTGAAGCTCTGGTGAACTCTATGCCCAAGTGGGTTAAGGCAGTGCTGGAAAATAATGGTGGCCACACAAAATATTGACACTTTGGGCCCAACTTGGACATTTTCACTTAGGGGTGTACTCACTTTTGTTGCCAGCGGTTTAGACATTAATGGCTGTGTGAGTTATTTTTAGGGGACAGCAAATTCACACTGTTATACAAGCTGTACACTCACTACTTTACATTGTAGTAAAGTGTAGTTTCTTCAGTGTTGTCACATGAAAAGATAGAATAAAATATTTACAAAAATGTAAGGGGTGTACTAACTTTTGTGAGATACTGTGTGTGTGTGTGTACATACATACATACATACATACTCTGCATTCAGTGTAGCTTATTATTATTAATAATAATAATAATAATAATAATAATAATATTCACACACATGCAGTACAAGATTGACCAGGCCAGATTTCAGTTGACAATGGTTGAGTTGTCCGAGCCAACTCAATTTTAACATATCAAAGGGGACTTGTTGATAATATGCAAGAATACAAATTAGGGATGTAGGCGTTCCAGGACAAGTTAAAATGGTGTTAAGGTGGTATCCACAGGCAGTGTCCACAGTATCTAATGCAGTGTACAGTTTCTAATACACTTCTGGTGGTGTACACAGTATGCAATACAGTGCAGCCGTTGTACCATTTCTAATACAGTGCAGGCGGTGTACACAGTATCTAATACAGTAAGTATAGTTTCTACTACACTTCTGATGGTGTACACAACAGTGCAGGCAGTATCCACAGTATCTAATACAGTGAGTACAGTTTATAATACACTTCAGGAGGTGTATGCGGTATCTAATACAGTGTGTGCAGTTTCTACTACACTTCTGGTGGTGTACACAGCATACAATACAGTGCAGTCGTTGTACAGTTTCTAATACAGTGCAGGCAGTGTACACAGTATCTAATAGAGTGTGTACAGTTTCTACTACACTTCAGGCGGTGTACACAGTATCTAATACAGTGGGGGTTATTTACGAAAGGCAAATCCACTTTGCACTGAAAGTGCACTTGGAAGTGCAGTCGCTCAAAATCTAAGGGGTAGATCTGAAATGAGTGGCAGCTCTGCTGATTTTATCATCCAATCATGTGCAAGCTAAAATGCTGTTTTTTTATTTTCCTTCCATGTCCCCCTCGGATCTACAGCGACTTTACTTCCAAGTTCACTTTTAGTGCACTTGCAGTGCAAAGTGGATTTTCCTTTAGTAAATAATCCCCTGTGTGTACAGTATCAGCTACACTTCTGGTGGTGTACACAATACAGCGCAGCCATTGTACAGTTTCTAATATAGTGCAGGTGGTGTATACAGTATCTAATACAGGTGTGCAGTTTCTACTACACTTCTGGTGGTGTACACGGCATACAATACAGTGCAGCCGTTGTACAGTTTCTAATACTGTGTACACCGCCTGCACTGTATCTAATGCAGTGTGTACAGTTTCTAATACAGTGCAGGTGGTGTACACAGTATCGAATGCAGTGTGTACAGTTTCTAATACTATTCAGGCGGTGTATTAATAAAAAAAAAAAATTATATATATATATAAAAAAAATATATAAATATATATATATATATATATATATATATATATATATATATATATATACATGCCTGAATAGTGTGTGTGTATAGTTTCTAATACACTTCAGGTGGTGTACACAGTATATAATACAGTGTAGTGTGGTGTTGGAAAACAAAAAATACATAATGTCCGGAAGTCCACCAAGAAGAGGCAGACACTCACAGGCCACTAAAAGAGGGCAAGCAGCCTCTGTGTCTACAGTCAACAGTGGTGGTCGTGGCTCAGAGTAGTTTGCCTTCCAACGCAGCTGCCAAAGTGGCCTATACCACCGGCTCCTTGTCCAGTCACTCCATCCGTAGCCCCACCATCATGCATGGAGGAGTCCCCAGAATTATTCGACCACAGTGTCGGTTACATGCTGCTGGAGGATGCGCAGTGATTTGAAGGCTCCGATGTTGGTTTCCAGGTTAAGGAAGGGAGTAACATGAGCCTAGAGAGATGGGCTGCCACAGAAGGACAAACTGTCAGTCATGTTCCCCCCCCCCCAGCTGCTGCATACTGCCAAGTTTGCTCCACTGACGAGGAGGGAGGGGATGATGAGGTCACTGACTGTACTTCGGTGCCTGAGAGGAGGAAAGTGAGGAGGAGGCACAACTCCAATGAGGCAGGATGTCCTCTAGGGGGCAGCTTAAGGGCAGCCACCCTATTGCATCACACAGCAGAGCTCCGCAGGTGCAGGGCGCTGCTGACTCCCCACTGACTTTTAAAATTTCCTTGGTGTGGGCCTTTTTTGACACGTGTGCATCAGATCGCACCATTGCTGCTTGCAACCTATGTCTGAAGCGGATTAAGTGTGGCCAGAACAGCAGCCGCTTGGGCACCACATGCTTGACCAGACATATGATGACTTGTTACGCAGTCCGTTGGCAACAGCACTTGAAAGACCCACATCATAGAAAAAAAGCGGACTTCTCCTTGCTCCTCATCTGGGATCTCCAACCCTACTATACCTCCAGTCCTCTCAAAAACATGCTCTGAGAGGAATGGAGGTATAGCAATAGGTGTACCAAGTACTTGCAGCCAATCTGCTAGCAGTACACCACCAATTGATTTTAGCAGGCAAATTTCCCTACCCCAGTTGCTGAACCATAAAAAGAAATTCGGTCCCAGACATCCACATTCTCAGCGTCTAAATGCTAGCTTGGCCAAATTGCTAGCACTGCAACGGCTGCCTTTTCAGCTGGTAGACTCTGCCCCCTTTCGTGAATTTGTGCCTTCCACATTCCGGCTCTCTATCGGCATATGGAAGGCAATGTTTTGGCCTCGTTGGACAGGGTGGTCAGCAGTAAGGGTTCATATTACTGCTGACTCATGGTACAGCAGGCATGGGCAGGGACGTTACCTTTCCTTCACAGCACACTGGGTAACCCTGCTGGCAGCTGGGAAGGATGCAGGACAGGGTTCAGTGTTGTTGGAGCTTGTTCTGCCACCATGCCTCCAAAAATCTAGTGGTGATTCTGTCGCAGCTCTCTCTTCCCACCCCATCCTCTCCTTCTTCCTCTTTGACCTCTTCTGCAGATTTGTCCTCTGAAACAGCAGTGCTCTGTAAGCGTTCAAGGGGCTATGCAAGCAGTCAGGCTAAAAGATGCGCCAGGAATAGTTGTATACCTTCTCTCTGCCCTCCCACAGGGACACTTAACCCATGTTCCATGTTTGGCACACATCCTGAATTTGGTGGTGCAGCGTTTCTTGACTAGGTACCCAGGCTTACAAGATCTCCTGAGGCATGCCAGAAAAGTCTCTGGTCATTTATGCCAGTCATACAATGCCAGTGCTCGGCTGGCTGACATTCAAAGGGAATGCAACCTGTCCATGAACCGCCTCATTTGTGACATACCCACCAGGTGGAACTCGACATTGGCAAGGCTGCAGCGGCTGCACACACAGCAGAGAGCCATCATTGAGTAACTGCAAGTATGGCACCAGGACAGGGTCAGGGGAGCTTGGCTTCTTTTCACTGGGCCAGTGGCTACTGATAAAGGATGCATGCACTGTCCTGTCACCATTTGAAGCGGCCACGCGAATGGTGACCAGCAACAATGTATGTGTCAGGGACAATGTCCCTTTAGTCTTCCTGCTGGAGCACACACTTCATGGAATCATGGACATCTGAGGCAGAACAGCAGGAGGAAGAGGAGGACTTCCTTTCCTCTCAAGGCCCCCTTTATCTAGATAGCATTCCTGTGGGCCTGCCAAACACACAGGAAGAAGAGGGTTGTGTCAGCATTGATGTAGAGGATAACACTCACCAGCAGTCTTCAAGGGATGATTTTCAGTCCCCAGAAACCCAAGGAGTTGTACGTGGCTGGGAGGAGGTAGTTGCGGATAATGTGATCCTTAGTGACCAAGAGGACTCAGAATTAAATTCCCCTGCACACTTAAGCTGCATGGCCTCCCTGATTCTGCTAAGCCTACGAAAGGACCCTAGGATTTGTGGTATCAAGGAGAGGGATCATTACTGGCTGGCAACCCTTTTTGATCCACTTTACAAGGATAAAGTTGTAGAACTCATCCTGCCTTCGCAGAGGATGAAACATCTTCAGGAGGCCTTGAAGAAAGGTTTGTGTAACGCATTTCCAGACATTGGGAGGTTACCAATTTCTGGTGCTCGACAACTTTTTGGTTTCATTCGGTCAGGAGAAGAGCTGTGGAGAAGGTGGATGGTTGACCAATGCCTTTAAAAAAAAAATGTCAGTCCTCAGCACCAAGGTCTGATTGGTTCAAGCAACCATCTCCAATGTCTGGATTATATGGTGCAGGAATATCTAGGGGCAAGAGAAGACTTGGAGACCTTTCAAACAGAGTATCCACTGGGTTACTGGGTTTTGAGGATGGACCACTGGCCAGAACTTGCTCAATATGCAATCGAGCTACTGGACTGTCCTGCATCCAACGTGCTTTCTCAACACGCATTCAGTGCTGCTGGAGGGTTTGTAACAGATCAAAGAGTGCGCCTGTCCACAGACTCCGTTGATAGGCTCACTTTTATAAAAATTAATCAGTCCTGGATGAGCAGCTATCAAGCACCTGATGCTGATGTAACTGATTGAATTTACTATGGATCTGGGATCCCTTGAAGACTGCCTATCCTATTCCTCCTCAATCTTGATGCTAGCTTCCAACAATATTTTCGGTTTAGGGCACTACCACCCAAGGTCCAATTTTTCGGCCCCTGTTTAACGGGGGCATGTTATTACAATTTTTAATATAATATTTCACAGCAGGGCCTGTTCCTGTGCCCAACAAGAGTATCTGTGAGGGGTTACAGTGTTGTGTCACCACCACCCAAGGCCCAATTTTTCTTCTGCCCCTGTTTAACAGGGGCATGTAATTACAATTTTTGACATATTTCACAGCAGGGCCTGTTCCTGCACCCAACAATGTTTATCCTCATGACACCTCACAGGAAGCACCCTCATGGCTTACAGAATTGGAAATAGACCTGAAAAAATTTACATTAATAAGTCACCGGGACCAGATGGCTTGCACCCGAGGGTCCACTCAGTCAAGTAATTGGCACCCGAGGGAACTCGGTCAAGTAATTGCCAGACCAATGTTCCTAATTCTTACGAACAGTCTACTGACTGGAATGGTACCAGCTAATTGGAGAAAAGCCAATGTAGCACCAATATTTAAAAAAGGGATAAGATACATCCCTGGGAATTACAGACCAGTTAGCCTAACATCAATAGTATGCAAGCTCTTGGAGGGGATGATAAGGGACTATATACAAGATTTTAGTAATGACAACGGTATCATTAGCAGTAACCAGCATGGATTCATATAGAATCGTTCTTGTCAAACCAATTTATTAACCTTCTATGAGGAGGTGAGCTGCCATCTAGATAAAGGAAGGCCCATAGACGTGGTGTATCTGGATTTTGCAAAGGCGTT
Source organism: Lithobates sylvaticus (assembly GCA_028564925.1). Taxonomy (NCBI): domain Eukaryota; kingdom Metazoa; phylum Chordata; class Amphibia; order Anura; family Ranidae; genus Lithobates; species Lithobates sylvaticus. Next base: position 234,711,933 of record CM053027.1, read on the forward strand.
TTGATACAGTTCCCCATAAATGTCTACTGTACAAAGTAAGGTCTGTTTGCATGGACCATAGGGTGAGTACATGGATTGAAAACTGGCTACAGGGGAGAGATCATAGGGTAGTGATAAATGGGGAGTACTCAGAATGGTCTGGGGTGGAAAGTGGTGTCCCCCCAGTGTTCTGTCCTGGGACCCATCCTATTTAATTCATAAACGACATGGAGGATGGGATAAACAGCTCAATCTCAGTATTTGCGGACGATACAAAGCTAAGCAGGGCAATAACTTGTAGACGTTGCAAGAAGATCTGAACAAATTAATGGGGTGGGCATCTGCATGGCAAATGAGTTTTAATGTAGCAAAATGTAAAATAATGCATTTGGGTGGCAAAAATATGAATGCAATCTACTCACTAAGGGGAGAACCTCTGGGGGAATCTAAAATGGAAAAGGACTGGGGGTCCTAGTAGATGACAGGCTCAGCAATGGAATGCAATGCCAAGCTGCTGCAACAAAGCAAACAGAATATTGGCATGCATTAAAAAGGGGATTAACTCTAGAGATAAAACGATAATTCTCCCACTCTACAAGAATCTGGTTTGGCCGCACCCGGAGTATGCCGTCCAGTTCTGGGCACCAGTCCTCAGGAAGGATGTGCTGGAACTGGAGAGGGTCCAGAGAAGTGCAACAAAACTAATAAAAGGGACTTGAGGACCTTAGTTATGAGTAAAGGTTACAAGCACTGAACGTGTTCTCTCAGGAGAAGAGATGCTTGAGAGGGGATATGATTTCAATGAACAAATACCGTACTGGTGACCCCACAATAGGGATAAAACTTTTCAGCAAAAGGGAAATTAATAAGACGCACAGCCATTCACTAAAATTTGAAGAAAAGCAGTTTTACCTTAAACTACGTAGAGGGTTCTTTACTGTAAAAGCAGTGATGATGTGGAATTCTCTCCCAAAGGCTGTGGTTTCAGCGGGGAGCATCGATTAATTAAAAAAAATATTAGATAAGCACCTGAACGACCACAACATACAGGGATATGCAATGTAATACTGACATAAAATCACACACATAGGTTGTACTTGATGGATTTGTATCTTTTTTTCGGCCTCGCCTACTATGTAACAAGAGTATCTGTGAGGGGTTACAGTGTTGTGGCACCACCACCCAAGGCCCAATTTTTCTGCCCCTGTTTAACAGGAGCATGTAATAAATCGTTTTAAATAATAGTTAAAGAGGAAGTACACCCTTCCAAACCACTTTGCCCTACAGGTAAGCCTAGATTAAGGCTTACCTGTAGGTCCAATAAATATCTCCTAAACCTACATGGTTTAGGAAATATTTAGAAAAGGCACCGCTATCTATGGCGCTTGCGCCGTAGACAGCGGCGCACTGCGCATGCCGAGATCACGGCGATATGCCGCCCTCGTGCGCATGCGTGGGAGTGACGTCATCGCCGCTCCACCGAATGACAGCGCTGGAGCGGCGAGACCCGGAAGTCACTCCGGGTTTGATGGCGGCGCAGAAGATCGTGGATGAGGACCGCTTCGGGGGGCTTCGTTCTCAGGTAAGTCATTCATAATGAGCTAGTATGCTATGCATACTAGCTCATTATGCCTTTGCCTTGCAGGTTCCGATTTAAAAAAAAATAAAAAACTGCTTTTACTTCCTCTTTAAGCAGGGCCCGTTCCTGAGCCCAACAAGTGTAACTGTGAAGGGTTACAGTGTTCTGGCGCCACCAAAACCAAAGGTCCAATTTTCCCTTATCGTCTTTCAGGACAGCACCTGAGAGTGACTCCTCCCCTTCCCAATAGGAAACACCTCTTCCACCAAACTTTAAAAGGAGGCTCCTTTCCACACAGTCAGTTTTTGTGTTTCCTCCAGAGGGAACACTTCGTGGGAGATCAGGGCTATTGGGTGCTGTCCTGAGAGCCCAGGTATCCTACTCCACCAATTTTTTATTTTATTTTTTTTATTTTAATTTTACCTCAGGAGAGCTGTTCCTCCCATTCCACAGTGATGTGAGTGAAGCTGCTGGCTGGGCTCCTTCTCCCTCTTCAAGTGGCTCAGGGTGAGTCCGGACTGCTGTGGGTCCTGTCCCTGAGCGGCGGCATAGCACAGCGGTGACCGCTTGTTTTGTCTTTTTTTTTTTTGGTTCACCGCTTGCTGCCTGTAACGCCGCTGCCATCTTGGGGATGGCATGCTATGCTCCATCTGCCGGAAGTGAGGCATCCGGAAGGGGCGGGGCCTATGGAGCAGGCGTGCGGCGTCAATTCCGCCGGAAATCGCAGGGGGAGAAGGGATGGACGGGGCTGGTGATCTTAAGGCGGTTTCCGGTCTGGCGCTATTGGAGTCTGGAACCGGCGTTTCAGCCACAGCTGCAGCGCTCCTCGATGGACCCGATGGCAGCAGCGAGTGGGACAGGCACAGGCACCAGCAAGGCCCAGGTAAAAGACAGTGGTACACTGTCCTCCCTTACTGTGAGGTTTCTCTCTCCTACCCCCCCCCCCCCCAGGGGCCTGTCTGGGCACATGAGGCAGTCTGCTCTCTTCATTGTGCACCTGTGGTGAGCCTTTTTCAAATAGGGACGGGTTGTCTCACTGGGGTGGGTTTCTCTTTATTTTGTCTCACGGCAGGCCAAGAGCTCTGATCCAGTGGCAAAAAGGACATGCCCCTCCTGTAAAGCAAAGTTACCAGAGGGATGGAAGAAGACTTTGTCAATCCTGCATTGATGCGCTAGTGAAAGAAGAAGCTTCCTCTGCTTGCAGCGACTTGATCGCATCAGTTAAAAAAGAGCTTGATGCGACTATCCAGTCCTTCCGCTCTTCACTAGCAAACCCATCCCTGAGTCAACCATCTGCCTCACAATCCTCCCTAGGCTCACCTGTGATCCCGTCGGTAGAGGCTGAGTTATCTCTTACCCAAGAGGGACATTCCTCCACCCAGTCTAGAAAAGAATCTGAGGGGGAAGAAGAAGTCGAAGAATTGCCTTCAAAATTGTAATTGTCTTTGGAACAGGTAGATGGCCTCTTAAAGGCAATTTATACTACACTGGGTCTAGAGGAGGAAAGAAAAGAGTTGTCCCTGCATGACAAAATGTACGCAGGACTCAGCGAACCAAAAAATCGCAGCTTCCCAGTGCACTCAGTTAGTTCTGAGACTATTAAGAGGGAGTGGGCAGAGCCAGAAAGGAAACCTTTTTTTCCTAAAAACTTGAAAAGGCGTTTTTCCTTTTGACGAAGACCCGGTGGAGGTTTGGAACAAAAATCCCAAACTTGATGCCGCCTTCTCCCAAGTCTCCAGATCAATTGATTTAGCCTTTGAAGACATGGGAGTATTAAAAGACCCCATGGATAAAAGGATGGATCTACAGCTAAAAAGGGCTTGGCAATCCATTATGGGAAATCTCAAACCTGCTATGGCGACTACTGTCGTCTCGAGGAATATGGAGTTCTGGTTGAATCAACTTAAGGCCCATATTTTGGCAGACTCCCCAAAACAAGAAATTTTGGATTCCTTCTCGACCCTCTTGGCAGCTGTAGCATATATATCTGATGCCTCCAGTGGAATCTATCAAGATGACGGCAAGATCAGCAGCCTTGTCTAACTCGGCCAGAAGGGCTTTATGGTTAAAAACCTGGCCGGGAGACGCGGCATCCAAAAAAGTTATGTGGGATCCCGTTTCAGGGGGATTTGCTGTTTGGCCCTGACTTAGACGCTGTTTTGGATAGGACAGCTGATAAAGTCTTTTCCTATCAAAAAGAAAAAACAACCAATTAAAGTTTTTTTTTTTTTTTTTTTCGTCCCCAAAGGGCTCAGGAAAGCAGCAGACCCCAGGAAAGGAGAAGGAACTGGTCGTCGCAAAAGGGGAAAGGGAAATGTCCTTTTCCATCCTCCTGCGGCCTCCGGGAAAACTTGGACTTACCAGTAGGGGGAAGACTACAGGGTTTTCTCCCCCTTGGGCCAGCATGACAGAGAATCGATCTATTCTGGACATGCTGTCCCAAGGTTACAGAATAGAGTTTTTGGAGCCCCCGCCAGAAAAATTCTATGTGACAAGCCTTTCAAGGGATATAACAAAGGCCCTGGCCATGAAGAACCTTTTAAAGGATCTGAGACACCAGAGGGTCGTTGTTCCAGTATCTCCAGAGGAACAGGGCAGGGGGTTCTACTCTCACATTTTTCTAATAAAGAAGCCATCAGGGAGATACAGGTTAATCCTCAACCTGAAGCCTCTGAACAAATCAGTCCGTTACAAAAAATTTTGTATGGATTACATTTTTACGGTCAGGAACATGCTGACCAAAGAATGCTTCATGGCATCAATCGATCTCAAAGATGCATATCCCCATAGCTCCTCAGTCTCAAAGATTTCTGAGATTTGCGGTGAACATGGGCAAGGAGATTTTACATTTTCAATTCAGGGCCCTTCCGTCTATCGTCAGCTCCTCGTATTTGTACAAGATAATGGCGGAAGCCCTCGCCTCGTCTCCAGGGGGTTGCGGTAATCCCGTACCTGGACGACCTCCTCTTCTTCGCCCCATCCAGGGAGAGGTTGCAGGAGGATCTGGCCAGGGCCCGTAGTCACTTGGAGGCACTGGGGTGGCTAGTGAATGTTCCAAAATCGAATCTCAGTCCAGCCCAGCCCAGCAGATACTTTTTCTGGGATACCGGATAGATTCGGTGGAACAGAAAACTTTTCTCCCAGAGGAGAAAAAGTTCAGGATACAGAGGGTGGTAACGACTCTTCAGATGAACCAACAGGTTTCGGTGAGAAGAATTATGTCGGTTTTAGGGACTTTGACCTCTTCAATGCCAGCCATCCAGTGGGCAAGGCGGCATTTCAGGCCTCTCCAGAGGTTCCTCTTAGGAACATGGGACCACAGGACAGAGAGCCTCGACACTGGGGTCAGACGCTCGCTGTGGTGGTGGAGAGATCAGGAAGTTCTGCAGAAAGGTCTTCTTTGGTCCTTCCCGACAGAAAAGGTGGTCACAACAGACGCCAGTATGTGGGGATGGGGGGCACACATGGGTCAGGACTTGGCACAGGGGACATGGTCTCAGGCCGAATTCAGAAGATCGTCAAATTGGAGAGAACTAAAAGCAGTCGCTGCAGCATTAGCTGCCTTCTCCCCAAACCTCCTAGGGTGCCATGTCCAGATACTATCGGACAACGCCACTACCGTAGCCTATCTGAACAAGCAGGGAGGCACAAGGAGCGGGTCCTTGCACTTACTGTCGGTAAAGATTCTGGATTGGGCGGAAGACAATCTACTATCTATATCCGCAGTCCACCTCAAGGGCATGTTGAACGAGGTAGCGGATTATCTGAGCCGACAGAGTACAGGAAGCAGAATGGATCCTGAACACCGAGGTGCTTGCTCTGATCACCAGAACCTGGGGTCTTCCGCAGATAGACCTGTTTGCCTCAAGGCGGAACACTCAGCTTCCCCATTTTTGTTTTTTTTCCCTTCAGAGAGACAACGGTTCTCAGGGGACAGACGCTCTAGCACATCAGTGGAATTTTCACCTGGGGTATGCTTTTCCCCCTTTCCAGATAATTCCACTGGTGCTGAGAAAGATGCAAAAAGGGGTACCAGTAATTCTGATCACCCCGTTTTGGACGAAGAGAGCTTGGTTTTCTTTGGTTCTACAGTTAGTGGTCAAACCAGGTTGGCACCTCCCGCTGAGTCCAGATTTGTTAACCCAGGGGCCAGTGCATCATCCAGATGTAGGCAGTTTAAAACTCACTGCTTGGTATCTGAGGAGCAATTGCTAAAAAAAAGCAAAGGCTTTTCGGAAAGGTTAATCTCCACATTGCTCTCTAGTAGAAAAAGGGTAACCAGGGCCATTTATGCCAAGGTTTGGAAGGTCTATGTGTCTTTTTGTCATGCAGAACATAGAGAGGTTGAGAACCTAGTCTCAGTTTTGGAATTCTTGCAAAAAGGGGCAGACAGAGGGCTCGCAGTCAGCACTCTTAAAGTACAGGTGGCAGCCTTAGGGGGGGGTCTATCTAGAGAAATACTTATCTTCAGAATCCCTGATTACGAGATTTTTCAAGGCACTTTCCAGGTCTAGACCGGTCCCAGTGAGGCATTTCCCAAGTGGGACCTCTCTGTGGTCTTGCAGGCCCTTACAAAGGAGCCATTCGAGCCCTTGCAGAGCATTTCTCTAAAGAATTTAACCTTAAAAACAGTTTTCCTTGTAGCAATCACTTCAGCAAGAAGCATTAGTGAATTGCACGCTCTGTCCGTGAGAGTCTTTTCTGTCAGTTTTTTAGGATAGAATTGTCCTTTAAGTAGATCCAGGTTTTTTGCCGAAAGTAGCAAGCTCTCATAACAGATCCCAGGAGATTATCCTCCCAACCTTCTGTTCTAACCCTACGGGCAAAATGGAAGAGCAGTTTCACAACCTAGACGTGAGACGTACCTTATTACATTATTTGGAAGTTACAGGAGTTTTTAGAGCTTCAGACTCTTTATTCATTCTTTTTTCTGGAAACAAGAAAGGCAAGCAAGCATCGAAGGCTTCCTTGGCTAGATGGTTTAAAACAGCTATTTCTATTGCCTACGATGAGATGGGTCTATCTCCCCCTGGAGGAATTGGGGCTCATTCAACTAGGGCGCAGGCCACTACATGGGAAGAAAGAGCTGGTGCCACTCCAGATCAGATCTGTAAGGCAGCTGCGTGGTCAAGTTTGTCAACATTTGTCCATCATTACAGGCTGGACCCCCTGTCAACAGGAGACCAGGCTTTTGGCAGAAAGGTTCTGCAGGCTGTGGTCCCTCCCTAAGGGGGTAAGTCTCTATTATCCTCTCAGGTGCTGTCCTGAAAGACGATAAGGGAAAAGTCAAGGTAGACTTACCGGTAACTTGTTTTCCAAGAGTCTTTCAGGACAGCACCTGAGAGAGTGACTCCTCCCCTTGCCAATAGGAAACACCTCTTCCACCAAACTTTAAAAGGAGGCTCCTACACACACACACACACACACACACACACACACACACACACACACACACACACACACACATACACACACACACATACACACACACACACACACACACATATACATATATACACACATATATATATATATATATATATATATATATATATATATATATATATATATATATATATATATATATAAAACCCCTAGACACATATGAGGTCAAGAAGGTAACGGTAAGCCCAAATTAAACCAGCAGCTCCTTCGGGGGTCAGTGCTACAAACATTTTTGATATATTTCACAGCAGGGCCCGTCCCTGCACCCAACAAGAGTAACTGTGAGGGGGTTACAGTGTATTGGCACCACCCACACCTAAGGCCCAATTTTTATGCAGAGTGTATAGTGCGGGGTGTGTATAATTTGGTGCGGGGTTCCCCTTAATATTTATACCAGACGCCTGGCATGGATTTGGGGGGGGGGGGCATCCACGCCATATTTTTTTTTTTTGTATCTTAGACACGGGGTTCCCCTTATCCCCTGTTTCATTTTTAAAGTGGATGTAAACCCACTCTCGTCCTTTCTAAACTACTGCCATAGTGGTTATCTATAAGGATATACATGCCTCCTGCATGCATCCTTACCTGTCAAATGTCTTCCCTCCTGTCTGTTATGAGACCCAAAAAAAAAAATGCAGATTCTGTGGGTGAGTCTGTTGCCTGGAGCTCGGTGGGTGGAGTCGTGATGTCAGTAGGTTCCCCAACCACCTCTACACTCCCCTGGTCAACATGCATTTTCTCCTGTGTATTTCTTACACTGAACTTCTGCTTTGATCACTAACATCCAGTCAAAACACAGAAAAGTCATGCCCAATCATGCTGAGGTGTGGAGCAGCTAATCCTGGGAGAGCTGGAGAAGAAAGGAGGAGGGAATCTGAAGTACACGGAATGTCTCTCTCAGGCTCGTGCATGAGATATGTAAATCACCTGTCATTCACAGCAAGGGGGAGAGACTCCTATTTCCCTGTCTGTCCGTTTTTATCTCACTGAAAAAAAAAATAAGAGGGCTGCTCAGAGCTGGATTAACTCTTCGTGGCAAGACTGGGCACAGATGACATGAAATCCTATGCTGTACAAGTGCAAGCCTTAATTAAAAAAAAAAATTTTGTGTTTACATCCACTTTAAGCATTATTAAAATCGCTGCTCCTGGAAAAAAAACACAGTTTTTTTTTTTTTTTAATTTTTTATTTTTTTTTCCATTGATACATGTCCCCTGGGGCAAGACCCGGGTCTCCAAACACTTTTAATGGCAATAACTTGCATATAAGCCTTTAAAAGTAGCACTTTTGATTTTTCACGTTCGCGTCCCATAGACTTTAACGGTGTTTGAACAAATTATTAGCCTGTTCGCATGTTCTGCTGCGAAGCGAACCGGGGGTGTTCAGCACATCCCTACATAAGAGGTGTGTTAAAAAAAAAAAGAGTGGGTTGACAAAGCTGTAAATTGTGAATCTCCATTGTTCACTAGCTCACACAGCACATTATTCATTTTGTGTAGCATACTGTTGCGACCGGAAGGTTTTGGACATTGCAAATCAAAGAGAGCTAGTTGGCTCCTTTTTGGTGGTTATAAAGCTAAGTTTAGCTTAGGGCCCTGGCCTGAGGAAGTAGGATGTATCTCTCCAGCTCTGCTTGATCACGAGTCCCGAATAAATCACAGGATAGTCTGTCAAGTAGCCAATGATTCCAGTGTTTTACCAGATAGGTACTTCATTGTGATAGCCCGGCATTTGGCAAGGACAAGGAGGTTTGCACCCAGCCTCAAATCAGGGTATCACTCCTGTGGTGTCTTTAGTCCTGCATGGTGACTTTGAGCAGGTCCTTCATGCCTTTCAGATGGAAGATTTTCAGCATGAACATAAGTCTTTCCACCTGGGGAGCAATGTTTGGCACTCTGTGCATGCAGGGTCAATAGTTGACAGAGAAATCCCATTCTGAGATTCCATCTTTTGGAGCGGCTAGTGACAGTTGTCTATGTTGCCTTCTTGGCACATTTTATTTGCAGACTATAACTTTTATTGCTATATCCACACAGCAGCCATCTTAGTAAAGCCGTGTTCGAAATCTGTCCTTTCTTATCACAATCATTGCAATATTTTGCAGCTACTTGTGATTTAAATATTTCTTCCACTGTGAATATAAAATGGCAGTTTCCTAAGGGCTTTTTTTACATTTTTTAGTAGCACAGATAACTCTTTCTAAGGCTGGGTTCACACTATTGCGAATTGGATGTGAGTTTCTCTGCATCCAATTCGCATAGCAGGAGATTGTGACTCTATGGAGCCGGTTCACACATCTCTGCAGCAGCTCTGGTGCGAATTGCACAGGACCCCTGTGCATCTTTTGGTCCATTTCTGTTTCAAATTCAACCCAAAATTCGGGCTGAAATTGGACCTGATATGGTGAATGGAGATGCACAGGACTCCTGCTGTGAGCATTCTATAGTGTGAACCCAGCCTAAGGCCTAGTTTATGCTTGCAATTAGGCGGGCAGTAAACACAGGTAGACACTTTTTTTTTTTTTTTTCTCCCCCCAAGCTGCAAAGACAGGATTGTACACATGCCATAGTTATGATGCTTTGCAGTGCAGCAAAAATTATTCCTTTCATTGTGTCTGGCAGGCAGTACAGAAAGGATAGGTACAACATGACATCCAAATGAATGGTGCCACCCTCCAACCTTGTGTAATGCTGTGGATCGCTTTTTGAAGGGCAACACTAACAGTGTTGGTCATCTTACTTAGTAAGTAGCTAGTTAAGTTACAAATTACTTCTCCCAAAAAGTAATTGCGTTAGTAACTCAGTTACTACATTGGAAAAGTAATTAGTTACGCAGCAAAGTAACTGACTTTTTTTTTTTTTAATATTCTATACGTGTAACTAAGGGGCGGGTCTAGTATTACTGTAACCAAGGGGCGCATTTATTATTATTGTTATATATCGTGTAACCAAGGGGCTGCTCTATTATTACTCTAACCAAGGGACAGATCTGTTATAGCGTGTAAGCAATTGGCGGGTCTATTATTATTATTATTATTTATTATTATTATTATTATATCGTGTAAGGGGCGGATGGCTACAGAAGAGGGCGAATGTTAAATTAATGGGCAGAGCTCGATATATAACAATAATAAATGCGCCCCTTGGTTACAGTAATACTAGACCCGCTCCTTACTTACACGATAGACGCCCCTTGCAGAGTAGCACGAGCATCTGGAGCGTGCGGCATTGCCTCGTACAATTACATGTTAACTGCACCTAAGCGGTGTAGAGTTCACTCAGAGCTGTTTAGGTTCGCCAATTTTCGGAAGCTCCGTAGTCCTTTGTACTGCACAAGCGCTGTGCCTGCGCAGTACAGGGGGTCCTTATCCGGCGGGGGAACTTTTTCGGCAGGACACCGGAATTACACTACTGCCATCTAGTGGCGGTAGATGTAATTGGGGTAACTAAGCCAAAGTAATGGGAACTGAGTTACCATGAGGGGAAAAGTAATCAGTTAGATTACTCGTTACCCTCTAAAGTAACTGCGTTAGGTAACTCAGTTTATTTTAACTCAGTTACTTACATCACTGAACACTAATATAAACAAGACCTAACCAGTACATAATCATGTGCATCACACTGAAGTTAATCATTTTAAATCTAGGTGAATCCTAGTTGCTTACACAGGGATGAATTTTGGTATTCAGAAAAAGTTAACAAAATACACTTCTCTTTGCTTGTGTTTGGAAGAGAAATTGTTTCAAGTGTCAAGGACATCAAAAAAGGCCTTGAGGACATGCCGCAGATTACTTTCAAGATGTTACTTTGTGCTTTGAAATGTAATTCTTGATTATTTACCTCCCGGGTATGTATGTGAACATGTTAACAACCTCAGCCTATCAAGCTGGATTACTGGCACAACCTGTTGTGTTTTATTTTTTGAATTTTTTTTATCCTACTAAAAATGGTAGAAGTTTAGACAACCTTTTGCTTCCTCATAGACAAGTTGTGGTGAGCCATACTAAATGCACAATAATTGTACAATCAGGAAAAAAGGCCAAGACCATACATTATAAAGGTGTTTTTTAAATGAATAAAAAAACAGCGCTAATAATCACAAAAATGTGAAATACTAAATGCTCAACCTGTGAAAACAGTGTTTTGAAAATAACCTCAAAAAAAAAAAAAAAAAAATATATATATATATATATATATATATATATATATATATATATATATATATATATATATATATATATATCTCACCTACACAAAGTTTAGAGAATACTAGTGATTAAAAATAATAATACTAGTGTCCACGATGTATAGAACAAATCCAAAATTTAATCCGTGATTGTGTTTCCAAATGAAATAAACAGAAATGAAGTGACTTGAAATACTCTTCCACCACACCACCTGTGTTCAGTGCTACTGCACCAGTGGCGGAACTACCGCCATAGCGACCCAAGCGTTCGCTATGGGGCCCGCAGCCAAGTGGGGCCCCGTCCTAGCTGCCAATAAATATTGCTTTTTTGCTGCCTGCTAGAGGTCTGCGGCCAGCGGAGATATTGTCTCCGCCGGCTGTCATTTTCCAGATGACCAGACGAGTTAGACAGGGAGCCTGCCGAGTTGCTACAGTAGAACCCCGCCTCCGGTCTGTCTGTCATCTGTGACCTGTTGTGGAAAGGGGTGGGCGGTGCTGCAGCTCAATTTCTATTGTGGCCGGCTCCGCCTCTATTTTGTTCCCCCCTAGGAGACGCTGCTGTTGGGATATAGAAGGGCTCCAAAGGGGGGGGGGGGGGCACCTGAAATGTAAGGAAGCACTCCCCTGGCTGGGGACAGTGACACACCTGAGATGTAAGGAGGCACTCCGCTGGCTGGGGACAGTGACACCTGAGATGTAAGGAGGCACTCCGCTGGCTGGGGACACCTGAGATGTAAGGAGGCACTCCGCTGGCTGGGGACACCTGAGGTGTAAGGAGGCACTCCGCTGGCTGGGGACACCTGAGATGTAAGGAGGCACTCCGCTGACTGTCAGAACGCTTGAGCGCACCTGTGAAGGGACATCGTTTTTGGCACATGAGGAGGCACTGGAGTCTGGACAGGAGGGAGTGGGAGTCAGACTGTCATCTTGTGGTGTGTTTTATTTTTTTTGGGGGGGGGAGGAGCCAAACAACATTTTGCTATGGGGTCCTGTGATTTCTAGTTACGCCCCTGTACCGCACCCTTAAAAAATGCACTCACCAGTAGCATATGCCTTGCACTCCCATGCTCAGCAAAGACATGTTTTGTCGAAGTGACTTAATCATTGGGGTTGGTTACATAGACTAATTTATACCTTTATACACTCCATGTGATTTTAATTTTTTTTCTATTGTGCGCACAAAGCGCCTGGATCGCGCATATGCATATGCGTGCGCATGCGCCGTAATCTATTGCGCGCGTGCCTGAATGGAGAATTCCTCTATTATGCGCCCAGGGCCCATACACTACACGCGCATTATTAATGGCGCTCTCGCGCATATCCGTGCGCGCCACACATCACATCGAATGCGACTGTGCACACACGTGCGCATCACACATTACAGCGAATGCGGCTGTGCATATCCATGCGCCAGAAGCCCTCCACGCGCATGCACCGGGTCCCCATCACCGCAATACATCGGTAGTGACCCCGCTCACATTTTATCATAGGGAGATATTGCGACATAATTTTATATCCGAAAAATTTTCAATATATTACCATATTTAGGCAAGCACATTGATATACACATCAACACCTTTTAGATATGCTCAAATTGCACATTTTCATTATTGATCACTATCAGCGCAATCTCGTAAATAGGAGTACAATCGACCTCTAACTATAAACTCATCACTCCAACCGTATAAGACTAAATGTGCAAATACCATATATACACATATATGCTTGCAGTATGTGAAAGTGCCATATAGGTTTCCATTTTTAAAATTTTATTATTTTTAATATTCAAATTATTAAAAAGCGTAAATGGGCAAATGGTATGATCCTGATAAAAATTCCTTTTCAAATTAATATCAGAATACATAAAAAAAATTCGATTTAAAAATATACTAAAACCCTAAACATATTAATAAAAATACTAGTAAGCCGGAAGATTGAGTATACCCCAGAATAGCCTCTCTAACAACAGATTAGACCCTTTCCTCATAAGTTACTAATAAAGCAGTTCAATATTCAACCCTCTCGGGTGGAGACCCTTAAGGAGAAAAATACATTTAGTCTCGCGTTGTGATAGTTCCCGAACCCGATTTGAACCCCTCCACGAGGGAAAAGTGCAATCAATACCAGAAAATTGTAGCAGAGAGGGATCTTGATTATGTTTTTCCTTGAAATGCAGGGAGATACTATTATATTTAAAGCCTTTTCTAATATTGGCCAAGTGTTCGGCAATGCGTACCCTCAGCAAACGTTTTGTCCGCGCCACATTATTCAACCCGCATGGACACCACAGCAGGTAGACCACATAGGATGAGTTGCAAGTGATGAACTGTTCGAACTCATCACCATCATGGTTAGTGACACTAGTCATGCCTCTATTGATCACATTTACAGTTTTACAACAGATACATTTGCGGCATGAGAAAAAACCTTTAAAATCAATGCTGTGTTTTCGTTTATCCGTGGGTCTAGAATTTTCCGTACCACTTTGTCACCAAAGCTCGGGGTCCTTCTATTAATAAACTTTGGTCTCTGGTAAGATCTCACACAGATGCCGGTCCCTGCATAAAATGTGCCAATATTTCTTAAAAATACTCTCTACCTCTCTATATTGGTGATGGAAGTCTGAAATAAAACCCACCTGATGCGAGGTATTAGTGTTTATTTTCTCCTTTTTTAGACCTTGTTCTCTAGGGATTATTGCTACCTCATCAATCATATTCTTAATGATTTCTTCTTTATACCCCTTTTCTAAAAATGTATTGCCAAGTATTCCGGCTTGCGTATAATAGTCATTCAATGTAGTAAAGTTCCTCCGTACCCTCAGCATTTGATCTTTTGGAATATTATGAATCCAGGCTGGGTGATGTCCACTACCGATGGATAGATAACTATTTCTATCAGTAGGTTTAAAATAAACCATCGTACTGATCCTAGTCCCAGATTTCATAATCACTAAATCCAAAAAATTCACTTTGTCCTCACTGACAACATGGTCCAGTACTATGCCGTTGTTGTTACAGTTTCCATGTCTAATGAACTCCAGCACTGATTCCTCCATGTCTTCCCATATAAATAGGAGGTCATCGATAAATCTCTGGTATAACTTAAATTCCGGTCTATGTCCATTAAAAATGTGTATCCTCCCATTCCACCATAAACAGGTTGGCGAGGCTGGGAGCATAGTTTGCTCCCATTGCCACGCCAACCTGTTGGGAGTAAAACTGGTCATGGTACCAAAAATAATTATGGGCCATACAGGGGCAGCACAGTGGTGTAGTGTAGGGCACCCATAGCACAATACCGTTTTGACCTTTTATTAAAAAACTCTTAGGTAGTACACTTACATTTAAAATGCATCAAATAGGCAAATGTGTTGTTTAAAAAGAAAAACTGTCGAGCCAGCCGGCTCTCTTACTCGCTGCCCGTCGCTTCCTGGATGGACGGGGAATGGAGGTGACATCAGCACGCCGCTTACCCTACGCCGTTTCGTTAAAAGATAACGTCTTCCTGGGGCACAGGCGGCGTACTGACTCACCGCCTATTATAGACATTACATTACTAGACACGCCCAACTCTGAGCTCTCGGTCCGCCATCTTTGAACAGGGCTAGCGCCCTTCTCCTCCATGATTGGCTTCCCGATGTATGGGCGGTCTTTATTGTTCTGATCCAGCTATGCATGTATCCACCATATTGTTGTAGGGCAAAAAGCCCTTAACTGCAAAGCCAGTTATCGGTGTACTTAGGCAAAAAAAATTTCGCCTATCTTATCTCACATACGGCCGTGCGCAGAAGGACACGGCTAAACAGAGACTTCTATTCGTCTTGCTCTGCCTCCCTCCGCGTCGATCGACCTCCGTGGGCGGGACTACATGTCATCCCTGTTTGCTCTGTTCAAGTGCACACATATATCCCTCATAAGAGTTCAATCTAATGAGGATGGAATCTCCAACCAAAAGTGTTGGAGATCCCCTCTATCAGGACCAAGATTAATCTAAAAACTCTAAAAAAAAATAAATAAAAAAAAAAAATAAAAAAAAACTCTAAAAAAAAAAAAAAAAAAATTCTAACAAAAAAAAAAAAAAAAAAGGGAATTTTAGACATATAATTTGCATGTATTGTTTAACCCTTAGTGTCCTGAGAACCATATTCTGCACCCTCTGCAAATCTTAGTTCTCAAGTAGCTATATGGGATACAATCACGGGACAATTTCCCTAAAAATTGGACTAGGTATGAATGTACCCCAAAATTCCTGTGGAAAACCTATAATGTATTTCCCTCTTCTTCACTTGGATTCGCTCGCCAGGGGTTGCAAATGGACTACATCCTTCCATATCAACCTTACGGCAACAAGGACCAAATGAGAAGTTATATATATATATATATAATTGTATTTGGAATTAAAAATGATATAAATTAAAAAAATATCAGCGTATGGCCCTTCTATTTCGAAAAATTCTTAAAAAAACAAAAACTGTAAAGAGAATTTGATTCCCTCTAGGATTAGAGGAAGCAAACTCTCTTTGAAGAGATGAACTAGTTTCACCTCTCCAAAAAAAAGAGGAAAAAAAGAATTTTATACTGATAGTTGAAGATAATGGTTGGCCACTATTACAGAGTGGCCAGCACTATCCCCTTGGACCCGCTTTTGAACTAAAATTATAAAAATTGTTCCTTAACCCTTTTGGTTTTCCTCCAATCTCCCAACCCTCCCCCACAGGGTGGGTTGATGCCAAACAGGGGAGTATATAGTCTAAAACCTTCCCCAGAAAACATTTCTGCACATGCGGTATGTCTTCCCTCTTACTCAGTGCCCAATTCAAAGATAGAAGGGCATCATCGTGTTGGATGATGGTATAAAGAGAACAGACGTCCGCAGTTACCAAATACGTTTTGCAGTCTGGGTTCACCTTCACCCCTTCCAAAAGACACAAAAGATCTGTGGTGTCCTTCAGATAGGCCCTAGTGGTTCTAACACTAGGTTGGAGAAACCGATCTAAATATTCTCCAAGTCTAGTCGTAACCGACCCTATCCTATTTACAATTGGGCGTGATGGAGGTGCCTCTGCATTTTTATGTATCTTCGGCAGTGTGTAAATAACCAGTATTCTGCAAGACGTCGGATTGAGGTATAGATTCTCTTTCATGGTTACTGCCCCATTCAACCAACAAATTCAATTGGTCCTTATATTGTTCAGTTGGATCTGAAGTAAAACTTTTTTATATGTGACCTGGTCACTAAGGAGTTCTATTAATTAATTGGTTGTGATAGAAGGATTTCTCCAATATAACACTTTATCCGCTGGACGAATAATAATCTTTTCTTCCAGGGATTTTTTTCAGGATTAATTCGCTTTTCTACGGGTAGTTCTTCAATATCTTTTATCACCATATTTTTAAAAACTTTGATTAAATGATTATTACTATTCTGAGGGTTAAAAACTGACTTGTTACGCAGACCGCTATCAATATTGGCTGAAACTCTATTTACCTGCCTAGACGTATCCCTTGGGTGGCTTAAATATTTTTTCATATTCGATGTGCAAATGAATTTGTGTGCATCAATATACACATCAAACTTATTCATTCGTTTCCGAGGTGCACATTTAAGGCCCAAGTTAAGGATATTTTTCTCACTATGGCTCAATTCGACTTTACTGAGATTATAAATACCAGTGTTTAGTTGGCTCTCCTTTTTTTTTTATTTTTATTTTTTTTATTTTAATATTTTTTTGTTGGGGGGGGGGATTGTACTCGTTTCCCTGCCCTACAGCCTCTCCTTCCCTTCGGAATGGAGCCATGTCCCTGTTGGGGTAATAGGGGGGCCGTTTCCCTGTTGGGGTAATAGGGGGTGAAATTCCTCCCTCCTCCTCTGTTGTTCCCCCCCCCATGGGGATGACCTCTCGGTGTCCAACCTCCCCTCCCCCCCCGCTGATCTAAAAAAAGAATTAGAATAACCCCTACCCCTATTCCTATTCCTAATAATCTAGAGTGGGTGACTGGGGACAAAGAGAAGGCTAATTTATTAAATACTTTCTTCAGCTCTGTGTATACAAAGGAGCATGGGGGAGCTCATGTCCACAATGGGGGTGGTAGTGACACAGCCCTAAATCCACAATGGCTCAAAAGTGATATGGTCCAGAAATATTTAGACAGAATAAAGGTGGATAAAGCACCTGGACCTGATGGCATCCACCCACGGATCCTAAAAGAATTGAGCTCTGTAATTTCAAAGCCATTGTATCTAATTTTTAGGGAATCATTAATGACAGGAATAGTACCACTGGATTGGCGCAGGGCGAACGTGGTGCCTATATTCAAAAAGGGAACAAAGTCTTTACCAAGTAACTATAGACCTGTTAGTTTAACTTCTATAGTTGGGAAGATACTGGAGAGATTATTAAAAGACCACATAGACGAGTTCTTGCAGGAAAAAAATATTTTAAGCAACAGACAGCATGGGTTCATGAAAGACAGAAGTTGTCAGACAAACCTCATTTCTTTTTATGAGGTGGTAAGTAAAACCTTGGACAGAGGCGAGGCTGTGGACGTGGTATACTTGGATTTTGCAAAAGCGTTCGATACAGTTCCCCACACATGGCTCATGTGTAAGGTAAGGTCTACAGGTTTGGAAATATCGGTTTGTAAATGGATAGAAAACTGGCTAAAAGACAGAATTCAGAGAGTCGTGGTTAATGATTCTTACTCTGAATGGGCTAAGGTTATCAGTGGTGTACCCCAAGGTTCAGTGCTGGGACCCTTACTTTTTAATATCTTTATAAATGATATTGGGTCTGGGATCAAAAGTAACATTTCTGTCTTTGCAGATGACACCAAGCTATGCAGTGGAATAACGTCCTTACAGGAGGTCTCCAATTTACAAGCTGACCTCAATGCTCTGTCAAATTGGGCGACTATGTGGCAGATGAGGTTTAATGTTGATAAATGTAAAGTTATGCACTTGGGGGCTAAGAATATGCATGCATCATACATGTTAGGGGGAGTACAACTGGGGGAATCCGTAGTGGAGAAGGATCTGGGGGTTTTGGTAGATCATAAACTCAATAATAGCATGCAATGCCAAGCTGCGGTTTCCAAAGCGAGCAAAGTCCTTTCTTGTATTAAGAGAGGTATGGACTCCAGAGAGAGAGATATCATTGTGCCCCTGTTCAAATCATTAGTAAGACCTCATCTGGAATATGCAGTTCAGTTTTGGGCACCAGTTCTCAAAAGGGATATTGGGGAACTGGAGAAAGTGCAGAGAAGGGCAACCAAACTGATAAGAGGCATGGAGGAGCTCAGCTTTGAGGAAAGATTAGAGGAACTGAATTTATTCACCCTTGATAAGAGGAGATTAAGGGGGGATATGATCAACATGTATAAATATATAAGGGGTCCATATAGTGAACTTGGTGTTGAGTTATTCACTTTACAGTCAACAAAGAGGACAAGGGGGCACTCTTTACGTCTAGAGGAGAAGAGATTTCATCTCCAAATAAGGAAAGGTTTCTTCACAGTAAGAGCTGTGAAAATGTGGAATAGACTCCCTGCAGAGGTGGTTCTAGCCAGCTCAGTAGATTGCTTTAAGAAAGGCCTGGATACTTTCCTAAATGTACATAATATAACTGGGTACTGACATTTATAGGTAAAGTTGATGCAGGGAAAATCCGATTGCCTCTCGGGGGATCAGGAAGGAATTTTTTTCCCCTGTTTTAGCAAATTGGAGAATGCTCTGCTGGGGTTTTTTTTGCCTTCCTCTGGATCAACTGTGGGTATAGAATGGGGTATATGGGATTGTATGATATATATATATATATATATATATATATATATATATATATATTTTTTTTTTTTTTATTTATTTGTGGTTGAACTGGATGGACTTGTGTCTTTTTTCAACCTAACTAACTATGTAACTATGTAACTATTATCATGGTCTAGTACTTCATACCTGTTTTGAATGGGGACCTGATAGCTCTGATCCCCATATTGGTTATAGGGTTGATTGTAGGGTTGTTGGTTCCATTGCTGGTATTCAGACTGAGGGTAGGGGACATATTTCCCCCCCTCATATGTTGTGAATACCCTTGAGGCGTAGAATTGCCAGCATGCTGGCTATTACCCTGAACATTTCCCCTTTGTTCCCGGGTTATATTCTTATTAGCTCTGGGAGTTTTATTCGCATTACCTTTTTCGTATTTTGGGTTTTTTCATTCCTAGTTTGAATTACTTTTAGATGTAGCACTCTCTACTGGGGTATCTACATCCTCCATATTACCATTACCCATGGCCTTGTTGCTGGTCACACTCTGCCAAACATAAATGTTATTACTTGTAAAATCATTAGAGTCTCTGTTGTATTTTTTGACCTTCTTTTTCTGGGTATCTGTCTATTTTTTTTCTAATTTCTTCCGCATACTAGTATTAAAATCCTTCACCTGGTTGGATTCATTGAATGGTGTCAAGTTGCTTTGTAGGGCCTTGATCTGCTCATTTAAGTTAACCAACTTAACGTGTGTGTGTGTTTGTGTTTTTTTTGTTTGTTTTTTTTTTATCCTGCTTGAAAAAAATGGTAGAGCAGTTTAGACAACCTTTTTGCTTCCTCATAGGCAAGTTGTGGTGAGCAATACTAAATGCACAATAATTGTACAATCAGGAAAAAAGGCCAAGACCATACATTTACTGCCAAATTTTCCAATTGATTTTTAATACTTTGCAGCTGAACTCTGAGCAGTTATAAAAGAACGTAATGCAGATCTATATCTATTAATACAGGGGTGTTGCTGAGACAAGAAGCAGTCCTTGCAGCTTTGTTTTTTTATTTTATTTAGGGGGTGTGGTAGTGTGGTACCCCACCAGTGTATGGGTCCAAGATTCTCAACCAGGCAGGTTGAGGGGCTCCAGGGTATTTGCTGGTTTGAGAGGAAACTGGCTTTTCAGTTTCCTCATTATTTATTAAAGGTCCACTTAGAGATCCGGGTGGGATGAAATCCCCAGTCCTGGGTCTGGGTTTTGAGACTCACCGGCACACTGACAGTTCAGGTGTGTGGGCCTGAGAGGCCTGAGAGTCAGGACCATGGTGCTGACAGTAGTCGGGAGAGCTCCGTGTGGGAGTCTGAGCTGTTGTGCGTCTGCTGCTGAAGAGAGCCAGGTGGCTCAGGATTTTGTTTGCAATGCTGCATGTGTAAGCCAGGAGGCTGAATATCTTTTTTTTTTTTATTTAATGCGGATGGTGAAAACCCCCTGTGAGGGAAACCACTTTTGTTTTTCTTTCTGGAACTTTGATAAACTTCTTTAATAAAAGTGGGCCAACAAGCCCTGAAAAGGAATCATTTGTGTGGACTGTTTTCGCTAGCGGGTGCTACACTTCAGCTAAACAACCCCCAGCTTTACAGGGGATTAAACTTGGATGGGGAAGGGTTGTTTTTGGATGCACTTTTGATCAATAGAAACTCTTCAGGGACACATCCGGTATATACATACTCTTCTTCCTCCTCCAGCACAGAGTTGCTTGTAGAACTACAACTTCCAGGACACTGATGAGATGATCTGACACTGACTCAGTCAGATCCAAAGCAAATGCCCTTTGCAGGCAGACTTTCACTATGGCTGCATTCACACTAAAGCTTTGTGTAAAACGTGCGCAAAATCATGTTGCGTTACGGTGCCATTCATGGTTAATGGCACCTCAAATGCAGTAAAACAGATGCTGGAAGTTTAAAAAGGGGCATGAGCTACTTTTCCATGCATAAGACAGTCCATTGAAATAAATGCGGCCTAGTAATGCTATAATGTGAATGTAGCCTCAAAGTGAAAAGGAGGTTGGCTTTACCCCGGGTATATAAACCCTCCCAGTCTAGCAGGTTCCCAGTTCAGTAACAAGCAACAGAACATACACAGAGGGCAGGATCCCTGTGCTCTGTGATGTAAAAAAATGTAAGGAAAGGATTTTACAGTGAATGGAAAGCCAATGGATTCTGGAAAAATATAACTAAATCTGAAACCTCACCCCTAATACTCGGAGCCAAAGAATGATCCACCCTTGATTGTAAAAACCCTATGATATGCTTCACTGCATATATTCTAGGATGCAATACTTTCTTTTCACACCACACAAAAAATGCAAAAGTAGGTCTGCCTGTGAAAGAAGAGCCCATGTAGCACCCACCGCTAATCTTATGTCCGAGTACCACAACCTCAAGAGTGTACAAACGCTCCTGTTCCATGACAGCTGCTGCTGCTCTCATTCATGCATCCTAGTTTTGGCTATGATGCATTCTGCCTGTCCATCTGCAAGCTGATTGATGTAGCCAGTCTCTGAGTCGAGACCAAACCTGATTAAAGCCAGACAAGACTGCAGTCTCATTCTTGTGGTAGTGTGTTTAACAGGTGATACAAGTTCCCTGTTTGTCTGCCCTGCTCTGCTGTTTGGATTCCCCTGTTTGTGACCTTGGATTGGAACTTGGACTATTCCCTGAACTATGCCTGCCTTTTCACTACGGATTTGACCCTGACTACTCTGAACCTTGCCTGCTTACCTGGATTGTCATAGAACCACTCTGGACCCGTGCCCCTGGACGACGCAACTCTATTGCGAAACCGGTAGGGCGGAGCGACGCGCTGACGTCACCTCTGAGCTGTATTGGGATTCCAGGAAGGACGGGTCTGTGTTATTTGCGTCCGGCCGGCGCAATATACTTAAGGCTTGAATTTGTTATCTGAGATGTAAGTGCATTTATGTTTTTTATGCTAATAAAACCTTGGATTTTACACTATTGGAGCCCTTCTCTTTTCCATGGGTATTGATATACATCGCTGATCCTTTACTGAGAGTATCATTAAGGAAAGTGGAGTGGCGTATCCAGGCTGAGGGAGTTGGTTACATCATCTGGGAGGCGAGGAGAGATCTATGTTCTGTTCAGGCTTACCGTGACACTCTAGTGGGGTGTCATGGAGTTTTGGTAAGAAGTGAATCTTATCCCCTTTTCCTTCCCTTTGGTGGTGGACCATTTTGACATCTGAAGACCTCTCTGGATGGCCTGACACTCTCCTGATATATATACTATATATATTTTAAATTTTATGCTGCACAGGTGTAATCATCAGTTTTCACACTCACCTTACTTGGACTTTATTTTCATTGGACTTCATTTTTTATATTCATTTTTTTATATTTTTATGTATATCAGGTGTATATACAGTGGTGTGAAAAAGTGTTTGCCCCCTTCCTCATTTCCTGTTCCTTTGCATGTTTGTCACACTTAAGTGTTTCGGAACATCAAACCAATTTAAACAATAGTCAAGGACAACACAAGTAAACACAAAATGCAATTTGTAAATGAAGGTGTTTATTATTAAAGGTGAAAAAAAATCCAAACCATCATGGCCCTGTGTGAAAAAGTGATTGCCCCCTAAACCTAATAACTGGTTGGGCCACCCTTAGCAGCAACAACTGCAACCAAGCGTTTGCGATAACGTGCAATGAGGCTTTTACAGCGTCCTGGAGGAATTTTGGCCCACTCATCTTTGCAGAATTGTCCTAATTCAGTTACATTAGAGGGTTTTCGAGCATGAATGGCCTTTTTAAGGTCATACCACAACATCTCAATAGGATTCAGGTCAGGACTTTGGCTAGGCCACTCCAAAGTCTTCATTTTGTTTTTCTTCAGCCATTCGGTGGTGGACTTGCTGGTGTGTTTAGGATCATTGTCCTGCTGCAGAACCCAAGTTCGTTTCAGCTTGAGTACACGAACAGATGGTTGGACATTCTCCTTCAGGATCTCTTGGTAGACAGCAGAATTCATAGTTCCTTTTATCACGGCAAGTCTTCCAGGTCCTGAAGCAGCAAAACAGCCCCAGACCATCACACTACCACCACCATATTTTACTGTTGGTATAATGTTCTTTTTCTGAAATGCAGTGTTCCTTCTACGCCAGATATACTTGGACACACACCTTCCAAAGAGTTCCACTTTTGTCTCATCGGTCCACAGAATGTTGTCCCAAAAGTCTTGGGGATCATCAAGATGTGTTGTGGAGAAATTGAGACGAGCTTTGATGTTCTTTTTGCTCAGCAGTGGTTTTCTCCTTGGAACTCTGCCATGCAGGCCATTTTTGCCCAGTCTTTTCCTGATGGTGGAGGCATGAACGCTGACCTTAACTGAGGCAAGTGAGGCCTGCAGTTCCTTGGACGTTGTTGTGGGGTCTTTTGTGACCTCTTGGATGAGTCGTCGCTGCGCTCTTGGGGTAATTTTGGGCGGCCGGCCACTCCTGGGAAGGTTCACCACTGTTCCATGTCTTCGCCATTTGTGGATAATGGCTCTCACTGTGGTTCGCTGGATTCCCAAAGCTTTGGAAATGGCTTTATAACCCTTTCCAGACTGATAGATCTCAATTACTTTCTTTTTCAATTGTTCCTGAATTTCTTTGGGTCTCGGCATGATGTGTAGCTTTTAAGGATCTTCTGGTGGACCTTACTGTGTCAAGCAGCTCATATTTAAGTGATGCCTTGATTGTGAACAGGTGTGGCAATAATCAGGCCTGAGTGTGGCTAGAGAAATTGAACTCGGGTGTGGACAACCACAGTTATAGTATGTTTTAACAAGGGGGGCAATCACTTTTTCACACAGGGCCATGATGGTTTGGATTTTTTTTCACCTTTAATAATAAACACCTTCATTTACAAATTGCATTTTGTGTTTACTTGTGTTGTCCTTGACTATTGTTTAAATTGGTTTGATGTTCCGAAACACTTAAGTGTGACAAACATGCAAAGGAACAGGAAATGAGGAAGGGGGCAAACACTTTTTCACACCACTGTATCATATATGAGTTTTCACCAATGAATGGGGAGAATATAGAATGTCATATCACTCATGCTATTCATACAAGTAATTTTCTTAATTTGAGGAGTGCTATACCTCCGTCTTTTTCACAGGTGTTGCACATACATTTTAATTATTAGGGTGATAATTAAGCACTGTGAATTAATCTCACTGTATGTTTTTGGTTAAGCGCTGCTCTTTTTTTATTTTTTATTTTTGTTTCACTGTAGGTATGTTATACAGTAGAGTTGCAGCTTCCAGTTAGGCCTTTTTAGGTCCACAACAAATCTTTATGCACACTTGGTGTGCTTCTACCGTAGCGCAGTTTCTTTTTCCTTTTTTCTATAGAACCACTCTGCCTGTCTGCCAACCGCAAGTTTGCTGTGCTCAGTTCGCACCTGCCCAGGCCCTGGCCAGACACTATAGCATTTTGCGTAAGAACTGGGGACAACTGAGTACTGGTAGGCCTGCTTGCCTTATAGGAAAGGGAGCTTATCTAGGTGAAGAACAGAAGCCAGCTATAGTGCCTGACCACCTGTTTTAGGGGTAAGGGTGACATTATCACAAACCTTTAACAAGAAACTTTTTCTGTTAAGATGGACTCTACACAGGCTTGTTTTTATTTGCAGAGGAGCTTTACAAACTGACACGCAGAGTCCAGGAACTCTGTGCACGTGAATGCACCTATGTTTACTGTCCACTTTGGCTCCATAGACTCTCTGCCTACTAACCAATCTGAACTTGCTGATCCCTCAATCATTGCCCAGCTTGATGGTTGTGTGCTTGATACCCAGCCTGATGGTCCAGTGCCCCATGTCCAGCGTGCCTCCTAAGGGTCCAGGGGCCTCTCCTCAAGAGGGGGGTGTGTAAGTGCTCCTGTTCCATGACAGCTACTGGTCTCATTACAGCATCCTGGTTTTGACTGCATTCTACCTGTCTGCTTGTTCACCTGCAAGGTGATTGATGTAGCCAGTCTCTGAGTGGAGACCAAACCTTGATTAAAGTCAGTCAAGCCTGCAATCTCATTCTTGTGATAGTGTGTTTTAGCATGTGCTTCAAGCTCTCTGCTGGTCTGCCCTGCTCTGCTGTTTGGATTCCCCTGTTTGTAACCTCAAATTGGAATTTGGACTTTTCCCTGAACTCTGCCTGCCTTTTGACTACGGATTCTGCAAACCTGCAACAACAACTCATTGGACCAGATCGCAGAAAAAACTGCACTCCGATTCCTTCAAAACCATCTTATCAAACAAAATAGCAACTCTGAATTTAACCCACTCATCGGAGCAAACTCTCAGCTCCCTAAACAATGCATTACTACAATCAGCAGACTCAGTGGCTCCAAAACGCAGAACTCTCATCAATAGGAAAAACGCAGGATGGTTCAATAGCTCGCTCACGCTACTCAAGCAAGAACGCAGAAGAGCCGAAAGAGCATGGAGAATAAATCCCACCAATGGAAATCACACAAAATACAAAGGACTGACACAGAATTATCAGAAGGCAATCTTCAAAGCAAAAAAAGACCATTTCTCAAATACCATCTCAGCGGCCTTAAACCGCCCCCGGGAACTTTTTAAAATAGTCGCTCAGTCGATGAACCCGGCATGCTTAGAGCCCCCCGCTAATGAAACCCAAGATTTCTGCAATGAATTATCAGATTTTTTCATCAATAAAATCGACAACATCAGGAAAACAATTGGTCAGAAAAAGACATCCGACGGCAGTCAACCAGAGCAAAAAGTCGATATCGACACAAACATCCCACAACCACCAAAGTTTTCTCTGATCCCAATTACCACGGATACTACTAAAAACATCATCAAAAATCTCAGAGACAGCACATCCTCCATTGACATCATCCCCACAAAACTCCGGAAAGAATGCTCCGACATCCTGGCTCCCACCATAACGCACCTCATAAATCAATCGTTCAAAGAAGGGATTGTTCCAGGCGCCCTCAAACAAGGCATCATCAAACCCCTGCTAAAGAAACCCAACCTCGACCCACGGGACCCCAACCATCGCAGACCAATTACAAGCTTGAACAACATCTCCAAGATTATGGAGAAAGCGGTAGTACAACAGATACAACGCCACCTGGACACACACACACTCCTGGACCCGTTACAATCAGGATTCCGCCCAGGCCATGGGACAGAAACCGCACTCCTGAAGATATGGGACGATGCCCTCGAAGCAGCGGATGACGGAGATTCATGTCTCCTGGTACTATTGGACCTCAGTGCAGCGTTTGATACTGTGGACCACAATACTCTACTCATCCGCCTCACAGAAGTAGCAGGAGTCACTGGCTCAGATCTGCAATGGTTCGCATCCTTCCTAGGAAATCGCTCTCAGACAGTGAAACTAGGAGGTTTCACCTCTGAAACCCGGGCAATCTCCTGTGGAGTCCCTCAAGGATCACCCTTGTCGCCAGTGCTCTTCAACATCTACATTCGCCCACTCCTCAAAATCATCAGAAGATCAGACCTCTACTTCCACTCATACGCCGACGACACTCAATTATATTTTCGTATCACCGGACAAAAAGACCATCATCAGCAATTAGGTAAATGCCTCACTATGATAGACGACTGGATGACTACCAGCTCCCTCAAACTTAATGAATCAAAAACAGAACTTCTTATTCTACATGCAAATCATAACCCCCGAACCAAGATCTCTTGGACACCTCCTACCATCTTTGGACAGACCATCGCCCCAAGGACCAAGGCTAAGAGTCTCGGAGTCATTTTTGACTCAGAAATGTCAATGGATGCCCAAATAGGAGCAGTGGTCAGTGGTTCTCACCATCTGCTCCGCCTGCTACGCAGACTCCTCCCCTTCATTCCAAAAGAGGACAAAGCAGTGGTAGTTGGAACGATCATCAATTCTCGACTCGACTATGCTAACTCCCTTTACATAGGATTACCCCAATATCAACTTGCGCGCTTACAACTTATCCAAAACACAGCGGCAAGGCTGATAACAGGAAAAAAACCCTGGGAATCCATCTCCCCTTCCCTGAGGAACCTACATTGGCTAAATGTAAGGAGTCGGGTCGCATTCAAGACCCTCTGCCTCACCCACAAATGCGCACATGGAAACGCCCCGCAATACCTTCGCGAGAAAATAAAACACTACACACCGAATCGCAGTCTTCGATCGGCTAATCAAAATCTTCTCCTCATTCCTAAATCCCGCTACAAATCAAAGGGGGAACGGAGATTCGCTGTCCAAGGTCCACGGCTATGGAACGCTCTACCAACCGACATTCGCATGGAAGAAAACCATCAGGCCTTCAGGAAGAAACTCAAGACCCACCTCTTCTAGAAGCTCGACAACCAAATGCCAATACAGCGCCTTGAGGGGATTCAGTTCGCATTGTAGCGCTATACAAGTTATTCATTCATTCATTCATTCATTCATTTCACCCTGACTATTCCAAACCTTGCCTACTTTGTACCTGGACTGTCATTGAACCACTCAGCTAGTCTGCCACTTGCAAGTACCTGTTTGCTGTGCTCAGTTTGCACCTGCCCTGGCATGGTGGTCAGGCACTCTAGCATTGTGTGTGTATAAGACCTTGGGGCAACTGAGTACTGGTAGGTCTGCTTGCCTTATGGAAAAGGGGGCTGCAATAGGTGAAGAACACAGAAGCCAGCTATAGTGTCTGACCACCTGCGTTAGGGGTAAGCGTGACATAAACATGTTATATTTACCCACTCTATGCAATGGTATGGCACAGAGAGGCCCTTTTCTTCCTCTTCTGGGGTCCCCTGCCGGTGCTCTCAGATCCTCCCCCATTCCGAGTGCCTCTATAGCAAACTATGTCCATAGACACACCCACCATGGTTTGGCCCCACCTCATGCTCCTTTCGCACAGGATTTGAATGACAGCAGCACAAGCTAATGGCTCCTGCTGCTTCCATGGTGTCCTGTGAAGGCAGGAAGAGAGGAAAGCAGGGCTGTCATTGGGGACAGTGCTGGATTGAGAGTGGGGAAAAGTATGTGTTTAGCGGCGGGAGAGGGAGGCACAGATATTTGTATGTGTTTTTTTTTATCTTGATGCAGAAAATGGATTAACCACTTCAGCCCTGGACCAATTGTCAGCTTAAGGACCAGAGGTCTTTTTTCAATTTCGCACTGCACTACTTTAACTGGTAATTGCGCGGTCATGCAATTTTGTAACCAAACGAAATTTGCGTCCTTTTCTTCCCACAAATAGAGCTTTCTTTTGATGGTATTTGATTGCCTCTGTGATTTTTATTTTTTGCGATATAAACGGAAAAAGAGGAAAATTTTGAAAAAAAAAAAAAAGATTTTCTACTTTTTGTTATAAGAAAAATCGAATAAACTCAATTTTAGTCAAACATTTGGGCCAAAATGTATTCAGCCACATGTCTTTAGTAAAAAAAATGCCAATAAGCGTATATTTATTGGTTTGCGCAAAAGTTATAGCGTCTACAAACTAGAGTACATTTTCTGGAATTTACACCGCTTTTAATTTATGACTGCCTATCTCATTTCTTGAGGTGCTAAAATGGCAGGGAAGTACAAAACCCCCCCAAATGACCCCATTTTGGAAAGGACACCCCAAGCTATTTGCTGAGAGGCATGTTGAGCCCATTGAATATTTTTTTTTTTTAGTCCCAAGTGATTGAATAAAGACAAAAATAAAAAATAATTTTTTTTTTTTTCAAAAAGTTGTCACTAAATGATATATTGCTTACACATGCCATGGTTATATGTGGAATTGCACCCCAAAATACATTTTACTGCTTCTCCTGAGTATGGGGATACCACATGTGTGGGACTTTTTGGGAGCCTAGCCATGTACGGGGCCCCGAAACCCAAGCACCGCCTTCAGGATTTCTAAGGGTGCAAATTTTTGATTTCACTCCTCACTACCTATCACAGTTTCGAAGGCCATAAAATGCCAAAATAGCACAAATGCCCCCCAAATGACCCCATTTTGGAAAGTAGACACCCCAAGCTATTTGCTGAGAGGCATTTTGAGTACATGGAATATTTTATATTTTGCCACAAGTTGCGTGAATATTACAAACTTTTTTTTTTTTTGCCTAAAGTTGTCACTAAATGATATATTGCCCACACATGCCATGGGCATATGTGGAATTACACCCCAAAATACATTCTGCTGCTTCTCCTGAGTACGGGGATACCACATGTGTGGGACTTTTTGGGAGCCTATCCGCATACGGGACCCCGAAAACCAAGCACCGCTTTCAGGATTTCTAAGGGCATAAATTTTTGATTTCACTCCTCACTACCTATCACAGTTTTGAAGACCATAAAATGCCAAGATGGCACAAAACCCCCCCAAATGACCCCATTTTGGAAAGTAGACACCCAAGCTATTTGTTGAGAGGCATGTTGAGCCCGTTGAATATTTTTTTTTTTTAGTCCCAAGTGATTGAATAAAGACAAAAAAAATAAATAAAAAAAAAATGTATTCAAAAAGTTGTCACTAAATGATATATTGCTCACACATGCCATTGTTATATGTGGAATTGCACCCCAAAATACATTTTGCTGCTTCTCCTGAGTATGGGGATACCACATGTGTGGGACTTTTTGGGAGCCTAGCCGCGTACGGGGCCCCGAAACCCAAGCACCGCCTTCAGGATTTCTAAGGGTGCAAATTTTTGATTTCACTCCTCCAATACCCATCACAGTTTCGAAGGCCGCAAAATACTCACCATACCTCTCAGAAAATAGCTTGGGGTGTCTACTTTCCAAAATGGGGTCATTTGGGGTGGTATGTGCCATCTGGGCATTCCATGGCCTCTGAAACTGTGATTGGCAGTGAGGAGTGAAATAAAAAAAATTACACCCTTAGAAAGCCTGAAGGCGGTGCTTGGATTTTGGGGTCCCGTACGCGGCTAGGCTCCCAAAAAGTCCCACACATGTGGTATCCCCGTACTCAGGAGAAGCAACAGAATGTATTTTGGGGTGTATTTCCACATATGCCCATGGCATGTTTGAGCAATATATCATTTAGTGACAACTTTTTGTAAAAAAAATTATTATTTTTTTTTTTTTTTCATTATTCAATCTCTTGGGACCAAAAAAAAAATATTTAATGGGCTCAACATTGCTCTCAGCAAATAGCTTGGGGTGTCTACTTTCCAAAATGGGGTCATTTGGGGGGGGTTTGAACTGTCCTGGCATTTTATGCACAACATTTAGAAGCCTATGTCACACGTCACCCACTCTTCTAACCACTTGAAGATAAAGCCCTTTCTGACACTTTTTGTTTACATGAAAACATATTTTTTTTTTTGCAAGAAAATTACGTTGAACCCCCAAACACTATATATATTGTTAAAGCAAAGGCCCTACAGATTAAAATGGTGGGTGTTGCATTTTTTTTCCACACAGTATTTGCGCAGCAATTTTTCAAACGCATTTTTTGTGGAAAAAATACACTTTTTTTTATTTTAATGCACTTAAACACACTATATTGCTCAAATTTTTGATGAAATAAAAAATATGATTTTAGGCCGAGTACATGGATACCAAACACGACATGCTTTAAAATTGCGCACAAACGCGCAGTGGCGACAAACTACATACATTTTTAAAAGCCTTTAAAAGCCTTTACAGGTTACCACATTAGATTCACGGAGGAGGTCTACTGCTAAAATTACTGCCCTCGATCTGACCTTCGCGGTGATACCTCACATGCATGGTGCAATTGCTGTTTACATATGACGCCAGACCAACGCTTGTGTTCGCCTTTGCGCAAGAGAAGGGGGGCAGGGGTGCTTTTTTTTTTTTTTTTTTTTTTTTTTTCTTTTTATTTAGCTTTTTTTTTTTATTTTTAAACTGTTCCTTCCATTTTTTTTTCTTAGTTGTCATTTTTATTGTTATCGCAGGGAATGTAAATATCCCCTATGATAGCAATAGGCAGTGACAGGTACTCTTTTTTTTTAAAAATTGGGGTCTATTAGACCCTAGATCTTTCCTCTGCCCTCAAAGCATCTGACCAGACCAAGATCGGTGTGATAAAATGCTTTCCCAATTTCTCAATGGCGCGGTGGGTATGCCCACCATTAGAATACCTCCCTTCATCCACCCACTTCTAATGATGGGCATACATGCACCATTTATATATGCCGAAGCATGGGGGCATCCTCCCGCAAAAAAGTTATGCCACGTACACATGGTCGGACTTTTTTCGACCGTATGTACGTGGCATTAGGAGCAAAATCGCTCCTCCGCCCTATGCTGCCCCCATGCTTCGGCATATATGCTTTTTTTTTTAACTGTGGTTGTGAAATCACCTCCTACAGCGTTGGAGTCGCGGCTTTATGTATCGTGTGAGCAAACGCTGTTGCGGTCAATATAAATAAATCAGCGCTACTACTGAATGGCGCACCTGAAAACAAAAAAATGGTTAACAATAAAACACAGTAAACAAAATTACATACCTGAAGAGCAAGCATGATAAAACATAAGAAGACATTGCAGAATAGAATGGAGAGAGAGAGAGAGAGATAGAGAGAGAGAGAGAGAGAGAGAGAGAGAGAGAGAGACAACTATTTTTGGTTTTTTTATTGATATTTTTTTTGGGGTTTTTTGTTTTTTTTTTTATTTTTTACACTTTTTTTTTTTAAAGTATAACTATAATTTTAACTGTAACGGTCGGGTCTCAAAATGCAATTGCATTCTTGAGACCCTGTAACTATAATTTTAACTGCAACGGTCGGGTCTCAAAATGCGATGGCATTCTTGAGATCCTGTGAAAGTGTATCCTAGCCTGTGAAATACTGTACCCTACGCTAATACCTCACTAGTGAGTGGTAGCGTTCAAAACATTCACCAATGCAGAGACCAGGATTGTCAGGACAGCGTGGACAATAATAACGGGTGTCACGCCTACATCCGCGCTTGCTACAGACACGACATCTTCTTTGGGGGGCTCGTTGGGTAGGGGTACTCTGGAGGGCATAAGGAAAATGCCTCTCATGCAGCCGGCTTACTGCATTTGGTAGGGGATGTTGAGGTGTGGAATCGCCTGGATACAGGAGTTCCATGACAACCGCTCCCTGGAATTCAAGGAAGGGTAACGTCCCGCCTGAAGCTCCGTATAGCACATGAGCATTCAGCAAAGCCAATTGGAACAAATAAATAGACACTTTTTTGTACCAGCGTCTAGCCTTACGGGCAACTAGGTACGGCGCCAACAACTGGTCGTTGAGGTCCACCCCTCCCATATTAAGGTTATACTCGTGGACACAGAGGGGTTTCGTCACAACACCAGCCGCCGTACGAATTTGGACTGTCGTGTCTGCATGAAGGGAGGCAAGAACGAAAACATTCTTATTATCCCTCCACTTCACAGCGAGCAAATTATTACACTTCAAGCAGGCTCTCTCCCCCAGCCTAAGACGGGAATCTACAAGCCGCTGGGGAAAGCCCCGGCGATTAGGTCGCACGGTGCCACATGCTCCAATCTGCTGATCAAACAAGTGACTAAACAGTGGCACGCTCGTGTAATAATTGTCCACGTACAAGTGGTACCCCTTTCCGAATAAGGGTGACACCAAGTTCCACACTATCTTGCCAGCGCTCCCTATGTAATCTGGACAGTTCTCCGGCTCTACGTAACTATCTTTTCCCTCATAAACCGAAAAGCTCCACGTATAGCCTGTTGCCCTGTCACAGAGCTTGTAGAGCTTGACCCCGTATCTGGCACGCTTGCTGGGAAGGAACTGTTTGAAAGACAAGCGGCCAGAAAACTTAATCAGGGACTCGTCAACGCAGACAACTTGATTGGGCGTAAACAAGGCTGCAAAACATTGGTTGAAGTGGTTTATGAGGGGCCGAATTTTGTAGAGCCGATCAAATTCAGGGTCTCCACGAGGACGACAAAGTTCATTGTCACTGAAGTGCATGAACCGCAAAATCTGTTCGTATCGTGCCCTGGACATGGAGCAAGAGAACACGGGCATTTGGTGGTGCGGTGAGGTGGACCAATAAGACCTCAGAGTCGGGAATTTATGTATGCCCATGTTAAGGGAAAGGCCCAGAAAGGACTTAAATTCGGAAACCATAATTGGTTTCCAATCTCTGGCAAGGGAAGGCATCTGGGGATTAGCGGCGATGTATTGACCAGCGTATATATTACTTTGGTCCACAATAGATCTATAGAGATCTTCCGTGAAAAACAGCGAATAAAAATCGGATGGCTTAAAATCAGCTGTTTCCACCTGAATACCGGGTTGGCCAGTGAATGGGGGAAGTACGGGTCCTGCAGAAGTGGTGGGCACCCAATCAGGATTGGCGAATTCTGCAGGAAGGACACTATGTGATCGACGGGCCTGCCTTTGTCTTCTTCTTGGTGGCAGCGGGACACTACTTGTGCTTGCCACCTCGCCAGCTTGAACTGCACTTATGGGACTCGCCACGTCACCAAGTGTTACTGCAGTGCTGGTTTGACTACGTCCAGGGTGTACTAGGCCGCTGGTGCTTGCCAGTTCACCAGAAGGAATAGCGGCGCTAGTACTTCCATGCTCCATACGAGAGACCTGCGGTTCCTGCACCTCAACAACAGCAGAAGATCGCCAGAGCTATCTGTCATGGAGCCGCTGTCGTCTACTGGATCGTATTCTGAGCCTGATTCTGACAGATGAGTGACCTCCTCTTCACTATCTGACATACTCAGAAACAAGTAGGCCTGTTCACTAGTGTACTTGCGATTTGCCATTTTGGGCTCTAAATTTAGTAGTACACTAGTGAGATTCACAGGAAAAAAAGCTCCTAGGCTGCTGGCGACTGAATAAAAACTCTACCAAAAAAACTGTTAGCGATCGCAGGGATCAGGCCTGACTCTGCGAACGCTGCAGTTATGTGTGCTTAGTGTTTTGTAAGTGACAGTGATCGATCGATACTGCACTTGGGTGGGCTGGGCTGGGCTGGGCGGAGGGGGAAAACGCAGGTGCTAGCAGGTATCTGGGCTGATCCCGCTAACAATGCGTTTTTTGGAACCCTAAACTGCTGGGACGCTAGTATAGATCTGATCAGATCAGATATTGATCTGTTCAGATACTATACCACTAAGGGAGGTGTATGCTTTGCGCGTGGGTGTTTGCGGTACTGGCACTAACCTGGGGCGACGCAGACCTTATTTGACCCTAAAACCTAATTGATATCACCCGCCGGGCGATCAGGGGGTTAAACCGATAGTTGGGTAAAAAATGGCGGGTGCCCTGACAGTATAAAAAAACAAGCTAACTAACCAGCGTCACCCGTAACAGTTATACGGTGATCACTGGTGAAAGGGTTAACTAGGGGCAATCAGGGGGTTAAAACCTTTATTAGGTAATATATGGAGGTACCTGACGCTATATAAAAACCTGACGGGGAACCTAAATAACTAAATAACTAACTGGCTAACCAGCGTCACCAGTGACACTTATACGGTGATCACTGGTGAAAGAGTTAACTCTAGGGGCAATCAAGGGGTTAAAACCTTTATTTAGGTTGTAATATGGGGGTACCTGACCTATAAACCTATTTATAAACCTATATAAACCTGGCGGTTAACCTAAAAAAACTGGCTACCTAGCGGCACCAGTGACACTAATGCAGCGATCAGAAAAACGATTGCTTAGTGACACTGGCAAAAGGGGGTGAAAGGGTTACCTAGGGGGCAATCAAGGGGTTAAACCTTTATTGGGGGGGTAGGGGGCTACCTTAGACCTAAAGGGGCCTAAAACTAACTGCCCTGACAGTTATTGCAGTCACACTGACACTAAATGCAGTGATCAGTAAAATAAATGATCACTGCAATCAGTGACACTGTGACTGGGGGGGCAGGGGGTGATCTGGGGGGTGATCAGGGGGTGACAAGGGGGTGAAATATGTGCATATGTGTGCCTGGTGTCAGTGTAGTGTTGGTGCACTAACCTGATGTCTTCTCCGCTCGGCGTCCCGGTCAGAAAGACCGACACGAGGAGCGTGACATCACTTCCCCTTGCTGTGTTTACAATTACACAGGAAGAGGAAGTATCTCATTGGCCAGGAGCGATCGCGAGGGGGTGGCGAGAAACCACTGGCCGTCCCGTTGTGCGGGATCGCTTCTGAAACCATCCCGACCGTCCCTGCCGGTGGAAGGGGTTCCGATCGGACACCCCAACCGCCGGTAGAATGTCACGTACAGGTACGTGATTTTGCCTGTACGTGCCATTCTGCCGACGTATATATACATGGGGCGGTCGGGAAGTGGTTAAGGTAAAAAACATTTTGCCTTCAGAACCACTATAATACCAGGTCTCCCAGGTACCCTACACATACAATCTGGATTCCCTTCATCCCCAACAGTGCTAAGATTGGGGCTAACACCTTGGTGAATACCCAAGGTGCTGTGGAAGGGCCAAAAGATGTTGCCCGCCACCCCAAAATGTAAGTACTGCTGGTGATGTTCAAAGATGTGGGCATGCCAATAGGCAAGCCCCCTGCTTTCGGGGAAGCAATTGCAGTCTGGAAGCCATGCATAACTTCTGTACACAAAAGTAACAGTTGAACTTGTTTAGATCCAGAATAGACCCTACCTTGCCATCCAATGTTGGAGCTGTGAATATGTTAAAATGCAAAACTCTGAAGCGCTCTCTTTCTCTGGCACAGAGATTACTATTAATGCCCTGGGAACTGAGCTGTGCCATGGCAGACTGAAGTTCCTCCCTCTTGTGAGGAGATGATGATATGTTCAAGTTGCAGCTGTGGCAATGTGTGAAATTTCAGCCTGTATCCTACAGAAGCTATGCTGCAAACCCAAGCATCAGTCACCTCCCGCGTCCAAATATTTTCAAAATGTTTTAATCATACCCCACTTGTATTTGCGGAGGTGATCCTTCATTGTGAAGCTGTCCTATATCTTTATTATGTTTATTTTGAAGTCCAGTTCTTCTTACAAAATTAATACTTTTGATTAGTCTGAGAACATGAGACCTGATATGGGGGAAAAGAACATTTCTTAGCTCTTGATGTTCTTACTTCTAACTAATTAAATAATAATATAGAGCAAGTGTATGCTGGTGTTCTATGGCCACATGGGTTTTGTTTGCAACAGCTCTGCCTGAGCAGATGTCAAACTGGTCCCACGCTCTACTGTTAACCGCTTCCCAAACGCCCACTGTATATTTACGTCCTCAGAAGGGCACGGCTAGGCAAAAGGACGTACGGGTACGGCCCCTTTAATTGCCTAGCCGTGGGGTCGCGCGCGCGTCGGACTCGCGACCCGGTCGGGAGCTCCGTGACCACGGCCGCGGGACCAGCAGACCTGATCGCCGCTGGTGTCCCGCGATCGGGTCACAGAGCTGAAGAACGGGGAGAGGTCTGTGTAAACAAACCTCTCCCCGCGCTTCCTACACTGACTGTCAGTGATCTGCTGTTCCCTGTCATCGGAAACAGCCGATCAGTGATGTCAGACGTCAGCCACGCCCCCTACTGTAAAAAAACACACAACACGTCACACTAACTCCTCCCCGCCCCCTAGTGGTTAACTCCTTCACTGCCACTGTCATTTACATAGGAATCAGTGCTATTTAAATAGCACTGATTTCTGTATAAATGACAATGGTCCCAAAAATGTGTCAAAAATGTCTGATGTGTCCGCCATAATGTCGCAGTCACAATAAAAATCGCTGATCGCCGCCATTACTAGTAAAAAAAAAAAATATTAATAAAAATGCTATAAAACTATCCCCTATCTTGTAAACGCTATAACTTTTGCGCAAACCAATCAATAATCGTTAATTGTGTTTTTTTTTTTTTTTTAACCAAAAATATGTAGAAGAATACGTATCGGCCTAAACTGAGGAAAAAAAAAATGTTTTTTTATATATATATTTTTGGGGGATATTTATTATAGCAAAAAGTAAAAAATATTGCATTTTTTTTCAAAATTGTCGCTCTATTTTTGTTTATAGCGCAAAAAATAAAAACCGCAGGGGCGATCAAATGCCACCAAAAGAAATCTCTATTTGTGGGGAAAAAAAGGACACCAATTTTGTTTGGGAGCCACGCCGCACGACCGCGCAATTGTCAGTTAAAGCGACGCAGTGCCGAATCGCAAAAAGGGGCCTGGTCCTTTGGCTGCCAATTGGTCCGGGGCTGAAGTGGTTAAGGTAACCTGAGCAGCATTATTGGTATGTGCAGTTGCAGAGGAGAGAAAACATGAACAAAAGGTGAAAACTGTATTTTTACACACAAATGTTATTCTGTTTTACTTGTAGTTCTCTACAAAGCTTCATCTATGAATTTCTCTAATTCTAGGAGCCTGTTCATAGCTAGAAATATAATCTCTGTTATCGAAGACTACAGTGAGAACCAGGGATACCTTCATGAAAGCTGTACAAACCTCTATTACATTACAATTTAACCACTTAAGATATGTCCTAAAAAAAACTTGTCCTAAAATAATTTTCTAGGATGCATCTTTTACTTCCTGCTATTTTCCCCCAGAGCTGCTACCATGCTGCTATAACTGACAATTACAGGCTATCAAAATAACAGCCTGGAATTACTTTTTTACACAGCAGGACTGGCTGTCAAAATGCAAATAGTCTGTAAGGCTACTTTCACATTGGGGCGGCGCCATGTTAGCAGTAAAGTGCCGCTCGTTTAATCAGCGATTTACCGTTGTTTTATCAGTGCTTTTCGTCCGATAGCGTGTTGCAGTGCTTCCAAAGTGCTTTTTAGGCACTTCGGAAGCACTGCCCATGCATTCCAATGGGCAGGGGCGGTTTAGGAGCACTGTATACAGTGCTCCCAAACCACCCCAAAGATGTTGGTTGCAGGACTTTTTTTCCTGTCCGGCAAGCGCACCATCCCAGTGTGAAAGCACTCAGGCTTTCACACTGGGGTAGCATGGGAGGTGGTTTTCAGGCACTGTATAGGCACTATTTTTAGCACTAAAACGCTTGAACGACGCCTTCTGTGTGAAAGTAGCCTAAATACAATGTAATGCCGCCTACACACGATTGGAAATTCTGCCAGCAAAAGACCGATGAGAGCTTTTGGTCGGAAAATGCGACTGTGTGTATGCTCCATCGGATTTTTGCTGGCTGAATTCCCGGCAGCAAAAGATTAAGAGCAGCAAAAGTTCAGATCCGATTGTCTGTAGCAATTCCGACGCGCAAAATTCCTACGTGTTTCTCTGAAACAATTCGACGCATGCTCGGAAGCATTGAACTTAATTTTCTCGGCTCATCGTAGTGTTGTACGTTATCGCGTTCTTGACGGTCGAAAGTTCAGTGAACTTTTGTGTGACCGTGTGTATGCAAGCCAAGCTTGAGCGGAATTCCTTCGGAAAAACCATCCAAGTTTTTTCCAATGGAAAATCTGCTCGTGTGTACGCGGCATTACAATGTATGGTTTCATTTTATTTACGATTTCATTCGTAATGTGGATTAAAGGTGTGACCTTTGATCTACATGTGACATCAGTTAACCACTTGCCAACCACCGCACGACGATGTAGGTTGGCAGAATGGCACGGGCAGGCATATGGGTGTACCTGTACGTCCCTACCTGCCTGCGACGGTCAGCTTCGTTCCCGGAGTGATCAGAGATGAGGGAGGCCACTCATTCGTGGCCACCCCCTCTCCTTCGCTCCTGGTGAATTAAATGCTTCCTCTGCTGCTGTAATGTAAACAGCGGCAGAGGAAGTGATGTCATCTCTCCTCGTGTCAGTCTTTTCATTCCGGCGCCGAGTAGAGAAGACATCAAGTAAGTCTGCACCAACACTACACTAACAGTAGAACACCTAGGCACACATTTCACCCCCGATTACCCCCCCTGCACAGTAACGCTAAAGCATTTTTTACTGTTTACTGCATTGGTGCATTGTGACTGTAATAACTGTTAGGGCAGTTAGGGTTAGCCCCCTTTAGGTCTAGGAACTCCCCCCTAATAAAGGTTTAACCCAGTGATCACCCCCAGTCACCAGTGTCACTAAGCGATCGTTTTTCTGATCGCTGTATTAGTGTCACAGGTGACGCTAGTTAGGGAGGTTAAGTATTTAGGTTTGCCGCCAGCGTTTTATAGAGTCAGGTCAGGTTTTAATCCCCTGATTGCCCCCTAGTTACCCCTTTCACCAGGTATCACCCTATTACTGTTACAGGTGATGCTGGTTAGTTAGTTTATTTTTTATAGATATTGGGGCACCCGCCGTTTATTACCTAATAAAGGTTTAACCCCCTGATCGCCCAGGGGGTGATATAAGTAAGGTTTTAGGGTCTGCGTCACCCCAGGCAGCGTCAGGTTAGTGCCAGTACCGCTAACACCCACGCACGCAGCATACACCTCCCTTAGTGGTATAGTATCTGAACGGATCAATATCTGATCTGATCAGATCTATACTAGCGTCCCCAGCAGTTTAGGGTTCCGAAAAATGCAGTGTTAGCGGGATCAGCCCAGATACCTGCTAGCACCTGCGTTTAGCCTCTCCGCCCAGCCCACCCAAGTGCAGTATCGATCGATCACTGTCACTTACATAACACTAAACACGCATAACTGCAGCGTTCGCAGAGTCAGCGAACGCAGGGATCAGGCCTAACAGTTTTTTTGATACAGTCGCTAACAGCCTAGGAGCTTTTTTACCTGTGAGTCTCACTAGTGTGTACCACTAAATTTAGAGCCCAAAATGGCAAATCGAAGGTACAGTAGTGAAGAGGCCTACACGTTTCTGAGCATGACAGATAGTGAAGAGGAAGTCGCTCATCTGTCAGATTCAGGCTCAGAATACGATCCTGTAGAGGACAGCGGCTCCATGACAGATGGCTCTGACGACGGAGTTGTGGTCGCTTCCAAGGTCAGGCGTACCAGACCCCAAACTTCTTCTTCTTCTGTTGTTGAGGTGCAAGAACTGCAGGACTCTCATATGGAGCAGAGAAGTACTAGTGCCGCTATTCCTTCTGGTGAAATGGCAAGCACCAGCGGCCTAGTACACCCTGGTCGTACATCCAGCACTGCAGTTCAAGCTGGCGAGGTGGCAAGCACAAGTAGTGCCCGCTGCCACCAAGAAGATAAAGACAGGCCCATCGTGCCCTTCCTGCTGCATTCGCCAATCCTAATTAGGAACCCACCACTTCTGCAGCACCTGTACTCCCCCCCCCCCCCCCCCCCCACCCCATTCACTGTCACTGGCCAACCCGGCATTCATGTGGAAACAGCTGATTTTTATTCACTGTTTTTCACCGAAGATCTCTATAGATCTATTGTGGACCAAAGCAACTTGTACGCTGGTCAATTCATCGCCGCTAATCCTCAGTCCTCCCTTGCCAGAGATTGAAAACCAATTACGGTCTCCGAATTTAAGATCTTTCTGGGCCTTTTCCTTGACATGGGCATAGTTAAAATGGGTACGTTGCGTTCATATTGGTCCACTGAGCCAATATACCATATGCCCGTGTTCTCTGCTTCAATGTCCAGGGCACGATACAAGCAGATTTTGCGGTTCATGCACTTCAACAACAATGAAATCTGTTGTCCTCGTGGAGACCCTGCATACGATCGGCTCTACAAAATTCGTAAACCACTTCAACCAATGTTTTGCAGACTTGTTTACTCCCCATCAAGTTTTCTGGCAAGCGTGCCAGAAACTGGGTCAAGATGTATAAGCTCTGTGACAGGGCCACAGGCTATACATGTAGTTTTATGGTTACAAGGGCAAAGATAGTCACATAGAGCCGACAAACTGCCCTGATTACATAGGAAGCGCTGGCAAGATTGTGTGGGACTTGGTGTCACCCTTATTCGGAAAGGGGTACCACTTGTACATGGACAATTATTACACAAGCGTGCCACTGTTTAGTCACTTGTTTGATCAGCAGATTGGAGCATGTGGCACTGTGCGATCTAATAGCCGGGGCTTTCCCCAGCAGCTTGTAGATTCCCGTCTTAGGCTGGGGGAGAGAGCCTGCTTGCAGTGTAATAACTTGCTCGCTATGAAGTGGAGAGATAAGAATGTTTTTCGTTCTTACCTCCCTTCATGCAGACACGACGGTCCAAATTACTACGGCGACTGGGGTTGTGGAGAAACCCCTCTGTGTCCACGAATATAACCAAAATATGGGAGGGGTGGACCTCAATGACCAGTTGTTGGCGCCGTACAGGGCCGGTCCGTCCCGGGGTGCACGGGGTGCAGTGCACCCAGGCGCCACAGAGGTGGGGGCGCTGGAGCGCCAGAGTGCTCCGCTCCCTCCTCCTCTCCTTGTCCGTAGGCGGCGCGGCTCTCTCCGCCTGTCGCGGCCGCGGGAGCGGCCGCGCAGTGACGCCATGGGGGGTGGGGCGCTCCGTGGCCGAGCCCGACTTGTTTAGAACAGAGCGCGTGTGAGGCTTGTGCTGGTGGGCGGGAGGCGGAAGTTAAACACAGGAGGAGTCCTGTGTTTAAGTTCCGCCTTCTGCCCACCAGCACAAGCCTCACACGCGCTCTGTTCTCCACCCGGGCGGCGCGGCTGCACACTGTCCTCTCCAGCTGCCGCCCGGGTGGTTTTAATTAGCCTAGTGGTGGGGGGGGGTGGTTTGTCTAGGGGGGGGTCTATACCAATGTGGGGGGGGGTGGTTTGTCCTGGGGGGGTCCATACTAATGTGGAGGGGTTGTCCTGGGGGGGTCTATACAAATGTGGGGGGGTTTGTCCTAGGGGGTCTACTAATGTGGGGGGGTTTGTCCTGGGGGGTCTATACTAATGTGGGGGGGGGGTTTGTCTTGGGGGTTCTATACCAATGTGGGGTGGGGGTGTTTGTCCTGGGGGTCTATACTAATGTGGGGGGGGGTGGTTTGTCCTGGGGGGTCTATACCAATGGGGGGGGGGGTTTGTGTCTAGGGGGGGGGGGTTTGTCCTGGGGGGTCTATACTAATGTGGGGGGGGGGTTGTCCTGGGGGGTCTATACTAATGTGGGGGGGGGGTTGTCCTGGGGGGTCTATACTAATGTGGGGGGGGTTGTCCTGGGGGGTCTATACTAATGTGGGGGTTTGTCCTGGGGGGGTCTATACTAATGTGGGGGGGTTTGTTCTGGGGGGGTCTATACTAATGTGGGGGGGGGGTGGTTTGTCCTGGGGGGGGTCTATACCAATGTGGGGGTGGTTTGTCCTGGGGGGTCTATATTAATGTAGGGGTGGTTTGTCCTGGGGGGTCTATATTAATGTAGGGGGGGTCTATACTAATGTATGGGGGCTGGTTTGTCCTGGGGGGGGGTCTATACTAATGTGGGGGGGCTGGTTTGTCCTGGGGGGGGTCTATACTAATGTGGGGAGTGGTTTGTCCTGGGGGGGGGGTCTATACTAATGTGGGGGGTGGTTCGGCCTGGGGGGTCTATACTAATGTGGGGGGGTGGTTTGTCCTGGGGGGGGTCTATACTAATTTGGGGTGTTCGTCCTGGGGGGGTCTATACTAATTTGGGGTGTTCGGCCTGGGGGGTCTATACTAATGTGGGGGGGGTGGTTTGTCCTGGGGGGGTCTATACTAATGTGGGGGGGGGGGGTGGTTTGTCCTGGGGGGTCTATACTAATGTGGGGGGGTGGTTTGTCCTGAGGGGGTCTATACTAATGTGGGGGGGGTGGTTTGTCCTGGGGGTCTATACTAATGTGGGTGGCGGGCTGGTTTGTCCTGGGGGGTTTATACTAATGTAGGGGGGGTTTGTCCTGGGGGGGGTCTATATTAATGTTGGGGGGTTGTCCTGGGGGGTCTATACTAATGTGGGGGGGGTGGTTTGTCCTGAGGGGGTCTATACTAATGTGGGGGGTGGTTCGGCCTGGGGGGTCTATACTAATGTGGGGGGGTGGTTTGTCCTGGGGGGGTCTATACTAATGTGGGGGGTGGTTCGGCCTGGGGGGTCTATACTAATGTGGGGGGGTGGTTTGTCCTGGGGGGTCTATACTAATGTGGGGGGGTGGTTCGGCCTGGGGGGGGGTCTATACTAATGTGGGGGGGGGGTGGTTTGTCCTGAGGGGGTCTATACTAATGTGGGGGGGTAGTTTGTCCTGGGGGTCTATACTAATGTGGGTGGCGGGCTGGTTTGTCCTGGGTGTTTATACTAATGTAGGGGGGTTTGTCCTGGGGGGTCTATACTAATGGGGGGGTTTGTCCTGGGGGGGGGCTATACTAATGTGGGGGGGGGGGGGGTTGTCCTGGGGGGTCTATACTAATGGAGGGGGTGGTTTGTCCTGGGGGGTCTGT
The DNA here is from genome assembly GCA_028564925.1 of Lithobates sylvaticus. Classification (NCBI taxonomy): domain Eukaryota; kingdom Metazoa; phylum Chordata; class Amphibia; order Anura; family Ranidae; genus Lithobates; species Lithobates sylvaticus. The sequence continues at coordinate 234,755,154 of CM053027.1, forward strand.
ACTAATGGAGGGGGTGGTTTGTTCTGGGGGGTCTGTACTAATGGAGGGGGGGGTGGTTTGTTCTGGGGGGTTTGTACTAATGTAGGGGGGAAAGGTTTGTCCTGAGGGGGGTCTATACTGATAAAGGGGGGTGTTTTGTCCTGGGGGTCTATACTAATGGGGGGGTCTGTCCTGACGGAGGTATTTATACTTAGTGAAGGGTCTGCAGTGACGGAGGGGGGGTCTATACTTAATGGAGTGGGGTCTGTACTGAGGGACGACTATAGTTGGTGGAGGGGGTGATACCATGTTTTACTGCACCAGGTGACACCAACCCTAGTGATGCCACTGCAGCTGCGGGCTCTTATTTCCCCTCTCCCTCACCTCCTCGTGCGATGCTGTACTAGTGAGCGGCGCACTATGTTTCTTCCCCCGCCTTCATAACGGCCAGGGAAGAAAAAACAAAGGAGCAAAGAAAAGGATTGTGGGACATGTGGTCCCAAGGACTGGCAGCCCCACTGTAACACGGAAACTGCAGCCCACACAGCATGCTCAGCTGAATGGGAGAGAGAAAGCCAGGAGCCCGGGGAAGCTTTCAGGGAAGGGCACCCAGGACTCCAGAGGGAGAGGGCAGTGCTGAGAGAACACCATCAGAGAGAGAGAAAGCCACACAGCCTGGCGCCATCCCTGGTGGAGGAAGGAATAGAGTCATTGCAGGAATACAGATATGGGCTCTACCCAGCGGAGTCGCCACGGGCAATTCAGAGTGAGCAGACGCCTGATCAGAGGAACCGTTGTTGCTGTATCGCTGGGTCAGGTGAGAGGGCCGATCGGCCATTATTTACTACCATCTCTTGTAACATGTCTGCAGTCTCTGACCATCTCCTGTATTGTGTGCAGCCTGACCGTCTCCTGTACTATGATTGCAGTCTCTGACCGTCTCTAGTATCATGTCTACAGTCTCTGACCATCTCCTGTACTATGTCTGGGGGCTCTTTCTAATAGACTCTCTAACAGAAGCCCCCTCTGTGTGCATCAGAGAGACTCCCCTCCAGGTCTCATTATTGTACGCTCTTCCTGTATTTTCTTTATTGGTAAAAGATCATGGGAGGATCCCAGGGTAGCGAAGACTTCTTACGGGTACATCTCTGTGTTGAGTGTCGTTGTCATAGAAACATTTGTAAAGGGGAGGAGTTGGTAAGATGACCACGCCCACGTGGGGGCGCCAGAAATATTTCTGCACCCAGGCGTCTGTGACCCTAGGATCGGCCCTGGCGCCGTACCTAATTGCCTGTAAGGCCAGACGCTGGTACAAAAAAGTGTCTATTTATTTCAATTGGCTCGCTGAATGCTCATGTGCTATACAGAGCTTCAGGCCAGACTGGATCCTTCCTTAAATTCCAGGAAGGGATCGTCGGAGCCCTTCTGTATCCAGACGGTGCTCCCCCTCACCATCCCCAACCAAATGCAGTAAGCTGGCTGCATGAGAGGCATTTTCCTTATGTCCTCCTGAGTACCCCTACCCAACGAGCTCCCCAAAGAAAATGTTGTGTCTGCAGAAAGCGCGGATATAGGCGTGACACCCGTTTGTATTGTCTCTGCTGTCCTGACAATCCTGGTCTTTGCATTGGTGAATGTTTTGAACACTACCATACACTAGTTGAGTTTTAGCGTAGGGTACAGCATTGCAAAGACTAGGCACACGTCCACAGGGTCTCCCAAGATGCCATCGGCTGGAACCGTTACAACAGTTACGTTAGAACCGTTACATTTACAAAAAATCTTTTATTTATTTCACAAGACAAGAGAATACAAAAGAACTTCTTCCTCAGGTATACAAATTGAAAATCATATTATCAAACCTTCACATGAAATCAGATTCCTTTCTTTCATCCAACCCCTATGTACTAATTCAAGCGATCAACTAATATTACCCGGGTTCTATCCCATTCCCTTCCTGTCTCGAGTTTTTTCCATTCATTTATTATCCCCTTCATTAAAAATCTATCTCGTACCGGGAGGAAAAAAAAGGGGGGGGAGGGGGAAAACACAGAGCATCCCCTCCTTCTCCCTCCTTCTCCCTCCAGACCGGGGCCAGAGGGGTGGTATGGGGGGGGACAGAAGACGGCAAGGGCACTATCATAGAACTATCGCTACTTCCCTACCCTTCCCGTTATCCCCTCCCCCCTCTCGACTAGGATGCCCTTCTTTAGTCAGCCACATCGCCCTCAAACAGTGTCCGTCCTTCATCTGAGAAAATATACACATTCCAGGGTGTCCATGTTTTAATATATTGTTCCTTTTTGGTGATCTTTCGTGAGGATTAATGCCTCCATCTTCTTAATTTCTTCTACTTTTTTTAACCCACATGCCTATGGTAGGTGCCTGTGTAGATTTCCAGCATATGGGTATACATGCTTTGGCAGCATTAAGGAGGTGACAGAGAACTATTTTTTTATAGGTTTTCCCTTGGTATATTAGATACATGAAGCATAAAGAGTGCCGGGTCATATGGTATTGGTATTTCCGTAAGATTTTGGGCAATTTGTTGTATTCTCTTCCAAAAGTATTCTAATTTTGGACATGACCAAAATATGTGGAAGATTGTACCCCTCTCTTCTTGACATCTCCAACATTGGTCTGTCAACGATGGGTATATTTTATGTAATTTTATGGGGGTTTGATACCATCTGGTCACCACTTTATAATTTGTTTCTTGTATATTAGTGCTTATGGCCGTTCCATGTATACAACTTATTATGTTTTGCCGCTGTGACTCCGTAAGCTTACATCCCAGGTCTTCCTCCCAATCCGTAAGGCACTGTAGCTGATAGTCCTCCGGTGGACTAATCAGTAGTTTATATACTGCCAATAGGGCGTGTCGCATTATCCCCTCTTCCGAACAGAGGGTCTCATATCTGGTAAGATTTGAGCTAAGACCATCCAGTCCCGGTAATGATCGTAAAAAAATTGTTAATTGAAAAGCTCTCCAAAAGTCTAATCCAAAGGTACTTGTTCTATCCATGAGTTCTCGCATCGATCGCCAGTTGTTATTTAACTTAAAGTGGGATAGCTGGAAATGGCTGTTTTGTCTTATTGCCTGGAAGACTGGATCTTGACATCCTGGAGGAAACGCAGGGTTCCCCAGGATTGGGTACATTAAGGAGTAGGCTGACGCAAGGGAGTATTTTCTGAATAATACCTTGCATATCTGCACCGTCACTCCTATTAATGGGTGATTTTTTATATCATTTGGCATTACCGAATTACCCCACGGTGCCCTTGCAAGTAAGGTATTACTCTGAGCCTGTTCCAGACTTGGCCACAGTTTGATTGGTGGCGGTTCCAGTCAATGAGCCTTGTCAAATGTATCGCCTGCTGATATTTTCTTATATCAGGTACCGCTAACCCTCCGTGTTTTTTTAGAGACATCAATTGTTGTCTCTTCAATCTTGGGCGTTTAGATGCCCAGATAAAATCAAAGAACATTTTGGTCACCTGGTCTAGATATTTGGAGGGGATGTATATCGGGAAGGCTTGAAGGAAATAAAGGAATTTGGGAAGTATACACATCTTAATGATGTTACACCTTCCAAACCATGAGTGTAGTCCCGTCTTCCATTCCTCAAGTAGCCCCCTCGTCTCTCTTAACAAGGGTGGAAAGTTTAACTCAAATATTTTTGAAGTTTTAGGAGGTATATTTGTCCCCAAGTATCTTAAGGCTGTTGTTGTTCACTTAAATTTAAAACTAGTCTGGAGGTTTAAAAGCTCCGATTGTTTAATGCCCATTCCCATTGCCTCTGATTTCTTAAAATTATTCTTCAGGTTTGACAAGTTACCATACTTATTAAATTCATATAAGAGCATCGGTAGGGAAATAATTGGGTTTGTGAGTGAGAACATCATGTCGTCCGCATATGCTGATATCTTCTGTTGGGTGTCCCCTATCGTCACTCCCCCGATATCTGGGTTTAACCGAACCGTACATAGGAAAGGCTCCAATGCCAGAGCAAATAGGAGTGGCGATAGGGGACAGCCTTGTCTCGTACCATTCTTTATCATGAAAGGCTATGACAGGACACGGTTGGCTCTAACTCGAGCCGAGGGTTCTGAATATATTGTGCATATGCGGGCCATCATCACCTCCCCTATCCCCACATATCTTAATACTGTCATCATGAAATGCCAATCAACCCTATCAAAGGCCTTTTCTGCGTCTGTTCCTAAAAGAACACACTGGGTTTTATTCCTGTTTACTACCTGTACGAGATTTGTTACCTTGATTATATTATCCCTGGCCTCGCTGGTAGGTACAAATCCTACCTGGTCCAGATGGATCAAGGTTGGAATGTATTCTTGAATTCTGGTGGCTATCATTTTGGTAAGTATTTTTAGATCGGTATTTAACGGCGAGATTGGCCTGTAACTGCCACAGGCTGTCGGGTCTTTCCCCTCCTTGTGTATCACTGTTATATAGGCCATGAGAGTCTCTTGGGGGAGCTTTCTATCTGGTCCCAATCCATTGAAAAATTTCACCAGGAATTTACCCAAAGATGCTATTAACGTTTTATAGTATGCGATGGTGAACCCGTCTGGGCCTGGGGCCTTTCCTAGTTTAATATTTCCCATCGCTTTTTGAATCTCTTCCAATGTGAATGGTTCGTCTGGGTCTGAGGAGAGGGGTCTTTCACTAAATTGTTTTACTAACCTCCGGTGTTTTGCTTTCAATTGTGGGCATATGAGAGTCATAAAATAGATATTCTTCTGTCTGGGTCTGAGGAGAAGAAAAGTCAGTTGTTTAGCTCGCTGTTTCTTTATTCGCGAGCCGTGCTTAAATTGTCTGCCATAAATGCCTGTATTACTCTCTGGGATATCATTTGTTTAAAAGAAAAAATCCAGTTCTCTTGTCACTTCCCTCAATACCTCCTCATCTTGAAATAAACTCTCATTAAGTCTCCAGGTTCTCGTCCTGGAGATAAAGTGGTCAGTTAATGCGTAGGATAGCTGAATCGGCGCATGATCTGACCACGTAATATGATCGATTGAGATCTCTCGTACCGCCTGTAACTGAGAGTGAGGGATAAAAAAATAGTCAATCCTCGAGAACTGTTTATGCGGTATAGAATAGAAGGTGTAATCCCTTTCCGCAGGATGAAAAATGCGCCATATATCTATCAACTGTGCTTTAAATAAAGCTCTAGAAATTTGTTTACGTGAGCTAGGGGGTATCGAGGAGCAGCCCGAAGAAGTATCTTCGGACGGTATTAATGGTATATTAAAATCCCCTCCCAGTATTAGTTGGCCCTTAGTAAATTCAGTCAGTAGTTCTAGAGTATGAGTAATGAAGGTTTCCTGATGCAGATTAGGTGCGTAAATGTTCGCTAGTGTTACCTCAATGTTGCCAATCATGCCTCTTACGAAGAGATATCTTCCCCCTACATCTGCTTTTTCCTCTACACAGGACCATGGCACCTTAGATGAGATTAATATAGACACTCCGCATGTTTTAATAAGCTTATTAGTGGAGTGGTAAACTATTGGAAAACGTCTACTTTTCAGAACTGGTAGCTTACCCTCTTTGAAGTGCGTCTCCTGGATGAAGGCGATGTCTGACTTCTTGCGATATAGGTCTTCCGTGAGCATACGTCTTTTTTCAGGGATATTAAGCCCCTTTGCGTTCAAAAAGAGTGCCCTCACCACCTCCATTCCCCCGGCCCCCCCACCTAGGAAAAAAAAAAAAGGGTTTACACCTTTTATTGGTGCTAAAACAAGATTAAATTTGAGATAGCCCACTTTTAGTGGGAATCAGTCCTATCAGGACAGCAAAACTTTGCTATTGCGCTTTTCAGTATCCCACTCAGAAAAAGCGCTAATCTATGTGGGGGGTGTAGTCAGAGATGTACCGAGTTCGAGCCCCTCTGCCCCCCCGGCCCCTCCCGCCGCCCCATGAGAAGACGACCACCATCGTTTTAATCATTTTACGTTCAGTGTTTGTCCTGTATCTACCATTTCTTTTTCAATTCACTATAAAGCTTCCTGGTCCAGTTTGTAACCATTTATTTTCCCCTCCAATCCCTCCCTCCCCCAGCCCCCCAACCCCGCCCACCCAAACCCCAAGGTGCCTCTATGAGGTTTGGATGGTCGGTTCCCTTCTTGGGAAGAGAAAAGAAAAAAAAAAAAACACGAAAAAGAAGGGGAGCACATTACAAAAACAAATATTTTCCCTCCTTTATCCCTTCTTCCCTTCCCCCCTCCCATCCCCTCCCCCCCCCTACCCTTGAGAGTAAGGAGGGGAGCATACCTTCCCCCCCCCGTGTGTTGACCTGATGTGCTTCCGTTCTTTAAACGTGATCCCTTTACCCATTTCAAAAAAAAAGAAGGGGGGGTAATTTTCCCCCCGTTCAATTGCCGTTCTTCCTTATGTGCGTGAAAATTTCCCTCTTTAGGTGAAACTACGAGCCAATCTTGGTCTCCCCTCTCTACCTAACAAATCATCTCAAAAAAAAGGGAGAGAAAAAAGGGGGAAAAGCCCCAGTCCCCCCCCCCCCCTCTGTGTATCTAGTGATCTCTACTCTACTACACTTCTAGATCTCTACTAGCCCTACATTTAGGTAGTGATCTCCTTACTTTCAGACCTATCCCCATGTGTTCCCTCTTATGTTGTCATCCCAATTCTTGTGTTTCACCTCTAAATTGTGTATGTGTGAACCCCCCTCCCTCCCTCCCATCTATTACCCTTTAACCCCTTAACCTCTTATCCCTACTCCTGCTAACCCCAGAAAGGGAAAAAAACACAAGAAAAAAATTACCAAAAATAAAAATAAAACGTTCCAAACAAATCCCCTTTCAATTATGTGCCCCCCTGCTCGGGTTGTGAATATATGCTTCCCTCTCCTGCTATAATTTTTCTTTATGCAGTGCCGCCAGGGGAGACAGAATAGCGGGGGAAGTTTAATGGAAGAGGGAAAAAAAAACAAACAACAAAAAAAAAAGAAAGAAAAAAGAAAAAAAAAAAAACCCCAAAAAAGGGGGAAAGGAAATGGACGCTTCCCCAATCTTACTTATCTAGACATCAGTTCCATCCTACTCCTTGTATCTATTTCTCCCGTATTTACATATTTATTGATTTATTTAATTTTATTAACTTTAGTCTCTCCATCCTCAATATGTATCTCCTGACCACTCTCCCCCTGCATACCTCCTTGTACCTTATACCTTATTCAAATTTATATGTCTTAGGTGGGCTTCCTGCCCAAAGTCTAGCCTACCTTTAATGAGTGGTCGGCTGTATTCATATTAATATTGGAGGAGGACTGTATAACTAAAGTAAGGGACAATCGAGGGGAGGGGGGGAACTAGGGGGGGGGGAGAAGGGCAGGAAAGCCAGGGAGTATGCCAGTACAATTGACAGTTATTATTATCCCCTTATTGTTCTCTTCCAGTCTGGTACTTAAAGTACAGTTTCTCCATCTTTTGCTGGCAATTGTCCTTCGCCAGATCCTCTTGTAGGAGATCCTCTAGCGTTCCCTCTAGGCCTCTGTATACGTGCCGGCTGCTTATTTTGTGTGACGGCAAGGCCCGGCCGGGCCATCGGTCTGAAAATGTTCTGAAGCCAATTCTGTACTTGTATCGGTTCAGTTTCTAAAAAAGTAAAAAGGGCTGGAAGGTCTGAGGGTGAGCATAAAGTATAAGAGGCTTGCGCTTTATGGAAAGTCACCGCAAATGGATATCTCCATCTGTAAGAGCAATCTAATCGTCTAGCTAAGTCCAAAATCGGGCGTAATATGGCTCTCCTATTCAATGTTGCTCTTGAGATATCTGGTAATATCCTCACCACCATCCCGTCCAGTTTTGTCTCTCCCTGTTCCTATGCTCTGTTTAATATAAGTTCCTTTTGCTGGTAACGATGTACCCTACAGAGAACATCGCGTGGCCTGTCCAGTTCTAGAGATCTTGGTCCTGGGGTTCTATGTACCCTGTCTAATTCCAGGGATGCTGGCGTATTTCCTAATATTTTATAGAATAGCGCTGTTACTGTCCCTACCAGTGATTCTATTTCAATAGACTCTGGGATCCCACGCAAGCGCAGATTATTGCGGCGGCAGCGGTCTTCCAATTCCTCCAGATGGAGCTGCGTAATGATTGCATTGTCTACCTGAGAGGACTGCGTTTGTTCTAAAGCTGTCATTCTAGTCTCCAGTTCGGTTCTCGGAGCCTCCCCACATTCTACGCGGTCAGTTAGAGATTTTATTTCTGTCCTTACCTCCTTGATATCCCTGCTATGGGCTTCCTCAATACGTTGAATCATGACTTCATTATCCGCCTTTGTAGGCAGTGATTGTATCAAGGATCTTAAGTCCAAAATCAGTTGGTTGACCATACCATGCTGGTTGCCCAAGGAACTCTCCATACCCTGCTTCAGATCTCCCAAATTCGCCTTGAATAGGTCAGGGATATGGATAGTAGTATCAGCAACAATAGTAGGCTCAACAGTAGGGAGTTCAATAGGCAGGTCAATTTTATCTTTAGTACGGTTACTTAATAAAATCTCTATATTTACCAGCTGAGAATACTGCTGCTGTTCAGACACTATAAGGGAGTTATGCGGTGGTGTATTTATTAGATATCAGATTTCTCTCACCTGGTCGCGGTTCACTCCTGCTCTCTATGTTGGTAGCTGGTTGTAGCTGTTGATCCCCGGGAGCACTGATTAACTCTGCCCACTGCAGATCCGTACCCGGTCTCTCTTCCGCTAAGGCTTCAAACGGCTTGTGCAGCGTGTAAGGCTGTCCCTGCTAGGGCGGCGGGGGTTCCTCTGAATCAGCTGTGATAGTTTCGGTTTCTGTTTTGCTCGCCTTGATGCTCGCCTTGATGCTCAGCTGTGAGCGCTGTGTGCGTCGCTGGTCTCCGTTCTGTGGAGTCACAGGCTTTGAGATTGCAGATCTAGTCTTGTACCTTCTCTTCGCTGACATGCCGCATTCAAACACTGATTAGTCTCCTCACATGCAGCGGGTTAGCCGGGGAACGCCAGGAGCTCTTCTGATGTTCCTCCTCACTCAATCATCCTCACTCAGCTGTCTCTGAGCCACCCCCCCCCCCCCCCCGCTCATAGGGGTTATTTACATTCCCTGAGATAACAATAAAAATGCAAAAAAAAAATATATAAATGAAAGGAACAGTTTAAAAATAAAAGCAAAATAAAAAAAAAAAAAAAAAAAAAACCACCCCTGTCTCCCCCCCCCGCTCTCGCGCAAAGGTGAACGCAAGCGTCAGTCTGGCGTCATATGTAAACAGCAATTGCACCATGCATGTGAGGTATCACTGCGAAGGTCAGATCGAGGGCAGTAATTTTAGCAGTAGACCTCCTCTGTAAATCTATAGTGGTAACCTGTAAAGGCATTTAAATGCTTTTAAAAATGTATGTAGTTTGTCGCCGCTGCACGTTTCTGCACAATTTTAAAGCATGTTGTGTTTGGTATCCATGTAGAGTCGGCCTAAGATCATCTTTGTTTATTTCCTAAAACATTTGGGCAATATAGTGTTTTAGTGCATTAAAATTTAAAAAGTGTTTTTTCCCCAAAAAATTGGTTTGAAAAATCGCTGCGCAAATACTGAGTGAAAAAAAAAATGAAACGCCCACCATTTTAATCTGTAGGGCCTTTGCTTTAAAAAAATATATAGTTTTTGGGGGTTCAAACTAATTTTCTTGCAAAAAGAAAATATTTTTTCATGGAAACAAAGTGTCAGAAAGGGCTTTTGCTTTAAGTGGTTAGAAGAGGGTCATGTGTGACATAAGCTTCTAAATGTTGTGCATAAAATGCCAGGACAAGTCAAGACCCCCCCCCCCCCCCAAAATGACCTAATTTTGGAAAGTAGACACCCCAAGCTATTTGCTGAGAGGCATATCGAGTCCATGGAATATTTTATATTTTGACATAAGTTGCAGGAAAACTTTTTTTATTTTTTTGCACAAAGTTGTCACTAAATTATATATTTCTCAAACATGCCATGGGCATATGTGGAATTACACCCCAAAATACATTCTGTTGCTTCTCCTGAGTACAGGGATACCACATATGGTACTTTTTGGGAGCCTAGCCACGTACGGGACCCCAAAAACCAAGCACCACCTTCAGGATTTCGAAGGGTGTAAATTTTTGATTTCACTCCTCACTGCCTCTCAGTTTCGGAGGCCATGGAATGCCCAGATGGCACAAAATCCCCCCAAATGACCCCATTTTGGAAAGTAGACACCTCAAGCTATTTGCTGAGAGGTATGGTGAGTATTTTGCTGATCTCCCTTTTTGTCACAAAGTTTTGAAAATTGAAAAAAAGAAAAAAAAATGTTTTTTTCTTTCTTTTTTTCTTTCTTCATTTTCAAAAACAAATGAGAGCTGCAAAATACTCACCATGCCTCTCAGCAAATGGCTTGGGTTGTCTACTTTCCAAAATGGGGTCATTTGGGGGGGGTTTTGTGCCATCTTGGCATTTTATGGCCTTCGAAACTGTGATAGTGAGGCGTGAAATCAAAAATTGAAGCCCTTAGAAATCCTGAAGGTGGTGCTTGGTTTTCGGGGGCCCCGTACATGGCTAGGCTCCTAAAAAGTCCCACACATGAGGTATACCCATACTCAGGGGAAGCAGAAGAATGTGTTTTGGGGTGTAATTCCACATATGCCCATGGCATGTTTGAGCAATATATCCTTTAGTGACAACTTTGGGCAAAAAAAATAAAAATGTGTCTTTTGCTTGTGGCAAAATATAAAATATTCCATGGACTCAACATGCCTCTCAGAAAATAGCTTGGGGTGTCTACTTTCCAAAATGGGGTCATTTGGGGGGGGTTTGTGCCATCTTGGCGTTTTATGGCCTTCGAAACTGTGATAGTAGTGAGGCGTGAAATCAAAAATTTGAAGCCCTTAGAAATCCTGAAGGTGGTGCTTGGGTTTCGGAGCCCCGTACACGGCTAGGCTCCCAAAAAGTCCCCCACATGTGTTATCCCCGTACTCAGGAGAAGCAGCAAAATTTATTTTGGGGTGTAATTCCACATATGCCCATGGCATGAGTGAGCAATATATCATTTAGTGACAACTTTTTTTTTAAAAAGTTTTTTGTTTTTTTTTGTCATTATTCAATCACTTGGGACAAAAAAAAGTATTCAATGGGCTCAACATGCCTCTTAGCAATTTCCTTAGGGTGTCTACTTTCAAAAATGGGGTCATTGGGAGGGGGGGGGGGTGAACTACCCTGCCATTTTAGCACCTCAGGAAATGAGATAGGCAGTCATTAAACTAAAATCTGCGTAAATTCCAGAAAATGTACCCTAGTTTGTAGACACTATAACTTTTTGCGCAAACCACTATATATACGATTATTGACTTTTTATTTACCAAAGACATGTGGCTGAATACATTTTGGCTTAAATGTATGACTAAAATTGAGTTTATTGTATTTTTCTTATAACAAAATATAGAAAATATATTTTTTTTCTACATTTCCGGCCTTTTTCAATTTATATTGCAAAAAATAAAAATCGAGGCAATCAAATACCATCAAAAGAAAGCTCTATTTGTGGGAAGAAAAGGACGCAAATTTCGTTTGGATACAACATTGCATGACCGTGCAATAACCAGTGCAGTGCCAAATTGTAAAAAGTCCTCTGGTCTTTAGGCTGCAAAATGGTCCGGTCTGAAAGTGGTTAAAAAGACCTTACCATTTACCAATTAATATGTATTCCTATTTAACTGCAAGTTAACCCTAATCAGCCATGATTATCTTCTTCCTCCCCTTAGCTGTAATTTTCCTGCTGTTATTTTTATTTCTTCTCCTGTGGATCGCAGGAGTACACTTCTTCATTCTGCACTGCTGTGACCCGTTTTTAGCATGTTGTCTGCTGACATCACTCAGCCGGTCCAGGCTCTGGATCGATACAGTCAGGAAACCCAGACGCATGAACCTGAAGCTGGATCAGCCTCTCAGCAAGCCCCTGGGAGACAGAGACCACTGTTCCCACACAATACACAGCCCTGTGCTCCAGTGAGCACTGGAGGGGCAGAGAAGAGTGCTGTTGACTGACAGTCACTGGCTCTCCGCTCACTGAGAACCAAGTGCTCAACTGTCTTAAAAGTAGCGGGGTACAGATGCAGCATCGTATCGATGCTGTATCCACCTTCATAGGTATAACTGTTTTTTTTTTAACCCGATACTTCTCATTTATTTGTTTTCCTTTTTATTAATTCTGTTTATTTTTGTTCAGTGTTGCTTAAAAAGAAATTGCATAAAATTTCATTAAAACATCCATTTTATTTATTTGCAAATAACTTTGCCATAATTTGTATCAAATATATAATTGTGTCATTTTAAATAAATTATTATAATAGAATAATTATAGAATACAATAAATACTTTTTATTTACAGTTAAAATACTATTTTCAAAATTGACACTGCTTAAAATAAAAAAAGATTGCACAGAAAATAAAATTAATGTTTGCAAGACAATCTTGCCAAAAGAAAGTCTAGTTTGTCTTAAAAAATAAACAATGTATTTTACTACATGTATGTATTAAGTAATTACAAAGTTTTCGCAGACAAAACAGACCCATAGTTAAAATAACAAAATTGTGGTATACAGTCACAAGAGCTGAAGTGACAATTCTGGGTGTATCATATGCAGCATACCCTACTACACACTGTGGTTTGACCCACTGGGCAACCTCACTACAGAACATAGTGACAAGGGATGGGCGAACGGTTCGGCCTGAGCATAAGTTCAGGTCAAACTTTAGCTGTTTGGACGTTCGGCGAGTAGCCGAACAAACGGGTCGCTCGACCTTTTGTTCGCCTCCCCAAACTGGCCACAATGCATTGCGGCGATGAACAGTGCATTGTGAGCCCTGATTGGCTGAAGCAGGGAAAGCTTCAGCCAATCAGGGCACAGAGCACTGTCAGAGTCACGATTGGACACTCATCATGGCTGATTCCCGCCCCACAGTATAAAAGTATTCTTTCAATGGCAGCCATTTTCAGTGTGATTTCGGCATGGCAAGAGATAGAACAGGGCTCTGTTCAATGCTATTAGTTAGTGTGCTATACTGTGCTATTTTGCTTCAATTGTCAGTGTAGAATCTAGGGCAGTGGTTCTCAAAATCTGTCCTGTTAGTGGGTACCGAGGACAGGAGTTAAGTATTACCTTGGGGAGATGCAGACTAGAATTCTGAAATCACTGAGCAGCAAATGAGATCACCTGTGATGTATTTCTTTTTTTTTTTTCAAATATTTTATTTAAACCACAAAAGGTGAGTCCAGGTTTTCATGGCAGCCATATATACACAGTAACGTAACAAAATGCGCTAGATAAATGAAACAGTATTCCATATAATAATCATATCATCTCATACCTAACACCTTCTATGTTCCTCTCAAAAAAAAAATATAACGTCAGTATTGTAGCGATCTAGGAGAGGAAAAGTAACCCTCAGCCGCTATACCTGGAGTCACCTTATTTCCCATTTTCTAAATAACAAAAGGAAAAGAGAATCCCAATGAGTACTGGATACTTAGTTGTCAACTGTCTATTATAATGCCTATTCGCAATGATCATGAATTAAGCAGCGTCAAACCTTCTTCAGAGAGGATAAACGTATTCCACCCTCTCCATACCTCTGAATACTCTTCTTGTTTGTTTTGTGCTGAGAGTGTGAGGTCTTCCATCTTATTAATCTCTTCCACCCTGTGGAGCCAACATCCAATGGTAGGAGGTAAAGTATTTTTCCACCTAAGAGGGATGCATACTTTTGCTGCATTTACTAAATGTCTTAAGATAGATTTCTAAATGTCTTAAGATAGATTTCTTTTAACTGAAATAGTCGAAACATGTAGTAAAAAAAAAAAAAAGATGGATCCTCAGGTATCCTATAATCAGAGAATTTTTGTGTAATGTTCCGTACTTCCCTCCTCTGTGATATATTTCAGTTATCTCGCAAACCTGGTCTGTTAGTGGGTTCTGAGGACAGGAGTTGAGAACCACTGGTCTAGGGATAGTGTGAGTGTAGTGAGGAGGAGCATCAGCATCAGCTTTGCATAGTGTGCAGCTAGAGTAGGGACAGCTCAAATAGTTTCACTGTAGTGTAGTGAGACTGTGTCTTACATACATACATACATACATACATACATACATACATACATACATACGAGTAGGAACAGCTAGATAGTTTCACTGTAGTGTAGTGAGACTGTGTCAGTAATCTTTACATTAGTGTATAGCTAGAGTAGGGACAGTTCAGATAGCGTCAGTGTAGTGACGGTTGAACACTGACTTTTGATTGCGTTACTGCCAGTTTAACGTAATTTACGTCTGTGTGCGTTACTGCCAGTTTAACGCCATATGGTTCTGTGCGTCACTTTACGTTGGGCGCATTATATTGCAGTATATTATAGTGCATCTGTGGAGTGTCTTGTGTAGTGTGAGAACTCAAATTAAAGTGCACCAGACACCTCCCTTTTTTTTTTTTTTCTCAAAGAAGTTTATCAGAAAACAAAATAAAGAAAAACAGTACATCTCACAGAGAAACATCAGCATCTGTCATAAATTCCGATTACAGAGAATACGTTGGCTCGGTCATCACAAACAGCATTCACTGCACATCGGTGTGTGATATGGGTAACTTCAGTCCTATACACCACCTGTACACAGTATAGCTTTAAATTCTGAATCTTACTATACAGAGGTTTTTCCCCCAGGCGCCCATAGTTATCCTAACAAAATTGATTAGATCAACAGTCTATCCAATACAGGAGAGAGGCCTGGGGTATCCAGCCAGGGTGAACACAGTTTATCGAACTTCCCAGGGCGTCCCCTATGTTGGAAGATATATTTCTCTAACCATATAGTGTCTCCCATCTGAACAATCCATTCCTTCAACGTTGGAGGGTCACCCGCTTTCCAATGTCTAAGGATTAACTTGCAGGCTTGAAACAGGGCTCTAGCTATGGCCTGTTTTGGATTGTCATCTATGGGGATGTCATCCACAATCCCCAATACACATGGCTTTGGGTCTGTCGGTATAGTAACCTGGAAGACTCTATTAATGGACAGGACCCCTGTCCAGAACAAATGTAGCTTGGGGCAGCGCCATAACAGATGTATTAGATCCCCATGGTCTCTCAAACATCTAGGGCAATTTGAGTCCGGTCTCACTCCCATCCTGAACAATTTAGCGAGTGTAAAGTGTACTCTGAGGACCATGAACAATTGGGACAGGTGTTGAGCTACATTCAGGGAGCACATCTGTACCGCCTGCAGAGCCTCCTCCCGCTGTTCTTCCTCAAAGGTACCTACATCCCTCTCCCACTTACACGCCGCTCCCAGAGGGAATCTGTCTACGTATATACTGAGAATCATGGAGTAGCATCTGGATATAAAGCCCTTGAACTGAGACACCTCAGCCATATAGTGGAATATGGGGGTCGGAGACAGATCCCACGGAGTCCCGCAAGACTGTGCCTTGACCGCATGTTGCAGCTGCATATAGTAAAAAAGCATTGACTGCGGGAGACGAAATTGCTCCCTTAAGGCATGAAAAGGGCACAGTTTTCGGCTGCAAAAATGTGCCGCAGGTGCGTGACCTATGCCTCCTCCACTGAGCCCCGCACTCCAATGAGTGCAGCTCCTTATAATATCCATTGGCCCATAGCAGGCTATAACTGGTAAAGCCATTGACTGCATGTAGCTGTCTGAGCTTGTTCCACACTTTTTGCATAAGGACGTATGTCGGGAATCATTTATTGGATTTAGTATAGGCCAGGGCCTCCAATCCCATAGTTACATCGGTAGTCCCAGTGTCCTGACACATAAGGGCCCTAATGGGGTCTAGGTCTACACTTCCCCCTCCCATTCTTGGCGCTTCTGGCATGGTCCGGGCAATATGCTACAGCTAAGCCTCTAAGTAATAGATCCATGGGTAAGGGAGTGCCAGACCCCCCGCATCCTTGGACTTCTGTATGTCATGGTTATGCAGTAATCTTTCCCTGTTTGCTTACCTCTCCTCATGTGATCCAACTAGAGGCCAGCCACTCTCACCTGGTGGGTTTTATAACCTCTCCTCTAGCATGGCTCCACCCCAGGCCCTATCAGGGAACCCTATATTAACCTGTGCACTGCAAGCCAGTGGGGCTGATCAACCATTGTGTATCCGTGGTGTGTTCGGCTTCCTGGTTCCTGCTTGTTGTGTGCTCTATGTTTGTCTCTGTTACCGACCTTGGCGTGTTCTCAACTATTCCTGTCTGCTTGTGATCTTGACCCTTTGGCATGTCCCTGACCATCCCTGTCTGCCTGTGACCCTGAACCTTTGGCGTGTACTCTGTTGTTCCTGTCTGCTAGTTGCACTGACCTCTGCCTTATCCCCTTACTATCCTTGTCGTTCCAGCCTGCTGCTTCCTTCTACGGTAGTCTACTGTGAGAGTGAGCTGTGAGACCCTGGGGGCCGCGACCTGGAGCCAGACTGCAGCGAAGTCCATCCTCACCACTAGAGGCGCTGGCGAACACCTGCTGGCTCTTAGACTCCGCGCCCTGGGGAATCTATGCTCTAGCTCCCACTGGGATCTTTGTTAGTGACCCAGTAGACCTGTGTCCTGAATCTCCCTGGGTACAATCCGCAGCAGTCAGTCCCAAGGTCCACTACCTAGCGGTGCACTTCTGACTCCTACTGAGTGCACCTGTCACCTGTTCTCAGGTGACCTGACACTGTAATTGTTCCAGTTTAATCTGTGGGGGCTTGTCAAGCCATATAAAGGCCCTGAAGACAGTTAATGATTCGAAACACTTTAAGAGGAACCACCATAGGGGTATTATGCAAAATGTATAGGAGCTGGGGCATGAAAATATTTTTTATAAGATTTACCCTCCCTGCCAGAGACATCTTAAGGTGTGACCAAACTTTGGCTCTATCAGGAATCCTATTTAGGAGAGGGGACAGATTGAGGGAAATAAAATCTTGTGGCTCAGGAGTGATCTAGACACCCAAGTATTTAAAGCGGTTGTATAGTCTAAATTTTAACTTTTACCTACAGGTAAGCCTATAAGGCTTACCTGTAGGTAAAAAAAAAAATATCTCCTAAACCTGTATTACCCTCACAATGAGCCGCTGACTGCAGTGGCGCATGGGCACAGGGGATTCTCGGCCGAGAGCCCGGCAGATGCCAGACTCTGCCGGGAGGAAATGCATACTGCATACTAGCTCATTATGCCTTTTTTTTTTTTTTTCCCCTTGCAGGTCTAAAAAAAAGTCAGCGGGTATACAACCGCTTTAAAGCAGGATGTTACCGCCACTTTATGAATGGTTTGTTCCCTGCTATCCAGAGCTGCATCTAGCAACATGAGTGAGGATTTGGTCCAATTGATTACAAGCCCTGAATTCACACCAAAACGCTCAATCACTGACATGGCTTCCTTCAGGGAGTCAGCAGTGTCTCCCAGAAGTAGCATAGTGTCTGCATATAACATGAGTTTCTCATGGATCTCTCCATGTTTGAAACCCCTAATACTCTGGTTAGCCCTAATCAAGGTTGCCATGGGCTCTATGGCGATGGTGAAAAGGAGAGGTGACAATGGGCATCCTTGACGGGTACCCCTAAGTAAAGGGAATGGTAAGGAAATGTGCCTGTATTACTGCCTGTGGTGAACAGTACAGCAGTTGGACCCAGGACAGAAACCCATTGCCAAAGTCGAATTTGCCCATGACTACATAGAGGTACTGCCATTCTATACTGTCAAAAGCCTTATGGGCGTCCAATGACAGTAGTGCTCTATCACCCTAGTTATCCGCTTGTGTCTGTAGATTTAGGAAAAGCCTACGGAGGTTTATGGCTGTGGATTTTAGGGGCACGAAGCTTGACTGGTATGAGTGAATGATATAGGAGATAACCCTATTAAGCTGTAGGGCCAAGACTTTGGCCAGGATTTTAATATCACTCTGCAAGAGCGATATTGGTCTATACAATCCCGGAACTAATGGGTCTTTGCCTGTTTTTAGTATGAGAACAATGTTAGCTCTAGTCATTGAATCAGGTAAGCGTTGACATTTCCTGGCCGAGTTAAGGACTTTAAGTAATTGCAGCAGGATGATTCCTCCATATTGTTTAAATATTTCTATTGGGAGGCCATCATCCCCAGGGGCCTTAGAGTTAGGGAAAAGGCTAAGCGCCTCCTGCAGTTCCTCTATCTTGATAGGGGCATCTAAGTGCGACCTTTTGAGTGGCCGATAGACTGGGCAGTTTAATTCCCCCCAGGTATTCCTGTAAGTCATTGGGCAAATAACCCGCCCGGGACCTGTACAGATCAGAGTAGAACCAAACCAGCTCCTGCATAATGTGGGTGGGGGTATTCGCCAACTTCCCTCCCCCTCGGCGCGTAAAGCACCAATGGATGGGGAAGTCTAAAGCCCCATACACACGCGCGGATTATCCGAGGACCAGGTCCGTCGGATCATGTCCGTCGTACTTTGTCCGATGTTGGTTTTGCGTACACACGGTCGGACAAAGTTGTCGGAAAATCCGATCATTCTGAACGTGGTGACGTTTGTTGCCTACGACGGGACTACGTAGAGGCTAGTAGCCAATAGCTTTGGTCTTCTAATGTGATCTGAGCATGCGTAGCACTTTGTCCGTCGGACTACCATACACACGAACGGATTTGGTGTGATCGGACCTTGTTGTCCAAAAATCTATCCAGCAGGAGATAGGACTTTGTCCGTCGGACAATCCGACGTACACTGTCCGATGGTGCATACACATGGTCGGATTTTTCGACAACATTGTCCGATCGGACAGAATCCATGCGAAAATCCGACCGTGTGTATGGGGCTTAAGAGGTCTTCACTATTTTTTGCAAGCAGTCGGCGCGTTTGCTCCCCCTCTTCATAGAAAGCCAGTCTATTAAAAAAGTTTCCTGTCAGCAGCTGAGCCAGTGATCCCGTCAACCAGGCCTCCCTAGCCACATCAGAAGGGTTAGCTATAAACTCTGCCTCCAACCGACTTACCAGCTGTGCAGCCTGTTCCTTTTTTAGCGCTTGTTTTGGATTTAATTCCTGTGACCTCAGTGATTAGAATACCTCTAAGAAATTTAAATCGGGGTGATCCCTGCCAGAACCCAGATATTTCAGCGAATATCTGTTCATGGGAGGGAAATACATCTAGCCAGAATGTGTTTAAGTTTCTACTGCGCCCTTGGCAAAGTCGTGGCAGGTTTGGCAATTAGGGAGACCAACAGGGGTGAGTGGTCTGACACTCCCCTCACCAGATACTAGGTCAATCCTTGATAGGGAGAGATGTGTTTTAGAAAGACAGGAGAATTGTTTCTGCTGTGGGTTACGGCTTCACCACGGGTCAGTCCATCCTACCTCCCCTGTGAATTTCCACAGTGCTGTTCAGGCAATTTTGCGGCCAGTCACCGGAGGCGGATGTTTGTCCAAAAGTGGGTCCATATAGCAGTTTTGGTCCCCCACTATAATAAGGGGTACATCAGGGCTGCCCAGCTGGTACATTAATAGCGTTCTCAATACCTCAGAGTTAAAATGGGGTGGTACATATAAGGCAGCAAGTATACACTTCAATTGACAAATTCTGCACAGTAGAATCGTATATCTCCCCTCATCTATCAATTTATCCAACATTTGAAAATCTACAGAGCAATGCACCATTACACTCACCCCCCTGGAGTAAGAGGTATGAGTAGAATGGTACACCCATCCCACCCAGGAAAAGTTCACACTCGACACAGCCTCCGGCACCAGATGAGTCTCCTGAAGAGCATATATGGCAGGGGAATACTTTTTAAGAATAGTGGATACCTTTTAAGAGGGTTCTGAATGCCCCTATTCCACGAAAGCAGAGGGACAATACTCATTTAACTGCAGTTATACAGGCAATGTAGTGTAAGGCATCTTGTGCACCATGGGCGCCTGGGGCAGTGCACAGTCTCGCTCCGCCAAACCACATAGGCAGAAAGTACATGCTATACCTGAGATACGGTGCAATATTTCGGTGTTAGGACTCATCCACGTCTCAGTCCTTTGTGACTGCGTGTTTGCTCTCCCAGTACTGGAATCATGACAGTAGTATATTGAAACGATAAGGGAATCTCTACATGAACGCCGGTGAAGCACCAGACCTGCAAAGACTAGCCCCACAGGCCAGTAGGTACAAGGGTGGGGGTTGCAGAAAAAAAAAAGGAAATTGGGTAAAGAAGAGAAAAAAACATAGGGTTGCTCAGAACAACTCAACTTGTAATCCACTTAACTCCAAGTTCTGCTTGGTTGTACCTGGTAGATAGCAAGCGGTAACTCGCTAAACGGTTTGCAGTAAACTCACTTGCTCATAGCACTTGTAATGTATCCATAGGTTGCAGCTTCCCAGCCAAATATAGTAAAACTTCACTTTTTAGATCTGTTGGGATGCTGTGTCAGTCCCTCTCTGGAGCCCCCTTCTGGCCTGGCGAAGGATATTTTCTTTGGCATTCAGCCATGAAGAAGCATCGGCAGCCGACTCAAAGAAATGTGACTGGCCTCACGCCGTGACCTGGAGTTTCGCTGGAAACATGGCATAGGTGGCATTGAGCTGTTGCAGCCTTTTCTTTACATCAGTGAATCTGGCTCTGCGTTTCTGTATTTCTACGAAGTAATCAGGGTAAAATGATATGCGAGCTCCATTAAACTGTAATTGCACTGTTCCTGTGCCTGGCGAAGCACAATTTCTTTATCTTTATAATTGAGCAGCCTAGCTAATAGGGTGCGTGGTGGGTGACCCATTGGAAGGGTCCTGGATGGTACTTTGTGTGCTCGCTCAACTGAGTACAGCGGGGTGAACACCTCCTTCCCAAAGACATCAAGGAGCTTGTTTTCCACAAACTCAGTGGGGTCCCTTCCCTCCATCTTCTCTGGGAGCCCCACAATGCGGATGTTTCTTCTCAGACAATTCTCAATTTTGGCTGTAATCTGTGTATCTCTTAGGAGCGGGGTCAGTTTGTCCTCTTTGTCCCTAATGCGGCCTTCTGCTGCTGAAGTGCGCTCTCTGTTTTTCTGCAGGTCATGTCTGAACCCCAGATCCTCCTTGAGATACCCAAAGTGCTCCTGGAGAGTATGCACCGATGCTGTGCATTTGTGCACCGCTCTGAGGATTTCAGCCTGGGTAGGTTGATCTCCTTCATCCCCCTCCTCATCTTCCTCCATGTCAGGAAATGGCTGGTCAGTGGTATCAGGGAGGTTAAACCTGCCTCGTTGTCCACATCTATTCCTGCCATAGCCCCAACATCAGCCATTGAAAAGTCAGCTGAGTTATTTGACCACAGCATCAGTCACTTGCTCCTTGATAATGCCCAGCCATTACTGTATTCAGATGTTGGTTCTGAGGTTGAGGATGACAGAAACATGAGCCTAACGAGGGAGGAACACTGGTAGACAAATTGGCAATCATGTTCCCCAAACCACATGGTATTGCCAAGTTGTCTGCAGTGGTAATGATGAAGATGGAGATGATGATGATGATGAGGTCACTGATGTGACTTGGGTGCCAGAGCACAGGAGAAAACTGAAGGTGAGGCGGCACAACCCCAAGGAGGCCAACATCAAGAGTAGCGATCAGCCAGCGTATTCCATCACATTCTGCAGCTGTTATCTCCTGGCCCACTCCCCAAAGCTCAGCTGTCTGGGCTTTTTTCAGCACATCTACAGCAGATCTCAGTGTTGCTATCTGCAAACTGTGTCTCAGGCACATCAAACATGGCAAAAACACCAGCCATTTGGGTACCACATGCTTAACAAGGCATTTAATGTCCAACCACTCAGCCCATTGGCAACAGCACCTAAAAGCCACATAAAAGGGGCACAAATCTATCCCTCCTCCTTACCCACTTCAGTCTGCCCCTGCTATACTGAGTCATTACCTCTCAGCAGCCTTCACTGACAGGAATGATGATATAGCACAAGGTGTCCCAGGTCCTAGTAGCACATCTGCCAGCAGCACACCACCAGTTGTAGGCCGTAGCTGAGAAATTTCTCTGCCCCATCTGCTGCAGTGGGAAAAACAATACAGTCCCTGCCACCCACATGCCCAGCATCTAAATGCAAGCTTGTCAAAGCTGTTGGCTCTCCAACTTCTGCCTTTTAGCCTGGTGGAGTCTGTCCGCTTCAGTGAATTCGCACAGTGTGCTGTACCACAATGGCAGGTTCCCAGTCTCTACTACTTTTTCATGTAAGGCCATTCCATCTCTCTACCATCACGTGGAAGGGAATGTTCTGGCATCGTTGGGCAATGCAGTCAGCCCTAAAATCCACCTTACTACTGACACGTGGTCCAGCATGCATGGACAGGGACGATATATTCTGTTCCCAGGACACTGGGTAACGATGCTTGCACTCGAAAGGATTCAGGACAAGGCTCAGTGCTGCAGCTTGTTGTGCCCCCACGTCTTAATACAGCTGGTGGTAATTAAAACCAGACCTGTGAGCTCTACCCCCCCCTCCTCCGCCACCTCGATGCCCTCCTCTGCAGAATTGTCCTATGAACAGGTACCCCTAAGCGTTCAAAGGGCTATTCCCACAGTCAGGCTAAAAGGTGCCATGCAGTGCTTCAGCTGGTGTGTTTAGGGGACAGGAAGCACACCTGAGCAGAGATTTTTTGCAGGTCTGCAGGAACAGGCCCAGAGGTGGTTCACACCACGCCAGCTGGAGCCAGGAAATAATGGTGTGCGATAATGGCTCAAACCTTCTGTCCGCCCTTAGACAGGGAAAGTTGACACATGTCCTCATGTTGGTAGTGCAGCGTTTCCCAAATAAGTACCCAGGGTTGCAAGATGTGCTAAAGCTGGCCAGAAGATTCTGTAGCTATTTCAGGTGGTCATACACAGCCAGTGCTAGGTTGGCTTAAATTCAGCGGGAAATCCACCTGCCTGTAAACCTCCTAATTTGTGACATGCCCACCAGGTGGAACTTGCCTTTGGCAATTCTGCAGTGGCTATACATGCAGCAGAGGGCCGTCAATGAGTACCTTTGTGAATACGGCACAACGACAGGCTCAGGCCGCCTCAGCTTTTTTCCCCACGACCATGGCTGATCATTAAGGATGCATGCACTGTAATGTCACCATTTGAGGAGACCACAAGGATGGTGAGCCGTGACAGTGCATGCATCAGTGACACAATCCCTGTTGTGTTCCTGCTGGGGCAGACTCTGTGTGGTTTTATGGACAGGGCACTGGAGCCAGAGCAGGAGGAGGAAGAGGAGGACTTCCTTTCCTCTCAAGGCCCACTTTATCCAGACACCATCATTCCTATGTCACAGAACACACAGGAGGAGAGAGGGGAGGATGAGGAGGAGG
Source organism: Lithobates sylvaticus (assembly GCA_028564925.1). Taxonomy (NCBI): domain Eukaryota; kingdom Metazoa; phylum Chordata; class Amphibia; order Anura; family Ranidae; genus Lithobates; species Lithobates sylvaticus. Next base: position 234,778,501 of record CM053027.1, read on the forward strand.
ATTCTGGCACTTTCATAGGCTTCGAAGAAGAGGAAGACATGCGTCAATCTGTAAGTGATGGCTTTCCAACCCCAGGACCCATGGGAGTAGTACCAGGCTGGGAGGAGGAAGTTCCAGATGCTGTCATCCTGAGTGACCCCACGGAGTCTGCTTCTCAAGCCTCAACAAATTTGAGGTGCATGGGCAGCCTCATGCTTCAAAGCCTGCAGAAGGACCCAAGAACACGTGGCATAAAGGAGAAGGATGATTACTGGTTGGCAACCCTCCTTGACCACCGTTATCAGGGGAAGGTCTCAGAGTTCATCTCGTCCCCACAGAGTGCAGAAGATAAAATCTCTCGGACACGTCAAAGAGGATTTTATTGAACATTTTTCCTGACTCCAGTAGGTTACAGTGTCGTGGAAAATGTAGTTTTGAGTCTTCTGTTGAAGGCGTCCATCTAAGTGAGGCATTTCGGATTTTTTTTAGTCCTCGCAGCCTAGGGCTGTCAGCTTTCACATCCCATCGGCAGCGTCTGCATCACATGGTGGACGATTACCTCGGGGCCAAAACAGAGATGGAGAGCTGACGATCCACTGGCTTACTGTGTCATGAGAATAGATCACTGGCCAGAACTTGCCCAGTATGCTATTGAGTTTTTAGGCTGCCATGCATCCAGCGTGCTTTCAGAATGGGCATTCAGTGCTGCAGGAGGGTTTGTTACTGATTATAGAACGCGTCTGTCCACAGACTCCGTGGACTGTTTGACTTTTATAAAAATGAATCAGTCCTTGATTACCAGCTATGAAGCCCCTGATGCTGATGTCATTGATCAAGTCTTTTTGGGATGTGGAATCTCTGCAGGACTTCGAAGTTGCCTAGCTTTGAGGGTGTTCAATCATTTCGTCTGAAAGAAAGTTTTTTGGTATAGGTTTCATGGGCACAATTAACACCCAAAGACCAATTTTTCAGCACCTGTTTGACAGGTTCATATTATTGCCTTCATCAAGAGCACCTCTATAGGGTTACGGTGGGAAGGCGCCCCCGACTACCCAAATAGTAATTTTTCTGCACCTGTTTGACAGGTGCATATCATTGCAATTTTTTTTTTTGCCTTCATCAAGAGCCCCTCTATAGGTGCAAGGCCAATTCTTGCTTTCATCAAGAGTACCTCTATAGCAGGGGTCTCAAACTGGCGGCCCGCCAGCTGTTGCAAAACTACAAGTCCCATGAGGCATTGCAAGGCTGAACCGTTACAAGCATGACTCCCTCAGGCAGAGGCATGATGGGATTTGTAGTTCCGCAACAGCTGGAGGGCCACTAGTTTGAGACCCCTGCTCTATAGGGTTATGGGGGAAGGTGCCACCGACACCCAAAGACCAATTTTTCTGCACCTGTTTGACAGGTGGATATCATTGCAATTTTTTACAGCAAGGCCAATTCTTGCTTTCATCAAGATTACCTCTATAGGGTTCCGTTGGGAAGGTGCCATCGACGCCCAAAGACCTGTAACTTCTATACAAAGTCCAAGTGACACCAGAATGTATTCAAAACATCTCTAATCTTGTTCCCAGTGCACTACATTGTGGCCTCCTCATACACACTGGCTCTCCAGCTGTTGCTGAGCAAAATAAAGGCAGCTTGCAGGGAAAATTGTAATTTATTTTTTTTGGCTTTATAAATGCAATTATTGCTGCAGCAGATTCTAGACACTATACAGATCTGCTCATTTACCGCTACCCGACCGGCGCACGACTATGTACGTCGACAGAATGGCATGGACAGGCATAAGGGCGTAAAGGTACGTCCCCTTTAAGATGCCGCGCGCCGGTCGGGACCCCCGTGAGTCCGGTCGCGGGTCCCGCGGACTCTATCGCCGCGGGGATACCCGCGATCGTCTCACGGGAAGGCTGAACGTGGAGATGTGGAAATAAACAGCATCTCCCCGTTCTGCCTAGCAACTAGTGACGCCGATCTCTGCTCCCTGTTATTGGAGCAGAGATCAGCATTCACTAGCTTACAGCCACGCCCCCCCCCAAAGTTAGAAACACGCCTCTAGAAACATATAACCCCTACACTGCCACCTAGTGGTTAACCCCTTCACTGCCATTTACACAGGAATCCGTGCATTTAAATAGCACTGATTTCTGTATAAATGACAATGGTCCCAATAATGTCGCAGTCACAATAAAAATCGCTGATCGCCGCCATTACTAGTAAAAAAAAAATGATTAATAAAAATGCTATAAAACTATCCCCTATTTTGTAAACGCTAGAACTTTTGCGCAAACCAATCAATCGCCTATTGCGATTTTTTATTTTTATTTATTTTTTATTTTTTTACCAAAAATATGTAGAAGAATACGTATCAGCCTAAACTGAGGAAAACATTTTTTTTTATATATTTTGGGGGATATTTATTATAGCAAAAAGTAAAAAATAATGCATTTTTTTTTTCAAAATTGTCGCTTTTTTTTTGTTTATAGCGCAAAAAATAAAAACCGCAGGGGCGATCAAATACCACCAAAAGGACGTCAATTTTGTTTGGGAGCCAAGTCGCACGACCATGCAATTGTCAGTTAAAGCGACGCAGTGCTGAATCGAAAAAAGGTCCGGTCTGAAAGTGGTTAAAAGTTTTTCACAAACTTTTTTTTTTTTTTTTTATTGATACATGTCCCCCAGTGCATGACCTGGACCCCTATAACCATTGCATTCCCAATTACTTGCATATAAGCCTTCAAAATGGGCACTTTTGATTTTTGACATTTGGGTCCCATTGACTTAAATGGGGTTTGTTATTCGGGTCCAAACTTTTGCGGTGTTCGAAAGTTCTAGTGCGAACCGAACAGGGATCCATTTGACCCATCCATAAATTGAAATATTGGCCACAGGATGGAACCACAGCACTCAACATCCAACACACCTGAAGTGTTGGATAACTAAATAATAGCACTACAAGAGACCTTTGTTCTGAAGTAATGTGGGAAGATCACAAACTTATATGGGGCTACCTACATTTTCAAACATTAAAGAGCAATGGACAAAATGTTATGCTTATGGCCCAACAAAGAAAAAACTCTTGCTATCAGCTCATTAAGTTTAGGGGTTGCAGAAGAGGCTGCATTGCTTACCTGACTCCCTGCTCAAGCAGACTCCAGTGCTTGCCTCCTCTCCCAAAAGCTGTGGTCTGTAGACCGGACATTGACACCATCATGTACAGTGCAGGGCTATTACCCTGCATAGTATGTGGTGGAGGTAGGAGTGAGAACACGGTCAGCAGCTTACAGAGAAGGCTGTGGATGACCAGTCACACAGATCGAGGGAGCCTGTTGTAGCAGGGATTCAGGTAAGCAATACATCCTCTTTTGAAAACCTTGTGATCTGGGGTGTTTAACCGCTGGCTCTCGTTCTGGGTGGACGTCATATGACGGCCTCCCAGAACGACTGCTCTCGCGTGCCCGTGGGGGTGCGCATCGTGGCGACCGGTGGTGCGGTGTGTCAGTTAGACACACCGCTACACCGATCTCTGTAAAGAGCCTCTGACGGAGGTGCTTTATCACGTGATCAGCCGTGTCCAATCACTGCTGATCACGATGTACACAGGAAGAGCCGTTGATCAGCTTTTCCGCACCCAGGACCACCAGGAAGCTGCCAATCAGTGCCCAGGAAGCTGCCAATCAGTGCCCATCTCCAATGCCTGCCAGTGCCATCACTGATGGCAATTAGGGATGGGCCCGGTGCTCGATTCGAACCCACGTTCGAATCGAGCACCGGGCGCTCGCTCGCTCGGCGAGCCCAGAACTATTTGGGCCGTTCGCATCACATTCGTGTGATGCGAGCGGCCCCGCAATGCATTGCGGCCGGCGCAGTGCATTGCTGGCTGATGATTGGCCAAGCATGCACTGTGACCCCGCATGCTTGGCCAATCACAGCGCCGGAAACTCGGAGAGCAATAATTGGCTACAGGCAGGACGCCTGTAGCCAATTAAAGCTCAGGGGCTTTAGTACACGCCCCACCATTTAAAAGGCCGTCGGCCCCGGTCACATGAGTTCCGGCTTTAGGAGAGATCAGTCTGCTGATTCTGTCTTTGCTTGATTGCTACTGAAAGATTTGCTCTTCTTTGCTAAACCATTGGCTATTTCTTTGCTAAACCATTGCTACCTAAGTCATTGATCGTTCATTGCTGCTGATTGCACAGTTAGTGTGTTATTAGCTGCTGCTGGGGATTAGTCTGGTGCGTGCTTACTGTTAGTACAGTATTGCAGTAGTACCAACCGCAGTGCTGTTAGCACAGCATTGCACCCCAACAGCACCCATAGGACTTCTAGTGTGTTAGTGGCAGCAAACAGAGCTCCTATATTTTCTTCTCAGCAGCACCCATAGGACTTCTAGTGTGTTAGTGGCAGCAAACTGAGCTATATTTTCTTCTCAGCAGCACCCATAGGACTTCTAGTGTGTTAGTGGCAGGCAGCACACAGAGCTCCTATATTTTCTTCTCAGCAGCACCCATAGGACTCATGGGGGCTCGGTCCGTGATCGATTATATGTCTGTCTGGTGAGTAGAATTGATATATGTATCTTCTCTCACCTTGACACCTATTTAAGAAATCGTTTCCTTTAAAGGGACCTGTAAATTTATGTAGTTGTTTTTAGATGTTAACTGCTCTGAGAAGCAGTAATAAAGGCTGTTTCGGGTGAACAATGAACAAAAACCCTGGGTAGGTTTTTTATGGGCTCTGAGAAGTCCATTAATAAGACTGCTCTGAGAAGCAGCATCTGTTCCGGGTGAACAGTGAGAAAACCTCGGGCGGGTTTTCCAGGACTCTGAGAAGTCCGTAGGACAATGATTTATACAGTACTGTAATTATTATAAGAAAAAGTCTGATAAGGTGTGCCGGACAAAACCCGATCTCTTTGCTTCTCATCTATCGCGTAGATGTTAAGATAATTTGTAAACTGTCTGTGTGGAATTTGTCAGCGTTTGTAAGGTAAGACAACGCCTTCCACTGCACTGTGTTATAATGGGACTTAAATTTAAGGCGACAGATATGTCTTGCGGTGAACTCCCGACTCCTTTTGGTGATTGATGGAAGTTCCCAATTGAAACGTAGAGTAATGCTACAGTATCCGGTGATGTATTGATGTTTACTCTTAATGATTTACATATGAATGCTTTGACTCTAGAGTGAGCGTAATAGCAGTGTTAATAACACTTTCTTAAGGTAATACATAAATTGACATAGTCGGTAGGATACTCCTGAGGCTAACTTTTGATAAAAACATGCTATTTGAACAATTCTTTTTGCTACAGGCATCTCTTGCACATGGGAAGTCGGGTGCAGAATTTGGATATTTGGCTTTTTGCTAATGTTATAGAGTGCTAGTGCTAATATCTCACTGACCATAATAGATAGTGGGGAATTGTTTGCGGCCATTAGTACTACAGCAATTGCAAGTACTGTTTGAACCTGTTGGCACTCTGCCAAAAATAAAAAATAAATTTGAAATAAAAATTGTTTAGTTATAAAAAAAAAAAAGCAATAACGTACAAAGCTTGCTTGTGATCAGGGGAACCTCTGGCCATAAGGAGTGCTTATTGGCATTTTTCCAAGAAAAAAAAAATCAGAATGTTTACAAAGAAGAAGAAAGATGAAAATAAAAAAATGCTGTGGAGATCCCGGGCTGGACCGTGGCTCCCTATAGCATCCTAGCCCAAACATTGTCCACGATGGGTTTAACAGAGTCATGGGATGGTGGATTTAAGGGTTAAATCAACCTTCTCTATGCCTGTACCATGCGCCCCGCCTCCTCCCCCTTACATTCCACAACCGGATCAAGAGCTGCACAGACCTCATCACATGAGGACACACAGCAAATATCAGAGTGGGCTATTGAGTTTTGACATCCTTAAACAAACACCAGTGCAGACACATTATCAAAAATGATTTCTCCGGAAATCAAAAGGGAAACTTTTATAAAAAGAAAAGAGGGGGTTACACAGACAACCAAGAGGATGGCTTGCAGCCAATAGCTGAGGATTTCTTAAATAAAGGGATCTTAAAGGGAAATTGTCTCGCCCTACATTAACATTAACCCAGTAAAGAAGGCAAATGGTGACTATAGGTTTGTACAAGACCTAAGGGCCATCAATAGCCTAGTGGTACCGATTGCCCCAATAGTGCCTGATGTGCCATCAATATTTACCGCCATACATTCCGATGCAGAGTATTTTACAGTGATTGATTTATTGAACGCATTTTTATTTCCATCCCTGTGGATGAGAAGACACAGCCAATCTTTGCTTTATTAACATGGTGTAGAATGCCCCAGGGCTATATAGACTCCCCTGCAGTCCATTTCATTGTCCACCAAACTACTCTCAGAGATTGGATACTAGGACACTGTTCATCCCTGCTGCAGTATGTGGATGAATTCTTCATCTGCAGTTCTACTCGGGTGGCCGCCCTGGAGGATGGGAGGGATCTTTTGAAATGTCTTTTTGAAAGTGGTCACAAAGTGGCAAAGAAAAAATTGCAATGGTGTCAGAAAAAGGTTGAATATCTTGGTTTTGTACTCTCAAAAGGAGAAAGGAAAGTCAATCACAAAAGAGCTATGGCTCTTGTGGGTCTGCCCCGCCCACTTACTAAGAAACACATGTTCACCATTCTTGGTATGATTGGTTACTGCCGCCAATGGATACCTGACTGTTCCTACTACAATCTCCTGAGACAAGCCACAGGTTTAGACATGCCAGACTGTATAAAAATGGTCAGATGAAATGTGCAATGCTTTTGTGTATTTGAAAAATGCTATGGTAATGGCTCCAGGGCTCGGCCTCCCTAACTATGGAAACATTTTTCATTTGTTTGCAAAGGAAAATTGTAAGGACTTTGTCAGGTGTCCTCGCTCAGGAGCATGGAGGCAAGTTGCGCCCTATTTTTTTCAAAGATGGTTCCGGTGCAGGTTCAAGGCATGCCTGTGTGTCTCAGAGCTTTAGCATCCTATTCGGTGATGGTTGAGATGGCCACTTCTTTCACTCTGGGGCACTACACTACACTTCACACCACCCACAATGTATAAATCCTATGTACATACACAGAACATGTCTGCTCAGAGGTTGAGCGGCTATGAGGTGATCTTGCTGTCCAATCCAAAATTGCACATCAAATGCTTCTCCCACTACAGGACCAGCACCAATCCAAATGCCCTTTTAGGATTAAAAGGAGAGCAGAATGAGGTTGTGCCACAACATGATTGCATAAACCTCATTCACCAAGACACATCACCCAGGTCTGATTTATCTTCCACAACACTGCAGAGCATACACAGGTCGACAAACAGATAGCCAAGGGAAATGCACAGATCCAAATGCCAGAATTTTTTTTTTTTTGATCAGGTTCTTTCAGATTTGCAGGGATGTGCAGAAGAAGCTGATCACAGAGATTGGGACAAAATAGGTGTGCAGAAAGATCCAAAGACTGGACTTCTCTGCAAAGAGGGGAAGCCATGTATACCAGTAGCTAGTGCATCATTTTTATTTCCCAGTTCCATGGAATAGGTCACAGGCTGGAAAGCCACTTGTGAACTATTGGAGAAAGAGACTGTTACATTGCAGAACTTTCCTGGCCGATTAAAGATTATGTAGCAAGATGCATCCCATGTATCAGGAACAACCCATACAAGGCCAAACATGAACACCTGATATATCCAACAACTCCTTTTACACATTTGCATATTGACTTCACACACATGCCCAAACTAGGCAAAAGACAGGAATATCTTTTGGTAATTGTGGACAAGTTCTCAAGATGAGTTGAACTTTTTGAAACCACAAAAGAAGATGCACAAACAGTAGTTAGGATCCTCGTTCAGGAAATCATTTCTCCATGGGGATGCCCACTTCATATAAACTCAGACAATGGACCTGCATTTGTATCAAGGGTCTGCCAGGACTTGGTAAAAACTCTCAAGATAGAACGGAAGTTTCACATTCCCTAACACCCTCAAAGCTCAGGGATAGTAGAAAGAATGAACAGAACAATAAAAGACAAAATAAGAAAGGCCACAGGAGAAACCTTTGCCAACTGGAAGAAGGTCCTCCCAGCAGTCCTGGCAGAAATAAGAATGACCCATTCCAAGACAACAGTGTATTCATCTTTTGAAGTCTTGATGGGTCGACCTTTCCCCACCCCATGGGCCAGAGTCCATTTAATGGTAGAAAAGGGAGATTTAGACTTATTATAGGAAGAATATGTAAGGAAATTGGTTGGAACATTGTAAACAGTTGAGAGAAATGTTGCTCGCACCTCTTCTTTTTCTTCACAGGAAACTAATCGCCCCTTCAAATTGGGAGACACCGTGGTGGTCCAACAGCTGAACAGAAATAAGAAGCAAGAGTATCCCTTTGGACCTCCTACCACAGTGGTTGCAGTGACCAGAACAGCCATCCTAGTGGAAAATTGCCAGTCCTGGATCCATGCCAACAGAGTTTAAAAAAGGTTGTCCAAAGCCCCAAGAGCAGAAAGGAAATCTTGGATACAGGAGGCCCTCAAGCAGAAGTCCAAGCAGACGAAAGAGTTCCTGGGAAAGCAGGTCCGGCCAGAGAAGATGACCTCGCTTATTTCACCACAGACTTCTGGCAAGGCATTCTGCCTACTGATCCAGATCTCTCTGACGGTGTTCCTACCCACCTGGATCACCACTAACTGTATCTACCACCCTGAAGATTTGGGTGCAATTAAAAGTATCTGTGGAAACACACACACACACACACACACACAAGAGCATTATATTGACACAAGCTAGAACCAAGAGAGAGATTGGAGATAGTTTTACTGATAAGATGCTTTTGCTAAAACTTAAGTATGCGTATGCTCAAAAAAATCAGGGTATGAAGAGTGTTGGATATGTAGCAAATTATATCCTAGCACTGCCCGAATTGCCCTTTTGGCTGTACCTTTAAATATTTCCTCCTTTCTTAACGAGACTCCTCCTGTATTCTTGACTAACATATGCACTCTGTACATAAACAACATTGTTACATTTCCAACAGCAGGTAGAAGTCATTCCCCTGATTGGTGTTTTAATTTAGGGAATGAGACAGACTAACCCCTCTTTCTGCAGCAGGTCAATATTTAACATCTCCATGTGCGAATCCAGAGTCTCTGCCCCTGCCTGCTCACTGTTTTAAGTATCTGACCCAGGGCTAAACCGTACTTTACATAACTTTTCCTTTTTTCTCTAAAAGTGTAGGTGCTATATTACACTAATTTATAATCGCAACACAGGACAAGTATACTCATAAGTTTGTCGCTAAGAGACCTTTTGCACTGGGACAAAGTATCTATGTATGTTGTAGGAAAGTGTGTTATCCCTGGGTGCCCCTCCATGTTAAGGGATGGTGTTACCTTGCATCCTTGTTACCTGTCATGGGAGTGGTAGGGGATTATAAAAGGGGACATCCCCTAGAGGCCAGCTCCAGCAGGAAGCTAGGGACATTGCTAAAAACATAGAGCCCATTTGCCAATGCAGGATTTGGGCTTGGAGGTATATTTTCATTGTTAAAAGACATTGTCCTTGTTATGATATTTATCCTTGCTCTGATTCTTTACCTCTGTTTTAAGTGTTGCACTTGCATAATTGCACGCCTTCAATCTCCTGATAAGGTTCTATCTTACATGACAGCAGAAAAAAGGAAAAGGACACTTGTTCAGGAGTATGGGTTGCTGCTCACCCCTAGAGAGTAAACTAAAAAAGGAAGTTTTTCCCCTCGAAGAGGGAAGTGGGGTTTTTAGGCAGCACAGTGTATAAAGTTGGATGATTGATACATCCATTGTAATGGAGCTTTATATATTTACCCAGGTCTGTGTGATTGATATCATGGGCGTCTTTACTTGAGGATCTTTCTAAAATGATTCTCCTTCTCCATGCGGCTCCGAAGGAACACTGTCCGGATAAAGGGGGCCTTGAGAGGCAAGGAAGTCCTGCTTCTTCCTGCCTCTGTTGTGCCTCAAGTGCCCCTGTCCAGTATCCCACGCAGAGTTTATGCTCACAACAGGTTGGACATAGAGGGACAGTGTCACTGATGATGCACTTTGTAATAGGCATCTCCATCCATCTGTCGGGCCTCCCTCAAATGGTTGAGAGGACAGTTGCATGCATCCCTGATCATGCTCCACTGACGTGGGGAAAAAAAAAAAAAAAACCAAGCTCCCCTGTCCTGTCTTGGTGCCGTAGTCGCAAATGGTACTCATTGATGGCCATCTGCTGCGCTGGTGCAGACGCCCTGCTGCATGGCCAACGTTGAGTGTCCACCTGGTGGGCATGGTCACATAATAGGCGGTTCTTGGGCAGGTTCAGCTTCCCTTTCGGCAGCTCAGTCCAGCCGAGACGCACTGGCATATATTAGTCCGGCGGAAAATGCACACAGACCCTTTCCTCGGCCTGCTCTCAGGACATCCTGTTAAGCCTGGGAACCTGCCCAAGAACCGCTGCACCACCACGGTTGAGGTCGTGAGCCATGCAGGGCACATAGGGTGAGCTGCCCCTGTCGCAGGGCGGTAGAGGAGGTTGGTTGCCATTCGTCAGAAACGACCATTCCTGGCTCTTAGCTGACGTGGCGTCAACCACCTCTCGGCCCTGCCCCCTGCAGAGCTGCAAGAACCTCTGGCCCAGTGTTGGTACTGCCCCCCAAACTCACCAGCGCAAGAACGGCCATGGCATCTTTTTGCCTGGTTACTTGCATAGACCTTGTATGCCTACGGCAAGCAACGCTGGTTCCAAGGACCAGAGCAATGGAGGACAGAAGAAGGAAGGAGGGGGTGGAGGTGCGAGAGAGGTGTGTCACTACCAGTTTCAGTAAGTAGCCTGGGTTTTGGAGGCGTGGTGGCGGAACAACCTCCAACACTACTGCACCTTGTCCTGCATCCTCCCAGCTGCCAATAGAGTGACCCAATGGGCCGTGAAAGAAAAATGTACCGTCCCTGGTCCATGCCTGCTGGACCATGAGACAGCGGTAATATGCAACTTAACGCTGACACGCCCTGTCCAGCGAGGCCTGGACATTGCCTTCCACATGCCGGTAGAGAGACGGAATTCGCCTTCCGTGAGAAAAAGTGGCGGTTTGGAACCTGCCACTGAGGAACCGCACATTGAACTAACTCACGGAAGGGGGCCGAGTCTACCAACTGATCAGGCAGCAGTTGAAGTGCTAGCAATTTAGCCAAGCTAGCATTCAACCGCTGGGCATGTGGATGGCTGGGAGTGTACTTCTATCTACGGTACAGCAGCTGGGGCAGGGAAATTTGCCTGCTGCAATCGGACGTCGGTGTACTGCAAGTATTGGTTGTGACACACCTAATTCTACACCTTCATGTCTCTCAGAGCAGCTTTCAGAGAGGACTGAAGGTGTAGTGGGGATGGAGATCCCAGCTGATGAGGAGCAAGGAGAGGTCCGCTTAGTTCTTTGGTGTGGGTCTTTGATGTGTGTCTGCCAACGAGCTGCATGGCAGGTCGACTTATGTCTGGTCATGCTTGTGGTGCCCAAGCGGCTGATGTTTTGGCCACGCGAGATACGCTTGAGACTAATATTGCAAATAGCAGTGGTGCGATCTGATGCACTCGTCTCAAAAAAGGCCCACACCAAAGAACTTTTCTGATAACGTGCAGAGGCAGCGCCCTGCACAGGCGGAGCTCTGCGGTGTTGTACAGTTGCTGTGCTGGCCTCTACCTGGCCTCCAGGGGGCATCCTGACTCGTTGGACATGTGACGCCGCATCCTCCTCCTCCTCGTCCTCCTCCTATCCTCTCTCCCTTCAGGCACCCACGTGGAGTCAGTGACCTCATCATCCCCTCCCTCTTCACCACTAGAGCAAACCTGGCAGTAAGCTGCAGCTGGTGGAACAGTACTGCCAGATTCCTCAAGCTGGGTATCATCATCCGAGCCTTCGAATCGTTGGGCATCCTCCTGGAGCATGTACCCAACACTGTGCCCAAAGAGTTCGGGGGACTCCTCAGGAGGACATGGTGGGTCTAGGAAAGGGGTGGCTGATGATGCCATTGAGTACGCGTTGGCAGGTGCTCTGCCAGTACCCTGGGCCTGGGTGAGAGAGGATGAGGAGGATGAGGAGGGCTTGGTCATCCATTCTACCAAGCCTTCAGCATGAGGCGGCTCCACATGTCCAGCTGCCGAAAACAAAGACGCGCGTGTCCCATGGCCACGTGCTGATGTCGATGCACGACCACGTCCACGGCCACGGCCACGGCCACTAGAAACAGAGCCTGCCTGCCCTGTGTTCTTGGCTCGGCACGCTCTGCCTCCCCTTGGCGGTCTTCCAGCCCTTGTCGTCGGTAGTCCTGTGGGTGCTGAGAAGAATATATAGGAGCTCTGTGTGATGCCACTAAACACTAGAAGTCCTATGGGTGCTTCTGCAAAGAAAATATAGGAGCTCTGTGTGATGCCACTAACACACTAGAAGTCCTGAGGGTGCTTCTGAGAAGAAAATATAGGAGCTCTGTGTGTTGCCACTAACACACTAGAAGTCCTATGGGTGCTTCTGCAAAGAAAATAGAGGACCTCTGTGTGATGGGACTAACACACTTCAAGTCCTATTGGTGCTTCTGGGAACAAAATATAGCTCTGTGTGATGGACTAACACACTTCAAGTCCTATAGGTGCTTCTGGGAACAATAATATCTCTGTGTGATGGACTAACACACTTCAAGTCCTATGTGTAGTCATGTGTGATGAGGACTAAAACAACTTCAAGTCCTATAGGTGATCTTGGGAAACACTATAATATATAGGATCTCTGTGTGAAGGGACTATACACAGCTTCAAGTCCTATAGGTGCTGTCTGGAAGAAAGAAAATGTAGGTTCTGTGTGATGGGACTAACAAACTTCAAGGTCATAATAGGTTGCATCACGGGAACCAAAATATACTTTGATCCCCCCCAATCTTTTTTTTTGTTTTTTTTTTTGTGATGGCGGGGGGACTTAACACATTTCAAGTCCTATAGGTGCGTATGGTAAGATAAATATAGGTTCTGTGATGATGGGACTAACACACTTCAAGTCCTATGGGAACAAATTTTATGATATCTGTGTGTTGCGGAAAGAACCACACTTCACAGTCCTATAGGTGCTTCTGGGAAGATAAATATAGGTCTGTGTGACGGGGACTAAAAACACTTAAAGTCTATAGGTGCCTCTGGGAACAAAATATCTGTTCTCTGTGTGATTGGCGGACTAACGCCACTACAAGTCCTCCTATAGGTGCATCTGGGGAAGAACATTATAGCTTGTGTGATGGGGTCTAACCACACCTTCCAAGTCCTATAGGTGCTTTTGGGAAGAAAATTATAGGTCTGTTGTGATGGGACTTAAAACTCTTCAGTAATATAGGTGATTCTGGGGAAACAAAATATACGATCTCTGATGTGATGGGACTAACACACTACAAGTACCTATAGGTGCTTCTGGGAAGTAAAATTTAGCTTCTGTGTGATGGGACTAACACACTTCAAAGTCCTATAGGTGTATGGGGATCTCTGGCTCGTGATGGGCACCTTAAACAACTTCAAGTCACCTATAGGTGGCTTCTGGGAAGAAACATATAGGTCGGTGTCGATGGGGACTAACACAACTTCCAATGTCCCTATAGGTGCTTCTGGGGAAGAAATATATGCTCTGTGTGATCAGGGCACTAACACACTTCAAGTCCTATAGGTGCTTCTGGGACAACATTCAAGTCATAAGATCTCTGTGTGATGGGAAATGAATAAATGTTTTATTTATGTATTGACACCACTGTGACAATAGGTTTAACTAAGACATGAGCCTCTAACTCAAGTAATATAGGTGCTTCTGGGATAATATTATAGGTCTGTGTGATGGGACGAAAGATAAAAGAATAAATGTTTTATTGTATTGACACCACTGTGACAATAGGTTTAAAAGACATGAGCCTCACTCAAGAATACCATACAACGATCATATAGTAAAACATACAGACAAGCAGTGCTTTTCAAAGTATCATATTTGCTGGAAGCAAAAAAAGGAACAAAAAGTAGAACCTGACGCGTTTCAACTATTATCTGTGTAAGTCTTCTTCAGAGGATTACTTTTTTAGAAAAGGTGTCTTTGTCTGCTGAGATATAAAACATAATGGTATAACACGCTTGTAGGCATGAAATAAATGCAATCATCTCTTAGTAACTATACATGGTAAATATTAGCATCATCCATTGTAATGGAGCTTTATATATTTACCCAGGTCTGTGTGATTGATATCATGGGCTTCTTTACTTGAGGATCTTTCTAAAATGATTCTCCTTCTCCATGCGGCTCCGAGGCGCTTCCCCACCGGCCGGGGTGAGCCAGGCAACAAGTTTCCGGGTGCAGGGCTTACAGGGGGTCACACGGATTTTGACCAGTCGCAGCTGATTAAGTCGGGTGACGTTCGGGACAAGGGGAAAGGGGGTGGGACCCAATTCCTGCATCGATAGTCCAAAAGAGGGAGAGGGTTGAAAGAATATTGTTCTAATCGTAGTGTATAGATTGTTTGTCTTTTTTATATATCATAAGGACGTCTTGTTAGGACGTCTTGCTGGGGCACCTGTCCCTCATATGTACAATGTGTAGCCTACTTGTATATGGCCTATTGTGGCATACACCATATGGCCTACCTATCCCATATGAGCCATTTCTTAACGTATGCATACCTTCCCTTTCCTCTTTTATTATGAGTTCTATATATTAGGTGTTGTTGTGAGCGAAACGATGTAGGAAGCAGGGAATTGATGTGGGGAGGGGTTTGGAGAGGGGGGAAGGGTAAGAAGGAGGGAGGGAAGGAGAGGGGGAAGAGAGAGGGGAAGAAAAGAAGAGGAGCCAGGGGAAAGTTGATGGGTAGCAGAGGGAAGGCCTGGGATGGGCCTTGAAGGATTGAGACAGGGTGGGGAGGGAAAGGGGGAAGAGTGTAAGGAAGGGACGGGAAGAGAAAGGAGAAAAAAGCGAAAGAAAGCGATAAAGGAAAGAGGGGAAAAAAGAGGGGAGAAAGATAGGAAGGAAGGGGAGAAAAAGGGAGGAGATGACTGTATGGCGCGCACATACAGGCGGCGGAAGGAAAGCAAGGAAAAAGAGAGGGGAAACTGAGGTAGAAAGGAGAGGGGGAGGGGAACAGAGAAAAGTGATGAAAAGAGGGACAAGGGGTGGGGGAAGAGGAGAGATGAGGGAAGGGGAGAGGTGGGGGACCTGTTTGTGTCGTAGGGTAGAGGTGTGTGAATGTATATTGGGGGCCTGATGTGGTGAGCTATATATGGCGCAAGTTAATGTGGGAAGGATGGTGAGCTGTGTGAAAAAATGGTGTAAGCTAACAACTCAGAGAGAACAAGAGAAAACGTGAAAGTGAGCAATTGATGTAAGACATCAACATCATGACAACATGACATACATGAAGAGTCATCAGGCAATCTATGCCACAGCCCCAAAGAAGTATTAAAACACAACATAGAATGTAGAGATCATCTTATGATCTAAGAGGGGATTGAAGGGATATTTAGCTTAACTACTTCTTTGTATTATAGTCAGTTTCCATTTTGTGTCTCTCTAACATCCACTTCACAAATAGATATGCTCAAGTCTTGCTAATCAAGTTTCGTTTTTTCATGTTACTGTTATCCTCTTTTGAGTTTCGTTTCTTGTAAAGCACGTGATATTTTAGAAATAATTAGTTTCACTTTGGTCATAAAATGTCTCTGTATATGATTGGATAATTTGTCAAAGGGCGGTACTTTCTCAAAGCCCCTTTAAATATTCACACCAAAGAATAAAGATTAGATTTGCCTGGAGAGACGTTGTTTTGTTTCATTGTCTCAATGGGCTAATCTCACAGGCCTGTGGAGATTGGAAAGCACACCTTACCAGAGACCCCTAGATAATCTACATTTCCCTTCAGTGGCCAAGTATAACAAGGATGTGACAGCACAGGAGGAAAGAACCAGGAGGGAAGTGGTGAAGGCTGAGGACAACTATATACTAACCCCAACAATGGACAGGAAAGAAATATGGCTAAATAAACATGAGTATAAGCTGTTGGTAATGCAAAGGGTGGAGACTAAACTACTACAGCGGCAGGCCTCCTTTATGGAGGGTAAAACGGTTGGAAAGATGTTGGCTCAAGTAGTAAGGTCCAATTCGTCTCCTTGTACTATATCAGCCATTCGGTCCATAGGAGGGGAGATAATATCGGACTCTAAAAGTATAGTGCAAGGTTTTGAGGAATTTTTATAAAAATGTATATACCGCTCAAATAAAGGGAGGAGGGGGTATAATAATGGAGGAGTTCCTGGGGAGTTTGGACATGCCAGTAATAACACAAGAGGAGAGGGATGGATTGGATACCCCAATAACACTCATAGAATTACAACAAGCGGTGGCTGATATGGCAAACCAAAAATCCCCAGGTCCAGTTGGATTACCAACAGAAACGTATAAACACTATGGGGATATATTGATCCCAGAATTATTAAAAACTTTAGAGGGCGCAATGGAGATGGGATATTTACCCAACTCAATGAGGGAAGCAACCATCATAGTACTCCATAAGGAAGGAAGGTAAGGATCCTCTGGATGTCACCTTATATAGGCCAATCTCTTTTGTGTGCAGATGCAAAAATGTTAGCAAAAGTTATCGCAGCCAGAATAAATAAGCTTATTTCGAAATTGGTCCACCCTGACCAGGCGGGGTTCATATCTAATAGATCCACTAGTACAAATATTAGGAGAGCCTTTTTAAATCTACAAACGCCAACAGAAAATGAGGGGTCGAGAGCAATAATGTCACTACATGTGACTAAAGCCTTCGATTCTATAGATTGGGGGTATATTTGGCGTGTGCTGGAGAAATTTGGATTTGGGCCCTTACTGATTGGGTGGATCAAAAAGCTCTATGATTTTCAGATCAAATAAAACTAGAGAGGGGGACAAGACAGGGGTGCCCATTGTCCCCCTTGCTCTTTGCGCTTGCAGTGGAGCCTCTGGCGGTGTCTATGATAGAGCTCAGAAATCACGGGCTTCCGTAGGAGAGCGTATGGCACTATACGCAGACGATATACTGCTTTTCCTGGGGGATATGGACCACTCGTTGGAGGAAGCAATGAATATTGTGGAGAGGTTTGGTAGATTTACCGGTTTAGAAATAAATTGGGCGAAGTCCGAGCTCTTTCCGGTAGAAGCAGCGAGGGAAGGGATAATATGGGACAGACCTCAACTGGCAGTGGTGGATTATTTAAAATATTTAGGGATAAGGATAACAAGGGACCCCAATCAATATGTGAATAGAAATTTAGTACCGCTTTTGGTTAAGTTTAGGGAAAAAATTTAGATTTGGAAGCATCTGCCATTATCAAGATCTGGCAGATGCTCCCTAATAAAAAATGATCTGGCTGCCTCAGCTGATGTATATACTTCATAACTCCCCCATATGGATTCCAAGAAAATGGTTTGATAAAATAGAGAGCCTTTTCAGGGAATTGATATGGAAAGGAGGACAGGCTAGGATATGGCTGCGTACACTACATCTCTCGGTGGAAGGGGGACTTGCATTGCCCAACCCTGAGAATTATTATTTAGCATCTCAACTACAACACATATGGGGATGCGGTGACCAAGAAGGGGGCACTTCTAATGGTAAAATTCTGTTGACAGGAGCTTTGCATGAGACATTAATAGAGACCTTAGAGGCTAGTTCTTTTAGGTATAAATGTCCAACAATAAAAATGATCAGTAAAATATGGAAAACTGTTAAAAAATTTATGAAATATAGAGAGTTTAATATATATACACCTATCTGGAACAATAGTAATCTACAGGAAATAAGCATAATGGGAAAGATTGGAGAGTGGGGAAAAAAGGGGAATCAAAAGGTAGAGACAACTCTACGTGGGTAATACTATTAACAAATGTGAAGTATTAAAAAGGGAATTTAATATCCCCCAGTATACATTCTATAAGTACCTCCAGATAGGCCATGCCTTAGAAGCCCAATTTAGAAATCAACCTTTGGTATGGGAAGAGTTACCTCTGGTAAAATGTATTGTAGGGACGGGTTCTACTAAAGGATTGATCTCAGAATTGTATAAACAGATAAATAGGGAAACCAAAGGAGAGGTGAAATTGGAAGAAGTAAAAGAAAAATGGGAACAGGATATAGGGGTAATACCCCAGGAGCAGTGGAAGAAGATATTGGAGTTAAGCCCTGTTGTATCAGTTTCTCCTTCACAGAAGTTCTCGCACCTAATGCTATTGAACAGAGAGTATTATACCCCAAAGCGTTTATGTAAGTTTGGAAAAAGATCTGACGATAGCTGTCCCAGGTGCCGAGGGTCGGGGGATTTACTCCACATGTTGTGGAGATGCTCCAAACTTTTTCGGTACTGGGAAGAAGTGATCGCAACATTGAAGGAAATATTTAAAATTGAGCTGGAAAAGGAAGTTAAGACATGTATATTGGGGTACAGGCAAGAACAGGGAGAAATTAAGAGCACTACTTTGGCAATATTGAGGAGTATATTTTGAGCTAGGAAGATAACGGTGAGATGGCAATCAAATGTACCACCTACAGCAAAAAACTGGATAGATACAGTAAATGAAACCCTCCCGAAAGAGAGAGCCGCTTATATAAAGAGACACAACTTAAAGGAGTTTGATAAGATGTGGAGACCTTGGATGGAAGGAATACATACAATATAGATAAGTAAGGTGTGGCTATGGTAGGGGGGGAGGGAAGGAAGGGAGGGAGAGGAAGTGGGAGGGTTGAGATAAGGGGGGGGGGGGTCCTTCTACCCTTTGCTATGAAGCATCATCTTTCTTAAGGGGCTCTCTCTTTCCCCGTATAGGGATTACATATACATGTATAAAAAGAAATAAAGAATAACAAAATACTGTTTGTAAAAATACTTTATATGTAACAAGGTCTTTTTCCTTTTTTTTTTTTACTATGATGTTAAAAATGTTTTATTTTGGAAAAATTAATAAAGAATAAATAAATAAAAAAACAAAAAAACAAAAAAAAAAAGTAACACAGGACTAGTCACATAGACATATCTTGCTGTGACCTGCAGGGGTAAGAGTTGGGGTCCCATTCCCCCATCATTACCCCTGCCAGCCAGGTAGACTTACCCCCTGGGGCCCTTCTCCATGGCTGCAGCCGCTGTGGGCCTCTCCTCTCTATCCATCATTCCCACCACCTTCCGGAAGGGGGGGCCGAACTGACTAGAGCAGGACACCTGCTCCTCTGCAGGCCAAGTCTCCACCCTGAACGCCGCTGTGTAAGGCTCTGGCCACCATTAACATGGAGGCTGGAACCGATGCGAGAGACGGGGCAGCGTAATTTCCGGCACCGGAGAGGAAGTGATGTCACTCACTCTCTGAGGGCCAGAAAGATGGCGCCGAACATACAGGACGCCGTCACCATCCACAACAGCCACTCGTGTGACCAGGGCAACACCGGCCTCCAGGAGACCTCACTGCCCCACCAGGAACACCTCCATCTACAGCAACCGCAGAAACCGCCCAGCTCCATGGGAGACATGACCGCCGCTCCCCCCTCACTGATTGGACACCTGCAGGTAAGGGGGAAAGGAGCAAGAATATGGTCCCTGAAGTTCTGGGTACCCCACTGTACCCAGGGTCCTTCAGTTCTCAGGGGGGCTCTTCCAGTCCTGCCGCCCCCCCTGAGAAAAATAGGGAGACCCCCCAGGAGGGAAGAAACACCCGCCAGACTCCAGAAAGGCGTCAGGTCTAATGAAAAAAACAAACAGTTTCGCTGTGAGGAAACACAATCAAGAACTGAGGAGCACAGGGAGGGGTGGGAGTTTTAACCTCTTTGCTGATTGCGTTTCCTGTCCGGTGGGACCAGTCATCTCTCAGGGTGCCGTCCTGGAAGACGACTTGAGAAAGATTTTTTATGGAAAGGAGGACAGGCTAGGATATGGCTGCGTACACTACATCTCTCGGTGGAAGGGGGACTTGCATTGCCCAACCCTGAGAATTATTATTTAGCATCTCAACTACAACACATATGGGGATGCGGTGACCAAGAAGGGGGCACTTCTAATGGTAAAATTCTGTTGACAGGAGCTTTGCATGAGACATTAATAGAGACCTTAGAGGCTAGTTCTTTTAGGTATAAATGTCCAACAATAAAAATGATCAGTAAAATATGGAAAACTGTTAAAAAATTTATGAAATATAGAGAGTTTAATATATATACACCTATCTGGAACAATAGTAATCTACAGGAAATAAGCATAATGGGAAAGATTGGAGAGTGGGGAAAAAAGGGGAATCAAAAGGTAGAGACAACTCTACGTGGGTAATACTATTAACAAATGTGAAGTATTAAAAAGGGAATTTAATATCCCCCAGTATACATTCTATAAGTACCTCCAGATAGGCCATGCCTTAGAAGCCCAATTTAGAAATCAACCTTTGGTATGGGAAGAGTTACCTCTGGTAAAATGTATTGTAGGGACGGGTTCTACTAAAGGATTGATCTCAGAATTGTATAAACAGATAAATAGGGAAACCAAAGGAGAGGTGAAATTGGAAGAAGTAAAAGAAAAATGGGAACAGGATATAGGGGTAATACCCCAGGAGCAGTGGAAGAAGATATTGGAGTTAAGCCCTGTTGTATCAGTTTCTCCTTCACAGAAGTTCTCGCACCTAATGCTATTGAACAGAGAGTATTATACCCCAAAGCGTTTATGTAAGTTTGGAAAAAGATCTGACGATAGCTGTCCCAGGTGCCGAGGGTCGGGGGATTTACTCCACATGTTGTGGAGATGCTCCAAACTTTTTCGGTACTGGGAAGAAGTGATCGCAACATTGAAGGAAATATTTAAAATTGAGCTGGAAAAGGAAGTTAAGACATGTATATTGGGGTACAGGCAAGAACAGGGAGAAATTAAGAGCACTACTTTGGCAATATTGAGGAGTATATTTTGAGCTAGGAAGATAACGGTGAGATGGCAATCAAATGTACCACCTACAGCAAAAAACTGGATAGATACAGTAAATGAAACCCTCCCGAAAGAGAGAGCCGCTTATATAAAGAGACACAACTTAAAGGAGTTTGATAAGATGTGGAGACCTTGGATGGAAGGAATACATACAATATAGATAAGTAAGGTGTGGCTATGGTAGGGGGGGAGGGAAGGAAGGGAGGGAGAGGAAGTGGGAGGGTTGAGATAAGGGGGGGGGGGGTCCTTCTACCCTTTGCTATGAAGCATCATCTTTCTTAAGGGGCTCTCTCTTTCCCCGTATAGGGATTACATATACATGTATAAAAAGAAATAAAGAATAACAAAATACTGTTTGTAAAAATACTTTATATGTAACAAGGTCTTTTTCCTTTTTTTTTTTTTACTATGATGTTAAAAATGTTTTATTTTGGAAAAATTAATAAAGAATAAATAAATAATAAAAAAAAAAAACAAAAAAAAAAAGTAACACAGGACTAGTCACATAGACATATCTTGCTGTGACCTGCAGGGGTAAGAGTTGGGGTCCCATTCCCCCATCATTACCCCTGCCAGCCAGGTAGACTTACCCCCTGGGGCCCTTCTCCATGGCTGCAGCCGCTGTGGGCCTCTCCTCTCTATCCATCATTCCCACCACCTTCCGGAAGGGGGGGCCGAACTGACTAGAGCAGGACACCTGCTCCTCTGCAGGCCAAGTCTCCACCCTGAACGCCGCTGTGTAAGGCTCTGGCCACCATTAACATGGAGGCTGGAACCGATGCGAGAGACGGGGCAGCGTAATTTCCGGCACCGGAGAGGAAGTGATGTCACTCACTCTCTGAGGGCCAGAAAGATGGCGCCGAACATACAGGACGCTGTCACCATCCACAACAGCCACTCGTGTGACCAGGGCAACACCGGCCTCCAGGAGACCTCACTGCCCCACCAGGAACACCTCCATCTACAGCAACCGCAGAAACCGCCCAGCTCCATGGGAGACATGACCGCCGCTCCCCCCTCACTGATTGGATACCTGCAGGTAAGGGGGAAAGGAGCAAGAATATGGTCCCTGAAGTTCTGGGTACCCCACTGTACCCAGGGTCCTTCAGTTCTCAGGGGGGCTCTTCCAGTCCTGCCGCCCCCCCCTGAGAAAAATAGGGAGACCCCCCAGGAGGGAAGAAACACCCGCCAGACTCCAGAAAGGCGTCAGGTCTAATGAAAAAAACAAACAGTTTCGCTGTGAGGAAACACAATCAAGAACTGAGGAGCACAGGGAGGGGTGGGGGTTTTAACCTCTTTGCTGATTGCGTTTCCTGTCCGGTGGGACCAGTCATCTCTCAGGGTGCCGTCCTGGAAGACGACTTGAGAAAGATTTTTTTTTTCAACAAAAGGGACAGTTTCCCCTGCCAGGAAAATACAATGGCTCGATGGGATACCTCTTTTAACACTGTCTGTGTTGATGAGGGAAGCAAGTGATTTTGCTCTGTCTATGACCGGTCTTAATATAAACTTGGACAAAATCCTTTTGTACAGCTTGGGTCCAGGGATCTAGGGTGCTCCACTGATCTGAAAACTAACTGGTACAAGAAGCTTAATTTTAAACAAGGGGGAAAAAAAAAAAAAGTCATTAGAGCAGTCCTAACAATAAAGGTTTCTCATCCCACCAGCTAAACAAAAGCCCCCATTCCCCTCAACACACACATACAGTAGTACTGTAAAATCTGTACTCATGTCTGGTCCACACGTACTGTCGTACACGTAGGTGCCTTTTTTAGAAGGGTGTTGCAATCAAATCAAATAATTTTTTCCTCTGAAAACCATGATAAATATCTGTAATTTGACAGTCCACTGTCAATCAGCTGAGGAAGGGCACACAGTATACATCAGGTACCATGTGTGACTAAAAGATCCAAACAGAATGTATTCAATTCATATTGGCTGCCCTTAAAGCAGTAGTAAATCTCAGCAAAAAAATTAAGAAATCCCCTGCAAGGTAATGGCATAATGTGCTAGTATGCATCGCATACTAGCACATTATGAAATACTTATCTTAGAGCTCCAGCATGCAGCTCTGAAGGTCCGGCACGGTATGCAGCCTCCTCAGAGTGCATGCACCGGTAACGTTGTCAGCTGCATTCAGTGTGAATATCTCCTAAACACCGCAAACTCCTAAACACCTTATGATAGGCTTACCTGTATATACAAGTTCAAAAAATGAGTTTATTATCTCTTTAATTTTCTAACAAAAAATACGCTGACAACAATTTCAAGTTAACAAGATACATTGTTATTTATTATGCCAAATAAATGCACCTGAAAATTGGGGTGGTTATTAACCGCTAAAACATACTGTTTTTAAAAGATAAGAAGTATAAAAATAACTATACAATATTTATAATGTAAACATAACTTGAAAACCTTTAAATGATTTAGAAATAAATTTTGCTGCCAGAAGCTACAATGACCAGTGTGGATTTAGAGCAAGCTATAATTGTAAAGCAGTCAGACCGTGTTCAGTATAAAGAATACAACAAAGACCGTAAAACACTGGTACTTTATTTTTTTTATAAAAAGGCCTCAGTCTGGATCACCATTTTAGCCAACTAGCAAAACATTCTTGCAGAGCCCTTATTAATCACTTTAAAACCAAATACATACAGTATGTGTTCTGAGGATTGCCAAATGAAGTGGTCACCCTTCAAGTCTAAAGGTATAGACAACCATTTTATATACATTATCTTATACACATCTCCAGTGTGCAATTTCAGTCTGAACTAAAATTAAGATTTTTGTAATCACTATAAAATCCTTTTGTTGGAATCCATTGTGTAAAGGAGGAATGATATACTGTTGCGTCATACTGCCGCCTACAGAAGGAACAGACACTGGCAAACAAAAAATTGTTTAAGGGGTATGAAAGAGCACTAACATTTTATATGAAAATGGAAGTGGGGACTGTCTGCTGTTTAAAGTGGTTGTAAACCCTTTACAACCACTTTCAACTACAGGCAAGCCTATAAATAGGCTTACCTGTAGCTGCACTGGATATCTCCTAAACCTGCATGGTTTAGGAGATATCCCTGTATTTACATGTGCCGACGCCCTAAGCTGCTATAGGTCTGACCACATAAGGATCAAGGAACAAGAACCCCACGTCTATAGAGAACGCTGGACTAGACAAGCATTTCAGTAAACAATACCTGTTAAGGAAGAACCCTGAATTCTGACACTAGTATGACTGGAGGGGTAGGAGAACACGGGGAACACCCCAACAAGTTTATAAGGCAACCCAGATGAAGCTGAGGATGAAGATAGACACCCCTCACCAGTGCGTAAGAGGCGCCACGGAAGTGAGCCCTATGAGGAAATCTTGAAAAAAATAATCCTGTCTATCCCTCTCTATCTACAAGCTAGGAGACCTACCTAATTTGAAGTTCCTCATGGTGCTTTTGCAAACAGGTGCAGCAGTGGGATAATGCTTCTTCTACACTGAATGGTGGAAAACAGAGCGTGAGTAACACTCCACCAAGCATATGACGTCAGCACTTGATTCCTCAGTGTTAACCCCTTCCACAGAGAAACCAGCAGGTAGAGGGAGTTTCAAAAGGTGGCCAGCAGTGCAGTACTGAGGTAGCTTATCCCAACTGGCCTACTCAACAGGTAGGTCAAACGCTGAGGCAATGTCCCAGCTCTGGACCTGGAAAGCACTCAATGGCTAACTTTTACCAGTAAAAGTCTGGAAAGTACCACAAGCGGAGCCCAGTGCTTGAATGCCACTTCCTGGCTAGTCCTGCAATGTCCAGGTACAGCACTTCAGAGCTAGGCTGGGGAAAAGCTGCTCCGATAGCTTGATTAAAAAGTTTAAAAACAAAATAAGCAAAGAAAAAAAGTCTAGAGTTTTTTTTCAGTAAAGCTAAATAAAAGATGTTCATCCTCTTAGGAAACTAGCAAAAAAGAGCACGCTGAGTATTTGAGGCATTATCCTGGGCTGGCCTACAGATATTCTGTGTGCCACTGTCCAATATGCTTGCAGGCAGCAGTGTAACCTGGCAAGATATGACTCCTGTGTCCCTCAACAGATGAGAAAGGAATATGTTACATGGTTTCTAAGGGCAGAGCCAAATATATCTCTAAGTAGCAAATCTCTCCATTTCTAAAACTAGTAGGGCTATGCAAATTAGTTGAAATCCTAAACCACACTCCCAGAATTATTTTGTGCCTATCATTACCCTTTTTTAATAATGTGAGGAAGAGCCACTGACAGCTAAGCCACGATGGGCAGAAATGATCATAGTGCTTTTTTTTTTTTTTACCATTTTCCATAGTTACATAAACAATAACCCCAAGTGGTCTACTGTTTTTTTTTCCCCACAATAAGAGTTATTCTTTAAAATTACATTTGTTAAGTAATGTTAGCAGTTTTGATTAGAGGAGTACTTTAAAAGAAACATATGAAGACATAAATCTGGGCTGGCATACTGATCCTGACTTTACGACCTAGGGCAGTGATGCCGAACCTTGGCGCCCCAGATGTTTTGGAACTACATTTCCCATGCACTGTACAGTGTAGTTCAGCATCATGGAAAATGTATTTAAAGAACATCTGGGGTGCCAAGGTTCGCCATCACTGACCTAGGGGATCTATAACACAGTACAAACAGGTAAAATGGGAGGACACACTTTTAGAAATCACTTTTAGCATGCTTGTTCCAGAGAGTTTTAGTGTCTGAGAGGGCAGAAGAGACAGGATTAGGATGAGTGCACCTGACTCGCTCATCGGATATTAATCAGCAATTGCAGCTTCCATATTTCTATCTTCAGTTGTTAACCACAAGCCTTTATGTAACAACATTGCATAAAGATTTATTATATGTGATTACCCAAAGCAGAAAAAATACCTTTTCAGAAGCTTTATGCAGGGAAAGTGTTACTTGCCGTCTTATTAAATAAAGGCCTACCTACTTGTATTTCACACAGCACTGTGTTCTCTGATTTTAAAAACTACAACAAAAAAAGTTAGTAAAAATTCTATAGAAGAAAAAAAACAAACCCAACATTGAAACTCGCATTTCTATTGAAAATAAATGTCAATGTAAAAATCTAAGCACATCAAAAATATATTTTGAGCATTCTTTATAAGGAAATTTATTATTTTCATTTTTATAAAATCTTGTGTGCCACTATTGTAAAGGACCATTCAGGGGGATTCATGAGTGCACACTAACTGCAAAAATGCATACAAACTGTCATTTCATTGTGATCACAAAAAGTGTGTCACATTTGACATGGTTAAAGCTGTCAAAAACGATGTGTACCACTATCCTAAAAAAAAAAAAAAAAAAAAAAAAAAACTTTGAGGGACTTAGGATTCCTTAAAAACGATAAAAAAATAAATGCAAAACTATCTGTTCATTGTGATTCTTTTAATAAATAAAAAAAGGAAAAAAGTGTGTCCTAATTGAGATGGTAAAAGTTCTCAACAGACAGCCTTGGTTGTGTTTTTTTTTTTGGTTTTTTTTCATTCAAAACACATCCTCATTACATGCAGAGATTACAAACAAAGCAAATACAAGGGATAAACTGAGTCAATTTAATTCTACAATAGGATTATAATTTATTACCAAACAAGTTCCCCTTAATGATCAAATGTATCCTTGAACAATAAATAGGTAATATTAAATATTCATTGTAAGTGCCACACAATCTGTCCATACGGTATCCCTTTTTAGCAGTAAACATATGCTGTAAGTATGGCTACTGCCTAGTGACACTAGCTGGTCTATATTTATCACAACTAAGCAGACTCAGCACATTGGTCATTTCTGAAAGTTATCTGTAAATCAGTTCAGAAGGAAGACAGTAATAGATTTGTATCAAACTCAAAATAAGCAAATTTACTATTGGAAAAAAAAGGATTGTTTCAATCATACTTCCTTACATACTCTCCTAACCACTGCTTTTTGTACTCATTCACCAGAATTTGAGCCCCTTATTAAGCTAAAGTAAAAGCCAAATGAGAAAAATACTTTTTTGGGCTATGTAAGAGAACTCCACCCCAACCAAAGTATACTAGGTAAGTGCTATGACCCAAACAGGTAACTAGGCTTTACATCCATGCCCTTTTTAAATTATCTGTTTTTGTTAAACTCCAATTAATATAAAGTTGATCTAACCATTTAAACTTAAACTGAGCATTCAGACGTGTCACCTTGGAACATACATGCACAAGATAATGAGATCGGTCTAAATGTAAATTCTCAGTAACTTGTCCAGTCTGAAAAGTCACAATAGGTGTAGTCATAATTTTGCACAAACTAAACATTGCTCGGTTCCAAAATTGATCACTACCAGAAAAATGTAAAAAAAAAGCCTCATAATTGGACTGCCCATAATTTTAGGCCAAATGTCTAAAGTTAGTTACACTGCTATAAAAACAGCTTGTATGGACACCTAATGGAACACAACATAACAATAATTACAAAAATAAAAACATGGAATACAGTACATACAATATTGTTATTTCATAAGATTCCCCAAAGTACATCTCTGCACTGCTCTGCCAGTTTTTTTTATTGTTCTCGTGAAGGCTACATTAGTGTTTAGTCTACTGGATAAAAAATAAGATTGCTAAATAGTTTTGAGTGGAGAAGGAGTTCACCCCTATACCACCTTTTCTGTTAAAAAGTCCTATGCATAATACTGCAGGCAATAATTAAAATCAAACAGCAAGCTGCTAATGTTATACTGCAGCTGTGCTATGAGATCCTCCAAATGAGGTGATGGTTGCTGGAATCAAAATAAATGGCCTTGTCGCCCAACCCTTGTCAGTAACTATAGTTTCAAAGCAATGGGCAACAGAATGTTTGTGCAAAACAGCTACTTCAGATTAAAAAAAAAAAAAACGGAAAATTTGGGCAAACAAGCTGTATTCACTATATGATAGAATTGTATCTTGTAAAAAGGGCAGTAACCCAAGCCAGACAACTTTCAGTAAACTACTCTGAAATTAAGAAAAAATATTAAATGGATTTGTTGCCTTTGACTAGAATACTTTGCATTCTTTAACATTTAAGTGCTTCCTCATCACAGCTTGCAAATATTTTGACTGTAACAGCTTTCAGTAATTGTTTTACAAAAAAAGAAAATTACATATATGCATGTGTGTGAGTGTATTCTACATAAAATATGCACACAGCAGCCAGTGTATCAGTGTTTGTGAGTTATACATAAATCTGCACTCAAAAGCCAGAAGAATACATACCTTTGGCTCTTACAACAGCTGACCAGTTGAGTGCAAATGGGTACTGTAGCTAGCAGAACTACACGGCCATCAGCCAAAAGGTTGACAAGTAAATGTCTACCCTGAGTCTACCACTGTGGTGACACATTAGACCAGACATCATTGATTGTTCAATGCTGATGTTCCTTAGTACAAATTACAGTTCAGGGGCTGTATTTGACCTGCTTTGTGCTGTGTGTGTTTCTTGAGTGCAGAATGTCCAATTTTTAATTTTTCAAGGTAATTTTAGCTGCAGGCAAAGCAGGTCAAACGCAGTCCTTTGTCAACCCTTGCGTTTTCCTTTCATGCAGCTGCATATGCTCCTCGTTCAAATGGAATGAGGACTAAAACACCGGTCAACATGAACCCTAA
The DNA here is from genome assembly GCA_028564925.1 of Lithobates sylvaticus. NCBI lineage: Eukaryota > Metazoa > Chordata > Amphibia > Anura > Ranidae > Lithobates > Lithobates sylvaticus. The sequence goes on from CM053027.1 coordinate 234,807,150, forward strand.
CAGTGTTACAGGTTGGTTGTTGCATCCCACAATTATACTGTGCTAATAATTTTGTGGAATGGCACTTTGCTATCATGGACTACGCCATTGCTTCTACATTCCTACTGCAAAGGCAGCTTCCATTATAGGAAATGGTTTGATAAGGTGTATTCTTTTATATACACATACACACACACACACTTGCAAACAGGGAAAGTAGGCAGTCATGGTCTTCATGCAAATTTGTATAAGTACACCTGCCTATGTATATACATTTTTCTCTTTTTCTTATGCATTTAAAGAGACCTTGACCAGAAAAAAAAATCATCAGATGCCTGTAAGACATAAGAGATACTACAGTCACCTCTCCAGGCCAGTTATTCCTCCCTCCATTCACATGCTGCAACCAACCTATCAGTGTTTTCAGCAATAGACATTTCAATGAATATCGGAGGCCTGTGTCTACTGACCTCAGCATGGCTGCAGTGGAAAGGGGCCAAGAGAAAAAAGAAAACACTGATGGTGGCATCAGCTTTGGAGGAGAGGTGTGATACACAAGGTACTAGAGAAGTGGTAGAGTATAAAAACGTATCTCATACAGGAAGCTGTTGCTTTTATTTCTTTAGAGACTTGACAGGAGCTGTAACAATACCCACAAACATGTGGACATATTAAAATGCATACAGTAGAGATAAGGGTACACATGTATATTAACACATTGAAACATAACTAAAACAAGGCTTTACACACATTTACAAATAAACAGAAGTACATAGTATGATATTCCAAAGAAGTGACCAAATCATAGCCCACAGGATAAGTAACTGTCCATAAACCAGAGGTAGGGCAACATTCACAGGTATTCTGCTCCACACAGATAGACCAGAGACTTGGTACTTAAAAATGTAACCAAGTAAATTACAGTAACCTGGCTTGTATGATTATTGTCAGCAAAGCCTGCAATACATTGTTCTATAACATTACACAGCCCCCCTCCAGTCTTGATTTGATTATAGTGGCTATGTACAGTAAGTGTTTTGCAGGTTATATCCAAGGACTGAGGACATGTTAAAGGTGAAGCAACAAGTATTTCAGGCTGGCCAGCTAGTGGAAGATTACTAAAGAATAAAACTATATTAAGTGCTGGTTCGTGGTGTCCGGCAACCACCAACTCGCTGGCCACGGTGTATCTTCATGTGTTTAGACAGATGGTCACTGCGGGCAAACTTCTTCTCACACACTGTACATTGATATGGCTTTACACCAGAGTGGGACCTCTTGTGTCTTGAAAGTTCATCAGAGCGAGAGAACCTGTGGAAAGTGCAACAGGGGTGATCAAATGGTACTCAAAACCAACATCCTCCAAAATAAATAATTATCTCAATGGTGTACACTTTAAAACACTCCTCTTTTAAGCATACTAGGTGTACTTCAGTTGTCAAAATAATTTGAGATACATCTTGTATGTTCATCAACTATTTGGCACACACCAAGTGGAGTAAGGTCCCACTAGCTATATGTAAGATCCTTGTAAAAGGGAACACTTTTCTCCATTTGCCATTAGAACACTTGGTCGCCATAAATATAAGAAAAACCAAAAAAAAAGGATATGCCTCAGGAAAAATGGCCATTTAGAATAAATGTAAAATACTTTCTGGATTGTAATTTTCAAGGTTCGACCTGAGAGGTGTCCCATTATTTTTCAGAAACACTGGAGGCTTCTTGAGCCCATTCTGGTTTTTGCTCCCAGCAAGCACACCCAAGTTGCCATTAACAATGAATGCACAGCGTTTGAGGTGACCGCTGAGTGTCTGGGGTCCCATTAATGCAGAACGCACCTTTCCCGCACCATATTCCAGTGTGAGCGTAATAAATGGCTATTTTATTTGTACCAAATGGGAAAAACACCAACAGAATAGAGACAAATGCAGGTTAATAGTTAGGTACTTTGCTTTAATTACTGGAAACCATTCAAAATACTCAAAATCTCAGGAAAAAAAAAGGTTAAGCAAGATCCTAGCTAAAATTTGAAAACTAACTCGAAATTCAACAATATATGCATGTCATCTGTACTAGACCAGGTGATCCAGTTCAGAATGTTTCCTCAGATAACCTTATTACACTGCTTTGAAGCTGCATACCAAGAAAAAGTGTGTGAACACCGTTGAATTAACTTTTTTTTTTTTTTTACAGTAATGTGCCATATGTGATCTGATCCAGATCTAAGTCACAATAATAGACAAAAACAATGTGCTTAGGCTGATAACACACATATCTAATTTCTTGTGCTTTTACTGAACACACCCATTAACCACCCCCTAACCAGCCACTGCACATAGCTGGATAGGAGCAGCGTCATTCTGGGAGGACATACCCATTTTTTTTTCCTCCCAGAAGAGTGACTCGTGCACACCCCCTGGGTGTGCAGTGCTGCGATCTGTGACCGATGTGTTCACTGAACTAGGGGTACTGGGTCACTGTGATTGGCCCTGGTACCATGTGATGGCTGTAACCAATCACAGCGATCAATTGTCCAATAGTAAACAATAGCTTTAATTCATGATGCCATTACTTACTGCTGTGATCTCTGTGATTGGCCCGGTACCATGTGATAGCTGTGGCCCATCCCAGCAATCACAATAGTAAACAACAGCATCATGAATGGATGCAACACACAGTAAAAATTATTGCTTATACATCACTAATAGGCAATCACAGTGTAAAAGAAATCCTAATCATCCCCCAGAGCACTACAGTGTGCAAAAAAAACTACAAAAAAAAAAGAATTACGAACAAAATGAAAGTAAACTAAAGGCAATTTTTTTTTTTAGTTTTGGATAGAGTGGACTGGGATTAGAATGCTTGTCAATTTGTATTGCTGTCTGTGCCCCTAGTAAGGAGATTCGCCCTCTCTATTTGTCCTGTTTACAATCATCATTGACAGTGAGAGTTAAAGGAAATCCTAAATTGTGGGTTGTCCCCAAAAAAGTAAGAGGGGAAATCTTCCGATAAGGACACTAGTTATGGCGACTTAGGGGTTCTCAAGGAATTTATAGTAATTTTACTTCCTATTTGGCTATGGGACAGGAAGTGAAGGGAAATCGCCACAGATGACGAAAAAAAATCCTACAGGGCTTATAACCCTCCCTTACGCTATCCAAAATGTAAAAAAAAGGTTTTGCCTATAGTTCTATTTTAATCTGTCACCAAAACAGTGCAGTGTCACTATGATGACATTGTACCGCTGTGGCGGCAATCACGTACAATGGCTGGCTCTGTATGTATGTCATTGTATGTCACTGTCAACAGCCACTGACTCTCCGCAGCTGTACAATGTCACCAGACCTGTGCTGCCAGTCAATGTTCCTAATCACTGCCACACCACTCAGTGTCACTAATCAGTCATCCACTCACAGTGTCCCTAATCACTGCTTCACCACTCGGTGTCCCTAATCACTGCCACACCAGTTAAAGTGTCCCTGATCACTTACACACCAGTCCCAGTGTCACCAGACCAGTGTATTCTAGCAACAGTGTTCCTGATTGTCACACCAGTCCCAGTGTCAGACCAGTGTAAGTCAGCAGCAGTGTTGCCACTTGCTGCCACACTAGTCCCCATTTTCAGTCTCACCAGACCAGTGTAAGTCATCAACAGTGTTCCTGGTCTCTGCTACACAAGTCCCACTGTCAACAGACCAGTGCAGCCGGCAACAGTGTTCAGGATCACCGCCACACCAGTGCAGTGTTGCTTCTGCATGTACTAACCCTGGCCTGTTTATTGACAACGTTTCTGCCTGGGCCAATCCTTTGCCTGTTTTCTGACCATGTCTCTGCCTTCACCTGAAATGACCCGTCTGCATGTCCAACTGACTATGTTCCTGTGAGACATCAGTCCCAGCCAACCCCCGCCAAACAACTGCACCTTTCTTTAGCCTCCTGTACTGGCCAGTGAACATGGTATTCATTTGGGCAGTCACGTAGCAGTAGGCTAGGCCTGCTGGGCTTATAGGAACTGCTAAAGGCGATGCTACACCAAGCTATAATCTCTGACCACTTGTATAGGAGGTGACTATTATAGTACATTGGTTTTGATATGGTTGGTTGATTTGTTATACACAAGATGATACATATTGTCCAGTATACAATCAATCCAAAATGTATCACACATGCGGTATCGTCATACTCAGAAGTAGCAGAATGTATTTTAGGTTGTAATTTCTAAGTATGCCCATCCAGTGTGTGTGAAATACCTTGTTAAATTGATAAATTTGTGTAAAAAAATCATTTTTATTCCGCATTTTCAAAAAAAAATTAAGTCTTCAAAAGACACACCATACCTCTTAGAAAATACATGTGGTAATTTTGTGGGTGTTTCCCCTGTCCTGGTGTTCAAGGACTGGTACTTTGGATTTTGGGCCCTTCTATGCATCTGCGCTGTAAAAAAGTCTCACATGTGTAGTATTCCCATACTCTGGAGGCATAACAGAATGTGTTTTGGGGTGTAATTATAAGAATGCCTATGCTGTATGTGAGAAATACTGTAACTTGTTAAAATTACAACTACAACTATTAAATATTACATGTTTTAATTTTGACACAAAATTGTGACAAAAAAATTACAACTTCAAAAAACTCACTATGCCTTTTTTTGCCTTGGATTGTCTACTTTCCAGAAAGGGTCATCTGGGAGGTATTTGTACTGTCCTGGCATTTTAGAGCCTTAAGAAATGAGATAGGCAGTCAGTACATCAGGACTGATGAATTTTCAAGTTTATATACCATAGTTTGTAGAATCTATAACTTTCACTCAGATTAAAAAATTTACACTGATTTGGGAAAATGTTTGTTTTTTTCTTAATAAAGGACCTGTCAAAAACTGTTTGTTTTTATTTACACTAGTTGTTTTTATGGTGAATGAGTAGGAGGTACTGTGTACCCCACACTCATTCACATGGAAGGACCAGAGTCTGGGGGCCTCCTTGTTAAAGGGGCTTCAAGATTATGAAAAGTCACCTCCCACAACCCCCCGGGCCAGGGAGGAGGCTCCTGTCCTCATCTTAATGGGGACAAGGTGCTTTGCCAGCCCCCCACCTCCTAATGTTGAGGGCATGTATCCTGGTATGTATTTGGAGAGCATGCTCATCACCCCCCCCCCCCCTTTCCTGGCCTGCCAAGCTGCATGCTCGGATAAGGGTCTGGTATGGATCCACTAGTATGGATTCACTCCATGCTGCAGCTGGCAGTCCCAACTGCTTCAAAAAAAGGGCCCATTTCATGCCAGCGGACCCGATCGGAAGGTCCATGCATTCCTATGGACATGTGGGTGTAAACAGACTTGTATCCATTTACACCTGCCTACCTCTGGGTCTGATCCGGTCTGCTAAAAAAACTAAAAATAAAAAAAAGGAAGGAGATCTGTCCTCTTGTTTAGGCAGATCGGATCAGAGGGTAGTCGGTTGTAAATGGACAGTGGAGTCTGTTTACTCCCGGCCGCCATACAGCAGAGCAGGCTCTGACTGTGTCCGCTCTGCAGAAACTGAGTGGACACGGATGTGTCATCATCTGCCTGCTCTGCTTTGGTCAGCAGGTAATCTGTGAGCTGATTCCCTGCTGTTTTGAATGGAATCCACCCCATATATAGGGGCCTAACGTACAAGAACACGTTACCGTAAAATAAAAAATTTAACTTGTGCGGTATTTAATGTGCTTTTTTTGTGAAATACCACAAGTTATTTTTAACTTAAAAATGGAATGCAGTATTTAACTCTTAAGCCCCATACACACGCTCGGACAATCCGCGGACCAGGTCGGTCGGACTTTGTCCGACGTACTTTGTCCGATGTTGGCGTTGCGTACACACGGTCGGACTACGTTGTCGGAATATCCGGTCCGGAAGAACGTCGTGACGTAAGTCGTCGTCCACGAGATTACAAAAGGGAAGTTCAGCACCACGTCAGGCACCCGTTGGGCTCCTTCTGCTGATCCCGTGTTTATCGAGAGTTAGTGGAAGTTTGGTGACTTAAGATTCGCGCTTCTCAGTTTTCTGACTCAGATCGTTACTGCTCTTCAGTTTGTGCTTGTCGTGCGTATCTGTTTATTAGTGCGTGTAGTCAGTTCGCATTTGTTGGTCATTGCGGCCTATATCTTGATATAGGACGCTTTGATTTGCACTGCTTATTGTCTGCTCGTTGCTGGTATTCACTTCGTTCTTTCAGGCCTTGCTGTTTATCGGTGCTTTCTGTTTGTCCGTTCTGACCAGCCGACCTTTTGTGACCTTCTGAGCGATGTTTCCCGTGCGTACTCGTCGCCGAGTTCGTGCTGTACGCGGAATTGGTGTCGGGCTTTTAGCTTTGAGCCAAGACCCGTCCATGAACAGAGTGACGAGGAGTATGTGGACCAAGAATTGGTTGCTTCAGCGTGACCAGTTCTCGCACATGCCTTTGCTTCGTGAGATCCGGGAGAATAATCCTGATGATTTCAGGAACTTTCTCAGGATGACGGCCCCAGATTTTCACCGTCTTTTGGCTTTGCTGACCCCCTTTATCAGCCGGCAGGATACCTGCATGAGACAAGCCATTACTCCGGAGCAGAGGCTTGTTGCCACGTTGAGGTACTTGGCGACAGGGAGAAGTCTTCAGGATTTGAAGTTCTCTTCAGGTATCTCTCCCCAGGCCCTGGGACTCATTATTCCAGAGACCTGTTCTGCCATCATCCAGGTCCTGCAGGAGGACTATATTAAGGTAACATTTATACTTTACTATTCCCTTCTATGTATGCTCTGTTTGCTAATGACTTGTATTTTTGACCTCCTTCCCTAATTACCATGATTGCAATATGTTCTAATATGCTGTGCCCCTTTTCTCCTTCATGCATTTTTCCCTTCACTTACCTCACCAGCATGCTCTTCTGCCCCAATAGACACCTATGGCCTAGTCACTTAAGCAATGTCTTTTGTCTGCTGCATAGTATTGTTTGCCCCAAAACACCCCCTAAAATATGCACAAATGTTTGCTGTGTGGTTTACTTCATGTAGAGCCCCCCTTTTTTTTTCTTTTGGTGGGGGGGGGGGCAAACTCATTAGGAACCCCCTCCCCCAACTGCTCTGTCAGATGGTACCAATCCTTTATCTGCTGGCTTTCCCAAGGTCCATACACACTATATACCTACCTCTTTATAGTGCACATCTTTAGGGATGAATTCAGCAAAGCATGTAGTGCAAGGGGCTGCCTCCATACATTCCATTTCCTATTTTTTTGTCTTCTTTCCCTCCTATTAGCTTGCTTGGTAATTTAATAATGTCACACTGTGCCTGCCTTTTTTTTGGGGGGGGGGGGGGGGGCGGCGGGCGCTGAAATGTTATTTGATCTTTCCTGTGGCCTGCCAATAGTGTTAAGTACAGAGGGTCTGGCCAAACTAGCCCACATTATTGAGCCATTTGCCAATCAATGAAGTGCAGAGGGTTAGCTGTCCACCACCCCCCCCCCCCAAAACCCCTAGTTATTGCCAATGGCCCATCAGAAGTGGGGGGATTGATGGGGGGGTGAGTAATCTGTGAAGGGGAGCCTCTACTTTTCTGTGCAAATACTTTCCAGCCTCCAATTTTATACAATGCTCTTGTTCCAAGATGTTGATTGTCTAATCTGCTTGCAATGTTTAGGTGCAAAGTGACTAATTTTTTTTTCTTGTTTCACTCCACAGTTCCCTTCCACGCCACAGGAATGGCAGACTGTGGCCTCCCACTTTGCCAGCCGTTGGGACTTTCCTAACTGCGGAGGGGCAATTGATGGGAAACACGTCCGCATCGTCCCACCGCCCAACTCGGGGTCCTACTATTATAATTATAAAGGGTTTAATAGTGTAGTGATGTTGGCGGTGGTGTCGGCAACATACGAGTTTATGTATGTGGACGTGGGGATGAACGGCCGGATATCGGATGGTGGGGCCATTACGCACACGGAGTTCTACTGGCGTCTCCAAAGTGGCAGTATGTGCTTGCCACCTCCAGAGGAGAATGCCGAAGGACTCCCCTTCGTCTTTGTCGCAGATGAAGCGTTTGCGTTGACTCCCCATGTGATGAGGCCGTTCCCGATGAGGACCCTCACCCCGGACCAGAGGGTCTTCAACTACAGGCTGTCCAGAGCCAGAAGAGTTGTGGAGAACGCTTTTGGCATCCTGGCCAGCCGCTTCCGCCTGTTCCTGACGGCATTTAACTTGGCGGAATACAAACTCAACCACATAGTTCTTGCCTGTTGCATATTGCACAACTTCCTCAAAAGACATAACAGGAACTATGTGGTGGCCGTTGGCCCAGATGTGGAGGGCCCTCCAAATGCGGAACTCACAGCCCTTCGAGTGGCACGTCCAGGCTTGCCCCCTCTAAATGCCCGTGTGGTCCGGGACCAATATATGCAGTACTTTGTGGGTAGGGGGGCCATTGCTCTGCCTGACGATGTGTGAGAGGCATTTTTTAATAAATCTGATATTTTAAACCAACCTATGATTTCTTGTCATTTCAGTGTTCTTTTTAGCTTATTTTACTTTGACATTTTTTCCCTTTGCCTTCGACAGTGGGAATGCACTTTCTGGGCAAAAGGAGGTAACAGTCTCTTCTTCCCAAAAAGATTATTCTCATGTTGTGTGTTTGCTACCTAATCTTTGGTCTAGAGAAGGTTTGTACTGCATAACTGACACACAAAATACTCCTTTTCATCACCAGGTCTGACATGTGTGTATTCTCCAAAATGCTGTGCTCCGTGTTTTCGTACAAAGCACTGTGGGTGTCATTTACATAAGTCAAATCCGCTATGCTCTACAAGTGCATTGAAAAAGTTCCCCGGGAAAGAAAATTGGAGTGCAAAGTGGATTTGCCTTTAGTAAATAACACCCATTGCCCCCCATATCCTTTTCATTTTACATACATAATGCATTGTGTTTTTTAAATAAGGAAGCCACACATTTAGAAAAATAAAAGTTTACTAGGAAAACATTCCCAAGTGCGTTTACAATCTTCACGCCAAAACTGACAACATCTTGGTTATTTACAACATTGTTTACAAACATTCCGCAATTGGTAAAACCAGGCATGGAGCAAAACAGAACCTAGGAACTTGGAAAGTTCAACTTTGTAAAGTGAAGACAAGATCAGACATGACTATATGTTCAAAGTGTGTTTGATCTTGCCTTCATCACATGGGGGGGTCACCCCCGAAAAGTGGAAATTTGGAACATGCACACAATTTGGGCCTGAAAATGGTCATTAGATGGTAAAACACATGCCTAGAAGCTTCAAAAGTGCCATTTTCCATCATGGGGATGAATGGACGTTTTTTGGGGGTGCAACCCCTTCACCACAACCACTTTCGTAGTTCGTAAAGTGTTTGCACCCCAAAAAAAACGTTGCCATTCATCCACCATGGTGGGAGCTAGCACATGTGGACACAATGTGTGCATGTTCCAAATTTCAGACAGTTTTTAAGTTGCAAATGTGTTCAGAAGCTGGCACAAATGTGTGTTAATTACTTGGTGCGTTTTCATATTTTTCCTAAAACATCAATGATGTTCTTCAATTTTTGTTGAACATCATTGATGTTTTGCTTTATGTAATCTAGATCTCGATTGCAGACCATTATCTCTCCGATGAGTAGGTGGGCACTCTCTGTGGTAAAGTGCGATTTTTCTTCCACAACATCCACGTCACCTAAAAACCACAAAACAAACAAAAATGGGGTGTTGGAAATGAGGCAGCCATACATGGATTAGCTTACCAGTAGCTGTGTTCTCCCACACTCACCTGTTGTGGTGACAATTTCTCCAAGTTTGATGATCTCTCCTTCCTCCTCCTCCTCCTCCTCTGCTTCTGCTCTTTCCCCTTTTTTGGGAGGTGTTGGTTTGGGGGTTTCCTCCGATGGCCCAAGTTTTCGCTCCCCTATGAGAATGTCCAAAAGGAAGATTTAGCAACACAAGCTATTGAGGGCAGAAATAGGAAATGACAAACATTGCTTGAAAGTGACGGACACTATTTTAGTTTGGCCAGTTACAAATGTCAACTACATGAATGTAGTCACTTTGTAAAGGTGCTAAACTGACTTGCTTTTTGGTAGAAGTTTGTGTGATGGAGACCCCCCTCTAGTATCCACTGGAGCACATGTGTGGAAAAGGCTAATAAAAAGGGGGTTTGGGTGTCCCAGCACTAGTGCTCTCGAGTCCAGATGGGTAAACAGCTACTGGGTGACCTCTCCTTTACATTGAATAAATTGGCTTTACATTCTGGATGACATTTCTAGGGAGAACAAACTTCCTTTCCCCAAAAAAAACACCAAACATCGTATTATAAGTGGCCGCACGATCGAGGTTGCGTACGATCGAATGGACACACACACGACCATGACAGTGGCAGAAAGATCGAGGCTGAGTACGATCGAATGCACAGACGAACATGAAAGTGGCCATTTTGGAATGTACAACTTTGTAAAAATCAAACCACATGGAGCAGTATGCAAGCAAGAAATCAAACACAAAACACAACTACTTACTTTTTTGAAGAATTCTCTTGATCTTTCTGTACTGATCGGCCTCCCTCAGTTTCAGGTCTGACCAGCGTTTCCTCAGTTGCTCCTTGGATCGTTGTACCCCAAAATGATTGTACAGCCTTCTCACAACTTTAGACATGATCTTGGCCTTGCGGACATTGGGGTTGAGGTAAGGCCCATACTTCCCATCATAGTCGCTCCTCTTTAATATGTCCACCATCTCCAACATTTCTCCAAATGACATATTGGAGGCCTTGAATTTCAGGCTCCGGGATCGGGACGTTTGTGCCTCCGGACTTTCCTCGTCCACCTCCTCGTTGGGGGGATATTTGGGGCGCACCTGCTGTGTCCCCGCCATGTGCTCTCCCCACTGCGCCGTAAAGAGAAGGGGTGGGGAATAGACGAGAAAGATCGTCAGGGGCGGGCGGAGTTTGACGCATGCGCACTGTATATAAAACGTCACACGCCTGTGTCGTAGCCACGATCTGGGAGACGAGGGGAGAGAAAGCTCACGCACGAGACGATCGCTACAAACGAAGGTACAATTTGACGTTGGTACATAACTAGCCTAGACTGATTAGAACTTGAGGCTTCTTTATGGAGAAGATTAGGAGAGTTTAGGCTGACATTATTTATATTGTTTTGTGTGGCGTTGTGTCTTGCAGAGGTGATGGATGCCTTCTACAACGTGAGCTTTCTCCCACACTTCATTGATAAATACCGGCAATTCCCCCTCTTATGGCAGGCAAAACACAGGGATTATAGCAACAGACCAAAGAGGTACGCAGCCCTGCTGAAACTGGTGGCATTTGTAAAGCCTACCCTGCCCATGGCAACCGTCGCAAACTTAAAAGTGAAGATCACCAACATGAAGACTACCTATTTCCGGGAGCGCAATAAGGTCCTGAAGTCACAAGCATCTGGAGCTGCAGCAGCTGATGTCCATGTCCCCACGCTCTGGTACTATGAGAGGCTCCACTTTCTCAAAGACCAGGCTACTGTCAGGAAGTCACTCTCGACTCTTCCTTGCACGCGTCCTTCCACGCACGCCACCCCTGATGAGGCTTCCGAGGAGCAACCTGGGCCTTCCAGTCAGGAATATGTGCAGGTGCCCAGCTTGTTCCAGGTATAGTAGTTTTGGAACCAGTTTGTTGAATAATGAATGATGTTCAGTTAATTCAGGATCCCCAATTGCTTATTTCCTAACGTGATTGACATATCAACAGACAGTGGTGTGGGAGACATTTTTGGGAAGAATCTAAACTGCAGGGCTGAGAATTGTATGGTTTTGTATTTGAAAACATTTTGCAACAGTCACTAGATGAGAATTGTGTGTGTTTGATGAACAAATAACTGAAACTATGTCCCTTTTTCATACACAGGAAGACCACAGCCAGGAGGTGGCTGTGGAAGGTGGCAGTCAGGAGGAGGCAGGGGGTAGTGGCAGCCAACAGGGGGGTAGGCGTAGGAGCCTGACTGTCTCCCAAGTCTCTCCCCTCCGCCTTCCCTACAGAAGGGCGAAAAACATGGGGGAGGTGGGAGAGTCAGCGCTCCAGCTGATAAAAGATGCCTCAGCCTCCCTCTATGCCACACCCACCTACGAGGAGGCCTTTGCCTCCTTGGTTACAAGTAAATTTACGGGTATGGAGGCGGGGCAACGCAGCATGTGTGAGGAGGTCATCCTCAAAATACTAAATGAGGGGATGGCTGGGGAGATGACTCCCCTCACACATGTTTGCGAGAGTGACCTTGCTCCGCCTCCTCCTCCTCCTTCTGCCACCCCACCAGCACCAGCACCACGGCGTGGAAGGAAGCGTACAAGGAAGACAAGAGAGTGACGACCTGGACTCAGTCTGGTCTGAGAGAAGATGGAGCCTCTCGTAGTACCAGAGCCTGGGGACCTAAATGGCATCTGCTGCAGTTCCGGATGTTTTGGACTTCAGGACCAGATTGCGCTCCCTTATTATTTAGATAGGTAGTCTTCATGCCCCCAATTGTTTAAGTTTGTAAAATGATGGTTGCCATGGGTGTCCAAGGCTTTGCAAATTCCCCAAGTTTCACCATGGCTGCGTTCCTCTTTGGTCTGTTGCTGAGACCTAAATAAAGGTTTTTTTGATTTGAAATAATCATTGACTATTGTGTTTTACTTTTCTACAATGACAGTTTTTCTTTGAGTAGGCAGGTACATTTCACTAATCCTAAAGTAGAATTAACAAGGGGCACCAACAACCAACAAACTCCTAGTAAATGTAAGCAAGAAATACAAATGTTAATAATGTGGTTTTGCTAAGTTGAGACATACAAACCCCCTCCAAAAAAAATAAAAATCTCCTTCAAATATGTATTCCCCAAAAAAAAAAAAAAATCTGGGTAAAAAAATAAGAAAGATTGTATTACGATCTGAGTAAAAATAAACATGTAGTGTATAAATGCTGCAAAGTAATAAAGAAGTAAGTTTGTGAGAAGTGCGGGTGAATAGGAGCAGCTAAAAGATGTCATTCTTGTTGCATTGTAAAGAAAAAGAGAATGTGCTGCATTAAAGACATTTTAACATTGCAGCGTGACGAATGTGCTGTGTCGATTAGGAAAGGTAGTTTTACCTGACCGAGCGCTTCCGTCACAGAATTTCTTCTGAGCATGCGTAGCACTTTGTCCGTCGGACAAGCGTACACACGCTCGGATTTGGTGTGATCGGACCGGGTTGACGGCAAATCTTTCCAGCAGGAGATAAGACTTTGTCCGACGGACAAACCGACGAACACTGTCCGATGGTGCATACACACGGTCTGATTTTTCAACAACCTTGTCCGATCGGACCAAATTGATGAAAAAGTCCGACCGTGTGTATGGGGCTTTAGTGAACTGACCCCAAAGCCTTCAATGAATTAACAACATATGTGTGGGACGGGCAGAGATGCTGTGTATAAGCAAACAGCATCTCTCTTGTCAGTGCGCCAGGAGTGTAGTGATAGCTGAAATCCACGAGGGGGTACGCACCTTGTTGGACTTAACCCATAGTAAGCCAACAACACGTTACAGATCCCAGAAGGCTGCGGGACCATTCACAAAGCGTAGGGCAGCTTGCTCATGCACAATGTGAAGCCAGCTTCCCTTAGTAAACGTGCCAGCGCCGGGGACCCAAAGACTTTTTGTAGCTCATTGTAGGCATACAGTATTTGTAGTTGTTGACTTTTCATTTTTTTCGTCCTCTTAAAATATCTTCATTCGGCCCCCAAGCCCGATTTAAACAAATATATAAATGAATCCCACTTTTTGCAATTTCTATATATTCTAAGCATACTGTAAACCTTGTATATGAATGGGGACCTTGGATTGTGGGCTCCTTGAGGGTAGGGGCATGTGATGTGAGTGTGCAATGTACAGTGATAGTGACAATTGTAGACACTCACTCAGGTTGAACTGGATGGACTGGTGTCTTTATTCAACCTTACTAACTATGAAACTTTTAATAAGCCCGACTTCCAGCAATGCATATATAGCACTGTAGTAAATATCAATGTTTTTGCAAAAAAACAGCATATACAGTTTTATATGAAAATCTAAAATAAGCAAGAATGACACCCTTACCTCCAACCACACTCTGGCCAAGTGCAAACATAAGGCTTCTCCCCTGTGTGCCGCCGAAAGTGCGCCTTAAGGTGGGAACTTTTGGTATACATTTTGTTACAGCCAGGGTGACTACATTTATGAACTCTGATCACAGCTGGTGTTCCCTTTTGTATCTTCTGCTGTCCTTCACTCACAAATACTCCTCCTATAGTCAAGGGTCGGACTGCCACTGGCAAGGGGGCAATTCTGACATACTTTTGGTCCCCAGGTGAAGTAGGCCCTGGGATTGGGGCCAATGACAGGCTTTGGCCTACGCTGATTACAAGCTGTGTAAGGCGTACATCACCTGTAGGGCTCTGTGTCAAAGAAGTAGCACCAGGCATTGACATAGGCTGTATCTGAAGTATAACAGGAATACTGCCTGTTGCAGAAGGTGAACTTGCTGAAGCATCTGGTATCTCTGGAGTTGGAACATCCTCAGTTGGCTGAGCTGGGCCAGTAGTTTGAGTCACATGCTCATTTGTCATGCAGCCCTGCAGCCACGTGCCAGGAATGGGCTGCTTCTCAGCCAGTTCTTCTCTAATTAGATCCATGTTTTCTTTTAAAAACTCCTCAATTTCCTCAAGTGTAGGAGAGAAGTCCCCAGAAATTTGAGCACAAAAGTCTGGGAGCTTTAATTGTGCCAGTGAAGTGGTTTCCTTCGAATCCTCTACTGCTTTCACCAACTGGGACAAAAGAATTTCTTCAACTTCCTTAAGGCCACCTCCATCTTCACCATTCTCTTCTATGAAGACAGCTGCATTATTAAACTGTTCTCCCAAGGATGGAGAGGGGCTGGCTTTGTTTTCAAGATGGGTGAGCAATGATACCTCACCAGACTGAGGTACTGCCATGTTGTGTTCACTAGGGGAAGCAGAACTTGAAAGAAGATCAGAGGCAGAAAGAGGTTCACTGCAATTTAAGGAAACCATTTTTTTTTCTTTTGAGGATCTCTGTACCCCTAGATATGATCAGGTAGAGGCGCTTAAAAAAAAAATGGAATTGGCCTCAAATACCACTTCAATGATCTGTAAAGAGACAAGAACTAATCAGAATACCTAATAAGTAGCATTAAAGAAAACATCTAACATTTACTAAAGATAAAACTCCACAAATAATCCCTCACCGGATTGGAGAATGCAGGGTCATTACAAGGTTGTAACCAAATATGCCTTCTGGCAAAAAAAAGCTATTTACATAGTTTTAAAGTATAACTGGCCAATTAAAAAAGTTACACCACGTGCTACTTGACAAATAAAATTGAAAGATTTGTCATCGGCCCTGCCTAGTTGTCAGTTATTAAATGACTAAATCCCGCCCATTCTCATAATCTCCACGAAGGACTAATTGTTCGGTAATGCAAGAGAAGAATTGTGAGGACTCCTGAGATAACACAGTTTTCAAAGGACAGCTCTAAATTTGACATATTCAACAGGTTTTTACTGGCATTTTTTTGTACAGATATATTTTTTGTTTTATCTTAATTTAAAGTGGTAGTAAGCTCTTGACAAAAAAAATGTTTCTTCCTTTAATGCATACTAGCACATTATGAAAGACTTATCTTGAATTGAGTCCCTCCAGCGTCATGCTGTCAGCGCTGCAGAGGCTTCCATCTTCACCTGGTGTTCTGGGTCCACGGGCTGTGCATGGGAGTCTCAGCCACAGCACACGACTCTGAAGGAATGGCACGGTATGCCATTCCTTCAGAGTGCGCTGATGACATCACCAGCTGCTCCTCGCTAGAATGTCTCCTAAACCAGTAGTCATCAACCCTGTTCTCAGGGCCCACTAACAGGCCAGGTTTTATGTATTACCTTTCTAGGAGCCAGCTGAAAAAGTTAGCCAGTTATTTACATCTTCTGCCCAGCCCCCAGAACTGCATGTCTGGGGCATCGGGCAATAAGAATTGCTCATGCCTGATGCCAAGCGAAAAAAATATAAAAAAAAAAAAAAAATCAACTTTTGTTTTGTTTGTTTCAAATAAGATTTTGCAAATAATTTTTTTTCTCCTACACTGATGTGCTCTGATAGGCTGCACTAATGGGCACTGATGAGTTGGCACTGATGGGGCGGCATTGAGGTTGGAACTGATGGGCACTGATGGGTACCGATGGGCGGCACTGGATTGCACTGGCAGGTGGCACTGGAAGATAGTGCTACCTGCCAATGCCAGTTAGTGCTAACAGGTGACACTGGATTGCACTGGCAGGTGGCACTGGATGGCACTGGCAGGTGGCAATGGTTGGCACATGGCACTAACTGGCATTGGCAGGTGGCACTAACTGGCAGGTGGCACTAACTGGTATTGGCAGGTGGCACTGGATTGCACTGGCAGGTGGCACTGGATGGCACTAATTGGCACTGGCAATGGTTGGCATTGGCAGGTGGCACTAACTGGTGACACTGGATTGCACTGGCAGATGGCATTAATTGGCACTGGCAGGTGGCAATGGTTGGCACTAACTGGCATTGGCAGGTGGCACTGGTAGGTTTCACAGCGATAGTGTAAATGTGAAACTGAATGCTCTCTGCAGCTCTGCGGTGTGTGAATGTACTGGGTACTTCTGACTCAAGAACTGGATACCAAACTTAAAACAGTTCTAAGTGTCAGTGTGCTGTGAGTCGGCTGATTGGTTGCAGGGAGGAGCTGAGCTCTCACTCTAGGATCATATTACCAGGCCTGCTCTGCTGTGAAACTGTATGGAGAGAGGAGCTGACAAATTCAGCATAATGTCAGAGGTGGGCGGGACCCAGCAGCTATCCAGCCAATGATTGAGCTGTTTAAGAAAGGGGCGGGGCCACATACACGTAGCGGCCCGCCCAGATTTCATCCCATTGGCTGGTGTTGGATAGCTGGGTCCCGCCCACCTCCAACATCAATTGTGACAGCTAGTCTCTACATACAGTTTCACACATCGCAGCGCTGCTCTGCCAACAGTGTGTGGAGAAGGGAGGAGGATGTCAGCGGCTGCTCCATCCCCACTACCAGACAGACCCCACAGCCCGTCCTGTAGCAGAGGCACCTGTCAGTGACAAAAACCCAGGCGCCAGGGCACAATTTCTAGTCGCAATGACGACCTGGCGCCTGGGATTTGTAGAGCCCTGACCTTTGGGGAGATGCAGACTAGAATACTGCAATCACTGAGCAGCAAATTATATTACCTGTGATGTATTTCGGTTATCTTGCAAACCTGGCCTGTTAGTGGGCCATGAGGACAGGGTTGATGACCATTGTCCTAAACGGTGCAGGAGTTATTCATTTTACCTACATGTATGCTTTATTATATTGCCTGTAGGTAAAAATCAAAATGCAGAGTTTACTACCGCTTTACAGATCAAAGCTGAACAAATAAGAGAAGTTCATTGTTGGGCTTTATTTACATATAATTGACAACCATGATTTTTTTTCTAGGGCAGGATTCCCGATGAAGACAACAGAGAACCATGCCTGTGTAATGTGTGCTGAAATGGCTACTTGTAGACTCCATTTGAAGCTCTTATGACAGTGACAACACAGAAGCACAATTGAAATACAAGACCACTAGGTGATGGCATTGGCAGTCAAATGGTACAGCAGTGGGGAAGTATACTGTATTTTTAGTGAGCATATTTTTATAATACAGTAATGCAGATTTAAGTGTAAAGTCAGGTTTTATTTTTAAAAAGACATGCTTGCTCTTCCGGTTTTCTGTTATCCTATTACAAATAATGATTTGTTGATTAGCTACAAAAGGGTGCTCATTGAGATTACCCTGACTTTATCTTAATGACTGTTGAGATAAGTAATAAGCTTTAGTTACTAAAAGAAAAAAAAGTTACTAAAAGAAAAAAAAATGTTCACTTTGCAAGGGAATTTTCAATTTGCAAGGGTATTTCCTCTTATAGAGGAGTTCCAATCTGGGAGAAAAAAACAAATAAACACTGTAGCTGCTGACTTTTATTATAAGGACAGAGTGGGGCAAAAAAGTATTTAGTCAGCCACTAATTGTGCAAGTTCTCTCAATTAAAAAGATGAGAGAGGCCTGTAATTGTCATCATAGGTATACCTCAACTATGAGAGACAAAATGTGGAAACAAATCCAGACAATCACATTGTCTGATTTCTGAAAGAATTTATTTGCAAATTATGGTGGAAAATAAGTATTTGGTCACCTACAAACAAGCAAGATTTCTGGCTCTCACAGACCTGTATCTTCTTCTTTAAGAGGCGCCTCTGTCCTCCACTCATTACCTGTATTAATGGCACACCTGTTTGAACTTGTTATCAGTATAAGGGCTCTTTCACACAGGGATCGCCGGAGTGATCTCCGCTGAGCAGGAAGATGACAGGTCTGTCTCTGCACTCCGTGCAGGGACGGACCTGTCAGAGCGCCGCTCTCCCCTATGGGAGATCGGGTGACGACGGACCGTAGAGTCCGTCGTCATCCGATCCGCTTTGCAGACGGATGAAAAAATTGGGTTTTCCTCCGTCTGCAGAAACGGAGCATATCGGGCACGGACGAGAGCGGGTGTCCGTTTTTCATCCTAAAACGGAAGGATGAAAAACGGACATACGGTCCGTCAGTGTGAAAGAGCCCTAAAAGACAGCTGTCCACAACCTCAAACAGTCACACTCCAAACTCCACTTTGCAAAAAGTGATGTAATAAATATCCCACAGGCTCAAGCTGGTAATGAGCTGGGACAGCCTATGAGAGGCAGGAATGATAATGAGGAATGTATTTCTGAAAATTGGCGCCGAGGACGTAGCAGCAGAGTTTTTGCGACTAGATAATTAGCGACCTGAATCCTGGAAAAGTCCCTAGAGTTCTGTGTTTAGATGTGGCATGTCTAGAAATAACGGAGATGTTGTTGGAATTGGTGAAAATCTTTCCGCTGTACACCTGCATGTATCCACCGCAGATGGGCAACCTGGTACTGCGTAGTGCCAATCAGTGGAGACACGTGGTACAGGCGATGTTAAAGCGGGACTGTACTGAAAAATTTTTTTTTTCAAAAGCCAGCAGCTACAAATACTGCAGCTGCTGACTTTTAAAAAAATGGACACTTACCTGTTCCAGGGTCCAGCGGTGTCGGCAGCAGAGGCCGATCGATCGCTCGGCTCTCTGCTGTAGCAGGCGCCATTCTCGGTGAGGGAATCAGGAAGTGGCTTCACTTCCCGATTCCCTACTGCGCATGCGCGAGTCACGCGGCGCAATGAGAATCTTCAGCGCTGTCTGCCGGGACACGTGTGTGTCCCGGCAGACAGCGTGCCGGGACAGGAACTTCCGTAAACTCCCGTGGGAGTTTATGCCGGAAGTGGGTGCAGATACCTGTCTTAGACAGGTATCTGCACCCCCCTCCCCCCTGAAAGGTGCCAAATTACACCGGAGGGGGGGAGGGTTCCGAAAAGCGGGAGTTCCACTTTAGGGTGGAATCCTGCTTTAAGCAATGTTGATAAAAAGTTGTTACTGCAATGTTGGTTACTTTTGTGGAAAGTGGTCTCACAGTTCTCAGTGAAAGTGCTTCCAGCGACATTTGTGTGCAGAAAGTGTTCAGGGGAACTGCTAGAGGAATCAGAAATATTAGACATATTGGAAGTCTCTCCGTATGCTGGTGTGGTGGGGTGCATTCCTGCTGGTGCGGTCCGAGGTGTGGCTGAGCAGTGGTTGGTACATGGCGCGTGTACTGTCTCACCCGCTAGTTCTCATGTAAAGGAAGGACCCGGAAAAGACGCGGCAGTAGTGGGAATTCAGTCCATCACTCGCAGGGAGGTGCAGTTTGAGGTACCCAGAGACACTTTGACAGGAAATAACAGTGTTGGTAACTGTAATGGAAAAGTGTAGAGCACTGTCGGACAGCTCAGAGGTATTGGTTGAGGTACCAATGGACACAGAAATGGTTAGAGAGATTGCTGTGGAAAAATGTGGTGAAAAATGTGCGTTGGTAGGACAGTCGCTATTGGAGTGTTGGACAACAGGGGGCGATGTGAAACTGCGGGAATGTCCCATAGGGAGTAACTGCTTGCCTATAGATGGTCCCTCCCTAGACACTGTCCTAGCAAACAAGGTGACAAGTGGTCCTGATGATATTGAGTTGAATAACCCCTTGTGGAACATTGCTATTGAGGTTAAACGGAAGCATGCGGTGTTGATCTCAGATGATTTGGTTGCAAAGGGTTAGTGAACCTGAGAAACTGATGTTGTTGATTAGTGTTGCATCAGGTAGTGAGAGGGGTTAGTCCCTGACAGGTTTCATGGAAGTGGGTCCCCAACAGTCCCGGGAGAGTGGGTCTGTGGGAGAAGAAAGGTAGGATCCCGTGGCCAGAAGGTAGAAGGGATAGAGAGGTTAGTGGGAGCCAACGATTTAGGAAGAAGTGCTGGTGGAAGCACACCCGGAAGATGTGGGTGGAGTGCCCCTTTAGAAAAAGGGTTGGGCAGATTAGGATTCCTGCTGCTGATAGTTGGCACAGAGGTGCCAAGGTGAAGTGCTGGTGGAAACATACCCGGAAAAAGAAATGGGCCTACACAGCTAATGGCTGTCACAGAGGTGTCCCACGCTGACAGCGTGAGCAGAAAAAAAAAAAAGCCGATCACCGGCTTATGTTAAAGGGACATCGGTCCCGAAGAGGAAGCAACACAGGCACCTCATCTGTGCCAATCGGTACCCCCTGCCAGTGCCACCTGTTATTGCCACCTGCCAGTGCCCACAAGTGCCACCTATCAATGCCCACAAGTGCCACCTATCAATGCTCACCAGTGGTGCCACCTATCATGTAAGCAATCAGTGCCCATTGCCACCCATCAGTGCCCATCACTGCCACTCATCAATGCCCATCACTGCCACCTAATCAGCGTACAATTAAGGAGAAAAATGACCTGTTTGCAAAATGTTATGACAAAATATTAAAAATTAAAATTCTGTCTTTTTCAATTTTTTTAACAAAAAATAAAAACAGCAGAGGTGATCAAATGCCACCAGAAGAAAGCTCTATTTGTGGGTAAAAAATTATAAAAATGTAATTTGGGTACAGTGTTGTATGACCGCGCAATTGTCATTCAAAGTGCATCAGCGCTGAAAGCTGAAGATTGGTCTGGACAGGAGGGGGGTTTAAGTGCCCAGTAAGCAAGTGGTTAATATCAAAAATGTGTAAACCCATTTTGAGATATCAGGAAAAAATTTATAGGAAAAAAATTATTTTGATATAAACATGTGTTATTATAAATATTACCATCTTTTATGTCAGGGCTCGACAAACCCTGGGCGCCAGGTCGTTTGCGACTAGAATTAGCGACCTGAATCCTGGGGCGGCACAGCTGGGGTGTCCTGTCTACGTGCGGACCCCCCCCCCGGCATGCGATCGCGTCGGGCCACGCCGGCCGGTAATCGAGGCTGCGGCTTTGCGGCCTTCTGCAGGCCTATACTTCCTTCTAGGATTTTGGCGCCCTCTAGTGGTGGCCGTTGGGTATGACATCCAGCAATGCTTATGGAGCCCTGCCTATAAATTTACACAGACGACTAGAACCAAACACACACAACACACACACACACACACACACACACACACACACACACAAACACACACACATGTATAAATATATATATGTATGTATGTATATATATACCGTATTTATCGGCGTATAACACGCACCTTTTCCCCCTTAAAATCGGGGGAAAGTCGTGGGTGCGCGTTATACGCCGATACCCCCCAAAAAAATGACAAAAATGGCAAGCGCAGGCGAAAAATAGCGAGCGCTGCCGAAAAAACCCGAAGCGCGGCCGAAAAAGACCGAAGCGCCCCCGGAAAAAGCCGAGCAGACTGTTCGGATCTGCTCGTAGTCCCGCCTCCCTGCACTCGCTCCGGAAACAGCAGGGAGGCGGGACCGCGAGCTTAGCCGTCCGAGTCGGCTCGGCTTTTTCCGGGGGCGCTTCGGTCTTTTTCGGCGGCGGACGCGACAGAGCGTCTCGGCGGCGGGAAATTTAAACCCGGAAAAGACTGAAAATTACGCTGGCAAGCTACAATGGCACTGGGCAAGGCTGCAATGACGCTGGGCAAGCTACAATGACGCTGGGCAAGGCTGCAATGACGCTGGGCAAGGCTGCAAATGACGCTGGGCAAGGCTGCAATGATGCTGGGCAAGGCTGCAATGACGCTGGGCAAGGCTGCAAATGACGCTGGGCAAGGCTGCAAATGACGCTGGGCAAGGCTGCAAATGTAAGTAGTTTTTTTTTTCCCTAAACTTCCCTCCTAAAACTTTTTTTCCTCAAAATGCCCTCCTAAACTTGGGGTGCGTGTACGGTATAATATATATATATATATATATATATATATATATATATATATATATATATATATATATATATATATATATATATATATTTATTTGTGTATGTTTTGGTTATAGTCATCTTTCTGTGTAAATTTAAGATAGCTTTATTTTCAATATAAAAATGAACCATTGTCGGCCGTTAAAAAAAAAAAAAACTATAAATTGTCATTTTCAATTTATAGTGACCATTTATGCAGTGCCTGATAAAAGTTCTCCTGAGGAAGCCCCCGTTTGTAGAGATTAGAATCAGCTGCATCTGTTCCATGTATTGTATGGCTATTTATGACGACAACTTATTGAATTTTTTAGTTGTTTCTAAATAAAATGTTGATATATTTTATTATTTTTGTTGTGTTTTGGAACCATAAAAAAAAAAAAAAAATACATATTCTGTTCTCTTGCTATGTAAAAAAATAAACCTTAACTGCAATATGAATATCTACACTCAGTTGCCTTGTTTGTGTGAACCTGAGTGTATTGTTTGACAAGTTACTTGCCAGACATCCTGGAACCTCAGGAGCCGGTTCTGTGACTGAATACTAAATAAATAGTCTTATTAACTCATGTGACAGAACACTGATTTCATTAAAAGTGTGCCCGCTGTGTACACAAATTTGATTAACCACTTCTGCTCTCATAGTCAATTACCACATTTCAGCTGCGGTCCTATTGATTCAGCAATATCTTTGGCATTATGCAAAATGCCTATATATATATATATATATATATATATATATATATATATATATATATGAGAGAGAGATAGAGATAGAGATATCCATATATATTTGGACACAGGCACAGTTTTCATACTTTTGTCTCTGTATGCCACCAGAATAAAATTAAAACGAAACAACAAAAATGTATTTGAAGTGCAGACATTCAGCTTTAATGTAAGGGGTTGAACATAAATATCAAGTACAACTTTTAGGAACTGTAACCATTTTTATACACAGTCCCTCCATTTTCAGGGGCTCAAATGTAATTGGACAAATTTAATCATAACAAAATTATTAAAAATGAACATTTTATTTAAGACTCCTTTACTGGCAATGACTGCCTGAAGTCTGGAACCCATGGACATTGCCAAAGACTGTGTTTCCTCCTTTCTGATGCTATGCCAGGCTCTAACTGCAGCTGTCTTTAGTTGTTATTCGTTTGTAGGTATTTCTGCCTTTAGTTTTGCCTTCAGCAAGTGAAATACATGCTCAATTGGGTTGAGATCAGGTGATTGACTCGGCCATTGCAGAATATTCCACTTCTTTTCCTTCAAAAGCTCATGTGTTGCTTTTGCAGTGTGTTTTGGATCATTGTCCATCTGTACTAAGAAGCGCCGTCCAATCAACTTTGCTGCATTTGGCTGAATCTGGGCTGACAGTATATCTTTAAACACTACAGAATTTATCCGGCTTCTAACTTCTGTCACATCATCAATAAACACCAATGACCCAGTGCCACTGGAAGCCATGCATGTTCATGACATCACACTGCCTCCACCATGTTTTACAGATTATGGTGTGTGCTTTGGATCATGAGCTGTTCCAAGCCTTCTCCACACTTTTTCCTTCCCGTCATTCGGGTACAGATTAATCTAAGTTTCACCTGTCCAAACAATGCTTTTCCAGAACTAGTCTGGCTTTTTTAGATGTTTTTTGGCAGTCTAATCTGGCTTTTCTATTCTTCAGGCTTATGAATGGTTTGCGCCTTGTGGTGAACTCTCTGTATTTGCTCTCGTGAAGTCTTCTCTTGATGTTAGACTTTGACAATGATACACCCACATCCTGGAGCGTCTCCTTCACTTGTCTGGATGTTGTGAATGGGTTTTCTTTACCATAGAGAGGATCCTGCGATAATCCACCACTGTTGTCTTTTGTGGACGTCCAGGCCTTTTTATGTTGCTGAGCTCACCAGTGCGTTCTTCTTTCTTCAGGATGCACCAAACTGCTGATTTGGCCACTCCTAATGTTGCTGCTATGTTTGATGGATTTGTTTCATTTTTGAAGCAATACAATGGCCTGTTTCACTTGCATGGACATTGCCTTTGAATGCATGATGTAGGTTCACATCAATAGATCCCAAATGCAAATATCACACTTAAGCCCCATACACACGGTCGGATTTTCCGATGGATTCTGTCCTGTCGGACAATGTTGTCGGAAATTCCGACCGTGTGTAGGCACCATTGGACAGTTTCCATCAGATTGTCCGACGGACAAAGTCCTATCTCCTGCTGGATAGATTTTTTGACAACAAAGTCCGATCACACCAAATCCGATCGTGTGTAGCGTAGTCCGACGGACAAAGTGCTATGCATGCTCAGATCACATTACAAGACCAAAGCTATTGGCTACTAGCCTCTACGTAGTCCCGTCGTAGGCAACAAACGTCACCACGTTCAGGATGATCGGATTTTCCGACAACTTTGTCCGACCGTGTGTATGCAACACCAACATCGGACAGGATCCGACGGACCTGGTCCTCGGATAATCCGAGCATGTGTATGGGGCTTTAGAATCAACTCCAGACCTTTTACATGCTTAATTGATGAAGAAATAACGAAGGAGTTCCCCTGGCCATGAAACAGCTTTCGATTCAATTGTCCAATTACTTTTGGTCTCTTGAAAAAGGGGGTGGCTTTTCTTATGAGCTGTAATTCCTAAATCCTTCCACTAATTTGGATGTACATACCCTCAAATTAAACCTGAGAGTGTGCACAGAGTGTGCACTTTCAGCCCATATCCATTATTTAACTATAGCTTGAGTAAATTGAACAATGGTTAATACAAATAATGTGGAGCTCTAATGAGATACATACTCAGTGATTTTGTAAGAAAAAATCAAAAAGAAAACAAATTATTTAAATAAACATTTGAGTCCATAGGTGAAGTAGAAAATGTGGCGAAGCTGGGTGGCCCTTACAGGGACATTCGCCATGTGTTCATAACATCATTTAGACATCCGACCCTCTTTTGTTCTCCTTTCCTTGAGATATATAATTATTATACAGGATTTACATCCAGATTCACATTTTCTACTTCACCTATGGACTCAATGTTTATTTAAATAATTTGGTTTCTTTTTGATTTTTTCATACAAAATCACTGAGTATTTACCTCATTAGAGCTCCACATTATTTGTATTAACCATTGTGAGATTTACTCAATCATCTTTGTTTACTCAAAGTCTCAGCGCTGCACTTTTTACCTTATTACCAATATTACAATTGTCTGTTTGCTGTGTTAGATGCTTTATTCTAGGGCACAGCACGGTATTATATTTGCACTTATAACTATAGCTTGAATATGTTTTAGTAAATACCTGGAAAAAAAACTAAAATTGTGCCTTTGTCCAAATATATATATATATATATATATATATATATATATATATATATATATATATATATATATATATATATATATATATATAAATAAAAGAAAGTAGTCTTTTATATTCATCATTTTGTGTTGTGTGAACACGGCACTAGGTTTGCACTGAAATTGCACTTTATGGTTATATCATTATTGCACCTATTTTATTATCTTTGATATATTTATTTGTTTGATATTTATCCATTATAAACACGTAGTAGCGCAAAGGCTCCTTTTTACATTTAACTATATATATAAAAAAATGTTTTGTGGTATTGTCTTCAAGAATAATTTAGTGCAGCTGCACTTTGGTGTTTGTGCCCCCTTCCCTCTCCAAGTACTAAACTTGCACAGATGGACCAAATTAAGCCAGTTCAGCAGAGACCAGCTGAATTTTGAATAATCTATGGCTATTCCCTTTCCAGTGAAGTCAATCTAATAAACGACTTCTCTTAAACTGACTTTTTGGAAATTTTTCATTTGATCAGCACCGATCAGTGTACTCTGGATGTGGAGGAGTCCACCCTGTCAGAATACAGTAACACATCAGTGAGGATTCCTTCATCCACTTTGCTTGTGTGAATGGGGTAATCCGTTCAGTTTTTTGTGTTAGCCTTATGCCCCGTACACACGTTCCAATTATCGGACGACAAAAGTTGATTTCGGACAGATCGCTCGATAATCTGATCGTTAGTACGCAGCTTTCAACAGCCGATCACAACAGTTCGTCCAACCAAATCCGAAGGGACAAACAGGAAAACTTTGGTCGGACGACAGCCCATCGTACGACAATGGTGTAATCAGTACAGTATGCGTCCGATAAAAGTTGTTCGACAAATACCACGCATGCTCGGACACACGAAAATAAACCAGAAGGACACAGGGATCACACATATTTGACATCATTGAAAATACGTAGCTACGCACAACAGAAGGTTTTTCCAGAATCGTACGACAAAAATCTTACACACATTTTGCACTGTTGTAGTCGATCTTAGTTGTATGCAACAAAATGCAAACAATCTGACGTACGATAATCGGAACGTGTGTACGGGGCATTAAACTGGCCATAGATGGGTAGTTTGTATATAGTTCACCTAGCGCATTGATAAAAAGAAAACCGATTTATGTATGGCCAAGCCTTATACTTACCTGTTGCTGATCCAGCAGGATTATAGCTGTACAGCCTCCTCTATACCACACTATCTCTCTTCAAAATCTAAAGCTGGTCATACATGGGTCAAAATGCAGTCGGTTCAGCAGGGACCAGCTGAATTTCAATCCATGCATGAGCAAGCTGGTTGTACACAAGTCAATCTATCATTCAAGTTGTGTACACACAGCCAGTTGGAAATTTTTCTCTCAATGAGAGTCGCTGGCTATAGCTGATGTCACTGATCAGTGTATTCTGATGGCCAGTATGTCTCCTCTCTGTCAGAATACAATAATGAAGTGGGAGGGATTCCCACATCAAGTGTATGGATGGGGAAATCGAGTTATTTTCTTTTTTGCAAAATGACTCATGTATGGCCAGGCTTAAGCTGGCCATAGACTGATCGAAATGTGGACAGTTCAGCAGGGACGGCTGAGTTTCAATGTGTGGCTGCCCCTGTTCAACAGAAGTCAATCATTTGATCGACTTCTGTGAAAGGGACATGCTGGCAATCAGTGGATGCAACCAATTGGCTGTAGCTGCTGATCAGTGTATTCTGACAGCGGCCAGTCCCACTGTTATAATACAATGTTCCTTGCATGTGTGGAGGAGGAATTGAACAGGTTTTTTTTTCATTCAGTCTGCTGGCTGAACGATAAAAAAATAACTACCCATGTATGGCTAGCCTAACATATATTTTTTCTACAAACACATTTAGGAAACACATTCATACTTAAATACGTACTTCAAAACATTTGGGTATCTCCATGCCTGTCAGATAAATATTTTTAAGGTGTTTTTTAACCCGTTAGTGACTAAGGGTAAAACAAATGTTAATGCTTAAGCACAATTTTGCAACTTTGACATGTGTTGGTAAAACTGTACATATCATAACAAATACTTTGTGTATCCAGATGGATTATACATATTTTTTTTCAGGACAAATTGGGATTTCTTTTGGTGGTAAATGTTTTTTTTTATTTTTTTAATTATCATAAGGAAAACTGGCCCAATATAGTAAGAAAAAAAATAATAAAATTTTCCTAAAATGAGCTGTATATTTTTTGCTATTACCATCATTTACAACCTAAGAACAACCCAAAATAATGATCCTGCTCCTGAGGATTGCAGAAATACGACATAAGTTATTTGTTCCTGTAGTAGGGCCCAGAAACAATGGTGCGCATTTAGCATTTTTTTATCCTGCCTAAAACACACTAATACTCATTTTATTTTTTATTCTACCCAAAATATTCTGACCGTGAAGCAAACATAAACCCTGGCAAATCTTAAACGTTATTTTTTTTTTTTTTTTACACACTTCTGTTTGTTTTATATCTTCCTCTTCTGCAAGAAGAGCAAGATACAATGGGGTTGATTTAACCACTTCCAGACCACCCACGCACATATACTGCGGTAGGGCAGCCCAGCTGCGTGAACCGACGTACCTGTACATGAGTCCGTGCTTGAGGTACAGTGGGCGTGCAGGTCACACGCAATCACGGTAAAGAGAGGCAGTATGGGGATCTGCCTATGTAAACAAGGCAGATCTTTGTTCTGACAGGGGACAATACTAAGATCGGCTGTTCCTAGTGATCAGGAACAGCGATCTCTGTGTTGTCCCAGTAAGCCCATCTCCTACACAGTTAGAACTCACACAGGGCACACAGTTAACCCCTTGATCGCCCCCTTGTGTTAACCCCTTCCCTGTCAGTGTCATTTATACATTGATCAGTGCTTTTTTGTTAGTACTGATCACTGTAATAATGTCACTGGTCCCCAAAAAGTGTCACTTGGGGTCAGATTTGTCCGCCGCAATGTCGCAGTCCCGCTAAAAATCGCAGATCGCTGCCATTACCAGTAAAAAATAAAAGTCCATAAATCTTTCCCATAGTTTGTAGACGCTATAACTTTTGCACAAACCAAATCAGTACATGCTTATTGAGATTTCTTTTACCAAAAATATGTAGAAGAATACATATTGGCCTAAACTGATGAATAAATTCTTTTTTTTTTTTTACAATTTTTTTGGATATGTATTACAGCAGAAAGTAAAAAATAGTTTTTTTTTTTTAAATTGTCGTTTTTTTTGTTTATAGCGCAAAAAATTAAAACCGCAGGGGTGATCAAATACCACCAAAAGAAAGCTCTATTTGTGGGAAAAAAAAGGACATCAATTTTGTTTGGGTACAATGTCACACGAATTGTCAGTTATAGCGATGCAGTACCGTATCGCAAAAAATTGTCTGGTGATTAAGGGGGTAAATCCTTCCGGTGCAGCTGTGCATGGTAGCCAATCAGGTTCTAACTCCAGCTTGTTCAATTAAAGTGGTTGTTAATCCACTTCTACTAAATTGTCTTATCCCCTCTGTACCATAACAAAAAAAGAAAAGAAAGATGAAAGAAGAAGACATTTGGTTTCTATGCACCAGATTTTGCACTCTCCAGTTTAAAGAGGAAGTAAAGCCGATAAAAAAAAAAAAAAAAAAAAAAAGGAACCTGCAAGGCAAAGGCATAATGAGCTAGTATGCATAGCATACTAGCTCATTATGAATGACTTACCTGAGAACGAAGCCCCCGAAGCGGTCCTCATCCACGATTTTCTGCGCCGCCATCAAACCCGGAGTGACTTCCAGGTCTCGCCGCTCCAGCGCTGTCATTTGCTGGAGCGGCGATGATGTCACTCCCGCGCATGCGCACGAGAGCGGCATATCGCCGTTATCTCGGCATGCGCAGTGCACCGCTGTCTACGGCGCATGCGCCGTAGATAGCGGTGCCTTTTCTTTTCGAAATATCTCCTAAACCATGTTTAGGAGATATTTATTGGACCTACAGGTAAGCCTTAATCTAGGCTTACCTGTAGGCCAAAGTGGTTTGTAAGGGTTTACAACCACTTTAAGGCTACGTTCACACTGGGGCGGGGGTGCGTTAGCGGCAAAGCGCCGCTAGTTTTAGCAGCGCTTTACCGCTGCTGTAGCATCGCTTTTTGGCCACTATTGGGGCACTTTTAACCCCCGCTAGTGGCTGAAGCGCCCTTGTTGCGGCGCTACCGAATCGCTTTGCAGATGCTTCAGCATCGCTGCCCATTCATGGGCAGAGCGTTTTGGGAGCGGTGTATACATCGCTCCTGCATCGGCCCAAAGATGCTGCTTGTAGGACTTTTTTTCCCATCCTGCAAGCGCACCACCCCAGTGTGAAAGCACTCAGCTTTCACACTGGGGTGGCTTGAGAGACGCTTTTCAGGCGCTACTTTTAGTGCTAAAATGCCTGAAAAGCGCCCCAGTGTGAAAGGGGTCTTAGTAAATCAACTGCAATATACCTTTATTCAGAAGAGGAAGTAATTGTGGGTTATTGCGTCACATATTTATAACTCTGCGTATCAAAGTATTTTGCTGTTGCACTTGATTTTGAGCCTAGATATAACTGATATTTATTAACTCAACAAATTTAAGGCTTTTATTTCATGGAAAATGTGGAAATCATATTTCTTGATATAACTCACTAGCAGTCATCTGTACCAGACTATTGTTAAGGTGGCCAAAAATGAATAGATTCCTCCATCCACACAAGTGATGTTGATAAAGTAACACAAGTTTTCCAACATTCTTGTTTGACAGAAGTCAATCTAATGATCACCTTCTGACAAACGAGGACAGTCATATATGGATCGAAATTCGGCTGGTCCCTGCTGAGCCAGAAGAATTTTAGTCCATCTATGGCCAGCCTTAAGAGCCATACACACGATACGAAAATCGGAAGTAAAATTTTGTCCAAACGGTCTGCCGATTTTCGGATCATTGTATGGTGCTTTCGACAGCCGATTCCATTTTTTCGTCCGACAAAAGCTGGATGTGCAGAATATAAAATTTATCGTACGCAAACTCAACATTCGATTTTCGTTTTAATTAGTAAAAAAAAAAAAATTGTAAGAGCATGACTACACATGCTCAGTAACGAAAGAATACATACAAAACTAGTCAACACATTGTCACTTCTGAAGTTGTATTCTGTCGTATGAGAATTGTATTCACCGCTCCTAAAGCGCCCCTTCCCATTGAAAACAATGGGGCAGCGCTGCAAACCCACCGGCCGCTAGCGGGGGTTAAAACCGTCCTGCTAGCGGCCGAATAGCGCTGCTGAAACTACGGTAAAGTGGCGCTAAATATAGCGCCGCTTTACCGCCGACGCCCACAACGCCCCAGTCTGAAAGTAGCCTTACACTGGGAATGTGAAAGGCAGTGTATATAAAAGTATTATGACTGAAATAAAAGTACAGCTTATTCCGTAAATAAACTAAACTTTCTTTTTAAAATTGTATTTTTTATTACAAATAGAACAAGGACTGTTATGTTAAGAACATTCCAACTATACGTGAGAATGTGTAAACACCCCCCTTTCCCTTGTAATAATTTAAAAGCTTCCTGCATTTCAGTTATTGACAATGCTGATCCATAAGCATACATTGCTCTTGATCAATTTTCTTCTGACTTTCAAGTGTCATTTTTCCAAAAAAGAAGAAGGTATTGTGTATTTTTGTGAGGCAGAAAAAAAAAAAAAAAACGGCGGTCATTTGTTCAATATTTTCATTGTGTATATGGGCCTTTACATTTCTTTGATAGGTGACATAGTTCACATATTTGCATATTAACTTTGTAATTCCTTATATGCCTGGAGTGCAGCTTTAAATGTTTGATTGCACTGTAATGGCTTAATTTGTTTTCCAATAAACACAAAGTGAAAGAAAAATGTTTGATTGCAACTTTGGATAGATGTTTATTGTAGTAAACAAATAACATTACAGTCCAAAAAATAAGACACATACACAACCAACGGCAGTAGTTACATATGCATTGCCCATACAGTGGCTTGCGAAAGTATTCGGCCCCCTTGAACTTTTCAACCTTTTGCCACATTTCAGGCTTCAAACATAAAGATATAAAATTTAAATTTTTTTGTGAAGAATCACCAACAAGTGGGACACAATTGTGAAGTGGAATGAAATCTATTGGATATTTTAAACTTTTTTAGCAAATAAAAAAACTGAAAAGTGTTGCGTGCAAAATTATTCGGCCCCTTTACTTTCAGTGCAGCAAACTCACTCCAGAAGTTCAGCGAGGATCTCTGAATGATCCAATGTTGTCCTAAATGACTGATGGTGATAAATAGAATCCACCTGTGTGTAATCAAGTCTCTGTATAAATGCACCTGCTCTGCGATAGTCTCAGGGTTCTGTTGAAAGCGCAGAGAGCATCATGAAGACCAAGGAACACACCAGGCAGGTCCGTAATACTGTTGTGGAGAAGTTTAAAGCCAGATTTGGATACAAAAAGATTTCCCAAGCTTTAAACATCCCAAGGACCACTGTGCAAGCGATCATTTTGAAATGGAAGGAGTATCAGACCACTGCAAATCTACCAAGACCTGGCTGTCCCTCTAAACTTTCAGCTCAGACAAGGAGAAGACTGATCAGAGATGCAGCCAAGAGGCCCATGATCACTCTGGATGAACTGCAGAGAACTACAGCTGAGGTGGGAGAGTCTGTCCATAGGACAACAATCAGTCGTACACTGCACAAATCTGGCCTTTATGGAAGAGTGGCAAGAAGAAAGCCATTTCTCAAAAAGATATCCATAAAAAGTCTCGTCTAAAGTTTGCCACAAGCCACCTGGGAGACACACCAAACATGTGGAAGAAGGTGCTCTGGTCCAATGAAACCAAAATCAAACTTTTTGGCCACAATGCAAAACGATATGTTTGGCATAAAAGCAACACAGCTCATCACCCTCAACACACCATCCCCACTGTCAAACATGGTGGTGGCAGCATCATGGTTTGGGCCTGCTTTTCTTCAGCAGGGACAGGGAAGATGGTTAAAATTGAGGGGAAGATGGATGCAGCCAAATACAGGACCATTCTGGATGAAAACCTGTTGGAGTCTGCAAAAGACCTGAAACTGGGACGGAGATTTATCTTCCAACAAGACAATGATCCCAAACATACAGCAAATAAACGTATCCAGGTGTTAGAATGGCCAAGTCAAAGTCCAGACCTGAATCCAATCGAGAATCTGTGGAAAGAGCTGAAAACTGCTGTTCACAAACGCTCTCCATCCCACCTCACTGAGCTCGAGTTGTTTTGCAAGGTAGAATGGGTAAGAATTTCAGTCTCTCGATGTGCAAAACTGATAGAGACAGACCCCAAACGACTTGCAGCTGTAATCGCAGCAAAAGGTGGCTCTACAAAGTATTAACGCAAGGGGGCCGAATAATTTTGCACGCCCCACTTTTCATTTTTTTATTAGTTAAAAAAGTTTCAATAATCCAATAGATTTCTTTCCACTTCACAATTGTGTCCCACTTGTTGGTGATTCTTCACAAAAAATAAAAAATTTTATATCTTTATGTTTGAAGCCTGAAATGTGGCAAAAGGTATAAATCCATCCCCCTAAAGTGCAACAAAATCTCATATAATCATCCAAATCAAATCCTCCGATCTTTATGGTCTGTTCGGACACACAAACTCTCTGGTATACTAGCTACCTTGGGCTAAGGCCATGGGTATCTAGCCATAATCCCCACAGGTTTCAAACTTGCCGAAACATTTATTGGAGCAAAGCCACAGACACCATCCAGAACTTATGCGTAGGGGGATCTGGAGACTTCCACATTTCTATATGTAACCTACGGGCGAGGAAAAGGGCCCTCCCGCTGCTATACTAGTGATCAGGTAAATGGAATAGCTATTTATTTATCAAACATTTAGTTATGATCAAAACATGTATTTTGATTAACCACTTCAGCCCCGGACCAATTTGCAGCCAAAGGACCAGGCCCCTTTTTGCGATTCGGCACTGCGTCGCTTTAACTGACAATTGCGCGGTCGTGCGACGTGGCTCCAAAACAAAGTTGGCGTCCTTTTTTTCCCACAAATAGAGCTTTCTTTTGGTGGTATTTGATCGCCCCTGCGGTTTTTATTTTTTGCGCTATAAACAAAAATAGAGCGACAATTTTGAAAAAAATGCAATATTTTTTGCATTTTGCTGTAATAAATATCCCCAAAAAATATATAAAAAAACATTTTTTTTCCTCAGTTTAGGCCGATACGTATTCTTCTACATATTTTTGGTAAAAAAAAAAAAATAAATAAAAAAAAATCGCAATTAGCGATTATTGATTGGTTTGCGCAAAAGTTATAGCGTTTACAAAATAGGGGATAGTTTTATAGCATTTTTATTATATATTTTTTTTTTTTTACTAGTAATGGCGGCGATCAGCGATTTTTATTGTGACTGCGACATTATGGCGGACACATCGGACATTTTTGACACATTTTTGGGACCATTGTCATTTATACAGCAATCAATGCTATTTAAATGCATTGTTTCCTGTATAAATGACAGTTGTAGTGAAGGGGTTAACCACTAGGGGGAGGGGAGGGGTTATGGGCTGTGACGTGTGTGTTTTTTTTTTACATTAGGGGGCGGGGCTGACGTCTGACGTCATTGATCGGCTTTCCCGATGACCGGGAACAGCCAATCAATGACAGGCAGAGTAGGAAGCACGGGGAGAGGTTTGTTTACACATACCTCTCCCCGTTCTTCAGCTCCGTAACCCGATCGCGGGACACCAGCGGCAATCGGGTCCGCTGGTCCCGCGGCCGGGGTCACGGAGCTCCCGACCGGGTCGCGAGCCCCACAGGCAGGCAAATGCACGACCACGTACAGGTACGTGCTTTTGCCTGCCTGTGCCATTCTGCTGACGTATATATGAAGTGGGCGGTCGGGAAGCAGTTAAGCAGATATACTTGTTACAAAGGCCCAGGATGTATGTAGAAGTTGCTTGTGTTTGTGGTCAAATGCCATTCACACCTCCAGCTGTGAAAAGGCATTTTCCCAGAGAACTCTGGAAGTGATGTCTAGGTGCTAAATGACCATCTGTTTATCAATGTAAATAACCAACAAAGAGGCTCACAAGGTAGAATGTATAAATGTATTTAGGCTCCCAGCCTCCGTCAGAGCAATTTTTTCACTATGTACTGTATATGTTTGCTCCCCTGCCTATAGCTAAAACTATAGGCTTGAATATTAAATACATCTTTTTGAATGTGGTTCAGCAGTCAACATGTTATTGGAATCCCCTGAGTTCTGGAATTTCACAATCACTAGCATACTCATCCTCAATGACATCCTCTAAAACATTCAGGAGGCAGCATTTAGGGTCCAATGGGATTTGTGCCCCAAATACCATATTCAATGTGTCTACAACCTGTCTCCAGTAAAGCTGTAGTTTAGGGCAACGCCACAGTAAATTAATAAATTCCCTGTGATGCCTTTTGCATCTATGACAATGTAACTTTGTGCTGTACCCCATCTTGTAGAGCCTTAGGGGAGTATATCGAGAGCGTAGAAGAATATAAAGTTGGGAAAGTTTCTGAGCCACATAAAGGGCTCTTTCACATGGCCTTTCTGCTCAGCGGACTCCGCTTTGCTTAACGAGGGATCGATCCGTTAATCCCTGCTGAGCAGGCAGATGACAGGTCCATCTCCGCTCACTGTGCTGAGACGGACCTGTCAGAGCCCCTGCTCTCCGCTTTGGAGAGATAGGATGAAAAGGGACTGCCTGTTCGTTTTCATCCGATCCGCCAGACGGATGTAAAATAGGGTCACCATCCATCTGGATTTCACGGACAGGATAGGATAGCAGTGGGTGTCAGCTGACATGTCACCTGAGACATCCGCTGCTCCATAGAGGTGCATGGAGCGTCCAATCAGGTCTGCCTAAAAAAAAAAAACTTACAGGCGGACATGATCGGAAAGCTCGTTACTACAGCCTGATAAGCCTCCTCCCATTGTTCACCTGACATCAGTCCCAGGTCGATCTCCCAAAGAGAAGTCGCCTTGCTAGGATGGCCTTTATGGAATTCGGACGAGCACATTAATTTAGGGATATACATTTGCTTGATTTTTTGTGCTGTTACTATTTGCAAAATAATGCGAAATGTGAAATGCATCTTTATTAGTTTCAATATGAACCACAAGATAAACAAATGTCCTGGGAGGTATCATACATGTGATTTATCTGCTGTTCACCCAATGTTTATGTGGTTCATAAAAATAAAATAAATAAATAAAAAATCCTTCCTGATCTACTGAATCAACAATCTCTGGTGTTGTTATGTATAAATGTTAATATTCAGTTATATTTTGTGCATTTAGGAATAGATTCAGCTATTTATTCTTAAATAATCCTCTTCGCTGGTCAGAACTCTTTCCTATTCCACATTTTCACAGCTCTTAAGCTAGAAATAGAGGATTTGAATCTTGGAACCAGCCAAGATTTGAACAATTTATGGGCAGGCTGAATGTATCCAAGTTAATCGACCAATCAACTTGGGTAAACCAGCCTGTCAGATTTTGCATGCGATTATTGCTAGCGCTGGGAGAACACAATGGCTTCACTGGAGGGATTCCCAGTCGGTGTCAATAGGGGAATCTAGCGATTTTCTTGTCTATGTCTCTGTCTATGGCTGGCCTTACTGTGGAGGAGCCTTTCTGCATGTGGATGTTAAATCTCTTTTCGTCCACATAACCTCTATTTAGGTTAATCTGATTGCAATCACTAAATACATGCCTGAGTTGAACAAAATCAAGGAAACATTCACTTTTTAGGACACTTTGCGAATTTAGATAGGCATGAAAAGTGACCGCAGACCTGGTTACGATTTAAAATATTATACCCAAGATGGAGGGATTTAATAATAGAGAGATAGGGGACCCCTTGCTCCCCCCTTCCCCTTTCCCCCTTTTTTTTTTTTTTTTTTTTCTTTTTTTTTTTTTTTTCTTTCCTTCTTACTAATTTTTATTTTGAATGAATGAGGTGGTAGTTGTAGAATAAATGGAGGTGGGTAAGGGAGATGAAAGGTGTTAGTAAATTTATGGAGACACTAGGAATGTAAATGGTTATACATATGAGTTATAACTCAATATATAAATGTACAAGGAACAGGCTGACACCTTTTGTATAAATGTAGCTGTATGTTAATTTGTAATAATAGAAAATTTTTGATAAATAAAGATATATAAAAAAAAAAAAGTGACCGACAACTAGTAAAATTAACTATTTTATTCTGGCTTTATGTGCCATCATTGTGAAATTATTGCAGAGGTATTAAGGCCAACGCGTGCATTTGCCAATCCTAGGGAGAAATTGTGTCCTCAGTTCAATGTTACTTTAATGCCAATAACTTTACACTATATGCCATGCATTTATAGTTATTTAAATTCTGTAGGCCAGGGGTAGGCAACCCCCCGGCACGCAAAGCCTCTTTTGCCAGCACTCGACTCCCTCCCCATCAGCAGAGCAGCGAAGGGAAGTCAGGAAGACACTCCAATTTCAGAGTTCTCCACGCCACACCTGCACTGCGCCCCCACACATTGTAAAAGATGGGAAATATTGTTTGGTTCTCTAGCTTTGCTGTAGCTGTGATCGTCAGCTTTTGTAATGGGGAAGAGATTGGGTGCAGTTCTGCTTGGGGGGGGGGGGGGGGGCGGGGGTGCACTCCCGGTTTCCAGGAGAAGGAGGACTGTCATTGGCCACTGCTAAAAGCCAATCACAGTCCTGCTAGCCCTGCCCACCATCTGGAGGAAGATGACTAGCTTGGTTGCCATTGCCAATCTCAGAAAGAAGGGATTTCACTGATTGAGAAAACCAGAATCAGGTGACAGTTTGTGGAATTACTGTTGAGCTTCTGGGAACTTTGTTAACAATATTCCTGAACCTTTGCGTCACTTACTACTGAAACCCTCCACTCTGTGTCCCTTTAAGCCACAGCCAGTATTCCGCTCAAATCACACCCAACTTTTGCTGTGGTGCAAAATGCTGCACTTTTTATCAGCTGTGGGGGCCCAACTTATGATCCTGCACACTGGCCCACTGCTTTAGAAAATGCCCCTGACCTGAACTCATCATTGCGCATCCATTCCAGATGCTTGTATGTGACATCACATACAAGCACATGGGCTGGAAGTAAGAGGTGGATCAGCAGGAAGAGTGTGCCAGGACAGGTAGATGTGTCTCATCTCTGCTTCCTTTCACCACTCTATCATAGATGAGAAGAGGGTACATCGGTGGAGCAGATGAGCAGGAGGGTACAGCGGTGGGGCAGATGTGCAGGGGGGTACAGTGGTGGGAGAGATGTGAAAGGAGGTGTATTGGTAGGACAGATGAGCAGAGGGTTACACTGGTAAGGCAGGAGAGCAGGGGGTACAGAGGTGAGGCAGATGTGCAGGAGGTACATTGGTGGGACAGATGAGAAAGTGGGTTACAGTGATGGGGCAGATGAGCAGATGGGTTCAGTGTTAGGAAAGATGAGAAGGTGATTCAGCAGTGAGACAGAAGAGCATGGGGATACGGCAGTGGACCAGATGTGCAAGGAGGTACAGTGGTGGGGCAGATGAGAAAAGGGGTACATTGATTGGGCACATGAGCAGGGGGGTTACAGTGGTGGGATTGAAGAGCAAGGGGGTACAGTGGTGGGGCAAATGTGCAGGGGGTACAGTGGTGGGAGGTCTGAGAAGGGGGTTCAGCGATGGGACAGAAAGCAAGGGGTTACAGTGGTGGGACAGATGAGTGGGGGGGGGGTTCAGTGTTGGGCCAGATGAGAAGGGGATTACAGTGGTGGTTAAGATTAACAGGGGAAGTTCAGTGTTGGGTCAGATGAGAAAGGGGTTCAGCGGTGGGACAGAAGAGCAGGGGGGTAAAGCAGTGATGGGGCAGATGTACAGGGAATACAGAGGTGGGGCAGATGTACAGGGAATACAGAGGCGGGGCAGAGGAGAAAGGAGGTACATTGGTGAGATAGATGAGCAGGGGGTTACCGTGGTGGGGCAGATGAGCAGGGGGGTTACCGTGGTGGGGCAGATGAGCAGGGGGGTTACCGTGGTGGGGCAGATGAGCAGGGGGGTTACCGTGGTGGGGCAGATGAGCAGGGGGTTGCCGTGGTGGGGCAGATGAGCAGGGGGTTGCCGTGGTGGGGCAGATGAGCAGGGGGTTGCCGTGGTGGGGCAGATGAGCAGGGGGTTGCCGTGGTGGGGCAGATGAGCAGGGGGTTGCCGTGGTGGGGCAGATGAGCAGGGGGTTGCCGTGGTGGGGCAGATGAGCAGGGGGTTGCCGTGGTGGGGCAGATGAGCAGGGGGTTACCGTGGTGGGGCAGATGAGCAGGGGGTTACCGTGGTGGGGCAGATGTGCAGGGGGTTACCGTGGTGGGGCAGATGTGCAGGGGGTTACAGTGGTGAAGCAGAAGTGCAGGGGGGGTACAGTAGTGGGGCAGATGAGCAGGGGGGTACAGGGGTGGGGCAGAAGTGCAGGAGTGGGGCAGAAGTGCAGGGGGTACAGTGGTGGGACAGATGAGCACTGAGCAGGGGGGGACAGTGATCTGAGGTGTGAAGGTGCATGAATTGGAGCTGATCTGAAGTTTGCAGTTGCAGGAATTGGGGCTGATCTGAGGCGTGAGAGTGCAGGATGTTAAATTTGCCACTACTACTCAAGTAGTTTACAGCATTTACTTTATAAAAAATAATTTTCGTGATTGCGAGTGTGAAGTTGACATTTTTTTGTTATAAAATCGGCACGCTCAGGCAATTTCCTATCCCTGCTGTAGGCTCTGAAAGTTAGGGTGGATGCATTTCTACAAGCTACTAATTTTGGCACAAGATTTTCTGTCTCACAGATTTAAACTCATTCATGTCAGCAGCACAGCTGTTTATCATACATAGCTCTCTCCTTACAGTATTGGATATACAGCATGATACAATTCTGTTCTATTATTGGGACAGCTAGGAGAATGTAAGAAGGACTCTTAGGGAAAATATGACTTAACAAATTTACAAAAATAAAATGTAAGAAAGGAGGCAAAAAAAGAAACCTATCTATAGGCTAACCTTGCTGAAAATGCTAGTTGATTGGCAGTCATGCTAACCCTCCAGCTTTAAGAGTCACTGACAACAGAATAAGCAAGCAGATCAGGAATTATGATCTTCTGTGTACTTCTTATGGGGCTATTGAACCATGTTCATAATGGTATCTATTAGTCAAATCTAGATTTAGATCAAGTTTGAAGAAAAAAATAAATTATACTCGTGAACATTAAATAAAACATGTATGACTGATTCCAGCTGTTAAAGTGGTTCTGAAGTGTAAATTTATTTCATCCTAATACCTTCTCTGCCTTAAGATAATAAAACACCCAACTAGCTTTCCTAGCCCACCGCATGCCTAAACATTTATCTGGCTCCTGTCACCAATCCAGCACGGTCTCCGCTGCAGCATTGCTACCCTCCTTTCTTGGTCTCAAAGGAGACACTGAGGGCACTGGGAGCCATAGGCCCCTGCTGCTGCCAGTCAAAATCCTGCGAGGAAGGAGTGGGGGGTGGGGCTTGCCAGCTCTGTGTGTGTCTATAGATGTAATTTCTGTGGGCTCCTATAACATGTCAATAGTTATAAACCCATATTCTATTCCCAATAGTTTTGGGCCTGCCTGAATGTAGTTTTCAGGTCTTCCGCATTTGCGTCCATAGCTTTCTATCTTTTTGAGTACACCAAAGTTTTTTTACAGGTTAGGCAATCCAATTTAGCAGCTGTGTGGAAACTTTTTGAAGAACCCTCATTTACTTTAGGGAGTGGGTACGTAAGCCTTTTCGAAGTGCCCCAGGGAGTTTTAGTGGGAGAATTTCAAAGGGGATACAATTGCAGAAAAACATTCATTTTTATCATTATGTTGCAGCCCAACCAACTAAATGCTTCTTTGTCCTAGGGCTTAAAGCGGAGCTCCACCCGCACCAAAAATATTAAAAGTCAGCAGATACAAATAAATGGACACTTACCTGTTCCAGGTTCCAGCGTTGTCGGCAGAATGTGACAAGCGACCGCTTGTCTCTCGCTGCCCCTGCCGCCATCCTCTGTCAGGGAATCAGGAAGTGAAGACGCAACGTCTTCACTGCCCGGTTCCCTACTGCGCATGCGCGAGTCACGCTGCGCGTCTCTATTGGTCCCCGTTGTGTCCTGGGAACTGTGTTTCCCAAGACACAACGGGGCATCTCCGGATAGGGGCGGGGCAGTCCGGATAATTTGTCATGGAATTGGGTGCAGATACCTGTATTATACAGGTATCTGCACCCCCTCCCCCTCCCCCCTGAAAGGTGCCAATTGTGGCACCGGAGGGGGGGGGGGAATCCGATAAGAGGAAGTTCCACTTTAGGGTGGAACTCCGCTTTAAGGTCCGCTTTGATGGTTCTAGCTAGAGGTTTGCGGGGATGTTAGTTTACAGGAACAGGTTAGAGAAACCTTCTCTTTTAAATGAACTATCTGTAATAGCTATGCTCATTGCTTCCAACTTTGAAAAATGTATCTTAAAATTTGAGAGACTACTGTATTAAACTGAGTTCAGAATATAGAACTGGGATGAAAAAAAGATTCAGAAAGCTGTGGGGGTTTGAATATAATGCACAGGAAGCTTTGTTTATTTCCAATGATTTGGAAGTGTTCCCTTCCCTTTGTCAGGTATATGTGGAACAAGTGTTACAATACATGGCATAAACCCATGCATGTGTCTTGCTTCATGCTTGTAATGCACACTACATCATCTGAACTCAAACAAGACACATGGGTCTATTCTGTAATGCTCATGCATTAGTAATGCTTAGCTGCTAAGACTTATCTGTTTGGAGTTACCAAAAACCTCCTTTGGGGGGGCTAAGAAATTATGAAAATTGAAACTCATTAAATGTAGACGAGTTTGTGGAAAACTTTATCTCCCCTCCCAAAAAAGAACAAAACACACAAAATTCTCTAACACCTACCCTTTATCAGCTACAGATTCACACAATTACAGTCTCAATAGTGTAATCTTTGAGTTGTGAAGTACAAGTACTTTTATTAAAATTGCATTAACCCATAGTCCCTAGTCCAGTGATGGCGAACCTTTTTGTGCCCGAGTGCCCAAACTGAAATAAATACATTGGTTTTGTGTTGCAAAGTGCCAACACAGCAATTTGCGAGAGAGGGGGGCTGAGCGAAAGAGAGGGGTTGTGTAAGAGAGAGAGGGGGTGTGTGAGAGAGAGGGGGGTGTGTGAGAGGGGACAGCGAGAGTGAGGGGTATGAAAGGGAGGGGGGCTGAGAGAGAGGGGTGTGAGAGATATGCTGAAAGAGAGGTAACAGAGAGAGGGAGAGAGGACACAGAGAGAGGGGTGTGAGAGAGAGGGGCAACGGAGAGAGGGAGAGGGGCTAAGAGAGATGGGGAACAGAGAAAGGGAGGGGGGACAGAGAGAGAGGGTGTGAGAGAGGGGGAACAGAGAAAGAGAAGGGGGACAGAGAGAGAGAAGAGGGACAGAGAAAGAGGGGTGCGAGAGAGATGCTGAGAGAGGGGTGAACAGAGAGAGGGGGGGACACAAAGA
This sequence comes from Lithobates sylvaticus, assembly GCA_028564925.1. Classification (NCBI taxonomy): domain Eukaryota; kingdom Metazoa; phylum Chordata; class Amphibia; order Anura; family Ranidae; genus Lithobates; species Lithobates sylvaticus. Next base: position 234,849,546 of record CM053027.1, read on the forward strand.
GGGGGGGAGGAAAAAAAAGGGGCCGAAAGAGAGGGATGGGGGCTGAGAGGAGAGAGAGACCTCTAGCTCTGTCCTGGACCCTCTCGTGTGCCCACAGAGATGGTTCTGCGTGCCAGCTGTGGCACGCGTGCCATAGGTTCGCCATCACTGCCCTAGTCCTATATTATAACTTCCTCGCCTCCTTGCCATGTCTTTGTTTACAGCTTCTGCTGCATTCCTCTGTAATGCCAATGGCATCTATGGAAATTACACCATACGACTGTGTTGACATTGGTGCTCTTTTAATGAAAGCGCTGGTCAGCAAATAGTAGCCTTGTGGATTTATTTATACAGCCCTTGTAGCCTTGATGAAAAAGATATTGCTGAAAATCTCCTAGCAGTCATCTCATCCAAAATACAAATATGTCAAACATTTCAAGCAGCATTTATAGGTAAGATATATGGATGAATAAAATGTAATCTCTCCCATAAATGTTCCCTTTGCTTGTTTAAAGCGGAATTCCACCCAAAAGTGGAACTTCCACTTTAAGCACTCCTCACCCCCTGACATGCCACATTTGGCATGTCATTTTTTTGGGGGGGAGTGGGTACTTCGTTTAGAGTGTGACTTCCTGTCCCACTTCCTTCTTCCTGCTCTTGGCCGCCTAGGCAACTCTTCCTCTCCCCCTAGGCTGCCCCTCCCTGCCAACAATCTTCTGGGATACGTGACAGGTCCCAGAAGATTGCCTGGCCACTAGTAGAGTGCAGCGCGACACGCGCATGCACAGTGCGCGCCCGGCTGTGAAGCCGAAAGCTTTCAGGACTGGGTGCCCACAGTGGCTATGACGGCGCCGGCGGAGAGGAGAGAGGCTCCGGGTGGCCACATCGCTGGACCGTGGGACAGGTGAGTGCGTTTATTAAAAGTCAGCAGCTACACTTTTTGTAGCTGCTGACTTTTAATAAACTAAAAAAATGTGTGGAACTCCGCTTTAACAGTTGCTATGTAGGTAGCAAGAGAGACATTTTCCACCCCATCATTGACTGTCACTATGTGTTGTTTACATTATCTAAGGAACAAGCATAAGGCCTCTTTCACACGGATGGACCATTCACATCATAGAGGTCTATAGAGCGTCTGTTCAGGTCCGCCTAAAAAACTGACAGGCGGAGCTGAACAGACGCTCCATAGACCTCTATGGAGCGACGGATGTCAGCAGTGACATGTCCGCTGACATCCGACACGCTCCGACCTGAAAAAGTGTGATGGAGGAAAACCCTATTTTTCCATCCATCTTTGGATCGGATGAAAACGGACTCTACAGTCCTTCTTCATCCGATCCCCCATAGAGGAGAGCGGCGCTCTGACAGAGCGCAGAGAGTGCAGAGACACACCTGTCATCTGCCTGCTCACCGGGGATCCCCCGATGAGCAAAGCAGAGCCTGTACACGGACAGGTCCTTGTGAAAGGGCCCTAACATTTCACCTAGTTACATTTAAATAGAAACATGGCTGCACAAGAAACCTTAACAGAAATGCTGTAGAAAATGGAGGATTTTTACTGCATCCAACACACACCATTGCATATGAATAAGCTGCAGCTCATTTAAGTTCTGATTTCTGAACTGCATTCACTAAAAACTAAAGTTTTCCCATAGCGTACAATATTTAGAGTAGTGGCTACTATTTATACATTAGAGGTTAATGGTCTACTCTAGTATATATATTTTTTTTATGGGTATAAACTGATTTAATTATTTTTGTACTGAATTCATATGTGTATTCATTATTTAATATATATCAGCAACACTTTATTAATGATGTCACCATGGATCATTTGATTTAAGAGGTAAATTCATTGACTAGTTTTTATTGTGGATAAAATTGTGACATTTCACTTTAGTGTTTTAATTACTGCCTAAAGGTCTGCTTTCTGTCATATCGGGGTAATCCCTGATGTTTTTTTTTTTATTTCATAATTTTTTTATGCCCAGTGTTTTATTTAGACGGTGTATAGAGATTTAAGGATTAATTGTCATCTAGCAGAAGTATTAAGGACTAATGCAAATGTCCTTTAAGGCAACGGTCTTTGTATGGGCACATACAAATAGCAACACACACATACATACACTTACACACACAGCCTGCCTCATCCTTGTAAGAAGTCGTCACCCAGACGAAACGCGTTAGTATGGAGCTAGACAACGTGGGATAGTGTGGAGTTAGCAGTGTGCAAACAGTGGGAGGATTACACAGCGTGACCGCCTGTGTAAAAAAAAAAATGGGACCAGAGTGCAGCTACTGAGAAAGAAAGACACTGCATTTGTATATAGACGTTCATATATTAGTTTAATGTGAGTGCAATAATTTTAATAAAGGGATTCCAAGCTTTTAAAACAGAAATACGAAGTCCAGTTTTGGATACCTACAGAGCCCACTGAGCAGAGCGGGCTCCGTACATGGACACGTCTGTGTGAAAGAGCCCTTAGGGGCCATCTTGCTAGTTAGGAACTGACATAAGTTTAGTCAGTGGCTTGGACTTTTATATTCTGCGATTTATTAATCGCTACCCACCATTTCTTTCACTCTAGTTTTCCATTTTGATTTAGTCTGCACGGATTTGCTTTGAGACTTGCTGTACAAATCATTGAATTTATTTATTTGAATTTTTAAGGATGGCCACCTTTGCTTGTTTTACTGTATTTTACATTTTTATTGTATGATTTTTTTATTCTATTTGGGTTCAGACATTTCCTTTAGTGTGCGCAGCATCCCCTTAGTTAGTTTCGGTGTGCTGGCGCAGGATTACTTTATCCCATTTCTTGCTAGCAATAAGATCCTATGTAAAATCTTGTCTATACACTGTACACATGTAATGTTCATGCTGTGTATAAATGTATCCTATTGGTTACTAGCGACAGTATGTCACCAGCACACCACAAATATCCAGAATGGGTTCAAAGATTTTTTTCAACTTTCACATCATAATAACTGTAGCAATGTTTCGAAGCCTCTCTGGACCCCTTCATCAGGCATATATTTGTTTATTTGTTCTGTATAAACAAATAGGGCTGCCCCCATGTATGTACATATACACACATATACTTTGTGTTCACATGCCTGATGAAGGGGTCCTGCGGGGCTCCGAAACGTTGTGTCGGTTATTATGATGCGATTGCTGAATAAAGCTTTGGACCCATTCTAGATATTCGTGGAGTGATAGTGGCGTACTATTGCTTTGAATGTCTTTAGTTCCCAGCCGGTGGTTGCTGCAACCCTTATCTACATTCACAACCATTTTGCAGGAATGTGTGCTTTTAGAAATAGTGTGTTTGGACCACTGGTTACTACGACACAGGTGGCCCCAGACATCTAGCGTCCTTCGTTGCTAGGATGCAGGCAGCCCCTATCACGCAAAATCCTAGTGGATATTGACATTTTTTCTTCGGATGGAGACTTCTGCTGAATACAGCTGCATTCTGCTGTCATGGGCAATGGGAAAGGTAAGTTTTTGCTTGCTTCTTTTCCAGCATGGATATTTTGATACTTAATGACAAGATCACTGTATAAACTAACAACCTGTCATGTAAAAACATGGAAGCTCTCATTATTGCACTCTCCTTGAAAAAAAAAAAAAATACTAAAATTAAAAAAGGTAGTTGTATGACTGTCATTGCTGATCCTCTTGTTTCAAAACTTGGAGATACTGGCCCACAACAAATATGCATACAGTATAAGGACTTATTTCCTGGTGCCTGAATCCAGCAGTATACATGATGTAGTAGCTGTCCTATACCAGGGATTAGGATAAATAAAACACTTAAGGGATAATACACACTTTGAAAATCTGTTGCGGTCTGTTATTGTGTGTTACTTTGTGCGTTATTATGGGTTTTATTTAAGCAGGCCATTTATTATGATTGAGATGCCAGCACATCACAACAGATCATTCGCAATAAATGGCTCCACAATGCACAACACATAAAGCAGGTGCATTGCAGCAAAGTGTACTCCCACAACGCACAAGTGTGAATGGGCCCCAGGCAAGCACCCTCAATCTCATAACTAAAACACACGTGTAGCAAGATTAGAATACAGTATGCTGCCATATTGAGGTACCAGTATAGGAAAATTTAATTACGCAGGTCACAACACTGTGTTTAAACAGGGCCTAAAGAATAAGTGCCCTTTCAGACCTAACTGATCCCACCCTCCCCTCTACAGATGCATATCTACTGAGATTTGAGTTGTGGCCTCCGATGTTTGTTTACAACCAGCTAAAAGCCTCCCTACCCTGGCCGTACCTATGCACTACAGCCCCAAAAACTTTTGAGGATCATCTCCCAGTTGGAAAATGACCTACCATTAGCCAGAGAAGTCTATGAGGCTATACTGTACAAGTGCCTTTCACCGCTGGATGTAAACAAACACCAATGCTATTAGATGTCGGTAACTTTGCATCTGTGGAGGGGGGAGAGTGGGATCGGTTAAGTCAGCTTAAAAAGGGGCAAATAGGATAAATGCACTTTGTCTAAAAGTGCATTTATTCTTTAAGCTTTTAAAAAGAGAAAGACAAGCATCCTCGATCTTTCTGGTCCTTTGGTTAAGAGGGAAGAGCCATTATCACATTTATGCTGCCATGACAGCTCAAGGAAAAGAAGGTTCTAATCTAAGCCGATCTTTCCTGGAGTTCAGTTTTATTCCATAGTTACATTGGTCCATCTTGGCACACATAAGTATGCTTATCTCATAATAACTCTGAAACACGTGAAATGAGCAAAAAATATATATAAACGTGAGACAAAAAAGTCCTTTAAATATATAGATGTCTATCAAATAGTCCTCTAAAAAAAACCTCTATTATATTTTCAAAGTGATGGATCCAATATATATGATGTTATAAGGCTTAGACACATAAAATGTCCATAAGTAATCCACAAATTGCCTCTTGATGTTAAAGTCTCCCAGAACACCCTAATTACAGAGGTAAATCGCATCCAAAGAACCGTTAAAGGGTCTCCACTATCTTCTATTGGTCCCTCTTTAACCTTCTATAAAGAGCAGATGGACTCAAGTATTCCTCCAATGGGACTGATAATCCACTGTGCTGTCTCAGTTTATTATCTGTTAGGGGTTAGAACGTTCCATTATTCTATCTAGTTTTGCCTTTAGTTATACTTTTATGGGTACTGGACTTTTCACTCGCACATTAGTGCTGCACGATTAATCGCGAATTCATTTTGCCTTTAGTTATACTTTTATGGGTACTGGACTTTTCACTCGCACATTAGTGCTGCACCCCCCCACGCGATCTTGTTTTTGAATGACCTGCGATTCCACCGCTGGTTCCACGCAACCAGCCTGGAACGCAAATGGCGGCGGATATCGGAACTGACGTCAGTCATCGGCATGATGCGGCGCGCCGCTGCCTGGGCAGGTACAGCCAGTGGCTGGGAAAGTGCGCGCTGCGATGGCAGCGATGTCGGACTTGGTCTGATGGGGGTGGTATGTCATAGCATAGCTGCAGCTATCCACTACAGTGGAAGTGGAACATGAGATATATATTGCACTGCAACCCCCAGCATGGCGCTTAGCATGCCCCTATGTGGGGGGGGGGGGGGACGACATATAGCACTGAGGACTGCAAATCCCCAGCATGACTTATTCTCTATGGGGGACTACAATTCCCAGCAGTCCTCACTACTATACACAGGTCCCTGCTGGGAATTGTAGTCCCCCATATAGAATAAGTCATGCTGGGGAGTTGCAGTCCTCAGTGCTATATGCCCCCCCCCCCACATAGGGGCATGCTAAGGGTTGGAGTCCCCCATAAATGGACTCTTTTTTTTTTATTTAATTTTTTATACAGTGATGAGTTTCCAAACCAGTCCACATCCTCTAGTAAGCGTTTTCAACCCTGCTCAGCTGCTGCACTTGGAGGAGCCTTCTCTTTTTTTTTTTTTTATCCTAAATGGATGGAGATGGCAGTGATTTGGTCTGATAGATTCTAGAGAGGTGGTGAGTCGTGTCATACATTAATGATTACAGCGAGGAGGAACATGATTATATTATGCACTGCAACCCCCAGCATTACGACCCTCAGCATGGCCCTAGGGGGTAGAGGCAATATAAACTACATGAAGACTGAAGGCCCTAGGTGGTTTACTGAGCACTATAACCTGCAGCATGATTCTGGTTTATGGGGGACTACAACCCTTAGCATGCCCCTATGTGGGGGGGGGGGGGACATATAGCACTAAGGACTGCAACACCACAGCAGCATGACTTATTCTCTATGGGGGACTACAATTCCCAGCAGGGACCTGACCTGTGTATAGAAGTGAGGACTCCTCACTACTATACACAGGTCCCTGCTGGGAATTGTAGTCCCCCATAGAGAATAAGTCATGCTGGGAAGTTGCAGTCCTCAGTGCTATATGTCCCCCCCCCCCCCCCCCCACCCACATAGGGGCATTCTAAGGGTTGTAGTCCTTATTTTATTGCCATTTGGTTTGATAACCTTATGTTCAGAGATTGTAAATTTTTCAAATAAAACGTTTTTTGAGAATCGTGATCTTCATTCTAAGCAAAAGAATCGTGATTCTCATTTTTCCCAGAATCGTGCAGCTCTATCGCACATATGCATATTTGACATACATGACGGAGCTAGCAGAAGAGCATGCAAAAATAAAAAAGAGCCTAAAGTATTTGCATTGAGACCCCTTTCACACCACACCGCCCATAGCGTCGGCGGTAAAACGCTGCTATTTTTAGCAGCGTTTTACCATCGGATTTGCGGCGCATTTCGGCTGCTAGCAGGGTGCTTTTACCCCCCCCCCGCTAGCGGCCGGGAAAGGGTTAAACCCCCTGGCAAAATGCCGCAATAGTTGCGTTTTGCCTGGCGGTATTACAGCGCTGCCCCATTGATTTCAATGGGGAGCAGCGGTGGAGGAGCGGTGAGTTCACCGCTCCAAAGAAGCTGCTGGCAGGACTTTTTGTGACGCCCTGCCAGCGCACCGCTGCAGTGTAAAAGCCCTCGGCTTTCACACTGCAGACAATGGTGCAGCAGTTTGAGGGCGGATTGCCGGCGCTATTTCTAACGCTATAGCGCTTGCAAAACGCCCTCGGTGTGAAAGGGCTCTTAGATACGTACAATGCTTCTATCATTCCAATGAATGATTACACATGTATACGTTTATATGTGTAGATGCAGCTGCATATAGGCTCATTGATAACTATAGTGCTGCGTTTAGATGGGCACAAAACAATATGCTGTGCACATCCAAACTCAGTGTCTTTTATGCCTGTGTGAATGAGTACCAAGGGCTCATTAACATGGGCATATGTATTTTCTGCACAGGTCCTTGTAGGCAGAGCTAGAAGATCCTGCGTAAAACACATACCTACAGTACTCATGCTTAGATGTGTACAACTCTTCCAATGACTTTACACACATACAAGCGTAAAATCTGCAGAGGTGTGTGGCTCGGAACGTAGCTGTGTACTACCTTTTATTGTATGCTGCTAAATGCGCTGCCAATTTTCATTTGCAGACGCAGCTGTGTGAAGAGCCCCACTGATTCTTATCACGCTGCATTTACATGCATACAAAGCTATATGCTGAGAAGAGATTTAAAAAAAAAAAAAAATCATACTCGCCTATATGGCTGCAGGATTGATTGTTCTTTGTCTTCACTGAACAGAAAGCAGTGATGTCCATCACCTGGCTCTCTGCTCTACCCCTCCAGCGCTCACTGGAGTGCTGGTCTGTACAGAGGCAAGAGCAGCTGGCTCAGGCTTTCAGCAGCGCAATGAGAGGCCAAGACAGCTACCAATTAGGCATCTGGGTGGATCCTGACAATATGATTGGGATTCTTCCAGAGCTTGGAAAAGCCAACATCAGACTTTAGCTGAATCTGGGTCACAGGAGAGCAGAACTAAGTGCAGTCCTGTGACCCATGTGAGAAGTATGGCCAAAAAAATCTGTTGCCATACTTCTCCGAGACCCCATTCACGTAGCAGGATTCTCACACAATTCCGCGCACACAGAGCCAGCCCCACTTGAACAGTCTGTCCTGTGTGTTTTGTCTCTTGAAAAGAAGCTCCTGCTCCTTTTTGGGCAACGAGCTTCAAATGGCGCAATTTGCTGTGTTGCACGAAGGAATAGCATCACATTTGGAAAGTTGTTGTTCATTGATTGCCATTCTGCCCACAATTCCAAATCGCAAACTAAGTGGAGCCTGAATGCAGTTACGCACAGGAGCTGATTTACTAAAACTGGAGTGTGCAAAATCTGGTGCAGCTCTGTATAGAAACCAATTCTCTTCCAGGTTTTTCTTTTTTTTGTCAAAGCTTGAAAGAGAAGTATGGCTTTTTTTACATTATACTTATCTAGGCTGATACAGCATCGATCCGCCGATTGCTCAGTTCTCTCCACTGCTCTGAGCAGAGATGTGACTGTCAGTCTTCAGCTCTCTGTTCTGCCCCCACTGCTCACTGGAACGCTGGGCTGTGAAGGGGGCAGGAATATGCTCGCTGAGAGGCTGGGCCAAGTGCCGGTGTTCTATCATAGTGCAGATTGTCAGATAATGCATCAGATGATCTGCACATGCGCAGTACGTAACATCACTCCAGCTGATCTCCCAATCAGCTAGCGTGACGTCAACACTGCACATGCGCAGATCGTCTGAGGCATTACCCAACGATTAGCAAAGTGTGAAAGGCAGAATCAGAGTTATTTCGGCTGCACGTCCCCCCAGATTGGAGATTGTAAAGTGTGTGTTTCCAGCACAATAGGCTGACACCTGCTACTGCTTCCCCCTGGATAATTTTTTAGGGAGGTCTGCCATCCATTGAAGACTCTCTAGTGCTACCTTTCGAGGACTTCCGTCCATCTGATACTGATCATCAGGTCAAATATGCGCAGAGAGAGCGAGGCAGAATCTGACAATCAGATTCTGCCTCCGCGCTTTGCAGATCGTCGGATAATGCCTCCTATGATCTGTGCATGCACAGTGTTCACCCCAGCTGATCAGCATATAGGTTGCCGCCTCATCCGTTTAAACCCAAACACATATGATTTACACAGGTTCTGAGGTTAACTTAATGCATATAAGCAGAGTGGTGTAGTGGGTAGCACTCTTGCCTAGCAGTAAAAAGGGTCGCTGGTTCGCATCCCAACCATGACACTACCTGCCTAAGAGTTTGCATGTTTTCTCTGTGCCTGCGTAGGTTTCCTCCGGATACTCCAGTTTCCTTCCACACGCCAAAGACATGCTGGTAGGTAAATTGGCTTCTGTCTTAATTGGCCCTAGTATACTGATGTGAATGTACAATGTATTTGTAAAGCGCTGCGTAAATTGATGGCGCTATACAAGTACCTTAAATAATAATAATAATATAAAGGCACCATGCGAGTTTAACCGTTCCCGACCGGCGCACGACGATGTACATCGACAGAATGGCACGGACAGGCATAAAGGCGTACAGGTGCGTTCCCTTTAAGATGCTGCCGTGCCGGTCTGGACCCCCGTGAGTCTGGTTGCGGATCGCCGCGGGGATACCCGCAATGATCTCACGGGATGGCTGAACGGGGAGATGCGGAAGTAAACAGCATCCCCCCGTTCTGCCTAGCAACACCGATCTCTGCTCCCTGTGATTGGAGCAGAGATCAGTGTTCACTAGATCACAGCCACGCCCCCCCACAGTTAGCAACACGCCTCTAGGAACACTTAACCCCTACACTGCCACCTAGTGGTTAACCCCTTCACTGCCAGTGTCATTTACACAGGAATCAGTGCATTTAAATGGCACTGATTGCTGTATAAATGACAATGGTCCCAAAAATGTGTCAAAATTGTCCGATGTGTCCGCCATAATGTCGCAGTCACAATAAAAAACGCAGATCGCCGCCATTACTAGTAAAACATTTTTTTTTTTAATAAAAATGCTATAAAACTATCCCCTATTTTGTAAACGCTATAACTTCTGCGCAAACCAATCAATAATCGCTTATTGCGATTTTTTTTACCAAAAATATGTAGAAGAATACGTATTTTTTTTTATATATTTTTGGGGGATATTATAGTAAAAAATTTGTTTTTTTTAAATTGTCGCTTTTTTTGTTTATAGCGCAAAAAATAAAAACCGCAGAGGTGATCAAATACCACCAAAAGAAAGCTCTATTTGTGGGAAAAAAAGGACATCAATTTTGTTTGGGAGACATTTTGCACGACCACGCAATTGTCAGTTAAAGCGACGCAGTGCCGAATCGCAAAAAGTGGTCTGGTCTTAAGCCAGCAAAATGGTCTGGTCTGAAGGTGGTTAAATGATACCTTAATCAGCCACAGAACCTGTGTAATTAGTAAGTGTTCAGGTTTAAAGGGATGAGGTGGCAACCCTATCAGCAGATCAGCTGGAGTGATGTTACATACTGCACACGTGCAGATCATCTGAGGCATTATCTGATGATCTGCACTATTCCAAACACCGGTCCAGGCTCCTGGGTACATCCCCTTTTTTTTTTGGTTGAAATTAATGGAAATTAATATTTGTGTCTTTTTTCAACCTGACTAACTATATGATCCCAACTATGACCCCTTTCACACTGAGGCACTTTGAAGGCGCTATAAATAGCGCCTGCAAAGTGCCCTGAAAGAGACGCTCCTGTCACTCCAATGCGAAAGCCATCAGGGCTTTCACACTGGAGCGGTGCGCTAGCAGAACGCTAAAAAAAAAAAAAAAAAAAAAAAAAAAAAGTCCTGCTAGCAGCACCTTTGAAATGAACGGGCAGGGCTATACCACCGGCAAAGCGCTGCTGTAGCAGTGCTTTGCGGGTGGTTTTAACCCTTTCTCTGCTGCTGGTGGGGGGGTGTAAAAGCACCCCAATAGCAGCCGAATAGTGCAGTGAAATTGACGGTAAAGCGCCACTAAAAATAGCAGTGCTTTACCCCCAGTGTGAAAGGGGCCTAAATGACCCCGACTATATGGTTCTAATTTTTCCCCAGTTCTGGAATGTCAGGTCACAGGAGTGCAGAACGAAGGGAATTCCTGCGATTCGCAGAAGTACAGCTTCTCCTTTAATCTAACAAGCTGATTGGCTTCCACTCTCCAGTATTAGTAAATCAAGCCCACAGTCTGGAGTTCCCCTTTAGTTCTGTCAGGACACGCCCACCTCAGTTCCCCCGGAGACTGGGAAGGAGAAGACTCCAGACTGGTGTAAAGTCAGCCCAGCACATTCCTACGGCCTACCGAGTGCACTTGGTTCCCTATTAGTGTCCCATAAGTAGATGTCACCTTCAGGCCACACGGAGCCTCCTATCTACACACACATATGTACGGACTGAGGAGTGGGTGTGGCCATATACTAGCACGCGCTGTGGAAAATGTCAACACGTCGACTTCCATCTCCCCCATAAAAGTACGGACTTCCAGCCCGAGCCGAGATCGTTGTCACACCCAGCCGGACAAACTCTCCCCACAGCGGCCCCATTTCCGGGTTCTCACCTGTCGGACAGCGCCGTCCCCCGTGCTACCCCCGGGCCCGCATGGCGCTGCCGCAGCTCATGTCTACCATGCTGGCATTCAGCACTCACATGACTGGGGGAGGCTCGATCACCAGACCCGCACGCCGATTGGTGGCGGGTACGGGGGCTCGGCCGCGGTATTCGCTTCTCATTGGTCGCCGTGTTAAAAGGGCTCGACTTCGCTCTGCATTGTGACGTCAGGACAGAAGTGGCGGTGAAACGGGTGGCTAGCCGTACGGTTTAGTGAGGTGTTGGTACGGGTCCCAAATGTAACCGGACAAGCGAGAAATGTCATGAGGGCTGACTGATACACGGACATAAAGTTGCACGCAGTGCGAGGAGGGGGCGGGCCTAGAGTGCCCAGTCACAGTGTACGTATACATGTGGGATGGCTTCAGTCAGCCATAGCATGCGTGTCATCCCAGGGCCACGTGTCTTCTGACTTTGTTATTCCTGCTGGGGGATCATACAGAGTTCACACACAGGAACGATTCGCTTTATTTATGTGCCTTGTGTGGAAGAATATAAGGGTCAGTTCTCATCGGTGAGAGCGCGGCAAAGCTTCAGCATGCGTGATTTGTTTTTTATTTGTTTTTCTATGCATTAAAATGTGCAACTGTGAACAAGGCCCAATAAGACCACCTAGGTTGTGTTTATTTTTTTAATCCACTCAATCGCTTCCCTTTCCATCGATTTAGACATTATTTTGGTCAGATTCATACTGAGTCGGTCATCCAAGATGGATTATAATCAATCATTTTGCATTGATCAGCATCACTGAGCTACATTGTGCATGAATATAGATTATGAGATGTCATGATGGAAATGGAGATACGACCCATAATTTACAGCCGTAAGTTACAATCTTATCTTAATGCACGCCATACATGGGTCGAATTCCGAATAAATTTCCTTAGAAAATTTAAAATTCCGTGCGTTTGTGATCCGATGATGCCACCATGGATTTCAAGATTCGACCAACCAAGCCTTCAATTTCACGTCATGTTGCTACAGAAAATTAGTCAAAATCTCCATTTACTGATGGTTTAAAGAACCCGGAAGTGTTGTGGTTGGAAGTTGACTAATTTGACAGAACACCGGGAATCTTTTCTTATAGTGAATAATCTTTTCTTGTGCTCATTTCTCACACGATTCTCCCATCATTGATTAGAAAATCGTTTGTTTTTCAAAAAAATTCCAACATGCCCGATTACTCAAATTCAATGGCCACACGCAAATCGGCGGTTGCTGCAGCCCACTAATGGAGCGAAATTCGAAACAAAAATTCTTCGAAAAGATTTTCGAAAGCAAATTCTACCCATGTATGGCCGGCATTCAGGGCCGCTGATAGGGCAGTACAACCAGCCCTGGCGTACTGGGCCCGGCCCCATCAGCTCAGCAAGGGGGGCCCGGGAAGCATTATAGTTAATTTCTGACAGAATAAATTAAAATGTTTTACTAAACCCCCCCTGCTCCTACTTGCTTTCCAGGGTGTACTTACATAATCCTGGGCCCCATTAGGACAACAGAGGGGCCCAGGAAGTGAAATCACTGAAGGGACTTTATTTCCATTTTCGGGGGGCGTAGGCAGATAAAGCAGTGCCGCATAATGCGCTGCATATGTTCTATTTCCGTCCGCGGCTGCCCTCTGCTTGTACCATCCCTGGCGGAGTGATTCATGTGTACAGCGCTCCCTCAGTAAGTGCTGTGGCTGAGTGAGAGACGGGCAAGTGGCTGAGAGGATGCAGGAAACCTAATCTGGTAGCGGTGCACAGCTACAGGCAAGGGGCGGCACACAGTCACACTAACTACCATGGAAAGAAGGTACAGCCCCTGACTCCCCACTGTGTTTGTGATTATCTTCATTATGATGATCACAGCACTTTAGATCCTCTATTGCTCTTCCACAGTGTCACATGGCTATTGTGTCTGAGTGCGTACAGACTGTACAGTCATAACAAAGTCAGCACCCAATAGCCATGTGACACTGTGGAAGAGTAATAGAGGATCTAAAGTGCTGTGATCACCATAATGACGATAATCATAAGCATGAGATGCTACTTTACACTTGCTACTTGTTTGGATGGAAGCTGAGCTGAATTTTTTTTATATTATTATTATTTTTATTTTTTTCTGATGCTGGGAGTGTGGTCAATCTTCCTTCCACATTGTTGTGAGTAGACACAAGTCCAAATTTCTATTTGGCCACCCATGGAGAGATCACAAGTCCTGTATGCAGATGCAAACTGAACAGACCTGGAAGTCAGAACACTGACATCTGTCCCATTTAGCTCCAATTCAGCAGAGAATCCACTCACTGATCCCTTGCTGTGTGGAGCAGCACTGTTTGAAAGAACCCACATGCTGGAAAGGTAGGGGGTGGGGTAAGTAAATATGCTGCAACCACAATGCTTTTTGCAAAGCAACAACTGTCCCCACACTGTAACCACCTACCATGTTCCCTGCGGAGCATGATACTTTTCAACTACTGTCAGGTTTTTTAAGTGGTTAAAACAGGTGGTGAGGAGGTGATACAATGCCTATTCACCACCAGCCAAATGCTGTCTGAAGAGGAATCCGCATGCAGATGACAGAGAGCAATGCTAGTGTGAATTGAGCTCGTATAGATTTTAAATCATTATTGGAGTGCATGCTTCTGCTGATTTAAAGGTATAATATATGTGCCTTAAGGCTTAAGGAAAATTGATTCCTTAAAGTCAGCTGCAGCACTCTCATTCGCTAGCAGGAATGGGCTCAGTCTGGACAGAGATAAATATACCTTGAAATATCACTTTTTCGAGGCAGGGTCAAGGGTGGGGTTGGGGGGCCCCATCAGGTAGGCTGTACGGGGCCCCATGATTTCTAACAGCGGCCCTGCCGGCATTAGTCTAGGTCAGTGTTTCTCAACTCCAGTCCTCAAGGCACCCCAACAGGTCATGTTTTCAGGATTTCCCTCAGATGAAATGGCTGTTGTAATTACTATGGCAGTGAAACTGATCACATCACCAGTGAAAAATAATGGAGAGCCTGAAAACATGACCTGTTGGGACGCCTTGAGGACTGGAGTTGAGAAACACTGGTCTAGGTTCATATCTGTGCACGATGCGCGTTTTTCTGTGTGTTTTACATTTTTAAATGGCGTTTTCATGCATTTTTTTTTCCTTTCTCTTTAACCACTTACGGACTGCTGCACGCCGATATACGTCCTAACTTTGAAGAGGAATATCGTTGTTATGGCAGCAGCTAGCTGCCATAACCCCGGTATCCTCTTCTTCGACTTTTCAGATAAAAGTGGTCTCTGCGGCAGATTCCCCACAAAATCACTTTTATCGGCGGCGGGAGAGGCCCCCCCCCCCCCCCCCGTGCCCTCCGCCACCTACCAGAGCTGTTGGCAACGGTGGAGGTGATCGCATTTGGTCCTTCCTTGGCATGGAAACGAGTGAGGGGAAGATGGCCCCCACCCATCTCCATACCACTGCGATGTCAAAACGTCACCATAGCTCTTTAAGGGCCATTTTTCTCCAGTCATCTTCCAGGACGGCATAACCTGAGAGATGACTGGTCCACCTGACAGGAAACACAATCAACATACAAGGTTAAAAGGCCCCTCCCTTCCCCCTGCACCTCAGTTCTTGATTGTGTTTCCCGGCAGCGAAACGTTTGTTTTTTTTGGATAGACCTGAAGCATGTAGCGGATGGTCCCCCCCCCTGAGGGCTAGACACCAAAGCCGGGGAGGGTGGCAGGTCCAGCCAGGGTTTAATCCCCTCTCTGTGGGGCCCCAATGGCCGGGAGAGAGGTCTTCTCCGGTAAAGGAGCCTCCCGGGTACAGAGGGGTATCCTGGAACTCCGTTGAGCACATTCCTCATACCTTTGTCCTTCCACCCAGTCAGGTACAGGGGTGCTGAAAAAAACGGAGATCATGCTGGGGTCCAGACCGCGGAAGAGGGGTGGTACCGCCCTAAGTGGGTCCAGTGGTGCTAGGCTGGTAGTGGGATCGGTTCCATGTGGAACGCTGTGATACTTCTGTATTGCAGTGAGCGTCCCGGGTGGAGCAAGATGGCACTGTTGCCGGTTTCCGGTCTACGCCAAAATGGCAGATCCGGAAACACTAAAGGCCAAACTCTCCTTCCGACGGTGGCCCTCCAACAAAATGGCACTGTTCACCGGCGCCTGAAGAGCAGACACAGCTAGACTCTGGAGAGACAGGTGGAGGCCTCACAGCTGTCGATTTTCTTCCTCCCGGATTACCCTCGGTACAGAACCAGCAGTAGCTGGTATGGATAGAGAGGAGGAGACAGTCGCACCCTTAACCCAGGAAGAGGCAACAGGTGGTGAGTCCTCTTCAGTTCGGAAGGTGGTGGGGTAAGAGGGGTCTCACACCAGGGGAGGAAGGGGCATAGGAGAAAGAACTAGAAGACTATTTGTGTTGATCTGTCTTTTTTGTCTCCGTAGAACCTGGCAGGTCTGCTCAAGGGGCTCACAAGGCTAATGGTAAAAAAAAAACCTCCCCCCAGAACAAAAAGGTGTGGAAACTGAAATGAGAAACTCCCACAAGACCACGCTAAACCTTTTTGTTATAGGTGCATTCATAAATTGTCGCGTAAGGAAACCTCATAAGTTATGAAGGACTTCCTTGCAGTACAGGCTGAGATGCTGTCTACCCTCCCATCACTCAAGACAGTTGTAGCACCTAAGGAGGTGCCTAGGACGGAGGACAGAGAAATCCTATCCTCTAGAGAAGACACTTCTTGCCAGGAAGGTTTTTCAGACGGGTCAGAAAACCTCACAGAGACCCCCATCCTCGGTCACTTCGGGAGTGGAGGAGTTTGAGGAGCTGGAGGATTCAGGGGAAGACTCATTAGAGGAGGGGGAAGATACAGATTCTGATAGCCAGCATAGTGATTGACCTAAAGCTAGTAGCCACCTCTTTCCTCTAGAAGACATGGGACGGTTGCTCAGGGTGATCTATGTCTCTGAGGATATCCTAGTACCTCCTGTTCAGGTGAAGGCTTGGGATAAAATGTACAGGGGACTCTGAAAGCCCCAGTCCAGAGTATTCCCGGATTTTGAGAGAGTGGAAGGATCCGAAAAGAAAGGTCCTTAGACTCAAAACTTGGAAGAGAAGGTTTCCCTTTGGGGAGGAAGAAGAACAAAAGTTCTTTAAGACCCCCAAGTTAGATGCAGCCCTGTCACAGGTTTCTAAGAAATCTGACTTGTCCTTTGAGGACTCAGGTAACTTGAAAGATCAAATGGACAGAAGGGCTGAGATGCTTTTGCGAAGAGCATGGGATGCCAATGCGGCTGCCATGCCCCCTTCCCTGGCATCAGCATGTGTGTAAAGAAATGTGGACGCATGGCTAGGTAGGCTTTCCAACCATATTTCTAGAGAGAGTGATTCTAAGGAGGTCACAGACTCTTTAGAAATTATCGGTAAGGCCGTGGCATATTTAGCAGATGCGGCGGTGGAAGCTGTCAGGAACACGGCTAAATCTGCGGCCCTCCTTAACTCCGCAAGAAGGGCTGTCTGGGTCAAGTCATGGTAAGGAGACCATATGTCTAGATCTTGGCTGTGCGGATTACCTTTCGAGGGCTCCCAACTTTTTGGACCTGGCCTGGATATTCCTGCAGTCCCCTGGGCTCAGCTCCATTCCAGGGAGCTGCAGTTCTTCCTTCTATCCTCCTGGGACAAACAGAGGGAGTCTTTGGACCAAAAGGAGTCCATTCCAACAAGAGTAAGGACATCCCTGGATTGTTGGCTGGATCAGGGCAGGCTCATGTTGGGTGG
Organism: Lithobates sylvaticus; assembly: GCA_028564925.1. Classification (NCBI taxonomy): domain Eukaryota; kingdom Metazoa; phylum Chordata; class Amphibia; order Anura; family Ranidae; genus Lithobates; species Lithobates sylvaticus. The sequence goes on from CM053027.1 coordinate 234,866,833, forward strand.
GCCTTGGGACCAGTGGAATCCCACAAGAATCACTACCGATGCAAGCGATTGGGGTTGGGGCGCTCACTTGGGGGACATCCAGACACAGGGGGTCTGGACTCCTTCCCAGGCGGGGGCCTCCGCCAACCACAGGGAACTCCTGGTGGTGGGCCAAGCGTTAAGAGCCTTGGGCTCACCAGGTAGCCAAAAAAAAAAATCAGGGAAAAAAAAACAGCGTGGGCCCCTCGCCCCCAATTCATACCAGTTCCTTTGAGTCTGGTATAGGTTTGAAGGGGAGCCCCTATGCCAATTTTTTTTTAAAAATGGTGTGGGGTCCCCCCAAAATCCATACTAAACCCTTATCCGTGCATGCAGCCAGGTCAGGAACGGGAGGGTACAAGAGAGCCCCCCCTCCTCAACCATAACAGGCCTCATGCCCTCAACATGGGTGGGGGGTGCTTTGGATAGAGGGGCTCTGCAGAAAAAAATTAAAGGGGTTGCAAACCCTCGTGTTTTATCACCTTATTGCATCCAAAGCATTAAGTTGAAACCAGTCCTCGGTTTTACTTACCTGAGCCCTGGAATTTCCAACGCCGGAGATGCGCTCTTCCTCTGCCTGAGATGCTCGGCTCTTGATTGGATAGAATGATAGCAGCGCAGCCATTGGTTCCCGCTGCTGTCAATCAAATCCAATGATGCAGGCACTGGGGGGCGGGGCCAAGTCCTACATTCGGAGTCTATGGATGCCGAATGCTGGACTCGGGAACGCGCCCGCAAGGTAACCCCCTGGGAGAATGCTTTTCTCCTAGGGCAGTTGCTTTCAACCTTCCTAGTGCTATGACCCCTTAATAATATTTCCCAAGTTGTGGGGACCCCTAACAGTAAAATAATTTTTGTAGCATGGGTTGTCAGCACCCAAGGCAAGACAAGTAATTTGCTCCCCAAATCCACAGACATTTAGCGCTCCCTGAGTCCCTTCCACTCGTACAGTTTTAAACCCCTTATGGTACATTTTAGGATGTACCACTCTTTCTCTTTGTTCTCCTTTCTTTCCCTTTTATCTCTGTCTATCCTAATTTCTTGTCCCCACCCCTCTCTCTAGCCATCTTTCTTGTTCTTTCTCTTATTCTTTCTCTCCCTTTTTCTTTGTCCCTCTTTTCCTCTCCCTTCCATGTATTCTCAATTTTTATTTCTTCTCTTTGGTAGGGGTGGGGTGGATGAGTGGCAGTGCTGGGTGGGGGGGGGGGGATCAGTGGCAGTGCTGGGGGGATTTTTGATTAGCCAACCTAAGTACTCTTAATCAAGGTTATCTACTGATTTGAGAACTGTAGTGGGGACTTTTAATGGCTTTCACACTGGGGCGCTCCGCAGGCAGGACGTCCAAAAAAGTCCTGCAAGTAGCTTCTTTGAGGCACTTTAGGAGCAGTGTATACACCGCTCCCAAAGCACCCCTGCCCATTGAAATCAATAGGCAGCACCACCGAAGCACCTCGGCAGCGGCGCTTTGCGAACGCTTTAACCCTTTATTCGGCCGCTAGCGGGGGTTAAAAGCATCCCTTTGCACACGAAAAGCGCAGCAAAAAGGATGGTAAAGCACCCCCCGCATTGACATTGTGAAAAGGCTCTTACACTCCTTGAGACTGAATTGTTTTTTTTCTATCCTCGGATCACCATTGAGGTATTTGTAAATCACTATCATATCTCCTCTCAAGCATTTATAAAGTGGGTAGGAGTATCATTTTATCTCTGGAGTATATCCCTTTTTTTATGAATGCTTATATTCTGCCAGGCTTTGGTAGCTGCAGCTTGACATTGCATGCTATTGTTCAATCTGTCATCTACTAGGACCCCCAGATCTTTCTCCATCCTTGATTCCCCCAGAGGTTCTCCCCCTAGTGAGTAGTTTGCAATTTATGTTTTTTGCCCCCATGTGCATTACTACATTTCTCAACATTAAACCATTGCCATGTATTAGCCCACTCCATTATTTTGTTCATGTCTTATGCCGCGTACACACGATAGGACATTCCGACCACAAAACCATAGATTTATTTCTTACAGATTTTGTCTCAAACTTGTCTTGCATACACACGGTCATACAAATGTTGTCGGACATTCCGAACGTCAAGAACGTGGTGACGTACAACATGTACGATGAGCCGAGTAAAATTAAGTTCAATAGCCAGTGCTATCTTCTGCTTGATTCCAAGCATGCGTGGAATTTTGTACGTCGGAATTGTGTACACACAATCGGAATTTCCGACAACGGATTTTGTTGTTGGAAAATTTGAGATCCAGCTCTCAAATTTTTGTTGTCAGGAATTCCGACAGCAAATGTCCGATGGAGCCTACACACGGTCGGAATTTCCGACAAGCTCACATCGAAAATTTGGAGCATAGGTTCTTCACAAATACAAGATATACCTGAGAGGTGGGATGTCCCCGAAGGAGATAGATTGGCTATGATTATTCTTCCTCAGTATGGAGTGGCTCAGGCAGTGCAAATGCTGAGGAAAACGTCAATATTCATTGAATATGCGTTAAATAAAATGTTTGATAGTATTGATGTTCTTACAAAAGAGGTTAGGCAAATGAGATTGGTAATACCACAAAACATCTGCTCTAGATTTTATTCTTGCTGCCAAAGGAGGGGTATGTGCCTTAATCTGGGATAATATATTTCAGATAGTAGGGGAAGCTTTGAGTCAGAGCTAGTCAAGGCTTGGAAAGCTGTTATAATGAAGTTTACTATCTGTAATGATGGAATACTTACTTGGCTTGGTCAAGGGGTCAGCAAGTTGTTATGTACTGTATATTGCATGGTTTATTTTAGTAGCATTAGGATTTTTTTTATTATAGTTAAGATTATTTTTGTCTGTATTAATAAATGTACATTTACTTTTGAGGCTTTACCTATACATAAGTCTAAGTACGTAAGTCTAAAGATTATCACCTAAGTTCCTGAGTAAATTAAAGGGTAGAATGTAGTATGGGTTTATATTTAGCATTAATTTACCTGTCCAAAGAACTTGCTATTAGTTGTTACGTTATTAACTATGGTAGTTTAAGGCTATATTCACACTATATTCACATGCTGCTCATAGCAGGGGTGCGGTACATCCCTGTTCACTGTTTCATGTCCAGTTTCAGCCTGAATTTTTGGCTGAATTCAGACCTGAAATGGACCAAGAAGAGGCACAGGGCTCCTGTGCAAATTTGCACCGGAGCCGTATCAGAGAATTGTGAACCAGCTCCATAGAGAGCCAGTCAAAATCTCCTGCTATTGCAAATAGCAATAGTGTGAACCCAGCCTAAAGGTAATCACTTCCGTGTGTATAAATATCTATATTCTGGTTACTACGTCTTTTTCTGCATACTGTGATCTTTCTGACTTTACCACATATGGTCACATTCCTTACCACATATGGTCACATTCATTACCATTCTCCATTATGACCAGACTAGTTAAAACCAGTAATTTCTTAGAACTGGTTAAAACTAGCAGAGAAGAAAGAAGACCATCAGAGCTTCGTTAGGACAGAGTGGTGAATGTGCCTAAAACTAGGCCTCCACAAAGATTAAGGAAACATACTTCAACATATCAGCTATTCCTTGACTTTGCTGTGGGACCCCAACACTTTGGCCCCATCATTTAGCCTCTTGCTCACTCCCCATGTGCTTGCCAAGATTCTATTTCCCGTGTTTGCCATGTTACACTCCCAGGGCATCTCCATTATAACATGTCTGGACAACTTCCTTTTGAGGAAGCAGTCAGCACAAGTATTGACTGTTAATGTGACATGAATAGTTAAAACCCTAAGCGGGTTTGATTGGATCCTGAACCTTCAGAATCAGCATTGGAGCTGACTCATTGCTTGGAATATCTGAACTTTATCCTAGATACAGCTCAAACCACAGTTTTTCTTCCCCAAAGAAACCCCAGACTTCCCGCTTAGAGACTCAGACTCTGCTGTCTAACAGTTGAACAACTCTTGGCTTTTACATGAGTTGATGGTAGCCTCTTGAGGCAGTCCAGTTTGCCCATTTCCACTCTAGACCTTTACATTTCAACTTCCTGAGATGAATCAGTTCAGTCTCTAGACAAACCAGTTAACCTGTCGCTGATTACTATCTGATGGCTATCTTGCCTGGTAGCTCTCAAATCCAGTGTGGAGATGGGGAATCTTTCCTTCCAATGTCTTGGATGCTCTTCACAAGGCGTGGCAGGCTAGGGAGGAGTCCCAGACATCTTGTTGGTACAGGGGACTGGGACTTTGGAAGAATCCCCTATTTTTGATCAAGGTTCTGGAGCTCTGGATGATTTTTTTCCCCCCTACAATGCTTGAAAAACTGGTGGGTCATTTGATTAGTGTCTAGTTGAAGAGCACAGCAGTGCATATTTCAACCATCAGAGAGAACCAGAAGTCTTACCACTGACCTGGACATTTTATAGATAGGCAACTCCTATCCTCATATTGATTAATGGTTCCAAATTAATAATAACTACTGCAGTAGGGAACAGACACAAAAGATATGCTCAGCATCTTTCCAAAAAACTATTCTGCTTTATTATGATGCAATTGAAGGTTTTTATACACATGATTACATAGGTATCACATTAATATTACAATTGTACGTTTATGGTAACAAGGGGCATTACATAGGCAGGCTAATTCTAATCGGGACTGGAAAGAATGCAAACATGTACTGAAAACATTATTATTGCTGTGTACACAGTGAGGGCAGTGTGCAATACATACAAAATAGAATACAATTATATACAGAACTTAAAAATTTCCTTAACAGTCTCCTCTCTTTTGATCAATATTTTGATCAATAACCATACCTGCTATCACCTTTAACCTGGAACCTCCGCACACTTAGGTGGAGGTAGTCCTGGCCAAAGAGGCAAAACTCCATTGTGGAAAAAATATTAGCTGAGCAGCTTTTTCATTAAAAAAATTACTTTTCACTGTCAAAAACAAATGATTGATAAGACATATTTACAGAGTACTGGCTGTACACTCCTGTGGCCAGAATGGCCTTCTAGCCTAATTGTTGGAATGCTGACTTATCAGCATATGTAAACACAGACAATTCTCCATAAAATGGAAGATGTACAAAAGACAAATATGACTTCAACATGGCTAAACTACTTTTCAAATCACATATATATATATATATATATATATATATATATATATATATATATATATATATCCCTTACAATTAGTATTTGAATAAATAGTACCCTAGATTGTGATTCCAATAGGGAAACAAATCAAACACAGAGATTTCTTTAATTCAGTAATTTTTGCAGTGTCTGGTGTGGATCCAGGTGACTTTTCCTTCAAGTTTTGCACAACTGTACATGAAATATATGCTGTATTGAGTCGCCAAACATTTCCTTGTATAGAAATGTCTCTTAACAATCCACAAGTCTCCTGGCTTTAGTTTTAGTTCCCTTCAAACTTTTAGGATCTGAAATTGGGGAGAAAACACATAAATGAGTTTGTCAAAAACCTTAAAAGATCTGCAACATTCTCGGTGAGATCCGAATGGAGGACTTCAGCTGCTGAGACAAAATATAAGCAAGTGAGTAACACACTCCAAAACCAAATCCCATAGGGAGAGAGTCCAACATCCCCGTAATAAAATATAAGAAAACATTCGGGCAAAAGTTTGCTAGTTTCCTACTCTACTTTTTCAGCCACATTGAAGACAGTAGGGGGTGTAAAAATAAAACCTCAAAACTTCTAGTAAGGACTCTCCTATAAAATGATTTCCTCTGTTACTCTCTGTAGATTCTGGCACTCTGTACTTACAAACTACTTCTGATAATACTTTTTACTGTGGCCTTTGCAGTAGCATTTTCCACTGGACATCAAAAAAAAACATGTCCATACAGACAAAATGCATACTCATAAGATCCTGACTTGGGCATCTGGATATATATATTTTTGTAATCTGTGGAAGGGATGTTCAACTTTTGGTAACGGGTAAAACAAGAACAAGAAGTATAAAAACAACTATGGAGAACCCTGGCTCTAACACATGCTCATTTACTAAGGCAGCCATAACTGCTTGTGATTGATGACACGGTCAAGCTGGAGGGAAAAGAGTGTCTGGCACTTCCTGTTTCATAAGAAGTTGCCCCCTGTGGACCACTTGTTCTTCTCGTTCTGGGGTCCTTAAAGTTGAATTATTAATTCCAGCTATACTGGGCCAGAACTAGGGTGGAATCTGTGAGTTGCACAGACCCAGCAAATGTCCAGGGCTGTAAATGCAGCATCCTTAGATTCGTCTGGTTTGCTTCCATGTGTGAGTTATAAAGTTAATATGGCTACCTCAGCAAGAAGCTGGAAGGCTGAAAACAGCCAATCAATTAACTTGGCATGCTTTATTGGTTTACCTGTCGAAGTAAAAACAAAGTTCTTGCCCTTCAAATGGAACCAAAAGCTCTCTATATCTTGACTATCTATATAAATATATACTCTTTTTATAGCTCACAAGCTTTGCTAGAACATGGAGCTCTGCTTCTTGAGCTGGGGAAAAAGGATCCAATGACTCTGAATACAGAGTATCCTTCTGGGTGATAAACTGAATACTCAGTATGGGTATTACCATCCTCAGCATAAAACCGGGATCAAATCTACATAAAAACAAAAGGACCAACAATCTGTATATGACAGAACAGAAAGCTCTCTGCCACATCAAAAACTATACAATTGGCTGCAGGTGGCATCTATCCTAACAGGGTGTGTGGACTTGATGTAATGGGTCTGTTATATTTAAATTTTATGTAGATTTGATCCCGGTTTTATACTGAGGATGGCAATACCCATACGGAGTATGCAGTTTATCACCCAGAAGGATACTCTGTATTCAGAGTCATTGGATCCTTTAAAAAAAAAATCTGCTCAGCTATTATTTTCTCCACAATGTCCAAAATGGTGTTTTGCCTCTTCGGCCAGGACTACCTCAACCTAAGCGTATGGAGGTTCCAGGTTAAAGGTGATAGCAGGTATGGTTAGTGATCAAAAGAGAGGTGACTGTTAAGGCAATTTGTAAGTTCTGTATATAATTGTATTCTGTTTCAACTTAACTAGTTGTAGTGCCTGACCCCAAATTCACCCCACAACTTAACATGAAAATGTCCCTTTCTTTCTAGTGTTAATTGTCACCCTTGATCCATCCTGCTCACATAGATAGCTGTTTCTCTAGCTGTTTACTCTGCATGATTCTTAGTCCCTGTGTACTTTGATAACCCAGTTACCCATTGTGGATCCCTGTCCATTCTAACCATTAATCTAGGAGCTCAGTATAGGCGGAACCGCACCTTTGGTTCATATATATAGCGCTCCTCTTGTGCTGGGCATTTTTGAGGGTCTCTTACCCTTCATTCCCTTACTTAATTTAATGCCCATAATGACTGGCCAGTCTTCTCTACGTGTGCCTATACCCGCTTGCCTCTAAACTACTTTATCTACTAGATGTACTACATATACCTGTGAACAGCACTATTCTTCCCTTTCTTATCTATAACACTTCGATGGACAGTACACAGGGACAACATAACATAACCACCAATCAATACAGTTCGATTAAGGGGAGTAAAATAGGTACCCTTTGTCCTAAAAATGCCTTACCGATCAAGGAAGTCTGATAACTCACATGTAAGCAAAAGGCTTACCTCAGCTGATTGATTTATCAGAAGTTCCCAGATCGTCTCAAGCTCCTCGTTTCGGATTCTCAGGGTCACCTGCAAATCCTCCTCCTGGCTGGCTCGCCACCTGACCTGGACATTTTATAGATAGGCAACTCCTATCCTCATATTGATAAGTGGTTCCAAATGAAAAATAACTACTTCAGTAGGGAACAGACACAAAAGATATGCTCAGCATCTTTTCAAATAACTGTTCTGCTTAATTATGACGCAATTACGTAGGTATTACATAGGTATCACATTAATATTACAATTTTAGGTTTATGGTAACAAGGGGCTTTACATAGGCAGGCTAATTCTAATCAGGACTCAAAAGAATGCAAACATGTACTGAAAACATTATTAGTGCTGTGTGCACAGTGAGGGCAGTGTGCAATACATACAAAATAGAATACAATTATATACAGAACTTAAAAATTTCCTTAACACCATAACAAGGGAGGTTGAAGGGATTTTGTCCTGGGCAGAACTTTACATTCCAGCCTTTTCTATTGCTTGCATTCAGGAGTAGACAATTGGCAGGTGGACACCCACAGCTGTCAGTGCCTGGATCTAGGGAAATGTACCCTACACCTGAAAGTTTTCCAGGACCCCCTGACCTCTAGATTTGATAACAAACTGGAGTTACTGTATTTTGGCGGACACAGTGAATGTTCTGGTTGCTCCATGTGATCAGTACAGCCTGATCTATGCTTTTTCCTCTCCTGAAACGTCTTCCTCATCTGCTCCTCCAGAATTAAGATAGGGGTCATTCTGTGGTGATCCTCATAGCGTTGGAGTAGCTCAGGTGGATGCAGTACTCCAACTTGATCAGACTACTAGCAGACACTCCATGGGGCTTTCCAGATTGTCAGGAACTTCTATCTCAAGGACCTGTTTACCATTCTGTTTCATGATTGCTGGATTTAACAGCATTGCTGTTGCAGCCCTGTTCTCGAGGGACAGTGTTCTCTCTGAATCAGTGATTCCTTCAATGCTAAAAGCTAAGAAGTCCACTGATCTTTTTTAAACTCCGATCTGCTACCTCATTTGGCCACATCAAGGGTCAAATCCCTTCAGAGCCCCCTAGACTTCCATTCATAATTACATATTTAAAAAAAGACACAAGTCCATCTAGTTTGTCCATTCCTTGATTAACAGTTTTAATTAAAATTCCTCATTTTTTTTTTCATTGTGTCTGTTATGCTGCCTCTCCACCTGTACATTCACTTGTCGTCTCTATGTGGGATTTGAATTTAGTTTTCTCAGCAATTCAAAAACTGCCTTTTGAGCCCATGAGAAATATTCCCCTTCTAATTCACAAGGCTGTTTTCTTTGTCACTATCACCTCTGCAAGGCACGTGTCTTGTCTTGTAACAAACCTTTTCTGGTCCCATATGATCCCTGCAAAGATCAAGGCACACTCTACTAGATTTGTGAGTGATTTTTGTGATTTTCAGCATCAGGCTACTCTTTCCCAGATTTGCAAGGCTGCAACCTGGTCTTCTGTTCACATGTTCTCTAGGTTTTACTAGGTGGATGTTGAATGTCTCAGCTGATGTTTAAACCACAATAAAAAGGATAAAATTAATAGAATAAAGGTGAAGACACATCAAATCATCCTCTAAGCATCTGCAGAGTTTGGCAGGGGAGTGACCAGGTGTTACTGGTTACTGCTAGCGAGTATGCTCCCAGCTGCTTCCTTCTTCAGCTCTGCATTGCCCGGCGGCACTTCCATGCTGAACTCTGCACAGCCATCACAGCCGTTTCCAATTGTTACTCTGCAACACCTGTCGGCTCCCCTGCCAAACTCTGCAGATGCTTAGAGGATGATTTGATGTGCCTTTACTTTTCTACAAAGGTGAGTGCAATGTTATCCTTTTTATTGTGGTTTTATAAAAATCTACACTTAGATGGTTTGTTGAAGGGGGCATCCAGATTCTGATAAGCCCCCACCCGCAGACCCCGACAGCCACCGGCCAGGGTTGTCAATATTTAAGTAGTGGCACACTGCGCACCCAGCATTAGAGCGGGAGAGAGCGCCGAGTCAACATCGGAAGAAGAACAGAGGGAGAAGACCCAGCAAAAAAGCGAGAAGATAGCGGAGAAGACCCAGCAGAGGCAGAAGACAGAGGGAGAAGAACCGGATAGGGCAAGAAGACATCAGTGGAGAAGACCTGGAGAGGGGAGAAGAACCGGCAGAGGCAGAAGTTGCCAGCGGAGGAGGCAGAAGAGCCTGATAGGGGAGAAGAGATTGGAAGAGACAACAGAGCTGCCTTAATAAATTACTTTAAAAATATGTGTAATGTGTTTTATTTTTGATTTTCTTTGGTGAATGGGTAGGGGTACAATGTACCCCATACTCATTCACATAGGGTGGGGTGCCGGGATCTGGGGGGCCCCCTTGTTAAAGGGGGCTTCCAGATTCCGATAAGCCCCCCACCCGCAGACCCGACAACCAACGGCCAGGGTTGTCAGAAACAGGCCCTTGTCCTCATCAACATGGGGACAAGGTGGTTTGGGGTGGGGGCGCAGGGGCATGCGGGCCTGGTATGGTATTCAGTCCTCCATGACGACATCACAAAGCTAGTGGATGTTAGAGACCTTGTGCTCCTCCACCCTCCGTTTGAGGATGCCCCACAGATGCTTAATAGGGGTTAGGTTTGGAGACTTGGCCAGTCCATCACCTTTACCCTCAGCTTCCTTAGCAAGGCAGTGGTCGTCTTGGCGGTGTGTTTAAGGTCTTTATCACGTTGAAATACTGCCCTGCGGCCCAGTTTCCGAAGGGAGGGGATCATGCTCTGCTTCAGTATGTCACAGTACATGTTGGCATTCATGGTTCCCTCAATGAACTGTAGTTCCCCAGTGCCGACAGCACTCATGCAGCCCCAGACTATGACACTTCCACCACCAAGCTTGACTGTAGGCAAGACACACTTGTCTTTGAATTCCTCATCTGGTTGCCGCCACACAAGCTTGACACCATCTGAACCAAATACGTTTATCTTGATCTCATCGGACCACAGGACACGGCTCCAGTAATCCTTAAGCCCCATACACACGGTCGGATTTTCCGATGGATTCTGTCCTATCGGACAATGTTGTCGGAAATTCCGACCGTGTGTAGGCACCATCGGACAGTTTCCATCGGATTGTCCAACGGACAAAGTCCTATCTCCTGCTGGATAGATTTTTTGACAACAAAGTCCGATCACACCAAATCCGATCGTGTGTAGCGAATTCCGATGGACAAAGTGCTACGCATGCTCAGATCACATTACAAGACCAAAGCTATTGGCTACTAGCCTCTACGTAGTCCCGTCGTACGCAACAAACGTCACCACGTTCAGAATGATCAGATTTTCCGACAACAATGTCCGACCGTGTGTACGCAAAACCAACATCGGACAAAGTACGACGGACATGATCCGACGGACCTGGTCCTCGGATAATCCGAGCGTGTGTATGGGGCTTTAGTCTGCTTGTTTTCAGCAAACTGTGGGCTTTCTTGTGCATCTTTAGAAGAGGCTTCCTTTTGGGACGACAGCCATGCAGACCAATTTGATGAAGTATGCGGCGTATGGTCTGAACTAGACAGGCTGACCCCCCACCCCTTCAACCTCTGCAGCAATGCTGGCAGCACTCATACGTCTATTTTCCAAAGACAACCTCTGGATATGATGCTGAGCACATGCACTCAACTTCTTTGGTTGACCATGGCGAGGCCTGTTCTGAGTGGAACCTGCCTCTTAAACCGCTGTATGGTCTTGGCCACTGTGCTGCAGCTCAGTTTCAGGGTCTTGGCAATCTTCTTATAGCCTATGTCATTTTTATGTACAGCAACAATTATTTTTTTCAGATCCTCAGACAGTTCTTTGTCATGAGGTGCCATGTTGAAATAAAATGGAAGATGTACAAAAGACAAATATGACTTCAACATGGCTAAACTACTTTTCAAATCGCATATATATATATATATATATATATATATATATATATCCCTTACAATTAGTATTTGAATAAATAGTACCCTAGATTGTGATTCCAATAGGGAAACAAATCAAACACAGAGATTTCTTTAATTCAGTAATTTTTGCAGTGTCTGGTGTGGATCCAGGTGACTTTTCCTTCAAGTTTTGCACAGCTGTACATGAAATATATGCTGTATTGAGTCGCCAAACATTTCCTTGTATAGAAATGTCTCTTAACAATCCGCAAGTCTCCTGGCTTTAGTTTTAGTTCCTTCCAAACTTTTAGGATCTGAAATTGGGGAGAAAACACATAAATGAGTTTGTCAAAAACCTTAAAAGATCTGCAACATTCTCTGTGAGATCCGAATGGAGGACTTCAGCTGCTGAGACAAAAAATATAAGCAAGTGAGTAACACACTCCCAAACCAAATCCCATAGGGAGAGAGTCCAACATCCCCGTAATAAAATATAAGAAAACATTCAGGCAAAAGTTTGCTAGTTTCCTACTCTACTTTTTCAGCCACATTGAAGACAGTAGGGGGTGTAAAAATAAAACCTCAAAACTTCTAGTAAGGACTCTCCTATAAAAACTCTCTGTAGATTCTGGCACTCTGTACTTACAAACTACTTCTGATAATACTTTTTACTGTGGCCTTTGCAGTAGCATTTGCCACTGGACATCCAAAAAACATGTCCATACAGACAAAATGCATACTCATAAGATCCTGACTTGGGCATCTGGATATATCTTTTTGTAATCTGTGGAAGGGATGTTCAACTTTTGGTAACGGGTAAAACAAGAACAAGAAGTATAAAAACAACTATGGAGAACCCTGGCTCTAACACATGCTCATTTACTAAGGCAGCCATAACTGCTTGTGATTGATGACACGGTCAAACTGGAGGGAAAAGAGTGTCTGGCACTTCCTGTTTCATAAGAAGTTGCCCCCTGTGGACCACTTGTTCTTCTCGTTCTGGGGTCCTTAAAGTTGAATTATTAATTCCAGCTATACTGGGCCAGAACTAGGGTGGAATCTGTGAGTTGCACAGACCCAGCAAATGTCCGGGGCTGTAAATGCAGCATCCTTAGATTCGTCTGGTCTGCTTCCATGTGTGAGTTATAAAGTTAATATGGCTACCTCCAGCAAGAAGCTGGAAGACTGAAAACAGCCAATCAATTAACTTGGCATGCTTTATTGGTTTACCTGTCGAAGTAAAAACAAACTTCTTGCCCTTCAAATGGAACCAAAAGCTCTCTATATCTTGACTATCTATATAAATATATACTCTTTTTATAGCTCACAAGCTTTGCTAGAACATGGAGCTCTGCTTCTTGAGCTGGGGAAAAAGGATCCAATGACTCTGAATACAGAGTATCCTTCTGGGTGATAAACTGAATACTCAGTATGGGTATTACCATCCTCAGCATAAAACCGGGATCAAATCTACATAAAAACAAAAGGACCAACAATCTGTATATGACAGAACAGAAAGCTCTCTGCCACATCAAAAACTATACAATTGGCTGCAGGTGGCATCTATCCTAACAGGGTGTGTGGACTTGATGTAATGGGTCTGTTATATTTAAATTTTATGTAGATTTGATCCCGGTTTTATACTGAGGATGGCAATACCCATACGGAGTATGCAGTTTATCACCCAGAAGGATACTCTGTATTCAGTGTCATTGGATCCTTTAAAAAAAAATCTGCTCAGCTATTATTTTCTCCACAATGTCCACAATGGAGTTTTGCATCTTCGGCCAGGACTACCTCCACCTAAGCGTGTGGAGGTTCCAGGTTAAAGGTGATAGCAGGTATGGTTAGTGATCAAAAGAGAGGTGACTGTTAAGGCAATTTGTAAGTTCTGTATATAATTGTATTCTGTTTCAACTTAAAGCGGAGCTCCACCCTAAAGTGGAACTTCCGCTTTTTGGATTCCTCCCCCCCTCCGGTGCCACAATTGGCACCTTTCAGGGGGGAGGGGGGGGGTGCAGATACCTGTATAATACAGGTATCTGCACCCACTTCCGGGACGCATTATCCGAGAGGCTCCGCCTCTATCCGATAATGCCCCGTTGTGTCTTGGGAAAACACAGTTCCCAGGACACAGTGGGGACCAATACAGACGCGTAGCGTGACTCGCGCATGCGCAGTAGGGAACCAGGCAGTGAAGACGTTGCGTCTTCACTTCCTGATTCCCTGACAGAGGATGGTGGCGGGGCAGCGAGAGACAATCACTCGCTCGTCATCTTCTGCCGACACCGCTGGAACAGGTAAGTGTCCATTTATTAAAAGTCAGCAGCTGCACTATTTGTAGCTGCTGACTTTTAAAAAAAAAATTTTCAGGTGGAGCTCCGCTTTAACTAGTTGTAGTGCCTGACCCCAAATTCACCCCACAACTTAACATGAAAATGTCCCTTTCTTTCTAGTGTTTATTGTCACTCTTGAGCCATCCTGCTCACATAGATAGCTGTTTCTCTAGCTGTTTACTCTGCATGATTCTTAGCCCCTGTGTACTTTGATAACCCAGTTACCCATTGTGTATCCCTGTCCATTCTAACCATTAATCTAGGAGCTCAGTATAGGCGGAACCGCACCTTTGGTTCATATATATAGCGCTCCTCTTGTGCTGGGAATTTTTGAGGGTCTCTTACCCTTCATTCCCTTACTTAATTTAATGCCCATAATGACTGGCCAGTCTTCTCTACGTGTGCCTATACCCTCTTGCCTCTAAACTACTTTATCTACCAGATGTACTACATATACCTGTGAACAGCACTATTCTTCCCTTTCTTATCTATAACACTTCGATGGACAGTACACAGGGACAACATAACATAACCACCAATCAATACAGTTTGATTAAGGGGAGTAAAATAGGTACCCTTTGTCCTGAAATAGCCTTGCCGATCAAGGAAGTCTGATAACTCACATGTAAGCAAAAGGCTTACCTCAGCTGATTGATTTATCAGAAGTTCCCAGATCGTCTCAAGCTCCTCGTTTCGGATTCTCAGGGTCACCTGCAAATCCTCCTCCTGGCTGGCTCGCCACCTGACCTGGACATTTTATAGATAGGCAACTCCTATCCTCATATTAATAAGTGGTTCCAAATGAAAAATAACTACTTCAGTAGGGAACAGACACAAAAGATATGCTCAGCATCTTTTCAAATAACTGTTCTGCTTTATTATGACGCAATTACGTAGGTATCACATTAATATTACAATTTTAGGTTTATGGTAACAAGGAGCGTTACATAGGCAGGCTAATTCTAATCAGGACTCAAAAGAATGCAAACATGTACTGAAAACATTATTAGTGCTGTGTGCACAGTGAGGGCAGTGTGCAATACATACAAAATAGAATACAATTATATACAGAACTTAAAAATTTCCTTAACACCATAACAAGGGAGGTTGAAGGGATTTTGTCCTGGGCAGAACTTTACATTCCAGCCTTTTCTATTGCTTGCATTCAGGAGTAGACAATTGGCAGGTGGACACCCACAGCTGTCAGTGCCTGGATCTAAGGGAAATGTACCCTACACCTGAAAGTTTTCCAGGACCCCCTGACCTCTAGATTTGATAACAAACTGGATTTACTGTATTTTGGCGGACACAGTGAATGTTCTGGTTGCTCCATGTGATGAGTACAGCCTGATCTATGCTTTTTCCTCTCCTGAAACGTCTTCCTCATCTGCTCCTCCAGAATTAAGATAGGGGTCATTCTGTGGTGATCCTCATAGTGTTGGAGTAGCTCAGGTGGATGCAGTACTCCAACTTGATCAGACTACTAACAGACACTCCATGGGGCTTTCCAGATTGTCAGGAACTTCTATCTCAAGGACCTGTTTACCATTCTGTTTCATGATTGCTGGATTTAACAGCATTGCTGTTGCAGCCCTGTTCTCGAGGGACAGTGTTCTCTCTGAATCAGTGATTCCTTCAATGCTAAAAGCTAAGAAGTCCACTGATCTTTTTTAAAATCCGATCTGCTACCTCATTTGGCCACATCAAGGGTCAAATCCCTTCAGAGCCCCCTAGACTTCCATTCATAATTACATAGGTTAAAAAAAAAGACACAAGTCTATCTAGTTTATCCATTCCTTGATTAACAGTTTTAATTAAAATTCCTCATTTTTTTTACATTGTGTCTGTTATGCTGCCTCTCCACCTGTACATTCACTTGTCGTCTCTATGTGGGATTTGAATTTAGTTTTCTCAGCAATTCAAAAACTGCCTTTTGAGCCCATGAGAAATATTCCCCTTCTAATTCACAAGGCTGTTTTCTTTGTCACTATCACCTCTGCAAGGCACGTGTCTTGTCTTGTAACAAACCTTTTCTGGTCCCATATGATCCCTGCAAAGATCAAGGCACACTCTACTAGATTTGTGAGTGATTTTTGTGATTTTCAGCATCAGGCTACTCTTTCCCAGATTTGCAAGGCTGCAACCTGGTCTTCTGTTCACAGGTTCTCTAGGTTTTACTAGGTGGATGTTGACCGCCTCAGCTGATGTTTAAACCACAATAAAAAGGATCAAATTAAAAGGATAAAGGTGAAGACACATCAAATCATCCTCTAAGCATCTGCAGAGTTTGGCAGGGGAGTGACCAGGTGTTACTGGTTACTGCTAGCGAGTCTGCTCCCAGCTGCTTCCTTCTTCAGCTCTGCATTGCCCGGCGGCACTTCCATGCTGAACTCTGCACAGCCATCACAGCCGTTTCGAGTTGTTACTCTGCAACACCTGTCGGCTCTCCTGCCAAACTCTGCAGATGCTTAGAGGATGATTTGACGTGCCTTTACTTTTCTACAAAGGTGAGTGCAATGTTATCCTTTTTATTGTGGTTTTATAAAAATCTACACTTAGATGGTTTGTTGAAGGGGGCATCCAGATTCTGATAAGCCCCCACCCGCAGACCCCGACAGCCACCGGCCAGGGTTGTCAATATTTAAGTAGTGGCACACTGCGCACCCAGCATTAGAGCGGGAGAGAGCGCCGAGTCAACATCGGAAGAAGAACAGAGGGAGAAGACCCAGCAAAAAAGCGAGAAGATAGCGGAGAAGACCCAGCAGAGGCAGAAGACAGAGGGAGAAGAACCGGATAGGGCAAGAAGACATCAGTGGAGAAGACCTGGAGAGGGGAGAAGAACCGGCAGAGGCAGAAGTTGCCAGCGGAGGAGGCAGAAGAGCCTGATAGGGGAGAAGAGATTGGAAGAGACAACAGAGCTGCCTTAATAAATTACTTTAAAAATATGTGTAATGTGTTTTATTTTTGATTTTCTTTGGTGAATGGGTAGGGGTACAATGTACCCCATACTCATTCACATAGGGTGGGGTGCCGGGATCTGGGGGGCCCCCTTGTTAAAGGGGGCTTCCAGATTCCGATAAGCCCCCCACCCGCAGACCCGACAACCAACGGCCAGGGTTGTCAGAAACAGGCCCTTGTCCTCATCAACATGGGGACAAGGTGGTTTGGGGTGGGGGCGCAGGGGCATGCGGGCCTGGTATGGTATTCAGTCCTCCATGACGAGATCACAAAGCTAGTGGATGTTAGAGACCTTGTGCTCCTCCACCCTCCGTTTGAGGATGCCCCACAGATGCTTAATAGGGGTTAGGTTTGGAGACTTGGCCAGTCCATCACCTTTACCCTCAGCTTCCTTAGCAAGGCAGTGGTCGTCTTGGCGGTGTGTTTAAGGTCTTTATCACGTTGAAATACTGCCCTGCGGCCCAGTTTCCGAAGGGAGGGGATCATGCTGTGCTTCAGTATGTCACAGTACATGTTGGCATTCATGGTTCCCTCAATGAACTGTAGTTCCCCAGTGCCGACAGCACTCATGCAGCCCCAGACTATGACACTTCTACCACCAAGCTTGACTGTAGGCAAGACACACTTGTCTTTGAATTCCTCACCTGGTTGCCGCCACACAAGCTTGACACCATCTGAACCAAATACGTTTATCTTGATCTCATCGGACCACAGGACACGGCTCCAGTAATCCTTAAGCCCCATACACACGGTCGGATTTTCCGATGGATTCTGTCCTATCGGACAATGTTGTCGGAAATTCCGACCGTGTGTAGGCACCATCGGACAGTTTCCATCGGATTGTCCAACGGACAAAGTCCTATCTCCTGCTGGATAGATTTTTTGACAACAAAGTCCGATCACACCAAATCTGATCGTGTGTAGCGAATTCCGATGGACAAAGTGCTACGCATGCTCAGATCACATTACAAGACCAAAGCTATTGGCTACTAGCCTCTACGTAGTCCCGTCGTACGCAACAAACGTCACCACGTTCAGAATGATCAGATTTTCCGACAACAATGTCCGACCGTGTGTACGCAAAACCAACATCGGACAAAGTACGACGGACATGATCCGACGGACCTGGTCCTCGGATAATCCGAGCGTGTGTATGGGGCTTTAGTCTGCTTGTTTTCAGCAAACTGTGGGCTTTCTTGTGCATCTTTAGAAGAGGCTTCCTTTTGGGACGACAGCCATGCAGACCAATTTGATGAAGTATGCGGCGTATGGTCTGAACTAGACAGGCTGACCCCCCACCCCTTCAACCTCTGCAGCAATGCTGGCAGCACTCATACGTCTATTTTCCAAAGACAACCTCTGGATATGATGCTGAGCACATGCACTCAACTTCTTTGGTTGACCATGGCGAGGCCTGTTCTGAGTGGAACCTGCCTCTTAAACCGCTGTATGGTCTTGGCCACTGTGCTGCAGCTCAGTTTCAGGGTCTTGGCAATCTTCTTATAGCCTATGTCATTTTTATGTACAGCAACAATTATTTTTTTCAGATCCTCAGACAGTTCTTTGTCATGAGGTGCCATGTTGAACTTCCAGTGACCAGTATGAGAGGGTGAGAGAGATAACACCAAATTTAACACCCCTGCTCCACCTTCACACCTGAGACCTTGTGTATATCATTGCATGCTGATGCCTCATTGGTTGGCATAGCATGGCTCTGATTAGTGAGCTTCCCTATTCCTGGTTAAGGACTGGCTACATCTCCAATTCCTATACTTTGCATAAGTCAGCCCCCTTTAATGCAAATCCTTGTGACTATTCTGAGCAGGAACTTAACTTGAATTTTCCCGGGAAGTTAAGTATTGATTACGGGTTGGCCTCCCTTCATTGCATATCCCAGCAGGGGATCTTTGAAGTGAGTACTGTATGTGTAAAACAATGAAGTTTGGATCCCATTTTTTTGTATACACAAGCCTAGGCACCGACTTGTCTGGTCTACCAGAGATTTCTGTGAAGATAATATGTTCTGCCCTACATAGATAAAAGCTAAATTAAATATATTCATTACATTTAAATAAATTAAATATAAATTAAATATATTCATAATTACAATATCTGTTGGCAACAGCACTTGAAAGACCCACATCAAAGAAAAAGGCAGACTTCTCCTTGCTCCTCATCTGGGATCTCCAACCCTACTCCAGTCCTCTCGAAAACCTGCACTGAGAGGAATGAAGGTACAGGGGGTCCCCGACTTACGAACACCCGACCTACGAACAACCCCTACTTACGAACGGGGTGCTGCGGGGACCCTCCGCCATTTTTCATTCTTTTTCGGCGTCTTTCGGCCGTTCTGCGCATGCGCGGCCATACGGAGCTTCGGAAAATGCCGGAAATGTCCGTAATTTGCCGCGCATGCGCAGAACGGCAATAGACGGAACATCGGAAATGTCCGGAAATCTCCGTATTTGTCGGTCTGCGCATGCGCGGCCGACTTACGAACATTTCAGACTTCCGTACAGGCGGGCAGTCCCTAACGAGTTCGTAACTCGGGGACCCCCTGTATAGCAATAGGTGCCCCAAGTACTTGCAGCCAATCTGGTAGCGGCACACCACCATCTGATTTTAGCAGGGAAATTTCCCTACCCCAGTTGCTAAACCATAAAAAGAAATTCAGCTGGAAGCTGGTACGGATGCAGGACAGGGTTCAGTATTGTTGGAGCTTGTTCCGCTACCACGCTTCCAAAATGCTAGCGGTGATTCTTCCACAGCTCTCTTCTCCACCCCCTCCTCTTCTTCTTCCTCTATGGCCTCTTCTGCAGATTTGTTCTCTGAACCAGTGGTGCTCCGCAAGCGTTCAAGGGGCTACACAAGCACTCAGGCAAAAAGATGCCATGCAGTGCATGAGTTACATAGTAGGTGAGGTTGAAAAAAGACACAAGTCCATCGAGTCCAACCTATGTGTGTGATTATATGTCAGCATAACATTGTATATGTGTTGCGTCGTTCAGGTGCTTATCTAATAGTTTCTTGAAACTATCGATGCCCCCCGCTGAGACCACCTCCTGTGGAAGGGAATTCCACATCTTTTGCAGCTCTTACAGTAAAGAACCCTCTATGTAGTTTAAGATTAAACCACTGCTTAGGGGACAGGAGCCACACTGGGGCAGAGATTCTGTCAGCTCTGCAGGGGCAGGCTCAGAGGTGGTTGACGCCACACCAGCTTCAGCCAGGAATGGTTCTATGCGACAATGGCACCAACCTTCTCTCCGCCCTCCGACAGGGACACGTGACCCATGTTCTATGTTTGGCACACATCCTGAATTTGGTGGTGCAGAGGTTCTTGAGCAGGTACCCAGGCCAGGTTTACAAGATCTCCTGAGGCAGGCCAGAAAAGTCTGTGGTCATTTCCAATGGTCATACAATTCCAGTGATCGGCTGGCTGACATTCAAAGGGAAAGCAACCTGCCCACCAACTGCCTCATTTGTGACATGTCCATTAGGTGGAAGTCAATGTTGGCAATGCTGCAGCAGCTGTACATGCAGCAGAGGGCCATCAATGAGTACCTGTGTGAGTATGGCACCAGGACAGGGTCAGGAAAGCTTGGTCTCCTTTTCGCCATGCCAGAATACTGATCAATGATGCATGCACTGTCTTGTCACCATTTGATGAGGCCACAAGGATGGTGAGCAGCGACAAT
Organism: Lithobates sylvaticus; assembly: GCA_028564925.1. Taxonomy (NCBI): domain Eukaryota; kingdom Metazoa; phylum Chordata; class Amphibia; order Anura; family Ranidae; genus Lithobates; species Lithobates sylvaticus. The sequence continues at coordinate 234,887,455 of CM053027.1, forward strand.
GCATGCATCATTTATACTATCCCTCTTGTCTTCCTGTTGAAGCACACGCTTCATGGAATAATGGACAGGGCACTTGAGGAAGAACAGTGTGAGGAAGAGGAGGACTTCCTTACCTCTCAAGGCCCCCTTTATCCAGATATTATTCCTGCAGGCCCACCAAACACACAGGAAGAAGAGGAGGAGGAGCATTGTGTCAGCATGGACGTGGAGCATAACACTCAGCGGCAGTCTTCAAGGGATGGTTTTCAGTCCCCAGAAACCCAAGGAGTTGTACGTGGCTGGGAGGAGGTTGTTACAGATCATGTGATCCGTAGTGACCCAGGACTCGAATCGAATGCCTCTGCAAACTTTCGCAGGCTTTGCAGAATCAGGGAGGCCATGCAGCGTAAGGACCCTATTCAAGGTATCAAAGAGAAGGAATCATTACTGGCTGGCAACCCTTTTTGATCCACGTTACAAGGGTAAGGTTGCAGAACTCATCCTGCCTTCGCAGAGGGAGCAGGGGATGAAAGATCTTCAGGAGGCCTTGAAGAAAGGTTTGTGCAATGCATTTCCAGACCCTGTGAGGTTACAATTTCCTGGTGCTGGACAATATGATGCTGAGGCTTCTGTCAGGTCACCTGAGGCCAGGTGACAGATGCACACCGTTGGGTCAGGAGTGCACCGCAAAGTTAGTGGACCCTACGGCTGACTGCTGCGGATGGGAGTCTAGGTGGTTAAGGAAGGCAGGTCAGCTGGAACAACAACACAGATCCCACAGGGGCTAGAGCGTAATATTCCCCAGGGCGCGGAGTCTAAGAGCCAGCAGGTGTTCACCAGAGCCTCTAGTGATGAAGATGGACTGGGCTGCAACTGGCTCCAGGTCGCAACCCCCAGGGTCTCCCAGCTCATGCCCACAGTAGGCTACAGGAGGACAAAGATAGTAAGGGAATAAGCCAAAGGTCGGGGTAACTAGCAGACAAGGATAAACATAGAACACACCAAAGGTCAGGGTCACAAGCAGGCAGGGATAGTCGAGAACAAGCCAAGATCGGTAATGCTTTGAGGAGAGATTATTTAAGTAGCCAGGTGAGAGTGGCTGGCCTCTAAAGGTGAACACATGGAGGAGAGGTAAGCTGACAGACAAAGATTACTGCATAACCATGACAGCTTTGTTCAGTCAGAGGAAGAGCAGTGGAGAAGGTGAACGGCTGACCGATGATCGCCTTTAGACAATTTTTCAGTCCTCAGCGCCAAGGTCTGATCGGTTCAAGCAACCATCGCCAGCGTCTGCATTACATGGTGCAGGAATATCTAGGGACAAGAGCAGACTTGGAGACCTTTCCAACAGAGCATCCACTGGGTTACTGGGTCTTGAGGATGGACCACTGGCCAGAACTTGCTCAATATGCAATTGAACTACTGGCCTGTCCTGCATCCAGCGTTCTTTCTGAACGCACATTCAGTGCTGCTGGAGAGTTTGTAACGGATCATAGAGTGCGCCTGTCCACAGGCTCCCTTGATAGGCTCACATTCATAAAAATGAATCAGTCTTGGATCAGCAGCAGCTATCAAGCACCTGATGCTGATGTAAATCATTGATTTTTCTATGGATGTGGGATCCCTTGAAGACTGCCTATGCTGAGTGACTATACTATTCCTACTCAATCTTGATGATGCTAGCTTCCAACAATATTTTTGGTTTAGGGCACCACCACCACTGCCTAAGGCCCATTTTTTTCTGTCCCTGTTTAACAGGGGCATGTAATTACAATTTCTGATCTAATATTTCACAGCAGGGCCCGTTCCTGCACCCAATAAGAGTATCTATGAGGGGTTACAGTGTTGTGGCACCACCACCACCACCAAAGGCCCAATTTTTCTGCCCCTGGCCCAGCAGCAGAAAAAAGGGACAAGATTGCCCCACAGTCACCTGCAGAAGATGCACGATGTCCATGACCAGCACCGTGGACTGTAGACACAGAGCCTGCTTGCCCTCTTTTAGTGGCCTGTGAGCATCTGCCTCTCCTTGGTGACCTTCCGGACATGACTGGGATTTTGTTTTGCTACACCACACTACACTGTATTGTGTACTGTGTACACCACCAGAATAGTAGTAGCAACTGCACTATAGGAGCACAGTATTGTGTACACCACCAGAAGTCTAATAGCAACTATGGGTGCACTGTATGTATTGTGTACTGTGTACACCACCAGAAAAGTAGTAGCAACTGCACTATGGGTGCACGGTACGGTGTACACCATCAGAAATGTAATAACAACTATGGGTGTACTGTATTGTGTACACCACCAGAAAAGTAGTAGCAACTGCACTATGGGTGCACGGTATTGTGTACACCACCAGAAGTCTAATAGCAACTATGGATGCACTGTATGTATTGTGTACTGTGTACATGTCAGGTGATATTGTCTGACATTTGGTGTGCAGTACTGTGGTCCACCAGCAGGTGTCTCCTGGCAGTCTGGAACTGCCAGGGGAGCTGTCCCCTGTTGGTGGTATTATGCGATCCTTGAGCCACGGTACTGGCGTCCACCAGTGGGTGGTTCCTGGCAGTGTGGGGCTGACATCATCTCCTGCAATTAAGCATCACCTGAGTGATTGCAGGGGATGTGTATAAGTACCCGGCAGACACACTGATGCCTTGCCTGGGTATCTTTCCTTGTGCCCTTACCCTAAACCTGTGAAGCTCTGTATCTGTATCTGAAAAAAGTGTGGGAACTCCCACCCAAGATCCACTCCACCAAAAAAAAAAAAAAATGATATGCTCATATGCATATATATTTCACAATACAGTGCAACATTTATTGTAAAGTGCATGTTTACAAAAACAAAATAAGTTAACTTGTCAAACTAACAGAATAATCACCACAATGGATGATGATCTTTCCCTCGTTCGATTCCTCCCACTAACACCAATGATGGGGGACTATTCCTTCCACCAGATAGCAGGTGTTCCCATCAGAGTGCCCCCGATCAGAGAGCAGGTATCCCCATCAGAGAGCCCCCCCATCAGAGTGTCCCCAGAGTTCCCCATCAGAGTTGTGACTGAGCCATCACAAAGTAGAAAAACGTGTACCCGGATAAGTCCTTGACAAAGAAGCATGCTGCAGGGGGGCAAAAGCTGGTTGGAGGAACTTGCTGATGAGGGCGGGGAGCACAGGTGATGTCATTGGTTGTTAGGACAATGGCGGTTCTAGCAGCCAATGACAGTATTGCAGCAGGGATCTAGTGCTGCAGATTGTCATGCCTGTATAATATAGCCATGGCTGCTGGAGGAGGAGGACTGAGGAAGGGGAGGACACCGTCCTTCACTATGCGGCGATGCTGGGCATCGCTGCTTAGTGAAGGATCGGCTCCAGGGCTGGACTGGGACAAAAAATGTGGCCCTGGACTTCATCCAGACCGACCCAGGGCACAACACATCAGGGTACGGTTCATCAGGGCACAGCACATCAGGATACAGAGCCCAGCACATCAGCGTACAGGGCACAACACATCATGGCACAGGACATCGGGGCACATCAGGGCATAGGATATCAGAGCACAGGGCATATCAGGTCATGGGGCCCATCAGGGCATAGGACATCGGGGCACATCATGGCATGGGGCACATAGCACATAGCACATCAGGGCACGGGGCACATTATGGGGCACATCAGGGCATATTATGGGACACATAGCACATCAGGGCACGGGGCACATAGCACATCAGTTCATGGGGCACATTATGGCACATAGCACATTATGGGGCACATCAGGGCACATGGCACATCAGGGCATAGGACATCGGGGCACAGCACACATCAGGGCATAGGACCCGGGGCACATCAAGGCATGGGGCACATGCCTCAGGGCATGGGGCACATCAGGGCATGGGGCACATGGCACATCGGGGCACATTATTGCACATCAGGGCCCATCAGGCCACATGGTACATCAGGGCACATAGCACATCAGGGCACATAGCACATCAGGGCACATGGCACATCAGGGCATGGGGCACATAGCACATCAGGGCACGGGGCACATTATAGGGCACATCAGGGGATCTTACTAGCCAGCATGCAGAGTAGTGCAGGAAGCGTTTGTCTGTAGTAAGTTTTCTCTCATGTCACGCAGCTCTGCTTGGCCCTGCCTCTCTTCTCGTCTATCCCAGATGATGTCACAAGCCAATGGGGATAGACGAGAAGAGAGGAGGGGACGCCGGGTAGCGAGCAGCGCTGCGTGACATGAGCGAAAACATACTACAGACAGGAGCTTCCTGCGCTACTCTGCATGCATCTCGACATTCGGCTCTAGTCCTGCAAAGGGAACGGCGTTCCTGCTGTGAAAAAAGTGCAGGGACGCCATTCCCATGCGTTCCCGCAGGACTCGAGCCCTGTGTGTTTAGCTCACTCTCTGGTGGATCAGGGTTGTTTGCTGTTTGGGGATGTGCAGCCTTTAATTCAAATGTACAGAGCTGGCCCTGCCCAGTATTCCCAAAGGCCGTGATGACTTTTCTCCACCTTTTAATGTTAATCAGGTTGTATCCCTGGTATGGCTTTTGGAAGATGATCCCACATACTTTTGTGAACACTACTCAGCCTGCTCACAACAAGTGATAACAGAGTGCGTTGAGTCTGTTCAGTCTCTGGTCAGACAGGCAGAATGTAAACTACAGTTTGTGCAACCATTACTCTTAAGCCCCATACACACGGTCGGACTTTTTCATGGATTCTGTCCGATCGGACAAGGTTGTTGAAAAATCAGACCGTGTGTATGCACCATCGGACAGTGTTCATCGGTTTGACCGACGGACAAAGTCTTATCTCCTGCTGGAAAGATTTGCCGTCAACACGGTCCGATCACACCAAATCCGATCGTGTGTACGGTTGTCCGACCGGACAAAGTGCTACGCATGCTCAGATCACATTACAAGACCAAAGCTATTGGCTACTAGCCTCTACGTAGTCCCGTCGTAGGCAACAATCGTCACCGCGTTCAGAATGATCGGATTTTCCGACAACTTTGTCCGACCGTGTGTACGCAAAACCAACATCGGACAAAGTATGACGGACATGGTCCGACGGACCTGGTCCGCGGATTGTCCGACCGTGTGTATGGGGCTTTAGCATGGTCCGATATGCTGCAATCAGCCCCAGCCAACCCACAACTAACCACCTCTGCCATCAGACACCTGCCAGCCCAAATGTCTTTTTCCCCTTCACCCATGGCACACGTCGCAGCTCAGTACACCCTGCTTCCCACAAAATTTCAATACAGGCATACCCCACTTTTAAGTACACAATGGGGTTTATTTACTAAAGCTGGAAAGTGCAAAATCAGGCTCACTTCTGCATAGAAACCAATGAGCTTCTAACCCCAGCTTGTTCAATTAAGCTTTGGTAATAAAACCTGGAAGCTCATTGGTTTCTATGCAGAAGTGAGCCTGATTTTGCACTTTCCAGCTTTAGTAAATAAACCGCATTGTGTACTTAAAAGTGGGGTATGCCTGTACCCAGTTTCTACTCCCTGCACCTATCCTGCCTTTAACCCACCTGCCTCTTCTCAGCTGCCTGCAATCCTTCAAGAACTTCCCCCAGCTACCGTTACCTCTTCCCTGTCATATTCCAACTCTCCTCTCCAGTCTGCTTCCTTCCCTACCTACAGTCCTGCAGTTATAGGACTTCAATAGCTAAACCTAAAAAGAGACAGACGTTCTTTCCTACCCATTTTATCCTGCCAGTAACCCAACTTGTCTCTGCACCAGCTAATCTACTCCAGCCTGACATACCAGTGCCCGCTTTCCAGTCTGATGTGCCTGCCTTCCAGTCTGATGTGCCTGCCTTCCAGTCCGATGTGCCTGCCTTCCAGTCCGATGTGCCTGCCTTCCAGTCTGCTGTGCCTACCTTCCAGTCTGATGTGCCTGCCTTCCAGTCTGATGTGCCTGCCTTCCAGTCTGATGTGCCTGCCTTCCAGTCCGATGTGCCTGCCTTCCAGTCTGATGTGCCTACCTTCCAGTCTGATGTGCCTGCCTTCCAGTCTGGTGTGCCTCTGTCTGCTGCCCAGCCTGATGAGCCTCTGTCTTCTGCCCAGCCTGATGAGCTCTTGTCTGCTGTCCAGCCTGATGCGCTCTTGTCTGCTGTCCAACCTGATGCGTTCCTGTCTGCTGTCCAGCCTGATGCGTTCCTGTCTGCTGCCCAGTCTCATGCGTTCCTGTCTGCTGCCCAGCCCGGTGACCCGGAGCCTGCTGCCCAGCTCGATGACCCGGAGCCCGCTGCCAAGCTCGATGACCCGGAGCCCGCTGCCCAGCTGGAAGACCCGGAGCCCAATGCCCAGCGTTGTTACGCTTGATATCATGGACTTTCCTCAGCAGCGGCTAGTTGGAGCGTCTGGAGGCCGCTCCTTTGGGGGGGTAGTGTCAGGAAAGGTTCCACCCGCTGGTGATATTGTCTGACATTTGGCGTGCAGTACTGTGGTCCACCAGCAGGTGTCTCCTGGCAGTCTCCTGCAATTAGGCATCACCTGAGTGACTGCAGGGGATGTGTATAAGTACCCGGCAGACACACTGACGCCTTGCCTTGGTATCTTTCCTTGCGCCCTGAACCTGTGAAACTCTGTATCTGTATCTGTTCCTGTCTGTTACCTGCACCCTGTACCCGTCCCTCCTGTGATCCATCCATCCTTGTCCTGTTTGTTATTTCCCTTTACTTGTATATATTTGTCTGTTATTATTTGTGGGTTGCTGTTGGTGGTTGGTTGGTTGCACATTGTAATATATTGGAGGTGGTTGTATTTATTCACTCATCTTAATAAATCATATATTTTCACTTTACCTGCGTTTGTTCCTCTGTTGCTGTCCACACAGCTCTGGTCACACCTGATACTTGACAGTACACCACCAGAAAAGTAGTAGCAGCTGCACTAGGGGTGCACGATACTGTGTACAGTGTACACCGCCTGAAGTATATTAGAAACAGTACACCAGGAATGGCCTGCAGTGAGATATAGCTAAACTGTATGCAGTGAATATATATATATGAGACTATCTGTATAAATATATCAAATACACTGCAGCTAACTGAATCACCTGCCTGCTGAAGTATATTAGAAACAGTACACCAGGAATGGACTGCAGTCAGATTTAGCTAAACTGGATATATATATATATATATATATATATATATATGCACGAGACTGTCTGTGTATATATATATATATATATATTTTTATATATATATATATATATATATATTAAATACACTGCAGCTAACTGAATAATCTGCCTGCCTGCTCAATCTAAATGACACTCTCTCTCCATCCACACCAACGACGCACTACACAGGGCCGACGTGCAGGCGGCCTTATATAGTGTGGGGCGTGGACTTAGTCCCCCTGAGCCATGATTGGCAAAAGGCACCCTGCCTTGGCCAATTATGGCTCTCTTAGCTGAGGGCGCTGTGATTGGCCAAAGCATGCAGGTCAGGTGCATGCTCTGGCCAATCATCATACAGTAATTTACTGCACTTCTGCAGTGCATTATGGGCCGCTACGCGCCGCTCAAATTTGGCGCGAACGACCCATGATATTTGGTTTTCGACGAACGGACGAACAGCCAATGTTCAAGTCAAACTCATGTTCGAACAGAAAGCTCATCCCTACTTATCATCTTGAAAGTCACTGCATTCATCTCTGAATCATTCTGGGGTACCGCTACGGACTGTGATGTTTCACTGGATCATTGATCCCATTGACAGTGTCATCAGTACATACGCACAGGCCCATTGACCCATCCTCGGGTCTTCAATATTGCCCCTAACCCCCTTTTCCCTCCCCTCTCCTCTCTGGCTCAAGCCTAGAGGGGGCTGGTACATGTGTGCTCCTCACAGAACACTGCATTGCTAATCACTACATGGCCAGGGCCGAGTGGATGCAAAATGTGCCAATCCACCTGGCGTCCGGACGTTCTGTGTTAAATGTTATATGTATGTTATATCTGCATGTTTTTTGATTCATTTGGCTTTTCTCTACAGTCAAGCTGAACTAAATTGTAAGTCCCTAAATAATGATCATGAACACTACATTATGCTTTTAATGACCTGTATTGTAATAAAGTATTTATATCCTTTCATACAGTTGTTTGCACCTCTGTCACCTGGGTAGGCCTCCTTTTCTCTCCCCATCTGGCGTTATCTTTTGCCCATATGCTTCTGGGGCTGAGTGACAGTCCTAAATTGGACTGAGGTGTGTGAGCATGATTTTTGACATAAGCCTTTAATTTTCTTTGCTATGACACATACATACTTACATTGGGCCAATCTAACTATGTAAAAATTGCCATACTTAAACTGCAGCTTTAAACCTGGATGCACTGATGAAGCATCTGACCAAAAATTATATTTTTTCCTGTTGCCAACTCAGTACCTGTTTAACATAGTAATAAACCCAAAACCAAAAATGTAAAATACTGCAGCTTACAATTATTAGATGTGGTGGCTACATTCGTTTTCTTTTTCCCTCTGTTTTCACCTGGTGATCTGGCCAGTAACGCACCTCCTGTATTAGAGTGCCTCCACTCTGGAGAAAAGAGCACAAGGGGACCTTTGGACAGCAACATTGTCAGGCCAGGAAGGGAGTGTTAGTCCTCATACACACCGTTTGATTGTTGGACGACCGATCGTCTTTTTTTTGGTCAAAAGCACGTAGGCAGGATTTTGTCTAGCATATTAACTATCCGCAAAATTGGCGTTTGACAAACACGAATGTAGTGACGTACTATAAGAGTAAAAAGAGAAAGTTCATTTCAAACTCCAACCTTTGGGCCCCTTATGCTAATTTTGTGTTAGTAGAAGTTCATAAAATTTTGGTGATCGCTGATTCGCGATTTTCAGATCGTACAAAACAAGTGCCTTTTAAAATATGTTCGGCATAACTACATCAGTATCACCAGCAAAGCAGCTTCATTATTATCCTAATAAAGATAAGAATGTGTGCTGCATTTCGACATTTCATCTACTGCCACGTCACAAATGTTAATTCTGGATTACGAACAGTAGTTTACAAGACCAAACTCTTCACAGTCGTTCCTTGCTTCCGATCATACGTGTTTGTACTTTCGACTTTTGTGGGATGGATTTCCGTACTGACCATCCGAAAATCAGACGTTGAGTTCACTTCCAACAAAAATTTTATAGCCTGCACATCCAGCTTTTGTCTGATGTAAAAGTAAAATCGGCTGTCGAATGCACCGTACTAACGATCCGAAAATCCGCAGACAGACAGTCTTACAAATTTTCACTGATTTCCTTTCCCTTCTGATATTCGTGTGTACGAGACCTTAGATGGACTAGAACATTTAGATACAATAACAAATAACTGAAGCTGAACTCTCAGCTAACACAGTATAAGCAGTTACAACAACTGTTTTTTTTTTCCTTTTTGTATAAAAGATTTACCTAAATTTATAAAGGCTGATCATTATAAGCACCCTTCTTAGTAGTAAATGGTTTGTCTCAACCCTCTAACTGCTATATCTACAGAACAGCTTATTCTGTTGAAAAACAACAGACTAACTGGCAGTATCACCAGGTGAAAACAAAGGAAAGAATTCCTAAAAAAGAAAACTGTTGCAGCCACCACATCAAAGCTGCAATACAATAAATATTTGCTTTTCGGTTTAATATCGCTTTAAGTTTTATACTTAAAGTGGTTCTGCACCCATTTCATTTAGTAAATCTCTTTGCCTTCCAAATCAGGCAAAGAGTACTAAATGAAATGTGTTTTTTTTTTTTTTTTTACTTACCTTGTAATTGATGACTTCCGGTCTTCTGTCTCTTCGGGGGGTGGGCGGGGTCTCTGCGTCGTCAGGCCGCACTGTCTCCTGGGATCTGGTGTCATTGTTCCCAGGAGTCAGTGCGGACATCTTCCGAAATCTCACGAGATTTCGGCCACATCTTCCGAAATCTCGCGAGATTTCGGACACATCTTCCGAAATCTCGTGAGATGTCGGCAGATGTGCCGTTACTGCGCACACGCGAGTAACGGCGGTGCATGCTGGGCCATCTAAAGTGCCTGTGGGGGTTTCACATGCCCACAGGCAAGATGGCCCCCAGCACAAAAGAAGAAGATGAAGAACTTCATCGGACGAAAACCGGCGGCGATCGAGATGGAAGATGGAACAGGTGAGTCCCCCAATTAAGGTAAGCATCCTTTGTATACCCCCCCCCAAAAAAAAAATATATACAGAGTGCAGAACCGCTTTAAGTTTCATACTGCTTCTACTTGGTTGCCACTGTTTACAACTCTTTTGTCTTGACCTTCTGCTTGCTCTGTGAATATATTTTTGGTTGCTACTGAGCTGAATCTCCAGCCATTCCTGACGTGTCCTCCACTTTCCTGAGGGTTGCACATTAGTGCTGTCTGCCATGCAAGATCAGTGGCTTTGAAAAAAGGCAGACACTACTAGAGTCTGCATCTTGAAGAGAGTGTTCTGCCACCTGCTGGAGATACAGAGGGTTCACTGCAATCCATAACAGTATTCAATAATTATTCCACTTTATTAAAACTTTAGAAGGAGGGGTTTACTTCAACACATTATAAATTCAAATTATCAATGGTAAAATAAAAACTTGGTAAACATATAGTGATGTTGAATTTTTTAATAATATATTAAATCTGTAAAGTGGCACTTAGTAGTTCATTCATTTAATATGTAACATACTTTAATATTCACACTAAAAACACTGATTCTCTCTTCAAGCAAACCTTCATGTAAATATTCAGCCTTCATTTAACCTTTACATTTATATTTCATATTTTAAACCTGTCATACTTTTTCTTTAGTTTTGGATAGAGTGCAGAGAGATTAGAACACCTGTCAGTTTTTATTGCTGATTTTTCCTCTTTATTTGTCCTGTTTACCATTAAAACTAAAAGAAAATCCCAAATTTGGATTATCCCCAGAAAAGTAATAGAGGGATAAACTACCAATGGGGACACTAGTTCTGGTGACCTAGGGGTCCCCAAGGAACTCCCTTAACTTGCATATATTTCCTCTTACTTCATGTTTGGCTATGCAACAGAAAGTGAAGGGAAATCTCTGCAATGGGACACAGATGGCCAGAAAAAAAAACCTCCCTTAAGCCTCGTACACACGATCGGATTTTCCGCAGACAAAACCTCAGACTTTTGTCTGAAGGCATGTGCCTGGATTTTGTCTTGCATACAAACGGCAAGGAATTGTTGGCCAACAAACACGAAATACTACGTGTTTTTTCAGCTCTTCAGCTCAACCCTTTGGGCTCCTTCTGCTGTTAGTAGAAGTTTGGTGAGTGTTGATTCGTGCTTTTAATTTTCGCGCTTTTCTGTTAGTTTCTGAACAGCCGTTCGTCAACCAGACATGTTGCGGAATCGGAGGAGATAGCGTGTTATTTATTATTGGCCTTGGAGTTATTGCTTTGACCCAAGTCCAGTCCAGAAACAGGAGGAGGAGGATTTCTTGGACCAAATATTGGTTGCTTTAATAATCATGACCAGTTATGTCATATGCCTTTGCTGCAGGAGCTCCAGCAGAATAATCCGGATGATTTTTGGAATTATCCCCGGATGAGGGACCTCTGCTTTCACCAACTCTTGGCATTGTTGACCCCCTATATTAAGAAGCAGGACACATGCATGAGGCTTTTATTAAATTTTTTGGTTGAATAATGATTTGATTTGGTATACTTTCTATATTTTTGGATGCACAGAATGCACTTTTTGGTTAATTTCTATTGGCAGATAGCGTGTCTAATTTTATTTGTTCTCTATTTTTAATGCACAATAAAAAAAAATTTTCAAATAATACTTGACTATGTGTTTTACGTCAAATGGCAGTTTGGGAGTAGGCAGTTACATTTAAAAAAATACAATCTAAAATTGACAAGGAACACCAACATAGTTGTATCTTTGATCTTAAAAACTACAGGATAATGGTGCTGTGGTAACTTGCCCAAAAAATAAGTAAAAAAAAGCATAATAATATTATTCTTGATATCACTAGAAAATTAAAAGCCTTTTAAAATAAGGTTGTCATAACTCCATCAGTATCACCAGCAAAGCAGCTTCATTATTATACCATTAAATAAAGAAGAAGGGAATGTGCGCTGCATTTCGAGATTTTATAATTTGCCACATCACGAATGTTAATTTTCCATTACGAACGCTAGTTTTACAAGACCGACCGCTTCCAGCTTGTCCTTGCTTCCGAGCATGTGTGTTTGTACTCTGGACTTTTGTCCGACGGACTTGTGTACACACGCTCGGAAAATCTGACAACAGACATTTGCCCACGGAAAATTTTAAAGCTTGCCATCCAAAATTTGTCCACGGAAAATCCAACAATTGTCCAATGGAGCGTACAAATGGTCAGATTTTCCATCAACAGCCTGTCATCACACAATTCCTGTTGGAAAATCCGATTGTGTGTACGTGGCTTTACTCTATCTAGTTCTACTTTAAGTCATTTTTCATGTTCTTACAAATGACTTGTTTTCACCATATCGCTTTTGTCAAATATTACCTTATTGGAGAAATATACAGCTACCAATCCAAAAGCTGCTGCAGAGGCAACATAGGCTGTGACTGTTTGTGTCTTTTGTACAATAAAACCCATGAGAAGAGAAGGGACCACCTGTGAGAGCAGACAGGCACTGTCAAGTATGGCTATGTCCAGGCAGATCCCGTGGTTTGGTGCAGCTGATTCTACAACTGTAAGAGACCCATCACAGGAAGGACCAAGACACAAGGAAGGAGGATTCGAAGAGAAAAGTGGAACACCAATGCTCTCTGTTGCTTCTTTGATGAATGCAGACTTTCTTTCCTGCTCTATTGTCTCATCCTCTACCACATCCTTATATTTGGGGAGAAACACCTGTTGAATAGAACAACAGGGAATTTTTTCATTTCCATATTATAAAGTAGCACAGTATAAGATTAACAAAACATTTTTCCTTGGCATTTTATACAGCAGTGTAAAATATATCTTCTATAATGATTTAAACCAAGAATTGGGGAAGTGAGAGAAAGCTATCTCCTCACGTTCACTTTACGGGCTATTAGCAGAAAGCAGAGCTACAATTCCTGCCACACACTTTGGTCATAGCCCAAGCAGTCCAAGGCAGAGCTTGCTCATTCTCATTTTATTGGTCTTTGTTTTAAATACACAACATAGTATAGGGCACAGGCAGCACAGTGAGTTTTTTTTATTTTTTTGCCAACACATTGTCCCCAGTAAAATGGAGGATGACTGGGCTGTTGAGAGAGAATTACAGGGCCACCTTTAAGGCAGGGCAAAAGGGGTAGCTGCCCTAGGCCCTGTCATTGTTGTGGGGCCCAAAGCAGCTGCCTCATACTTGCCAACTATCCCAGTTTAAATTCCCTCATCCCTTGTGCTGTGTCCTGATATCTCAGTGTGAAGTTCTGCTGCTAATGCTGCCCAACTCTGCCCTATTGTTGTGTACAGATGACTTACCTGCAGACTCTGTGTTACCGGTATTGATATGTAAATAGCGGTGGCATTCATATGTAAATAGAGGCAGACCGGCAGCATCCATATGTAAATAGAGGCAGCTATTGTAAATAGCCATATGTAAATAGGGGGGCATTCATATGTATATCATGCCCCCCTGAGGTCATATCCACCATCACCTATACTGAATGCTGCCCACTAGGAAGATAAAGAGGAATGATTGAAAGTCCTGCCTACAACTGTGGTCATTAAGCCTACCATCAGCCTTTTCTGCAAAGGTAAGCAAATTAGTGGGGAGAGGGTAGTGTGGGGTGTGCAGAGGTAAGCAGAGAAGGAATTACACTTTGGGGTGCACAGGTGAGCAAGGAATGGATGTATAGAGTTAAAGAAGGTGGGTGCAAAGATGAGCAGAGGAGATAGGTAGAGTTAAAGGGGAGGGGGGTTGGAGTGGAGAGGATGAGGGAGGTTTGAGGTGCAGAGGTTAGCATGGGTTTTAGGATGCAAAGATGTACTGACAGGGTGGATAAAGGTGTAGGTATTTCAATGCGCTACAATTTGCGGAAGAAATTTGAAAACCCTCTTTTCGAAATCACACAGTGCCAAGGCACATGTCAGCAGATGCGTGAGGGTGTTATTAACAATTATATATATGTGGGAAACACCGCGCTACAAAAAAACTATACAATGTGAAAAGCCGCTAACAAACAAAACAAACAAAGTCAAAAACGTGCAAATCCAAAAATTGTAGCGCTAATGCATTTACAAAATGAGAATGAGTGTTACAACATTCTAATGATAAACATAAACAATATAAAACCTAAATAGTGAAAATTAATACTGGAAATGACCCCAGTAGTGATTGGAATGAATTATAAAGTTCGTGTAGGTGGTAACACCAATAGATGAGTCCCTCAGATCAACTCAAGGATAAAGGAACATGGATAAAAAACAGGCTTGACTGATGTCATTGTGAGGCATATGTACTCTTACCAGATGTGTTGGATGTAGATACCGTACGGCATCCACATCAGACAGGCTTTAGGCAGAATATCTTGCATCCATGGGTCGCAGACTGGCATCAAACAGCTTCCAAAATAGGCCACTGGATCAGTCAGCAGTCATCATACACAATGGACATCCAAGCATCCGATAATCGAAGGGGATGATCCCAAGAACCGGGGAAAACAGGATAAAGAATGGAGACACTCCGATGGTGCAGGTCAAAAAAGTATATGTAAAATTTATTCACATAATAATGTGACAAAAATTGGTAAAATCTCGAGAAAATGTAAAATAGGTCGGCAATATGAGGGGTGAGACAGCAGGCCCGACGCGTTTCGACTCTATCGGTCTTCCACGGATGCTTGGATGTCCATTGTGTATGATGACTGCTGATTGATCCAGTGGCCTATTTTGGAAGCTGTTTGATGCCAGTCTGCGACCCATGGATGCAAGATATTCTGCCTAAAGCCTGTCTGATGTGGATGCCGTACGGTATCTACATCCAACACATCTGGTAAGAGTACATATGCCTCACAATGACATCAGTCAAGCCTGTTTTTTATCCATGTTCCTTTATCCTTGAGTTGATCTGAGGGACTCATCTATTGGTGTTACCACCTACACGAACTTTATAATTCATTCCAATCACTACTGGGGTCATTTCCAGTATTAATTTTCACTATTTAGGTTTTATATTGTTTATGTTTATCATTAGAATGTTGTAACACTCATTCTCATTTTGTATATGTTATTAACAATTAATGGTACTGCTGTGTATCTGCTAAAGGGCAGCACGTTTCTGTGGTGTCAGGAAAGCGATTTTGCATGCGTTCCTGACACAAAGAAATGTTAACGCAAGCTAAATGTATCAGTTACATTGGTGGTTAGTGTAAATCTTCTCATTACATTGGTGCTTGGTGTAGAATCCATTCATTCACACTAGTGGCCAGTGAAGGTCCCCCTTACATTAGTGGTCAGTGTAAATCCCTCCTCACATTGGTGGTTACTGTGAATGCTTCTATTACATTAGTGGTCAGTGTAAACCCCTATTACATTGGTGGCCAGTGTTGAAACTCCTCTTTATATTGGTAGTCGATAAAAAAAAATCAGCATTGCCATTGATCACCCCGCCCCCCCCCCCCCTGCACTGCCACTGATCCTATGAGTCCTAGGAGTTTTCTGTCTATTAATTGGTCCCCTGCACCATGATGTGCAGTAACCTCTAGCAACTAATGAGTGAGCATTATTGATGTACAGTAATCTCTAGCAACCAATCCACAAGCAGGAATCATGTACTGTAACCTCTAACAACTAATCAGTGAGCTGCAATGTGTGCTTTAACCTCTAGCAATCAGCCAGTGAGCTGTAATGATACTCTGTAACCTCTGACAACCAATCACAATCACTGCCAGTAAACTGATTTTGAGTCTAACTGTTATTTATTGTATGTCTCAGAGCAGGTGGAGAGCGAAACTGCATGGAGGGGGGGGGGGGGAGATTTTTTTTTACCCAGAGTCCAATCATTATTAAAGACGGCCCTGGAGAAATGTCAATTACATTACCACCACTACATCTATGCAATGCTTACTGACTGACATGACATGTCCCCACTTCACCATTGCACATGTGCACCACACTGACTGCCACTGTACCTATGCACTTCTCACCTGACCACCACACTGAGTCTATGATGTAATTTTTTAATCGTTTGCTATTGTGGACCAATTACACTTTGGATTTTGGAAGACACTTACACTTATGCCGCGTACACACGAGCAGATTTTCCGGCGGAAAAATCTTGGATGGTTTTGCCGACGGAATTATGCTCAAGCTTGGCTTGCCTACACACGGTCACACAAAAGTTTGCTGAACTTTCGACCGTCAAGAACGCGGTAATGTACAACACTACGATGAGCCGAGAAAATGTTCAATGCTTCCGAGCATGCGTCAAATTGTTTCCAAGCATGTGTAAGAATTTTGCGCATCGGAATTGGTACAGACGATCGGAATTTCCCATCAAAACTTTTTCCGACCGAAAAATTGAGAACATGCTCTCAATCTTTTGCTGGCGGGAATTCAGCCAGCAAAAGTCAGATGGAGCACACACACGGTCGTATTTTCCGACCAAAAGCTCTCATCAGTCTTTTGATGGCCGAATTTCCAATCATGTGTAAGCGGCATAAGTTTTAATACAGACTACTTTGAATTTATCATTTTAAGATTTGTTTATTGTGCATAAGCACAACAAGTAGGGAACCTAGCAAACCACTCGTGGTCTACTAAGATTGCCATTTGTTAATAATTTTCAAATCTATATTTATGACATTTTACAATATGTAATTGTGCTAATTAATAAAAACCCTATTTTTTTTTCTATTTTTTTTCATAAATGCTAAAATAAAGCACATGCAGTTCAGTACCTGGAACAATTACAGAAAAGAAGAAACATTCTGCACTCCAGCATTAGAGGTTGTCCAATGATAGCATGAAAGGAGAAAATATACCATGAATAATAATATATATGGAAAGAAATATACACTAAAACAATATAAAAAAATAGACCATTTAGAGCAGTGGTTCTCAACCTGGGGGTTGGGCCCCCCTCGGGGGTCGAATGATGATTTGCCAGGGGTCACCAAATCCTGGGCTGTTCCTGAAGCCCGCACCGTTCTCCCAGCCTTCTTGCAGCCGCCCAGCAGGGCTGTCCCTGGAGCCCGCGACCGCCCACGCAGCCTCTTCACAGCCGCCCATTCAGTCCACAACATGGCTGGGGGGCCGAGACTAGAAGTCAGCTGACTGGTGAGGAATGTGAAGTGGGAGGGGCTGGAGGAGACCTGATTTCAGCATAGGTGTCACTGCTACGAGACACCACAAAGTCTGAGACACAGTGAAGCCAGAGACACAGTAAGTAACACTACCTGTGAGTCTAGTTGCCATTAAAAGTCCCCACTACAGTTCTCAGATCAGCAGATGACCTTGATCAAGAGCACCTTAGTTGGCTGATCAGAACTCCCTCCCAGCACTGCCACTGATCCCCCCCAGCCCTGCCTTTCACCCCCCCCCCCCAGCCCTGCCTCTCATCCCAACTCCCCACCAGCATTGCCATTCATCCCATTCCCCCAACCCCCCCCCCCCCCCCCCCCCCCCACCAAGGTGTAAGAAAAGGAATAGAAATTGAGAATACATGGAAGAAAGAGGAAAACAGAGGAGGAACAAAGAAAAAGGGGGAGAAAGAATAAGACAAAGAACAAGAATGATGGCTAGAGAGAGGGATGGGGAAGAAAAACAAGAAATTAGGACAGAGAGAGATAAGGGAAAGAAAGGAGAACAAAGAGAAAGAGTGGTACATCCTTAAATGTACCATAAGGGGTTTTAATACTGTAGGAGTGGAAGGGACTCAGGGAGCACTATATGTCCATGGGTTAGGGGCGCAAATTACTTGCCTTAGGTGCTAACAACCCACGCTATGAAAATAATTTTACTGTTAGGGGTCCCCACAACTTGGGAAATGTTATCAAGGGGACACGGCTCTAGTAAGGTTGAGAACCACTGATTTAGAGAAACCTCACGAACAAGCATTTTCATCCTAAACATTAAAGTTGTCAGCAAGCGCCACCCAGACCAACACTATTTTGTTCTCGTCTTGCACCCAGAACACAGTGCTGTATACTGTATGTAGCCTCAGCTATATACTAACCATACAGCACACCCAGCAGCCCGCATGTGCTGAGGGAAATAGTTTGTTTGGGCCAGCTTGGCCCAAACAAATTATTTAAACTGAAACTAAAGCTGGAGATCAGCTTTAAGTTCATGGGTCTGTGCTGACCATTGGAGGGAGACCCCACTCTTCCCACTGGATGTTTTTTTTTATCTTATATTAAAAGGAAAGTCCTACAAGACTAAAAATATGCAAAGGTTATATGAACATCTAAGACCTGAAACAAAGACAGAATACAGATCTTTCTAGAAGCAACTCACCAGCCTTTACCAATAACTAATAAATCTAATTTTGGTGAACTGACCTTTTAAAACAAAATTGCAGTCAAATACTTGTTTATGTATTATTTTTTTTTGGATCTGGATAGCCTTGGAAAAAGTAAATAATTATGAAAAATTGTTATTGCTGCCTGTTTCCCAAAAGCACATAGGGGAGAAGATAACTTCAGGCAGAAAAAAATATATAATCTGATAGAGGTCCCAATCCTTTCACTTTTTACAAAAAAAAAGTGTTCTTTTGCAGTCTGTGTCCTCACTGTAGAGATTTCCCATCGCTTCCTGTCCTGAGGGAAAGTGAGGGTAAGTCTTCCCTACTTTACCCAAAATTAAAAAGTTAGGCTTTGACTATTTCAACCTGATTAAGGCCGGGTTCAGACTGCTGCGGTGCGGGAGATCGCATATGATTCGCACCGCACTGCAGTTCAAATCATATGCGATCTCTGTGCGATGCAAATTCAGCCATACAGATAGTATGGCTGAATTCGCATCGCATTCGGCCCAAAATCGTACAGGACCCTTTTTTTCGCTCCGCAGCAGAATCGGATCGCATGGTGTTCTCACCATGCGATCCGATTCCTGTCCGAGTTTGCAGATCGCACTGCGATATGCGAGCTGCTATGGGGGTGTCATTAACATTTCATTGACACCCCCAGCAGCTCGCATAGGGCAGTGTGAACTGCCGGCGGGAGACATGCGGTGCGGGAACTCGCAGTGTATTCGCAGCGTTCCCGCACCGCAGCAGTGTGAACCCAGCCTTATACAGTATTTCCTACTTGATCTGTGCTGTCGCGTTGCATCACTAAGCTGATGTGAATCATATTGTTAAAAAATCCCTGGCAGTCACATGCATTTCTATCTGTTCAGATATAGAAATGTCTAAATAAACAAATAAATAATGATGCTCATTTGGTAGTTTGCAATATTCTTAGCCAAAATTAAGTTTGCTGTATTTGAATGTTCTGAACTACCAGTCTTTTAAATGTATTAGATATAAAGGATGGATAAAATGTGCCTGTAGATGGGATATATCAAGGATGGGAGATGACAGATCTTCCACAACATTTTGAATTCATGGAATAAAACTCTATAAACTATAACAATCATTTACATGTCTAGATTTTCCTAAGTGGTGCTGGGATTGTTTTTACTGATGATATTTGTATGACCTTAATTTGAAAGGCAAACAATGAATTATTGGGCACTGAAAAGTACAGCTTCATGAGCACAGAGACTTGGTGTGATGTGTTTTTGACTTACCTGACGGTTATGGTGATATAATGAAGTGAGAGTATAGGGCAGGATCTGAAGCACAGAGAATGGGATTCCTGTTATGGCAGCTGATGCGGTTACCATGATAAGATTACTAGAAAAGCATATGACCAGTGCAGCAACAGGTAGACAAGAGACACCAGCTAGGTAGACAAATCTTGTTCCAAATGTCTTAACCAGGTAATCCATAGAGGCTGAAAAGGCTATTGATATCACAGACTGAAGAAAGAGGCCCAGACTTCCCATCCTGACTCCTGGTTGAGATTAGAAAAAAAAAATAAAAATAAAGTAAATGCCATGCTGCTTGTGAGAATTAATATATACTGATTTAAGAGCAATTTCTAGAAAAGGTAATGCTATAGGATGAAGAGGAAATGAGTAACAAAGATTAACTGAGATTAAGAAAATTTGGGTTTGTAAATATTTGTTTCTGATTAATCATTTTACTGACCTTCATCATAACGAAGTCTAGCTTCTGTGCCTGGTTCTGCTGCTGGCACACCATGATACAGTCCTTCTCCAACAAAGTCGGTATAAAACAGTATAAATGTCATAAGGCCCATCCAAGAGCATAGTTGTGCCACAAATAGGCGCCGCAGAGCAATGGGCACCCCGCAACAAAATCTCCTTAATCGTGGAACCAAGGCACATGTACTTCTGAATGCAAGAAACATACGAGAAAGATTGTATGGCAGAGTCCAAAGCTGACACACTTTCAGGGAACTCCCCCACCTTCCTGTGTTCTCCAAAGAGATATCCTGAGGTACTGAATTTGTCCAGATCTCTTCTGAGACAAAGAATGTAGCAAATACACATCCAGAAAATATAGTAAGCAGGAGTGTAAACAGACAATGTTCTTGCCCTCCTAACTGCTGTGCCAGCCAGCTGCCACGCCAGTCCACAGATGGTATTAAATAACCGATGCATGCACCTACTCCAACTGTTAATGCATAGACTGAGAATGCCTTCCTGCAAGCCTCTCCTTCTGGGAAAAGGTCAGACAGTAAGGCTTCCAAAGGAGTAAAACAGACCTGTCCACAGGAATCCAGAAGGACGATTCCGAACACTAGGAAGGCCACCTCCATGCCAGCATGATGGCGACCGGTCAAACTGGCCAGATAGCTTGAATATGGGATAATAATGAGACTCAACATAACTCCAAAGCAAAGAAGCCAGATGAAGGGACGGCGACGGCCATATCTGCTGTTCCACCGATCACTGGCTGAACCAATCAGGTGTACAACGAAAAGACCAAAAATTGGGCCAATTCCTGAAAAAAAAATTGTAACATTCATCATATTATTTAGCGTTACTGTATAAATATGCATCACTTTGCCACAACTAAGCCAACATATAGATAAATTGCAAATCGTATTTAAATATTCACATAAATATCAACAAAAAAATTTGACATTGATTTGGTAGTTAAAGCCAACTTTAGCTTTAGTGTTGCAGCATTAGAGCCAAACCCTGTCAGGTTTTTATTGTTATCTGTGTTTCTACT